>OW119925.1:73859894-74484894 GCA_933210815.1 Meta bourneti
TAAGTACCAGAGAACACAAAAAATATTTTCCCAAGCAAAATCATATCTGCCCCCATCCAGGCTAAAATCACCCAAGAGTAAACACGGGGTTTCTCGACCGAAGTTGACATTTTCTCAGAGTTTCAATGACTTTTCTTTTAGGAGGAGCGACTTAAAAAACTTCCTCTTCCCCAGGCACCCATTAAAACGAATCGGTTCCTTTTTACCATGAAAAGGAGCTTTCCCCTAATGGCAGCTGAAAGGAAAATATTGACTGTAAGGCAAGACACGTATTGACACAATTTATGATAAAGCGCCTCCACTCTGGAAGAATTTAATATCGCAATTTAAGTTTCCAGCTAAGGAAACTTTCTGCACCCTTCCTTAATATGTGCAAACATCCAGAGCGCTTTTGCAAAGATCTGACTTGTCAGCAGGGCGGATGAGACGCTGTTGGAAATTTTTGGATGGAAAGACGGGGTGGGATGTAATGTAAGATCTATTTATCGCAACTCCATATCTTAAGTGGGAGAAGGTCTCGGAATGTTTCCGAATAGGCTGTGGAAGATGTGCTGAATATGGTATCAGATTCAGGGAAATCAGGACCTTGTGTATCTAAGGATTAGCTTCACTTTCTTGGACATCTTTCGTATCTTGTTCATGTGAATGGCTTATGGGCTTAGGCAGAGTTACAGTTGAGTTGAAATTCATATGAATTTGATTTGATTATGTGTTTAATTCTTGTCCCTTAAAAGAAATTAATATTTGTCGAAGCATTAGCTTTCATTGTATCGTTCTATATCCGACATCCAGTCAACAGGACAAAACTAGATGATTGGCCGTAGTAGCAGAATTGATGTGTGTGTGTGTGTGTGTGTGTGTGTGTGTGTGTGTGTGTGTGTGTGTGTGTGTGTGTGTGTGTGTGTGTGTGTGTGTGTGTGTGTGTGTGTGTGTGTGTGTGTGTGTGTGTGTGTGTGTGTGTGTGTGTGTGTGTGTGTGTGTGTGTGTGTGTGTGTGTGTGTGTGTGTGTGTGTGTGTGTGTGTGTGTGTGTGTGTGTGTGTGTGTGTGTGTGTGTGTGTGTGTGTGTGTGTGTGTGTGTGTGTGTGTGTGTGTGTGTGTGTGTGTGTGTGTGTGTGTGTGTGTGTGTGTGTGTGTGTGTGTGTGTGTGTGTGTGTGTGTGTGTGTGTGTGTGTGTGTGTGTGTGTGTGTGTGTGTGTGTGTGTGTGTGTGTGTGTGTGTGTGTGTGTGTGTGTGTGTGTGTGTGTGTGTGTGTGTGTGTGTGTGTGTGTGTGTGTGTGTGTGTGTGTGTGTGTGTGTGTGTGTGTGTGTGTGTGTGTGTGTGTGTGTGTGTGTGTGTGTGTGTGTGTGTGTGTGTGTGTGTGTGTGTGTGTGTGTGTGTGTGTGTGTGTGTGTGTGTGTGTGTGTGTGTGTGTGTGTGTGTGTGTGTGTGTGTGTGTGTGTGTGTGTGTGTGTGTGTGTGTGTGTGTGTGTGTGTGTGTGTGTGTGATGCGCACTTCTAGAAATAAAAATATCCATATCAAGTAAATATTGATTGCAATACAAGACACGTATTGACACAATTTAGGATAAAGCGCCTCCGCTCTGGAAGAATTTAATATCGCTATTTAAGTTTCCAGAAAGGGAAAGATCTGCATCCTTCCTTAATATGTGCAAACAGCCAGAACGCTTTTGCAAAGATCTGTCTTGTTAGTAGGGTGGATGCGGCGCTGTTGGAAATTTTTGGAGGGAGGAAAGACTGCTTTGGTTGTAATGCAAGATCTACTTATTGCAACTTCATATCTTAAGTGAGAGAAGGCGTCGAATGTTTCCGAATAGGTGGTGGAAGATGTTCTGTATATATCAGATTCCAGGAAATCAGGAACTTGTGCATCTAAGGATTAGTTTCTCTTTCTCGGACATCGTTCGTGTGAAAAGCTTGTTGGTTTAGATTTGAAACTGAGTTAGAATTCATATATATCTAATTTGATTATTTGTTAAATTCTTTTGAAAGAAATTAATCTTTGTGGAAACAGTAATTTTCATTGTGTTCCATATCAGATTTCCAGTCCCCATTATAAAACTAGATGACGGGCCTAGTAGTAGAATAGAATATGTGCACCTCTAGAAATGTAAATATCTATAACGAATAAATGGCTTGTAGACTTAGAGAGAGTTAATGCTAAGTTAGAATTCATATAAATTTGATTTGATTGTGTGTTAAATTCTTGTCTTTTAAAAGAAAGTAATCTTTGTCGAAACATTAGCTTTCATTCATTCTATCTCGTTCCATATCCGCCTTTCAATCCCCAGTACCAAACTTATCGACGTACCCAAGTAGCAGAATCGATTATGTGTACAATTATGTGTAAATACAAATATCTGTCGTGTGCTCAGTTTAACCTGCATATATGTATCACTTCAATTTTCCTTGCACACTTGTAGTTTTATTACTTAAAACAACACACGCACAAACATATTTGAATTTAGAAAACAGATATTATAGTACAAGAAAGCTTTTAAATCTTCCCAGTACTCTTTCGCTTTATATATTTGGTACCATGGTACCGAGCACTCCCGTAGCGAATAGTGGTTCAAAGTTGCTTTTATGCGAGTATTTTTGGAAATTCTCATCCTGATAGTGCATTCAATGTAAACGTAAATTCATAAATTATATTCAACCATTGTATCTTACTAAAAAAGTACGAAGTAAAATATTTTAATTTGAAGTTATATTCATTAATTAAGCAAATAGATCACGTGCATAGCTGAAATATTTCTATTTTTTATGGAATGTTTTTACCTAACTAGCCGTTTTAAATAAATATTTATTCAAACTGCATTCGTGCGCAGAAGTTAAGCATAATCAATGCTATTATGAATAATTCATAAGCCAACTGTAGAACTCGCTAGGAAGTTGAATGATAATGGGTAATCTTGTGTATAATCAATAACGACATAATGGAAATACAATCATAGAAACAAAAATTATAGAAAACATTATTCAAAACAGACGCATATTCAAAGTATTTTCAATGTACGATTTTTGTAAAATAGAAAAAAATAACTATAATTATACTTACGCTTCTAAAAATACACATTTCTCCATTGAATCAGATTATAGTCTCGTTCTCTGGTGCTACTTTAACAAGCAGTGTTTGTTTGCATAGGTCAACGTGACAGAAATTGCTGGCTGTCTGGCGTAGAGTTTGTACAACCCTGAGTCCTGGTAAACAGATTGCTC
Organism: Meta bourneti; assembly: GCA_933210815.1. NCBI lineage: Eukaryota > Metazoa > Arthropoda > Arachnida > Araneae > Tetragnathidae > Meta > Meta bourneti. Next base: position 73,863,116 of record OW119925.1, read on the forward strand.
CCAATGTCTTGTTACTGAGACGATTTTAAGCTCTACAGAGTTGTGTCCTGCAGACATTGCTCTTTCCAGTCCAGTCGTTTATTCAGATATACTGCTGAAGGTTAGAGATGATTTGTAGCAAAATCTGTCTTGTGACCTGATGCATAGCCAGAAACTGATAATCTCTTTGTGTTACAACCAGTTATGACTACTGATTTAAGCCTTTTTGTTTAACTACCCATTAAAAAGCTGAACCTGGCGCATTTATTTCATATTACATTCAACAATAACAACACTACTTCTGATGGATATTACAAGAAAGTGGAAAGACGCTCAAATGAAATAAGTTGCATTTTTGAATTGTCTCTGATGTCAAATAGCATTTGACATCAGAGGATATGAATTTAACCCTTTGATAGGATATCTCGTTCATAAAGATCTGGTCAGTTTTCTTCTAATGGCGATATATCTCAGCCATCAAGATCTGGTCAGTTTTCTTCTAATGGCGATATATCTCAGCCATCAAGATCTGGTCAACTTTGTTAATGACGAGACCGCGTCGAGATAACCATCAGGAGGGTTAAGGTACATACGACCGGAGGCCCGTGAACTGCTTCTATCCTGTCCGAGAAGTTCTTACATCTATGAACACGGGACTAGACACTGGAGAAATTTACTTTGATCTAAATCTACATTTTTTTTTAATTTAGTGGGCTAAATTTTCTAAAATTCAGGTATAAGAATGATAGTGAAATTCGAAAGTATACGTGTAAGATCAGTTTAATGAAGGCAGAGATAGAACGTTACATTATACGTCTGAAAAAGGCGCATTTATTTTTCTAGAGGGATTATGTACCAACGTTTCTGTACCAACTATACACCATCTCGAACTTGAGATAATTGATCTACAATGTTAGCCCTCCAATTGGTTTCAACGAGTTATCTCGTCATCAGTACTCATTTCTTATGATGATCATATCAAAATCTGGTCAGTTTTCTTCTAATGACGAGATATCTCGTCCATCAAGATCTGATCAGTTATGATGATAACGACATACCTCGTCGAGACAACCACCAGGAGGGTTAAGGACATTTAAGCAGAAAATTTAGGAAGTTTTCTCAATTGTTTTTTCTAAAAATCTGAAAAGGGTCAATTTTTAAATTTTCATATTAATTGCCCAGAACATATTGTTGTGCATCTTGAGTACCACATAGCGTGTGAGCAAACCTTTTAAATTGTGAACCGAAATAAGTTGAAATTGCGGTTTAATTCAAAAAATGAGAATTCGAGGATGTCTTGAGGATTTTTACAACATAATTAACTCCCGACTACATGTCTTGTTAATGCAACATGTCTCACATTGACGTTTAGTAAATAATTCTCCATAAAAATGGATTATTTGTGTCAGTTTCTTTCTCATTCGGACACATCCCCTTCTTCAAACTATGTATAAGTAGGATATATTTATTTTTCTGTGTCAGTAAAGCTTTCCTTATATGTGTATGTCCATTACTTGATGTTGCTTGTCTTGTATTTGACGCAGCTTGGCCAAATAAGGCATAAACCCCAACCAAACTTCTTAAAACTAATACATGGGACCCATTTCCTTCACAATCTGGCCATATCACTCTTGAATTTATCCAACCTTGATCTATACGTGCATGTTATTACAGAGTCCCCTCGACTTACGACCAAGTTCCGTTCCGACTGACAGGTTGTAAGTAGAACTGGTCGTAAATCGGATTTATATTTTTCAACGTTATTTTCATTCCCTTTCTTTATTTACTATTTTTATTTTATTTTTTTTGTGGTCGTAAGTGCGGATGGTCGTAAGTCGAGGAGATCCTGTACTTGATGTTAACTGTCTTGTATTTGTGCGCAGCTTGGCTAATAATGACCCTTGCACCATAAATCCCAACCAACCTCCTTAAAACTAATATTTCTTTCAATCTTTCGCAATCCTGTCGTAACACTCATGAATTTGTCCACCGTGATCTACACAAACTAGTAATTTTAATTCATTTTTATTACACCTTTTTACATTTCTAATCATTTCTCAGTGGGTTTTTCCACTGCACCTGCACTAGCAAGCTGCAAACGGCGCAAATTCGATCCTATATCTTACCCCGAGTGGAATTTTTTCTTCTGTGTCAGCAAAACTTGCCTTGTGTGTGTATGTCATTACATGATGTTGTTTGTCTTCGGTTTGGTGTGTGAAATACCCCAGACGGCACTAAGCGCGCCAAATTGTAAGAAGTTGTTGGCAGCCAAACGCCAGTAGGTCAGAACATATATAATAGCTCTAATCTCTGAACTTGTGTGTGTGTTAAAATAAAATTTGGTTATCGTAAATAGAACTGACTTATCATTCTACCACTGAACATACCAATGCTTTACATGGTGCAGCTTCTCCAAATATGGTCCTTGCGCCATGATACCCCATCAGCCAAGTTTCTGACTTCAATTCATGCCAATAAAACAAATAAAGATTAAAAAAAATTATTTTCATCTATTTAATAATAAGCAAAATGGATCACAGTTTATGAGCATAATGAATATATATTCATTTCTTATTCCACCGTTTCCGTCTCCAGAAAGCTCTATAGATTATCGATTGTATATACACTCTCAATTCTAAAATATCTAGACAGAATTTCATCAAATTTGTTTTAAATAATATATGTTTATACATTCAAACATCTCAATTCATCGGCATTTTATAAAAATGCAATTTATAAAAGCATTTACTTTAAGAGAGAGAAAGGTTTTTATCAAATTCTATAGGGAAATCAACTGAAATGTTTTCAGAGAGCATTCGATACGCAATGTATCACAGCAGTACGTCTGGACTGGAATTATTTACTTCCATTCCAACTGATAAATTTAATAATATTTATATCAAATAAAACAAATTGCTTGCACCGGAGGCTCTTTTTAAATTGACTTACTCTAGCATCATTAGAGAATGTCTCTCCAGAGTATAATTTGGGCCCATGTATGCGTTTCCCCGTAAAATGCATGCAGCCCGAGGCTATGCAAGTATCTTGCGTTTCAATAAACATAATATTTTATGACTAGATAATGAGAGGGCAAAAGTTTTTTCTTTTAAAGGAATTCAAGCGAATAATCATGCTTTTCGTATTGATTTTATCATGCAAATATATATCTCAATCTTACGCATACTAAACAAAAGCCATGATGACGGAATATAATAAATTCAATTAAAACGGGATTTTCTTTTCATCTTCTATGGAAATGTCACATTGTTACCATATAATCATCTCAATACGTTTGGTACGTAGGTAGCAACGGTCCGGGATCAATCCCGAAGAGAAAAAACACCTAATAATTTTGAACCACGAACAGATGACGAGGTCAACACCTGAACTGGCAGCCCACTCGTTTGATTATTCTATTGGTAAAATGATAGAGTTTTAAATTCTTCGACTTTTAAAGCATACAATCATATTGTGTCAATAAATTATAAGTAAATGACAATTTAGGCCAGGACTACGTCTTGCACCATTGTGTCTTTTTGAATTGATTTACTCTTGTATCATTAGAGAATGTCTCTCCAGTGTATAATTTTGACACATGTAATGCGTTTACCCGTAAGATACATGCAACTCGAGGCTATGCAAATATCTTGCGTTTCAATAAACATAATATTTTATGACTGAATAATAAGAGCGAAATGTTTTCTTTTCTTTGGGAGAAATTCAAACGAGTAATCATGCTTTTTGAATTGATTTTATCATGCGAACATGTATCTCGCTGTTACGCATATTAAACATAACCATAATGACCAAATATAATAAATTCAATTAAAATGGATTTTCTCTTCGTCTTCTAATGGAAATGTTACATTGTTACCATGCATTCATTTCAATACGTTTGGTAGGTAGTGGAATTTACGTCGCACTGGAGCAGCACAATGGCTATTGGTGACCTTTTCTTTATAGGAGATCTTGAATTAAAATTCACATATTGTGTTGTCATTATCGAGACGGAAATTTAATATAGGGTAGGTAGTTAATTAACGTCGCACTGGAGCTATTGGCGACGGTTCGGAATCAATCTGAAGGGAAAGATTCAATTTAATATAGGGACAGGCACTTAATGGAACAACGGACTTTCATACCTCTAAAATCTTTTTTTTATTAATTTTAGCATTAACAATTAATTTATAACAAATTCCATAGATAGCAAAAAAAATTTCAATTAGGATAATTTCTGATGGAGTTGCTTATACAGCACCAAAGATATAGTAGATAAGTATAGTAAGTGATTTGAAAATATTCCCTGTGCATCTGGGTTTAAGAGATCTACTTGAAATGCTATTTGGATAATCCCTGAAATATGTTGTATCTAAATGCAAATGGAAATTCATCATGCTTCCGAATTTGAAAATTTTGATTTAAAATGTTAGTAAACCTATGCTTTCTTTAAGTTTATGCGTTCTTAAGTTTTAAGTGTTTTAGTTCACATTTTGTTTCTCTTTACATTAGAGCTATGCACTTATCAAGTGGAGTTAGTTGAATTTACATGTATTCTTTATTTATATTACTCACTTGTTTTCCCAATTTCTATCTAGTTGAATTTACGTCTCACTGGAGCAATGGGTTAAAAAGTATATAAATTTATTTATTTTTTAACACGAAAACAATAAAAAATTCCAATGAATAATTATCCAGCTTACTACCATTAAAAATTCTAACAGGAAAGCAAGTGCAATTGCTTTGAAGAACCACTTTCAGGGTTATCCTACTTTTCAGATATTTACATTTATAGATAATTTGTAAGACTTTGTCGTTATAAAGGGTAACGCGATAGAGAATGTGAATTTAGTTATTGCTTGCGATACCTAAAATAACTCTTTCGTTTGAGTTCAACTAGGATTTTAGTAAACAAGAATGGTGAAATTCTCATTCATGGTAGTTTTCACATAACCTCCATCTTGAAAAAGCGTCAGGCGCGATTTTAGAAAACAGGGATATGAAATTCTCATTCATGGAATTTATATATAACCTTCATGTTGAAAAAGCGGAAGAACACATAGAACTACCCTACTTTCATATTTTTACCACACAAAAATTTCACGCAAAATTCTTCAACGGCAAACGGGAATGTTGAAAGAGAAAAAGACTGGGAGAAAAAAATCGGAAATGCGCTCCCTGATCGAAATCTGGAGCATCTGGATATCATCATCCTGAAGCAATCTCCCGAGATATATTTGAATATATATGACTCCAAGAGACGGTTATGACTTATATATATCTTCTGTGTGGCGAGCGGCAATGCTCTGTTGTTCTAGAAAGTTGGACCAAGCGAGAGAGGGTGAGTATATGAATATTGATGATTATTATCCAACCCCTCTTTGTTGTGAATTATAGGCGGAGTAAAGCACTTGACCATAATCCTTCGCTATAGATATTTATTCATTGATAGCGACAGGTTGTTTGTTGAAAGTCGGGGACTTTATGGTTAAGGGTTTTAAAAGGGACACGTTTCAGGTGGTTGGTATTGGCTTGACGATTAAGGAATGGATATCAAAGCTAAACTGATTGTTTTAAATGATCTTAAAATGGTAAATCACAAATCGACTTAGCCAATTGGCTATGAAAGCGCAGACTAGTGTTTTTGATCACGGTGGATAATCACTTTAGCCAATCAATAATTTAGGATTCATGCTTCTACCTACAACCAAGTAACAGATCTTCAAACCGAGCAACTGGAAGAAATAACATGAAACTGCGATCGTATGCTCCGTCTATTTCATTTAAAGGTCGATGTCTGGTGGTCAAGGTCATTGATATCGACAGGGTATGCATTGAAAGCTGGAGATTTTTTGGTAAGGGGTTTTAAAAGAAATACATTGGAGGTGGTTGGTTGTGGTTTCACGATTTCGGGATAGATATCTAAGCAGATCGTTCACTGAAGGTTTAAGTGATATATCAGCTTACGCTACTAAGTTGAAATCAAATGATGGTGAATAAAAATGTGACGGATTACGGTTGAATATAAAATCAAAAATATTATTTGAGGTAGCTTAAAATTTTTCGTTGTAAGTTTATATTGTTGTGGTTCGCCAAGCAATTCATCTAGCAGATGGAGTGTTGTCTTCTGGATCGTATAGTTCCTGGTGCGAATCTTGGATGCGGCTTAAATGTTTGCGCGTCTGGAACGAATACGTTGACTCTATAAACGGGTAGTGCCTGGAGTGTGATATGTATGTGGAGGTATAACGTGAACCAAGTCCTTGTGGTGCACCAGGGTAAAGCAAAGTGTTTCACAAATCCGCCCTTGCAGTGTTATAAATAATACTCAATTGGCCGAGCATTAGAGAAAAAAGTTTGTATCGTAATTCACAAGTTTTTACAAAAAGTTTGATTTTATTTGTCTCTACGGTCCTCTTTTTTGCTTCAAAAGGTCTAATCACTTTTGCAAAAGGAATGAATTGTATGCATTTTGATGCTACAATTTTTCTCTATTGCAGTTCTTTCAAAATCAGGATCAGAAAATAAATAAAATATTTTATCCTCTGCAACAAGTTATTAAAATTTCCATAAAACCAACCATTATTATTTCACGAGACGATAGTATTATTGTGCTCTTCAGTGAGAGTTCCCAGGTGATTTTGTGGGATCGTGATAGCGCAGTTGGTAGCCATGAGACCGGAGGGTTGCGAGTTCAAAACTCAGTTTAACCAAAGACTGGCATGTACATGGAGGCTGGTTGGTGCACTTTAAACCTGTCGTAGCTTCAAATATCCTCACGCTTCTGTAGCAGTTTGGAAAGTGAAGTGGCAGCTCAGTCACTTCACACACGGTCAGTTGCCTTCTTCATCTGACCGTGGTTCAAAATTACGAGGTATTGTCTTCGGAGGATCTTTCTCTTCAAAACGGATCCCGGACCATTGCCAATAGTTCGTTGTGTTTCTCCAGTGCAACTCAATTCAACTACTTACCAGGTGATTATGCATCGAAATTAGATTTAATGCCTAAAAGCCCACAAGAAACTATTCGTAAATTTAAAATTTAATGCATGTGTATAGTATATTAAATGTACTGATTCGAATTTTTTAGGAGTCTTCATTTGTTATTAGTACGAGAATTTTAGAATGCTTTTTAACTGTCTTGTATACCCATAGAACTTGAATAATGAACTCTTTGCCAAAACAAATAAAAATACCTCAAAGTTTCAATATTCAATCGGAATGTCGCCATTTTATAGAAATGTGCATTCACACACCTACCTGGTTATACGATGTTATGACCAAACTAAGCGATAAGATGCCAAATCGGCCTAACAAGTCAATTTTTCGCAGAAATCACGTGACTACTAGTCGACATGTTGGTCACACTTTTGAAGCTGCTCTCAATAGGAATGCTCAATCCACTTTTTCCACGTCCATGTTATTACCAATATTTTTTGCAATACCTTCAAGGATAATTTTACAAAAATTAAGTTGAAATGAGAAAAGCGGTATAAAGGGAATTGTACCGCACATCACCGACAGATACAGATTTTTCTGCTAAGAAACGTCGTTTTTTAATTACAGTCATTTTCTAAAAATAATAACAATAATTAAAATCGAGGCATAATTTTAAGTTTAAATCTGAATTATTTTTAATTTACAAATGACAATTCTATAGTGTAAGATTGTAATTTGAATTTGAAATACAAAGCTATATATTTCCTTTTCAATTATTTTGCATTAATAGTTCAAAAAATATTTCATCATTCGGTATTTCTTGAAAATAAAGTCAAATAATTCTCAACAAGCACTGAATTGCTTAAGCTCAACATTAGCATCTTTAAAAAAGCTTTTGAAGGAAAATTTAATGCCGAGAGAGAAAAAATCTGCTTGAAGCTGTACTATTTAGGTACAACATTTTTCAACAGTTTCTTTGATAGTTCATTAAAAGATGAAATATGAGTACACTGCACTGAGACATACTGCATGAACAGTTTTTAGATGCAAAATTCACTTTCTTCCTACTCGGAGACAGAATTAATTTATAAATTGTTTCCTAGATGAAAATAAAAAAACATGAAAATTACCTATTTGGGTTGGAAAAAAAATAAGAAGTCTGAACTCGCGGAAAATATGAAATGTTGCTTTTGTTCTTGACCAAGCATATCTTAAATCATGATTCAACACATACTTTTGATTCTAAAAATAATATATGCGTAAAATAAGAAATTAATTAACTTTATAAAAATGCTGCGGTTAATCAAAAACTTTTTTTAAAAACTGATGAGGTAGGTATATAGAGCTAATGTCATATTGGAGCAACACAACGGGCTATGGCGACTGTCCTGGATCTATCTCGAAGGGAAAGATCTTTTTTAAAATGATAAAATATTCCAGAATAAAATAACTGCATCTCTAATATGTATTCGAAACAGTTTTCTTCAATTTTTACAATGGGTTATGTGGTACTAGGGCCATTTTTGGACAAGATGACCATACATAAGACAAACAATATCGCGTTAATAAAATGAATATACAAAAAAAATTTACTGACACAGAAAAGAGAAATACAACCAGCGAGTAATCGTACCTCTAGCGTGGTGGGAAAACCCATTGAGTCACCAAACTAGAGGAAGTAAAAAAATTTCATAATGAAACTACTATTAAGTAAAAAAATTAATCGATTGGCAGTTTATTTATTCATTTTTATCTTACCAGTAGTGTTTTCATCAGTTGTAATTCCCATGTAAAAATACATCCCTTTGTGTTGTTCCAGTGCGACGTTAATTCAACAACCAACCCATGGTAAACTACTATTATTCATATATTAATACTGCACATTCACTAATGAAAAACTATTTATTTGTTTATAATTTTATTATACGGGAATATGTTTTTATATCCTTGGTGAATAAATCATAATGTATTTCTTCATGCAGTTAAATATCCATTATTTTGAAATTTTTTAAACATTGCAGGTAGGTAGTTGTTAAATTTTACGTGCACTGCGGCAAATCAAGGGGCAGTTGCTGACGGTCCGGGACCAATTCCGAATAGGAAAGATCCGAGGACAACACCCCTTAACCTTGAATCACGGTCAGATGACGGGTTTTACATCTGAGCTAGCGCCCCACTTTCCAAACTTCCACACCACGCCAACGTAAATATAACATGAGTATTTGTGTGGTGGAACGTGTTTCCTTTAGTAATCCGAACGTGACGTCACTTGACTCGTTTTTAGAACATTATTTAGTATTTCGTCTATAAAAATTCCAAGGAATGAATTCCGAATCAATATATGATAGTTGATTGGTCGATGCAAATTAGATTAAACACTAAATATCACCGAAACTGCGATGAGCTAGTTTTTAAGGTAACCCAAACATGTTTCATGCGAGAGCATTTGCGTAGTGGAAGTAAATCCTTCGCATTTCGTTTGGTTTATATGCTCTGAAAATCCTTCTCAATCCTCTCATATACAAGATTAACCATAGTATGTTCTTATGCTCGTACAGTTCAGCTGTATCATGTTGAAATAAAAATGCCCAAAGTTATTTTGAATGTTAATTCGTCTTTCAAATCGAAACAGTACTGGGGCATTCATGAAAACTTGAGCGTTACAAAAAAGCGCTTAAATTGTTTCGTCTTATGATTTCATAACTAGAAGAAACGTCCAGTAGATAAATATAGCGTTGTGTAGACAAAGGATGTCCGACCCTGACATGACCTTCGGACCGAGTGCGCAGGCACATGATCATGGTGAGGGATCCGCAATATGTCGAAAGTCTTTGGTGCTGCGCGGGTTTCGGGCCCACCAGCACCGAATGCTGTGAATTGTGAGTAGTGAGGACTATATAAGTGGTGTTATTCGGAAACGACCGAACTATGATACACAATAACAGGCCTTTACTCAATAAAATTATCTGTCAATATTAATATCAAGCTACACTCCAATCGTATAAACTGTAAATTAATTGTTGGATATTCACAATAAACAATCGTTCAAAACGTCATATGTATGCTTCATTCATTCCTCAATCCAATATCAGGACCGAGTATTCACATCAAACCTGCAGTTTGTCCTCGACTCAACCTACCAATTTTTAATCTTGGTGATTGTAACATTTTTCTGTATGCTAAGTATGAAGAGCGTAACTAGTTCTACCGGTGCCAAATTGGGGAAATTATGGGAGTATGTAGATTCTTATCCCTTCACACGCTACTTAGTATACATGCCCGTATATGTGAAATAGACAGACATATTTTTTATTATTATCCTTCGTTATTTTAGGTTTTAACCCCAAAAGTTGATGCCCTGATTATCTTCGTAGCTGAGCTAATACTTTCTATCGACACCAGAAGTAAACAATCGTCCAAACCTTCAATTGTCTGCTTTATTCATTCCATAATCCAACATCTTGCCTGAATATTCACTTCAAAACTACGGTTTGTGTTCTCGATACAACCTACCAATTTTTTTAAGATCTCATGCGTTGAACAGTTATTCGTTATCTTATTCGTGATAACCAAGACTTAAATTGCACTCGTGAATTAAAACATCCGGCAGCAATGTACCGTGCAAAAATGGCCGAACCATTTTTTTCCACCAACTTAAGAACTCGTGCCTAATGTACTTTTGAAATTTCAAAACTTTTTCCTTTCTGACTTGCTTGTAAAATAAGGCGGCAATGAATGTGAATTACTGTAATGACTGCAGTTTTACGAGCCGTGAAACGACACAAATGGTCATTAAAACTTGGTGTTCGGAATTGCCCTAAATGACTCATTTAGCGGAAAACAATGCGCGGCTAACTTCTGAAGATGTAAATTAATGGCTTGCGATGGTCATCGAAAGAGCGCAAAAATACGGAATCTGCTCGGGGGAACATTTGTTTTACGCCACTTCCAATTACGTGAGTGGATATTTATGGCCCTTTCCAAAAGAGAACCAAAACAATTTTTTAGTTCGTGATTGATTTTTATGGTGGTTCTGTTTGGGAAATCGGATCATTTTAAGTCAAGCCCAACGTTGCTTATCGTTTAAAAAAATGACAATAGGAAGTTGTTTCTAGGTAGATTATTTTAGATAAAGATTATGGAAGAAAAATTACAATACTGTAAATATTTTTAAAAATGGAAGGCATTTATGTAATAAATAGCAACCCGATCCTGCTTCGCAAGGGAATAATTTTAAATTACCTTTTTTTCTCCGAGGTCTAATAAGATTTCCCTTTGTTTCTTCTCCTGACTTCAACTGAGGCAGTCATGGCTCAGTGGGTATGTCCACTGGGCTAGCAACCTTATAGTTGTAGGCGGCGCAATTCGATTCCTGTGAGGTGCATTCCTTCCTGGGTGTATTTCTCTCTTCTGTGTCAGTAAAACTTTCATTGTATATGTCTGTCTATTACTTGATATTGTTGGGTTTTATCGATTGAAGACAGAGTTTTATACATTAAAAATAAATTTTATTACGTAGCCAAGTCTTATAGTTTAAAAACATACAAGAAGTCTGATCAGCTCATGATCCCCTATCTTTCTTCACTTTTATACATTCAAAGATTTACATTCTTCAAATTTATGTGCCCCACACGGCACTATAATTGGAGGTTTGAGACCGATTCCAACATGCGGCCCCATCGGTTGTAAAACCTCAGCAGATGTATTACAATTCAACATATATATATAAATCTAACAAAATATTTTTCTAATAATATTTTTAAATTTATTTAACAATAAAGGCTTTGTTAAAAAGTCAGCCAAATTATTTTCCGATGAAATATAATTTACGTTAAATAGTTCATCTTTTATTAATTTACGAATAAATTTGTACTTGATATCAATATGTTTAGTTTTCTGATTTTCCTGACTATTTTTTGAAAAATAGATAGCAGATTGATTATCACAATATACTTGGGGTCTTATGTAATAAATATATGTAAGAAAAAAAAAGAAATTATGTAAGAAATATCCACATTAGGATGTTCAGTTTCTGGCTTAAAAATGAAATTTACAGGATCAAACCTAATCTTATTTTTAGTACAGTACTTTTTAATATCATTTAAAGATCTCATTCTCAAATTTTCAGGAGAATAATAGTATACATCTATCCTATTGCTTTTATTTCTAGGTTTTTCGATTCTTCGCCAATTTGAAATGTTAAGACTTTTTAAGTCCTCAGTTTTAACTAAATCTTTAGAATCTAAAACTTGAGTTTCACTTTCCGATTTTACTTTTATATTTTCATTTGATTGATAAATAGGAATATTAGAATTAAGATCGAAAGAAACGTACTCAAAGTTTTTACCAAATAGTACATCAACAGCTTTCTTACTTTCGTCGATATGAACATGGACTGTTTCAACTATTCTCTTCTCGTTTGGGATATATATTCTGTAACCTTTAGTTTTCAAACCATATCCTGTCAAAATACCAAGTTTAGCTCTGGGTTGTAATTTATTTCTCTGTATTTTAGGAATATGAACATATGCCAAAGAGCCAAAAATTCTAAAATGTTTTACTGATGGTTTGAAACCAGTCCATATTTCGTTAGGAGATATACCCTCAGTTAATTTGTGTTCGCATCTATTTTTAGTATGAATAAATGCTAAAAGTGCTTCTGACCAAAATTGTGGTTGTAAACCACTGTCTTGAAGCATAGCTCTGACACAATCCATGGCTGTTCTATTGAACCTTTCTGCAACGCCATTTTGTTCAGGGGTATAAGTTGAAGTTCTTTCGATTTTTATTCCTATATCATTTAAAAACTTTTTAAATTCTTTATGACAAATTTCTAAACCATTGTCAGTTCGGACACATTTTAACTTAACATTTAGCTGTCTTTCAGCTTTAACCAAGTATTTTTTAAAGTAATCAAAAACTTCATTCTTATTTCGAATAATATAAACAGTTACTTTACGTGAAAAATCATCAATAATAGATAAAAAGTATTTGTTTCCACCTAGAGAGTTAACTGGAGCAGGACCCCACAAATCCATATGGATCCTTTCCAAAACATTTTTAGTTTTCCTTTCGTACATATAGTTTCTTTTTAAGGATATTCTAGTGGATTTAGCAATAGCACAAATCTTACAATTTTTATCTATATTCTTACAATTAAGTTTTTCAATTCCTTTTACACAATTAATTTTACTCATATTTTCAATTAAGGGCATGTTAACATGACAAAACCTACGGTGGGCTTTTTCTAGATCTAAACCAGTTACATATGTATAATTTTTAATCTTGGGATAACCTTTCAAGATATACAATTTTCCAATTCTGGGAACAGTAAACAAATATTTATTATAACTATTATAAATAATCATTTTGTTATTTCCCCATTTAATTTGGTTTCCCACAAGATCAATACGAGCACCACTAATTAAATTTCTTCTCATATTAGGTGAGTATAAAACATCTTTCAAAGTTAAATCAAAATTTCGGTTTCTATCTAAAACTGTAAATTGAATATCACCCATACCTAATACTTCCGAGGTGCTGTCCTTGTCTCCGACTAGGATCTTCTGTGGTGGTAGTTTTCTGAATGTCGTAAACATATCTCGTTCTTTACAGAAGTGGGCAGTTGCAGCAGAATCAATGAGAAATTCCCTCGGTCTTTCATTTGGAAAATTTGAAACTGCATAGGCACGTTGAAGATCAGTTTTTGGATTGTCCTCCATATAAAATAATTCACCACCAGGTTTCTGCCGATTGCTTTTCTTGAAGCACTTCGATTCGTAATGTCCCGACTTTTTGCAGTAGTTGCAGAATGGTCGCGGCCCCATACGACAAACTGTCGACTTTCTTGGGCTCGAAGGAATTAATTCAGGGTCCAGTACGCATCTGCTGTGATCAGGAGTAGACGCCCGTGTCTCCTTGTATCTAGATGACTTGTTTCTTGTAGCATAAGCATCGGCCACGATACTTAATTTTGTGCCTTCGTCTTTCCGCTTCAGCTCGATTCGGCTGGATTCTGTTATTAAATGTTTAGACAAATTGTCTAGCGTGAACTCGTTGTAATCCATCCTGTATAGCAGTTGTACCAGATTATCGTATTCGTGAGGCAAATGTCTTATTAGTTGAAAGCAAACTAAGAGGTCTGGGATTTCGAATCCACCTTCTTTTATCTGTAACAGCTTCTCATGCACTCGTTTGCAGAAGAGTCCAATGGATTCGTCCTCCGGCTGGTAGCGGATTGAAAAGAACTCGTCCACAAGGCCTGCCAATCGTGCTCTAGATGCTGGTTCAAAGTTGGTCTTTAATATATCCCAGGCTTCCTTACCGTCCTCAGTAGATGAAATTAAGACTTGATATTTTCTGTCTATGCCCTGGTAGATAGTTGTGTATGTCCTCTGCTTCCTATAACGATAGTCTCTTTTTTCTTGTTCTGGAGCATCTTCCAATAATAGAGGTTCCGTTTTAGTGATAAATTCCCAGCAGTTCCGGTCCATTAGCAATACCTTCATGTCCGTCTTCCACGTGGCATAGTTGAAATCCGATAACTTCGGGAAGGAAAACATGGACATTTCTTGAATACCCATCATACTGGAAACCGGTAGTGGCAGAATTCAGGTTCAGCTTAAGGTCTGTGGCCCATAACCAATTGTTGGGTTTTATCGATTGAAGACAGAGTTTTATACATTAAAAATAAATTTTATTACGTAGCCAAGTCTTATAGTTTAAAAACATACAAGAAGTCTGATCAGCTCATGATCCCCTATCTTTCTTCACTTTTATACATTCAAAGATTTACATTCTTCAAATTTATGTGCCCCACACGGCACTATAATTGGAGGTTTGAGACCGATTCCAACAGATATTGTATGCCTTGTGCCTGGCGCAGCATGGCCAAAAAAGGCCCTTGCGCCATAAAGCCCCAACAAACCTGACCAACTTTTACCTGGACAACTCTTGCCTGGTTGGAAGAGTAACGGATTAGTAATCGGACTATCGTGTACAAAGGAGCTACTGCACGTTAAATCTGTCGTGGTCTCAAATGTTCTCACGTTGGCGTGGTGTGGAAGTTTGGAGAGGGGTGCCAGCTCAGGTGTGACCTCGTCATCTGACTGTGGTTCAGAATTATGTGGTGTTGTTTTCGGATCTTTCCCTTCGGGTTTGATCCCGGACCTTCGACAATGGCCTGTTGTGTTGCTCAAGGGCGACACTAATTAATATACCATACCTTTCAACTCTTACCTTGCTCCATAAAATCTAACAATCAATCAATCAACCTGACTTCAACTCTGAATTATTTCGTTTTGACATAATACGTGAAAGAATTGGATAGTACAGGTATATGCTTGCTTTTATTTTCTTCTGAGGCTTTGTGCATTTTATGAAGAAAAAGACTAGTTCTACAGGTCAGAAATTTTAGTCCTATGGGAGACATTTTTGTCGAGCTAAATGAAGGTGGTGGAAGTGTTTCTACGGGGTAACGTGTTTCTTTTGCGTATTCCGAACTTGATGTCTTTTTTTTTTTTTTTTTCAATTAACGTCACACTGGAGCAACACAATGGGCTATTGGTGACGGTCCGGGATCAATCCCAAAGGGAAAGATCCGAGGACAACACCACGTAATTTTGAACCACGGTCAGATGACGAGGCAACACCTGAGCTGGCACCCCACTCTCCAAACTTCCACACCACACCAACGTGAGGACGTTTGAGGCCACGACAGATTTAACGTGCACCAGCCCCCTTTGTACACGACGGTGTTTGGCTGGATTCGAACTCGCAACCCTTCGGTTGCTAGTCCGTTACTCTTCCAACCGGGCCACCGCGGCCCGAACTTGATGTCACTTCGAACGTGATTTCAGGAATTCACCAATAAATATTCAGTGTTTTCTTTTTAAAGGCATTTTCAAGTTTTCAAAAATTTCAAAATTCTTAATTAGGTTGGCTGATTGGGTTTTATTGCGCAAGGACCATATTTGGCTAAGCTGTACAGAACAATGTCAAGTACATGGACATACAAAAGGTAATTTTTACTGGCACAGAAGAAAGAAGTTCCAGAATAACTGGTACAGACGAGCCTATGCAAAATACAAAGCAACGTCACCTGAGCAAGGCATTGGTTGCGTCTTCCAGGACATATATAAAGTAATAGACAACTGTCGAAGCATCTAGATCTATTTCCGTCATGATAATGGCAAGTTATCACGATCTAACCGATTTTCATTGCGCTTTAATAGTTGATGTGAGATGGGCCATGGCCTTTCGTAAGTAAAGGAGAAAATCGGATTTTCACGTACTTCTATTTCAAGGTTATACCGTGACTTCAGGAATTATGGCAAATTCTGTAACTTACGAAAGCGGTGTGGCCGTAAAAAGGCTCAGGGTGAACGCGACCAACTTTGGCTGGCAAGAATCGTATCACGCGACAGACGTTCAACACTGCCTTAAATAACATCGGAGTTTAATACTGGACCCTCAACAAACATCAAGGAGGACTTTGCAACGTTCCTGAAAGATATGGGCTTTAGGAGCCGACGCCCAATTCTAGTACCCTTGATGAATACTCGACACACAGCTATGAGCCTCGTCTGTGCTCGAGTACACCACTATTGGACACTTGGTGACTGGAAATGAATAGCCTGATCTGATGAGTCGTATTTCCAACTGTTTCGGGATGATGAAAGGATCCGTTAGTGGTGAAAACCACATGAAACCATGGATCCCGAGTGTTAATAGGAGATTTTACAGGCTGGTGGTGGCTCTGTAATGGTATGGGGTTTGTTTAGTTGGCATTCGGCATTCAATGGGTTCCTTTGTAAGTCTGCAAACGTTTCTGACAGGTCACCGCTATGTATGCATTCTTTCTGACGAGGCACACCCGATCCTGCTTTCATTTTTTATGGGCTTTGCCTCTTCTAACTGGACAATGTTGGGTTTTATAATGCAAGGCCCATATTAAGTCGAGTTGCGCTAAACATGACAGACAGCCTAAATAATAGGACTTTGACACAAAGAAATATTTGCAAATGCAGAAGAGAGAAATAGACCTAAGATAAGTTACACGAATTCAACCTGCACTACCAAGAACTCGTAGAGGTTTTTAGGCATTTTACAAAGGATAAGTCGAAATTCTCTCCTATAATTGCATAAATATTAATTTACTTAATTTATAATTTCGAGAGTGCAGTACAAACCGCTGTATACTTCTTAGTTTTCTCATCAAAACCAAAGGGCGTTTTCACCTTATTAACAATCTTAGTGTAGTCAGATTTCAGAGTACGGTAGTATTGCTTTTTCCCAGCAGTAACCACCAAATAACCACATCTATTAAATTGCTGAAAGAATCCTAGATCAAATTCTATTGACCAAGAAGGTCGAAACGGGTTAAAAGTAATGCTGAGAATAATAGAGGTTAAAAAACAGACATATGCCTGTAAACCTGTTAGAGGGTAAAGAATTTCAGATATTGATTAGGAATTTTTAGGACATCACATCCGCTACCCATGTAACCACTCGCCCACTCATGGCTTTTGTGTGTTGATCCACATAAAACTAATCCGATAAACGGAATCTAGGGGGGAAATAAACAATACATAGGGGGAAAGCAAGCCAGGCGAAAAATAACGTGATTTATAACGACCAGCACCAATCCGCGATAAAAAGACGGAAACTGTGTAAGCTCGTGTCGGGGTCAAAAAACGAAAAACATTTGCTTCGCACCCATTTATGATCTTTTAATCAGCCCTGGAGAGTCATGGCCGCTCCAGCGTGCGCTTTTCTAAAGAGAGGAATGGAACTGCTGTTGGAAATCCCACTAATTGCATGAGAGGTTCGAATGTTACAATGCATCGGGATAACAGACTGGGCAATAATTAATTATGCCCAGACTTTCCACCAAAACACACTGCGCATGAATTTATGTCGGATGTTATTTCCTCCACGCAGGGCTATCTGATTAAAAACGTTTCGCATGCACAGAGCAGCATTCGGATGAAGATTCATGGCTCCGTCGTCGATAACTGCGCTGGGAAAAGTAATTAGGGGTAATGTGTGTGGAAGTGTTAGATGAATCACGCTTTTCTGTTCTGGAGGGAGAGGTTTGGTTCATATGTGAGTTTATCTTGTCCCGTGTGACTGGGTGAGGTTCATCCTAAACAAGCTGATATTCGCCGGCGCTGAGTTGGAATTTTGAAAATTGAAAGTCAGATTGCTATCCTGTTTATCAGATTCACGATTCTGACAGAAGAGGAAAAGTTCAGGTTTTGATGGAAAGTGGAAATTTGGTCGCATTGTTATGAAATGAACCTGGGAAGAGTATCTATGAGATGATTTATAAGTTTATCTCCTCAGAAATAGGTAGATAGTTATTTAAGGGGGTCTGGGACTCAAAATATGAAAAAAAGTCCAATTTTTTTTTATTATCTTAAAAAATGATGTAGATATTTCTGAATAAAATAACACCTACATTTTGTTTCTACCATCAGTAGAACCGGAAATATTCGGCTTTTTATAACATGACAGCTGCAAATCAAATGAGCCTCACCCATCAGATAATGTAAACAAACTGTTTTGGAGTCTACTTTCTACTGTTTCAGTTCTATTTTTTCCAACTCAAATAAACTACGCTACGAACACTTTTGAAGTGATCTGAATTGATCATCGTAATATTCTCACTGTTTTGATTGTTGAATTTGCACGTTTTCGAATTTTGTGTATTATCAATATACTTCAATAACGCTTTCCATAAAGGACTGTAGGCGGTTCAGGAAAGCGACGATGAAGTCCATAAATACTTTTAAAAGGTATAGGAAGAAGGTCCAACTTGCTAAAATTAAATTAAATGAAGTAGTAAAACAAAGAAGTAATACATAATACTATCCAGGAGGATTTTAAACAAACGTAAAGTATACAAAAGTGCTTTTTAATAACTTGAATATTTTCATAACTTTAAACGCTCTTTTTCTCCTTTTCTGTTAAATGGGATTTCGATAGTGAAAAATGGATATAACTTAAAAACTACTTGTCATAAATGAATGAAATTTTCTACAATTACTTTTCAAATATATTTCTTTAATTTGTCTTCAGCAATTGTGTATATATATAATTTTTTTTTCTATAATTTTTCGAACTTTGTATACTATATGTTTTATGTAGTTTTTCAACAAAATATTTTTTTAAATTTTTTCTAACTGTTTTAACCAAACATCACGAAGACAGTTTAAAGTATGAACTTTTAGGAGTCAATTAGTGCAAAAATGAAGTGATTTGTTATAAAATATTTTAAGATATATCAATTTTGCCCAACGTCACAATTTTAAATTTTTTTTATTTTAATAAAAAAATTTTGAAGTTTTGAAAACATAAAATAGTTATTGTAATTGCAAAATACAATGTATACCTACAGAAAAAATTTCAGAACAAAAACTTTAAAATTGAAGATTTTAGAATTTTGAGTCCCGGACCCCCTTGACCTCGCACTGGAGCAACACAACGGATTATTGGCGACAATCCGGAATTAATCCCGAGGGGAAAGATCCGAGTAAGTAAACATCACGTAATTTTGAACCACGGTCAGATATAGTCAGTCTCATCCCCGAAAACAGTTGTAGGAAAAGGTTTAAAAGTCAATTTTTACATGCTCTTATTTTGATTCCACTGTCCTTTGCTTTTCCATTCTATGGTCATTTTTGGCTACACCTTGCTCATAGATTTTTGAACTTGTAACTAATTTTGATCACAAATTACTGTTTAATGTCAATTATTTTTGCTTTGCACTGGATCACAATCTGACTGAATTTTTCTGATGGGATCTAGAGTTCATTTTTGCTATTGACCATCAGAGAGAAAACTTTAACATGTATGCACGTTATTTTAATAATAAATTAAAGTTGCATACAAAATACTCGATGCATTTTGTTAGAGGAGAGTGACGACAAAACGGGACGAAAACGACTTCGTAATATTTTTGCACATTATGCCTAATTTATAGAGCAATTACATTTTATTCCTGCTGTTTCACGAACGAAAGGGCTGTTTCCATATTTTATACGAATACGTCCATCTCTGCTGCATTTATTGGGAAAGGTCCATTCCTTAAAATGAGAAATATGGCGACCATTTTTATCGGTCAATTTTTATCGTTCGAAGAAAACAATTTAAAACCCGGAAAAATATTTCTCGTATACCATCAGAAACCGAGTTTCACAATACACGCGAGTAAAATATGGGATTGTAGAAGAGATGTTGAAAAATCGAAGAAAACCGCGGGATCCATTTATCACTAAAAGGGACTTTTTTCTATGATTAACGGTTTTCGATTCAGTCTCTGGGTTTCCCCGCTGGTCACTAAAAAGCCGACTAAATGCTACGGGCCTTTTTTTAATATCCCGGCCGCCATTTTTATTCCTTGACTTTTTAAAAGAGAATCTTCTTCGAATGTTTTACTTTTATACATTCGATTCATGTGTAGAAAAATAACTGACCCGAAACCAGAGCAGATATTTCTCAGGGAAATATCCTTTGATAATTTCGTTTTATTTTGACAGTCTTTTTCCAGTGGTTTTATTTTTACATGGATTCTAAGAAAGCCCGGGTCATTTGTCTCAGTCTGGAGCAGTTTCCGTGGCCCCAGGCCTTTCTCCTTGAACACACTTCTTGAACGGAAGAGATCATATGTCCTTTATTCTTAACATTACATCGATGGCGGTTTTTCTAGATTTCCAGAGCACGTGACGCATTGCCCGGATGGCACAGCGGCGATGAGAGATATTTCAAAACCGTGAAGAATGGTCCCTGGGAGGTTCTCGGAGCAAAAGCACTTTTTCCTTTTCCCTTTTGAGTGTATGTCTGTGAACTCTCAAACACAATAACAACCATCCGTCATGAGTGAAAAATCGTGTGTTGCCAGTGAATGATCGACTTTTGCTGTTTGTCGAGTTTACTAAGAGGTGAAACAATGGAAAAGCAAACAAGAGAACGCGATGTCCTTTTCAACCTATAAGGACTTCACTATGTTTGTGAAACTTCGGTATAAACTTGTTGGTCACTACTACTTGAGCAATACATGAAGCAGCGGTCGATTATTCAAGTCATCGACATGCTAATCAAATAGACAGAGCATAGCATATGGGCGGTAAGATCACTGAAGGGTAAATCATCTGAGCTTACAAATCGACTTAGCCAATTGGCTAACGAAGCGCAGATTAGTGTTTTTGATCACGGTGGATAATCGCTTTAACCAATCAATAATTTAGGATTCGTGCTTGTCCCCCAACCACGTGATAGATCTTCAAACCAAACGACCTGAAGAAATAACATAGCAATGTACGCACATGCTCCGTCTATTTCATTAGAATGTGAAATTTTGAATTAGATTGTGAAGTCATAAATCTTGTGAGACCTCTATCCAGAAGGTGCTGATTGAACACAGTGATAAACGAAACAACTCATAGCAATTGCAGAATACGCATGCACGGGGGAAATCTGTGACAGACGGATTTTGCCTGAAAGGTTCGGAGGGCAGCATCGGCACGCCCAGGAACGGGACGGGACGGGAAAGTGAGCCATTCTCCATTTACTTATACGTATTTCATTTTGACCACATTAATGGACAAGAGTGCGAAGGCCTTTAACCCTCCTGGTGGAAGGCCTTACCCTCCTGGACCTCAACCTGGTATCTGATCATTAGAAAAGCTGACCAGATCTTGATGGACGAGATATCCATCGATTCCGTCGTCTCTTGTCATTACAAGAAAACTGACCATATTTTGATGTCGTCTAAATCTAAATATTGGCAATATCTAGATAACGAGATGTTTCGTCAGATGTTAGTGGACGAGATATCTCGTCAAAATCACTTGGAGGGTTAAGTAGTCTGCTGGATAAAAACACTTCAGATTTATTATTTGAAAATGATTGGTTTTGGGTGTTTCATGGCGCAAGGACCATATTTGGCCATGCTGCGCCAGACACAAGACATACAATATCAGGTAACATACACACACAATGAAAGTCTTACTGACCCAGAAGAGAGAAATACACCCAAGGAGTAATGCACATGACAGGAATCGAACCTGCGCCGCCTACAACGCGAAGGTTGCTAGAGCAGTGGACATAATCGCTGAGCCATGACGGCCTTATTATTTGAAGAAAATACTGTTAATTACAATATCCTTTTTGGTTCATACATGAGAAATATTTATCGAATTTCAACTATAAGAAAAGGGGATTTTTCCGCATTTAGTTGGTTGATAGATAGTTGAATTTACGTCTCATGGGAACAGCATAACGGGCTATTGGTGACGGTCTAGGATCTATCAGGAAGGAAAAGATCCGAGGTCAATACCTCGTAATTTTGAACGCGGTCAGATGACCACATTTATGTGGTAGCTCGTATGAAAGAGTAGTCGATTAGGTGTGACCTCGTCTTCTAGCCGCGATTAAAAATTATGAGGGGTTGTCCTTCGATCTTTCCCTTCGGAATTGATCCCAGATAGTCACCTGTTGTGTTGCTCCAGAGCGATGTTAACGTACGTACCTACCTGGAGTCACAGTAGCCCAGCTGATAAAGTTGCGGAGTAACCTACCTGGAGTCACGGTAGCCCGCTGATAAAGCTGCGGAGTAACCTACCTGGAGGCACGGTAGCCCAGCTGATAAAGTTGCGTAGTAACCTACCTGGAGTCACAGTAGCCCAGCTGATAAAGTTGCGGAGTAACCTACCTGGAGTCACGGTAGCCCGCTGATAAAGCTGCGGAGTAACCTACCTGGAGTCACGGTAGCCCGCTGATAAAGCTGCGGAGTAACCTACCTGGAGTCACGGTAGCCCAGCTGATAAAGTTGCGGAGTAACCTACCTGGAGTCACGGTAGCCCGCTGATAAAGCTGCGGAGTAACCTACCTGGAGTCACGGTAGCCCGCTGATAAAGCTGCGGAGTAACCTACCTGGAGCCACGGTAGCCCAGCTGATAAAGTTGCGGAGTAACCTACCTGGAGTCACGGTAGCCCAGCTGATAAAGTTGCGTAGTAACCTACCTGGAGTCACAGTAGCCCAGCTGATAAAGCTGCGGAGTAACCTACCTGGAGTCACGGTAGCCCAGCTGATAAAGTTGCGTAGTAACCTACCTGGAGTCACAGTAGCCCAGCTGATAAAGCTGCGGAGTAACCTACCTGGAGTCACGGTAGCCCAGCTGATAAAGTTGCGTAGTAACCTACCTGGAGTCACGGTAGCCCAGCTGATAAAGCTGCGGAGTAACCTACCTGGAGTCACGGTAGCCCAGCTGATAAAGCTGCGGAGTAACCTACCTGGAGTCACGGTAGCCCAGCTGATAAAGTTGCGTAGTAACCTACCTGGAGTCACAGTAGCCCAGCTGATAAAGCTGCGGAGTAACCTACCTGGAGTCACGGTAGCCCAGCTGATAAAGTTGCGTAGTAACCTACCTGGAGTCACAGTAGCCCAGCTGATAAAGCTGCGGAGTAACCTACCTGGAGTCACGGTAGCCCAGCTGATAAAGTTGCGTAGTAACATACCTGGAGTCACAGTAGCCCAGCTGATAAAGCTGCGGAGTAACCTACCTGGAGTCACGGTAGCCCAGCTGATAAAGTTGCGTAGTAACCTACCTGGAGTCACGGTAGCCCAGCTGATAAAGCTGCGGAGTAACCTACCTGGAGTCACGGTAGCCCAGCTGATAAAGCTGCGGAGTAACCTACCTGGAGTCACGGTAGCCCAGCTGATAAAGCTGCGGAGTAACCTACCTGGAGTCACGGTAGCCCAGCTGATAAAGCTGCGGAGTAACCTACCTGGAGTCACGGTAGCCCAGCTGATAAAGCTGCGGAGTAACCTACCTGGAGTCACGGTAGCCCGCTGATAAAGCTGCGGAGTAACCTACCTGGAGTCACGGTAGCCCGCTGATAAAGCTGCGGAGTAACCTACCTGGAGCCACGGTAGCCCAGCTGATAAAGTTGCGGAGTAACCTACCTGGAGTCACGGTAGCCCAGCTGATAAAGTTGCGTAGTAACCTACCTGGAGTCACAGTAGCCCAGCTGATAAAGCTGCGGAGTAACCTACCTGGAGTCACGGTAGCCCAGCTGATAAAGTTGCGTAGTAACCTACCTGGAGTCACAGTAGCCCAGCTGATAAAGCTGCGGAGTAACCTACCTGGAGTCACGGTAGCCCAGCTGATAAAGTTGCGTAGTAACCTACCTGGAGTCACGGTAGCCCAGCTGATAAAGCTGCGGAGTAACCTACCTGGAGTCACGGTAGCCCAGCTGATAAAGCTGCGGAGTAACCTACCTGGAGTCACGGTAGCCCAGCTGATAAAGTTGCGTAGTAACCTACCTGGAGTCACAGTAGCCCAGCTGATAAAGCTGCGGAGTAACCTACCTGGAGTCACGGTAGCCCAGCTGATAAAGTTGCGTAGTAACCTACCTGGAGTCACAGTAGCCCAGCTGATAAAGCTGCGGAGTAACCTACCTGGAGTCACGGTAGCCCAGCTGATAAAGTTGCGTAGTAACATACCTGGAGTCACAGTAGCCCAGCTGATAAAGCTGCGGAGTAACCTACCTGGAGTCACGGTAGCCCAGCTGATAAAGTTGCGTAGTAACCTACCTGGAGTCACGGTAGCCCAGCTGATAAAGCTGCGGAGTAACCTACCTGGAGTCACGGTAGCCCAGCTGATAAAGCTGCGGAGTAACCTACCTGGAGTCACGGTAGCCCAGCTGATAAAGCTGCGGAGTAACCTACCTGGAGTCACGGTAGCCCAGCTGATAAAGCTGCGGAGTAACCTACCTGGAGTCACGGTAGCCCAGCTGATAAAGCTGCGGAGTAACCTACCTGGAGTCACGGTAGCCCGCTGATAAAGCTGCGGAGTAACCTACCTGGAGTCACGGTAGCCCGCTGATAAAGCTGCGGAGTAACCTACCTGGAGCCACGGTAGCCCAGCTGATAAAGTTGCGGAGTAACCTACCTGGAGTCACGGTAGCCCAGCTGATAAAGTTGCGTAGTAACCTACCTGGAGTCACAGTAGCCCAGCTGATAAAGCTGCGGAGTAACCTACCTGGAGTCACGGTAGCCCAGCTGATAAAGTTGCGTAGTAACCTACCTGGAGACATGGTAGCCCATCTGATAAAGTTGCGGAGTAGCAAGCGGGAAGTTGCGCGTTATGAACTTAATCCAAACAAAGGCGTTCGTGTACGCAGGGGCTGGTAAACGTAAATCTATCTTTGCCTCAAATGTCCTCATTCTGGCGTGGTGTGGAAGTTTGGAGAATAAGATGCCAGTTCGAGAGTGGGGTGCCAAATCGGGTGTTGACCTCGTCATATGACCATGGCTCACAATTTCGAGGTGTTCTTGAATCTTTCCCTTCGGGATTAATCCCTAACCATCACCAATGCCTCATCGTGTTGCTTCAGTTTGATGTTAATTCAACTACCTACCGCATTTAGTTCTCAATCCGTATGCTCAATAAGAACACATCAAATATTTATTTGAATAGAATACAATTTATTAAAATTTCCTGTTTGTTTCATTGTATAAACACTTACATAAGTTTAATTATTAGAAATGCAGACTTATTGTTCACTCAAATCTGTTTAATCAGTCTGTCAATGAGATATTTTTTTGAAGTAAGCACAATTATGCAATACCCTTTTTACATCACGCATGTAAAAACACTTACCTAATTTCGATTACAAAAAATGCAGATTTGTTATTCATCGAAATCTGTTTTTTCAGCCTACCGAAAGAGACCTCAAAAAAAGACCTCATGTTTGCTACTTGAAGGGAAAACATTTAATTGTAATATTTTTTCCGTTTCAAACGTGTAGAAACGCTTACTTAATTTCAACTATAAAAATGCAGATTTATTCATTATTGCAATTCTCAATTAGTGTGCTCATTAAGAAATTTTTTTAACTGAGGGAGGTAAGTTAATTAAAGTACGACTTTGGCCTCATATAAGTAGAGGGCCGTGGTAGCCCGGTTGGAAGAGTAACGGATTAGCAATCGGAGGGTTGCGAGTTCGAATCCAACCAAAAACCTTCGTGTACAAAGGGGGTTGATGCACGTTAAATCCGTCGTGGCCTCAAATGTCCTCACGTTGGCTTTGGGTGTTAGTTTGAAGAGTGGGGTGCTAGCTCAGGTGTGACCTCGTCATCTGACCGCGGTTCAAAATTATGTAGTGTCGTCCTCGGATCTTTCTCTTTGGGATTGATTCCGAACCGTCACCAATAGCCCGTTGTGTTGCTCCAGTGTGACGTTAATTAAAATACTTACCGCATATATGTAGAAACATTTACCAAAATGTCAACTATAAGAAATGTACATTTATTGTTCTTGAATCAAAAAAAATTTATATGAATTCTCTTATGACCATTATTTATTTTATTATTTTAAAACCTAATGTAGAAGAATGAAAATGTTATATGTGCATAGCTGAGGAAGTCTTTAATTTGTTCCCGAACGTAGAAATTCTAAGCTCTTTTCGAAACACCTTAACTTGCATTCTAAAATAAACTTAAGTTGCATTAATTTTAAATTTATCCTCGAGAAATAATAATCAAGCGAAGAAAATTAATATTTTGAATGCTAAACATAAGCTTTTCTAAGGCCATTTAATGTTTAAGTATCAATATATCATTTATCATTATCTTCAGCCACTGTGAATAAGGCTCCTGTAATAATTAATTACAGGATACTTCGGAATAAATTATTTCAAACACGTAACTCTTAATGTACTTCCATAAAACGAAGGCGATGACTAAAATGTTATAAAAACTTTAAATAAAATAACATCAACGTAGTATAAATAAATATGGCATTCTGTCTCTTTTGAGAAAGTAATAAGATTCTAATAACGAACTTAGTGAAAAGAAATTTTAAAAGGGAATTTTCAGTAAAATAAACAAAAGCAAGACATAAATATTCTAATATTAAATGTCTCGTTTTTCGAAGCAAACATCGATGGAGTTCTCCAGAAGTAAACTTTAGCTTCTAAATGTATAAACAAACGAAATCTCGGGAGGTTACATCTCTATTATATATTTTCAAAAGGTCGGTTTTCGAAGTAATAAAGAACATTTTTACAACAAACATTCCAAAGAATTCTCGACGACGTTGCGATGCTCTAAATGTAATAAACTTTCAGACGTTCTCCGTGTTTTACTCATTCATGAAAGACAAAGTATCCCCGCTGAATGCTTTTTTAGAAAAGGAACACATTTGTAGAACATTGTTTCTCAAGTCTCCAGTCGTGATGTGGTAGAAATGAATTTTAATCAAGTCTTTCATTAACATGTCTCTCTCTCGCGGAGATTAAATATTCATTTCGTAAAATGAAAAAGATGGAATATAACGAACACAAAAATAAGGAAAGGTGGAGATTTTTTGAATTACTCATTATCACATTTTCCCGCTTTCTTCAAGAAACAGACCATCTGCATATATTTATCATTATGTGCGGAAGATAGACTTAGTTACATGCTTTTTCTTCCTCTCACTCTCACTATTTTAGTAATTTTTTGTTCAAAACTCACCAAGTCTAGCTAGTCTATGCAAAATAGCTGCTCACCTGTTAAAAATGTCTGATGACATTCGTTAAGCTAATATTTGAGGTAGATTTGAGAGATATTGTTATGAAAGAATGAGATGAAAATTAGATTTTTTTGTTATCTTATCGGGGCTGAATATCATCGTGTTATGATTCCCATTGGAACAGTAGTCAAACACCGCCTCACTCTTACAGTATTAGCTATTTGAAAAATAGCTGTTTTTCTCAAATAGGTAGGATGTTTAACTAGCCCGTCCATGAAAACTCTTACGCGTAAGATAAATCAGTTGAAGCGAATAGATTGATATAAGACCCAGAAACCAGATACAGCCCTCAAAATATTTTAAACAGGCCGCCCGCAATCCAGATACGACCCTCCAAATATTTCTATCAGGCCCGTAGACCAGATATGTTCGTCTGAACAGGTTTACCTGGCCCGCAGATGAGGTATGGCCTCCCTGATAGGTTTAACAGGTCCGCAGTCCAGATACGGCCCTCCAGACTCAACTCGGAATTCATTCCTCTGGAATTTTTATTGGCTGAAATCGTATTTGAAAAACAAGAGAACAGACATCATATACATGCAGGACGATATGCGTACAGGAAACACGCTTTACCGCAAAAACACTACCGCCACCTACATTTAGCTTGACAAAAAGTGCAACATTGATTATTATTTATTTAGAATTCCACTTCTGTTATTCTCTGCTGAGTTTCTCTTTTTCTTCCAAATAAACCTTCATCTTCCATTGAATTTTCAATTACTACTGCCTGACAATACAATACGAAATTTGCAGAAAAATAATTAAAATGAAAGAAATATTTCGAGCATTTCATATATGAATCTATTGTGCATCTATTGTACATTTAGAATTCCACTTCTGTTATATGCTGAGTTTCTCTTCTTTTTTTAATAAATCTTCAAATTTTCTTCCATCGAAATTTGTAATTATTTCTACGTGACAGAACAATATGAAAATTTGTCGAAAATAATTAAAATGAAAGAAATATTTCGAGCATTTCATGTATGAATCTATTGCACATTAAAAAAATTTTCTGTTTATGCTGAGTTTCTCTTTTTTCAAAAACAATTTTCTCCAGATTTTCTTCCATCGAAATGTTTAACTACTTCTACGTGACAAACACCGATTATTCTCTAAGTTATGAAACATCAACAGAAACATCAATAAACTTTCTAACACCCAACTTATTCTACACGCTTGTTATTCAAGGAAAAACGAATAGCCATAGAAAATTTACAACTTGTACGCTTTAACAAACAAGAAACACGAGAGCTTCAGACATTTAAAACCAATTGTCTCTGTCTCTGTCCTTGACATTTCAAATCTTTAAATGACATCGATAAAGCCCCTTGAAGTATACTTTCCAAAAAGACAAAAATGGGGGGAGAGCTGAAACCAACTGAAAAAATTTAATGTCAGATAAAGCGCGTGAGGATGGCGAAAAAATGTTTCCATAAGTAGTATCATAAAAACTGAGAAAAACAGAAGCATGGAATGAAAAAAGTATTCAGCCTCCTTATCGCCATTTGTCTATGTCATCCGAGAACACGCATCCAACCTTTGAGAGGTATAATGGAACAAGCCGAACTTATAAACGATGTGGAGTAAAGATGGAATACGCACTTGAAAGAATATTTGAATCAAAGATAGAGTATAATTCACATCGATATATAACACATAATGCATCCCAGTCCAATCCATTTATCTGGATGGATGTTGTAAATATAATTTAAGTGTTTTTGATAAGTTATGGTTCATTGAATGCATTTACATTTCGAGTTTGGGTTAGGTCTCTGAAAACATTAATTTCCGATAAGAAATGAGACAATAGTTTATTTTTAAACTTTTCAACCATTTTTGGTTAATTTTATGGTTAAGCCACTTTTTTTGATAAAATGAAATGCGAAAATTTATTCAATATTTTTTTAATTCATTACAAAGAATCTGGAATATGTGAGGCATATTCTGTCAAGTTAAAGGTAGGAGGTGGTAAAAGTTTGTAGAAAGAGTATAGGGAGATTCCATTGACATTGGGAGGTGGTAGTGTTTATGAGACTGAATTCCTGTACATATTTCCAACTTGACGTCACTTGACTTGTTTTTCGAATTCGCCTTCAGCACTTCGCCGATAAGAATTCCAAAGTATGTATTCCAAAATGATATACGATACCTGATTCGTCAACACCAATTAGATTAAATGCCAAATGTCGCCAAAATGGGGATAAATTACATTTTAAGGTAAACGTGTTTAGTACCTTTTGAATTCATTACAAAGAATCTGTGGAATATGGTGAGGTATATTCTATCAAGCTAAATGTAGAAGGCGGTATTGTTTATGAGGCAGAATTCTTGTACATATTTCGAACGTGAAGTCATTTGACTTGAAATATCTTTACTTCGAATATATTTTCAGTACTTCGCCTATAAAAATTGCAAAGTATGAATTCAAAAATTATGTATAATAGTTCATTGGTCAACACCAATTAGATTAAATGCCAAACGTCACCAAAACTGAGATAAACTACATTTTAAGGGTAACCCGATATACATCACTTGAGAGCTTTTCGGTAGCGGAAAAAAAAACTTCCCTTTCTGTCTTTTTTGCTTGTTTACACTAAAAATCCATCTCATATTCGAAGAAAAATATATGGTCAACTAAAAAGGTTCTTGATAGAATTTTAAAAAATACACCAACACTCAAAAAATACTTTATTTTCCAAAATGTATTGGAACTTTTCTTTGCAATAAATTATTCAAAACTTGGACCGACCACTTTCACAAAAGAATTCACTCGTCAAAAATTATTTTCGGAACTGCTTCTCAACAATATGTTCAAGACATCACTTATGCATTCAAAAATTCTTATTCGCTAAACATCTCCGCTTCTACTTTTAGTCTAGAATTTAAATTAAACTTTTATTTACACAATTTTTTGGAAACCTATTCCCGTTAATGTAAATTTTAATCACTATGTCGTTGTGTCATCACTTCTTAAACATAATAAATTTCCTTCAAGAATTATAAAAGTTGTGTCAAACTTCTCCAGGAATGAAACGAAATTGTTTTTCTGAATTAAGGCAAACAAGTATTATTGTAGCACCCTCCATATGTCCTAAGGAAATGTAAATTTCCTCTCATTTATATATATTTTTCATAAAATGTCATGACAAAATCGAATAAAATGTTTCTTCTTTCAACAATATAATCTATATTCTAACATGAATTATATTATAAAATTAAATTCCTAATTAATCTCTCTCTTTCGTTCAAATATTCACAATTAAAACATTTTGATACTATCTATTTTACAAAACACTTGGCAGTAGGCAAAATAATTATTTTTTGCGCAACAGCACTATCGTATGTAGAAAATATCTTGAGAAAGGGAACTGAAAGTTTCAACTTGAAAATGATCTGGCGTGTAGTTATAATTTCAAGTCATCATGAACAGAATATGAGACAGTAATTAGCTATATAAATAAAAATAGAATGTTTGTTACATTGAATATTTTCGCCTAATATCAAGTTATACTTATCCGTTTTGGGTCCTAATGCATAATCAGTAGTTCCCCAATTTGTCTATGAATCGTGTCTGTCTGTATGTGTGTAACGCACTACGTCCAAACGGCTGAGTATATTTTATGAAACTTTGCGTACTGTTAGTACTTATAGTAATTATAGAACTTATAGTAACTTAATGACTGATTTTCAGTGCGTTAGTCTGTCTATCTGTCTTCCCGTTTTCTGTCTGTTTGTGCAAATATCAATTAAAATGTGTTAAATATAATTTCTCAACTGTTAAATATGTTATATAGCATATATTAACTTAGTGAATACATTATTTAAATTTTCTTTGTCTACATTTTTAGGCAACTGTTAGACTAAAATAGCCGAATACCCATACTTAAATCAACTTTAATTTGGCAGTTTTGGAGAGGATGTGATGTAAATTGAGCAGTGAGTCAGATTGTTTTACCAGTACAGCTGGGAAAGTAATTATTTTTCCCAAAATTATTTTTACGGTATTTAAACTAATACTATATTTATTTTAAGCTTTATTTTATGTGATGTACATGAAATGTATTATAAGAATGGAAATGCATGTATATTATTCGTGGCCGAAGTTATTTGCAAAAATTATAAGAAATGTCGAAAAGCAGTTAAAAAAGTATTTTCCTCACACTTAAAATAATGTTGGCTTTTTTCTATGAAAGAGAAAAGTGATTATTCTGGTCACTTTTTCAATCTAACCAATTCAGTCAGTGTAAGGTCAGGTAATTCTGTTAGTAACTATAAAAAATAATGGTATATAAATATAGTAAATAATGCATAAGCTTCTCAGCTTTTGATTTATTCATGCGCAAACAAGATAAAGGCTCTACTATAGAATACTTGATTTTAAAATATTGTAAAAAGTAGGGGAATTTATTACTTTTTTAAATGAATCAAACGCCAAAGCATGAAAAATTAACGGTGTGAATACATAATTAATCAAACATAAAAACTTTTCGGTGTATACTAAAGGAAGTAAAAGGGCCAGAATTGTCTATTCGAAAAAACGATATCTAATATGGAATTTAATCTAACGAATTTATCAACACAAAAACTTTTTGTATAAAAAATGCATAGTTATTTTATCCTTAAATAATAACAAATCAATACATTTCATGACTTTATTCTTATTTTTAATAACATCAAACTTTTTTCACATTGGCAAGTGTTCGGAATGTTTTTTCCTTAATACGGCATTTCTAAATACTTAAAAAAAGGCATTCTCATACAAAAAACTCTAATACATGACAATGCTATATTCAACCATCTTCGCTTTTAAAATCTCAGGCATTGTATTAATATTGTCTTTACTGATGTTGGTAGATCAATTCCCGTCCGATCTTAGCCAGCACGGCATAATCATACATCGTCTCACTATTTTCTTATTACAACTGCAGCTTCATCTTTAATATATGTTTTGGCGGGGGTGGGGAAGTTTGGAGAGTGGGGTGTCAGCTCACGTGTTGACCTTCTCATATGACCTTGGTTCAAACTTACGAGTTGTCCTCGATCTTTCCCTTCGGGATTGATCCCAGACCGTCATCAATAGCCCGTTGTGTCGCTCAAGTGCGACGTAAATTCTACATATCCCACCTTCTATGTGCAACAATAACCTGTACCTTAATGAGCGTAAACAATACCGGCAGTAACAATAAACTGCATAGTACATCCTGATTTAATAATGTACGGGAGAAACCAATAGTACCAAAAGGCAATTCGTGTCCATGCCCTGTGGTGTCCATAGAAGAAACTCAATTCTCCAACCACCCTCAGCGCTCTCTCAGGGACACATCTCATTTTGGTGTGTACGGATTTCACGGACACGAGGTACTCTAGTGATCTTCTCTTTTCCTATGGGTTTACTGCCTTTCGTAAACACGGGTATCGAGCTCCCGGGATATCATGCGATGTTTATCTGCTTTCGCTCCATTATTCTATTCCCCATTCCCTCTTTTTTCCCTTTCACGGCATGGTTGTCTTGTTGTCTGTCTTGTGTTTGGCGCAGCTTGGCCAAATATGGCCCTTGCGGAATAAAACCCCCAAAACAATCAACCAATTACCAAGTTTGGGCATAGAATGTGATTAGTTTATTTTTAATTTAAAAACTCTCGAAAAATGATGTTTTATGACATGAAATTTTTTTTTACTTTCAAGATATAGTGCAGAATGTAGAAAATACACGTACTATGGAACCACGGATTCCATATTCCGTACAGTCGAGGCGTTGCACATTGTACACTTGTGCTCCGACTGATAGACTCTCAGTCTAGCACATAAACTAAAGTGAACTGTCTAGAGATTTCAGACATCACGAACAAATATTTACTCAGACACAGCTAAAGTTTCGGCTGACTAACCATTGTTTCAGGCTCCAACACTTACTATTTACTCATGGGGCTGAATTATATCAGTTTCAAAAGTTTGAAAAGGCTTTCGAATTTAACAGTATAAATGACGCTGGCAAGGACTGCTATAAAAAACTATGCAAAAGCAACGAGTGAACTTCCGTTAAGAAGATGCATTTAATCTAATCATTTGCGTTTCTGAATATTTAGACGGCCAGTAAACACTCTGAGTGGTTTCGACGAGGTAAGTATGTAGATAATTAACGTTGCACTGGAGTAACACAATAGGCTATTGGGGACGGTCTCAGTTGAATCCTGAAGGGACAGATCAGTGCGTACCTCGTAATTTTGAACAACGATCAGATGATGAAACATCACGTGAGCTGGTACCCCACTCTCCAAACGTCCACACCACGAAAATTGAGTACATTTGAGAGCATGACAGATTTAACGTGCACCAATCACAACGTACACGATGGTCCATGTTTGGACCTAGTTTCGAATTTGCAATCCCCCGGTTGCTAATTCGTTACTCTTCCAACTGCTGTCGCTTCCCAGTAATCGCGACTAGATTTCTCGTTCATCAA
The DNA here is from genome assembly GCA_933210815.1 of Meta bourneti. NCBI lineage: Eukaryota > Metazoa > Arthropoda > Arachnida > Araneae > Tetragnathidae > Meta > Meta bourneti. Next base: position 73,897,074 of record OW119925.1, read on the forward strand.
GATCTGATCAATTTCACTAATGTGGAGATATGTCTCATCAAGGTATTGTCGTTTTTTATGATGATAAGATGATTGAAGAGAAGTAAACTTACTAGATCAAGATCTTGTAAGTTTACTTCTATTGACAAGATACTTCGTCCATCAAGATCAAGTCCGTTTTGTTAATGATGAGTTACCTACCTCGTCGAGATAACCACCAGGAGGGTTAAATCTATTGGGAGGGGTGTATCTGCTCTGTGGGCCGAGTATACTTATTCGTTAATTCTAATTTATCTTACGCGTACGATTATTTTTCTTACGCGTACAGGTTTTCGTGGAAGCTACCTGATCCCCTAACCAGTACAACAGCTATTCCAAAAATATAGCTAATATCAAGTTCGATTCACTACGAAGAATCCGATTGTTCTTTGTCAAATTAACATCTGCATCAAAATACAACATCTCCATTGAATTTCTTTACCCCACCTGGTGGTCTAGACGAGGTATCTCGTCATTAACAAACCCGACAAGATATTGATGAACGAGATATCTCGTCATTAAGTGAAAACTGACCAGATCTTGATCTCTTCATCATAAAAAAATCGATAATATCTTGATGAGATTCCTCGTCATTAACAAAATTGGTCAGATCTTGATGGACCTGATATTTCGTCGAAACCACTTAAAGTGTTAAAAAGGATGGATTTCATTATGTTTATTGTTTTCGACAACTTTTATTTTGTTTAAATACAACTTCAGAATGTGGGAGTCAAATTATAAAGCAAATTTTCAAAAATTCAAAGCATATTTCGTGTACAGGAAGCCCATACTTAGCTTTGAAACATTTAATACTAGCATGAGATGGTCGCAGGTACTTCAACTTCTTTTCATGGCTTGAAAAGACAGGAATTTTTTCAAATCTAATCTGAAAAATCTTTTGGGATCCTTACCACAGAAATGCAGTTTTATTTATTACTCATCATCAATTTTATAAACTTTATTTAGACTTTAGACTAATTTCAATTTCAAATCATAAATTGCTGCATTTTTTATTTATTAGTTTTCTTTTGTTTGTAGTTTGGTCAAAGGTGGTCCGTGCTCCATAGAAACCCAGCCAACTAAACCAATCATAAAGGTAAAAAAAATGTTCGCCCGTGCGCCATAGAAACCAACCAAATCAAACATAAATGTAAAAAATTCACCCGTGCACTATAGAAACGAAACCAAGTATAAAGGTAAAAATTATTCCGCCCGAGCACCATGGAAGCCAACCCAACCAAACTAAACATAAAGGTCAAAACAATTTGCCCTTGTGCTATAGAAACCAACCCGACCATACCAAACATGAAGGTCAAAAAAATTACTATCACACACATGTATTTGAACTTTTCCTATGCAGAATTTTTTACTTAGAGCATGTGTTGAAAATGAGAAGCAATAGATGACAGACAGGGCGACTTGGACAGCGCGATCCGGATTCGCTTTTTCTTCCTAACCGTACAGGGTGATCGATTGAACCGCTCGGATTCATAGACGTAAAATATAATTCGACTTAGCATTGCTATTGGAAGGAGATTCAAAATTATAATCGATCGACTAGTAGTCACGTGACTGCTCTGTGAAAAAATCGACTTGGTTGACCGATTTGGCATCTTATTACCTCGTTTGTTAGTTTTATAACACTGTAGATGTGTGAATGCGCATTTTTATAGATGGCAACAAAAATGATGATAGCGCAAAAGTATACTATTATGTCACTAGGACCAATCAAAGGATGAATCAATGGATGGGGTCTTCTCCTGACCTGCGGACCAATCAGATGATGAATGTTCGGTTCCACCCAGCGAACGAAAGTAGTCTAAGGGTCCTGTAACTATTAATTTTAGTCACATTATCCTGGGCCCATAAAAAGGTTACCGTTGCTCACTCGACTTATATTTCCTCTGTACTCGGATTGCGCAACCCAGATCGCGAGCCAAATCGAACGAAAAGCAATCTGGCGTAGTGCTACTCGGGTTGCGCTTCCTAGGTCGCTCCGTTTGTCACTTAGAAGGCTTCTGCTACCCTGGTTATATCAGTGAACGTCAAATAAAGGATGACATTTGCTTATATTACCTCCCCGTTTTCCAAATTGCTTAACAAGGTAGATAGGTATTTGAATTAACGTCACACTGGATCGGTACGATGGGCTATTTGCGAAAGTCTGGGATCAATCCCGATGTGAAAGAACCGAGGACAACAGCTCGTCATTTTTAACCACGGTCAGGTGACGAGGTCAATACCTGAGCTTGCACTCCACTCCAAACTTACACACCACGCCCGCGTGAGGACATTTGAAGCCACGGCAGATTTAACCTGCACCTATTGTTTGACAAAGGGCGGTTGTTTTAGAGTATTTTAAGGTAAAAATGCATTTACTTTTCATTGTACAAACATGTATAGCTGCTTATTCTTGACAAATATAAATGGAACAATCTCGTGTACAAATGTACTGACAATTGTTCTGTTAAATGTGGTAATCAATAAAAATTAATTTTATACTGGATATAAAACCAAGCTTTCAATTCCAGGATAAAATTTAAATTATATAAGAATACACCATTTAGTCGAAACTTAAGATTCATGAACGACCAAATAAGATGAAAACAAGATTATAAAAACGTCAATAGATACCGTAGAGTAAAACACCTACCATCAGCTGGACAAAGCATCTTTTATATCCTTATCTACATCAAAATACAACACGTCCATTGAATCTCTTTATCCTACCTGGTGGTTCTTGATGAAGTATCTCGTCATTAGCAAACCCGACAAGATCTTGATGAAAGAGATAACTCGTCATTAAGTGAAAACTGACCAGATCTTGATCTCTTCATCATCAAAAAATCGGCAATGTCTGGATGACGAGATATCTCCTTATTAGCAAAATTGGTCAGATCTTGATGGCCGAGATATCTCGTCGAAACCACTAGGAAACCGCTTTCAATTTTTGACTAAGGTTTCATCAGTGTATGTAAATATTGAGCTTAGTTAATTAGCTGATGCAAAAAATTTTATCTACATGTAATACATATCAGGGGTTTGAATAATTAATACATTTTATTAAGTCATATTCTACAAATTAGACATCGAATTTTCAAACATATTTGCATAAAATTGCTGTGAATGTGTACATTTAATACTATTTTTAAAATTTTTGTTCGGTATCTTACTTTCTGAAATTATATGCCTCACAGTATACCCAACAGGCATTTCATTACTAATTTCCAGTTTTAGATACTAGCTTTCCAGGTTTCTTAATTAGAATATTCCAATCTCATTTTCGCACTTTTTATTTGTAAACTCTTTATTTTTATTTAATACGTACATATTTCAAATTTTTGTAATTTCCTATTGCAATCTTAGGTAGCACATCCCTAGCGATGGTTATTCACATTGTAAATTATCTTCTTTGTTTTACACGTATCGAGATCTATAGAAACCAAATTCCATGAATGTACTAATATCTCGAAACAAGAGCAATTTAGAACACACCACTTCTGCTCCGATTCTCACTCATAAAAATATCGTTTGGTCTAGAGGGGATTGCCCCTAGAATAAAGAACACAAAAAGTGATGACTCCATTCATCGAAAGTGTTCTTAAAAAACTCCTTCTTCATCATAGCTCAATTAAATGACCATTTATTATTCTTTTCCCATTGTCTTCTTTGGTGTCCCGAAGGAGCAGTTTTTGTGTTTATTACATTCAAAGGAATAAAAAGGAATCTTCTAACGTGATGACAAGATTTTCTTTCTGTGCTAATGGATTTTTTTTTCTATCAGCTGTCCGTCCTTTTTGTACATTTTAAAATTTCTTTATACTTCTAATTTACTGGCTACGGTTCAAGTTCAGTAACGTTTTTCAATTAATCCTATTTGGTAAGCAATATAAGCTGATACAGTGACCATCATTCACTTAAGTAAAAATGGTTGTGGTACTTTTTATGCGATGGGAGATGTTTTTGGAACTTTTTTTTATAATTCGAATTCAAATGGGGTTGGCTCCTTTTAAGGTTGAATGGAATCAAACAGGAGCTAAGATTAAATAATAGAAAGGTTGAATAATTAAATTCTTTTTCTTATACCAAACATTGATGTTGAGGAATGTGAATTAGCTTTTTCACCATTCCAATTCCATGATTTAAATCTTTTAGATTAAAGAATAATTACTGAGGTTCATTAGTGAATAAGTGATACTTTTCGCATTTGTCTTGTCGCTCTTTAATCGTGTTTTCGCTTGACGATTTAACCCTCCTGGTGGTTATCTCGACGAGGTATCTCGTCATTAGTAAAACTAACCAGATCTTGATGGACGAGATATCTCGTCATTAGAAGAAACCTGAGCAGATTTTGATCTCGTCAACATACGAAAATCGGTAATATCTTGAAGAGGTATCTCTCTCTTTATTAGCAAAATTGATCAGATCTTGATGGACGAAATATCTCGTCGAAATCATTTGGAGGGTTAAAAGTAAATATTGTAACATAAAATGTATGAAACTAAGAAATCAGAAATATTTTGGGGAGTATACTTATCCAATGAAAGTAAATTCATTGAATACCTTGTTTGGAACAATAAACTATTACTGTGGTTATTTGATAGATGAATTCGATAAGTTTGGAGACAATATTTTTATTTAACAAGATATAGTTTCAACATAGGGTAAAATTGCCGATATTTTTCGAAAATTATAAAATACTTTCTATTTCTAGCCTACCTTAACAGTCCAACTAAAAAGTGAACGAATTAATATGATTTTAACCTAATCATTAAAAAAACTAAATGCTGCATTCAAAAACATATACAATGGTTCTATCATTTCAAAAGAATTTAAACTACACACATAGGGGATCGACATTAACTCTCCAAGTGCTTTTGACGAGATATCTCGTCCATCAAAATCTGACTAATTTTGGTAATGACAAGATATCTCGTCAACAAGATATTGCCAACTTTTTACAATGACGAGATCAAGAGCTGGTCAGTTTCCCTCTCATGACTAAAGAGTTTGAAGAACGAGATATCTCGTCCATCAAGATCTGATCAGTTTTACCTCGTCGAGACAACCACCAGGAAGGTGGTTAATATATTAAAGGCATTCCATAAGAGACTCTTAATTTAAAAAACTTATTAAAATTTAATAACAAGTTCTAGCGCAAGGATAAAGAACGGATCAGCAGCGTCTAACAATAACAGAGTTAGTAAAAGTAAATTACAATAAATGAAATGCTACAGCTGTATAAAGTATGCTTTTGAGCTAATGAAGTCAGTGTGACGTTTGTTAGAGCTCCGACACATACATAACAGACAAGAAAGAATTGTTTGTAATAATTTAATATTACTTGCATTGTTGAACGTATACACTGTTAAAATGGTTAGGTAGTTTAGTTTACGTCACACTGGAATAACACGACGGGCTATTCGCGAAGAGTCCGGGATAGATCCCGAATGGAAAGATCCGAGGAAAAGACCTTTTAATTTTGAACCACGATTAGATGACGAGGTCAACACCTGAGCTGGCACGCCATTCTCCAAACTTTCACACCATGCCAACATGAGGACATTTGAGGCTACGATATATTTAACGTATACCAGCCCATGTCAACGACGGTCTTTGATTCGATCGAGTTTTAAACTCGCAACCCCGGTTGCTAATCTGCGATTCTACCAACCGCGGCCCCTGCATTGTTGTAATAAATAAGTAATGCTATTATTACTTATATCCATTACATGTTTATCCGTTCCCATTACATTTTAGTTCATATAAATGCACATATTTCTCTGACTGTCCTCCAAAACATATTCAGCTCCCCACGACAGTTCAATATACATTAATTCTTGTATTAATACAAGAATAACACAAAAGTTATTTTGTATTTAGATGTTAATTGCTTTAAAATGCATTTAATATCTAAATACACAATTTTAAGTACAAATAATAATACATTTAACCTACCTTTTAAAAGTCCGTTCACAAAGATAATTGAAAGAATTAATTTCAATCAAAACTAGTCATTAAATGCACTTCAGGTAATGTTGAGATCGCCCAATTTCAATTTCACTTCTAATACCATTTCTTTCGTAATAATAATTTTTTGCATTTAATTGTTATTGTCATTAATACATATGGAACATTCTTACATAACTTCATATACTTATTCAATGAACTCAATGACTCTTCAAATAATGCAAGGCGTATTTATTGTAAAACTTAATTACTTTTGTTTTGAAGAACAAACGAAAAATACGTGAAACGTTGAACCGAGATTAAAGAGTACGTTAATAAACAGATACTAATTGGTTATATCAATCGATATCTTTGAACTACTCGAAGGCAATTCAAGCGTCAATCTGTTCAAACATCCCAATCATGCTAACAAAAGCACGAATAAGCATGAATCAAATTAGAAGCATTTCACAGATGAGATTATTTTCAATTATGAAAACTACCTATCGATACGAGTACCCTAATTTCCATTTCTCTGTGAAACTAATGCTTTCTTAAACTGGTTTTAAACGTTTTAAAGTTTATGATGTGAACACTTCAATTATATAATTTTCTTTCAAACTAAAGGCTCTCTTTAAATAAGCATTTCTATTTATAATTCCTTTTATATATCCTCCTGGATGATGAAGAGCTGGTCTCAATGGGACCTGTACAACCTAGTGTTTTGTACTTGGTCTTGGTCTATCCTCGATCAAGGAGATTAGTAGCAACATCAACAACACGATTATATACGAATCCTCAGTCAACAATTTTGTTTCCTTGCTGACTTGTAGAGGGGGCCAGGTAACCCAGTTGGAAGTCGTGGATTAGAAACCGGAGGGTTGCCCGTCTTTGGTTGGATCGAGTTCGAGATGACGATGAGGTTGGATCTGGTTCGAGACGACTCAATCCAACCCAAGACCGTCTTGTACATAGGGGTTAGTGCATGTTAAATCTGTCGTGGCCGCAAATGCCCTCACGTTGGCCTGGTGTGGAAGTTTGGAGAGTGGGGTGCCAGCTCAAGTATTGACCTCATCATCTGACCCTGGTTCAAAATTACGAGATGTTGTCCTCGGACCTATCGCTTTGGGATTGATAACGGATCGTTTCCAATAGCCAGTTGTGTTACTCCAGTGCAACGTAAATTCAACTATCAACTACTAACCAACCTACACACATGTAAATAATTTCGAAAGCTATATAAAATATTAATTATGATGTGACAGTCTTGTATAAACTATATGCACTATCCCTTGTAAAAAGCATGCAGTCAGAGATATCTATGAATTATTGTGAAGTATTTTACAATCCACGCACACTCACAGATCAAAGGATTTTCATCTCAATAACTTTTATGATCAAGCTCCAATTCAATCGAAGTTGCTAATTGAATATTTTTATTAAAAATGGCACAAAGAGCGGAAAAGACAATTTTATTTGAATTGAAATTTACATCTAAAGAAACACATTTCTATGTTTAAAATGTTAAAATAATTCAACTTCCGTTTATTAAAAGTTTAGGGAACAAACTTCTAACCTCACATCATCAAATATATGAAGGGAAATATTTATTAGAAAATCCCTTTTACCAGGCGGCAAATTTGAAAAGAGAATTCGTGATTTATGCAGGCCAAACAAGAGCTTTGAGATCTATCAGGAAAACACTAGGTCTTTCAGACTTAGACCTTTCCGAAAAATTCATAGCTGAATGGAGCTCAACCAAAGTAACCGTATGCAAGTGTCCTGATCCATTTTAGTTCCAGTTGCAAATTCGAAAGTGTGTATTCGTGATCCATGCAGACCTAATAATAACTTTGAGACCTATCAGGAAAACACTGCCTTTCATGCCTTCCCTAAAAATTCATAGATGAATGGAGTTGGACCCAAGTAACCGTATGCAAGTGTTCCCATCCATTTAAGTTCCAGTTGCAAATTTGAAAGTGTGCATTCTTGATCCATGCAGACCAAACAATAACTCCGAGGCCTTTCAGAAAACTAATCCATCACGCAAGGGCGGAAACGGTAACTGTTGAGATTCACTGAAATATTCAAGAATTTCAGTGCCCCTCGAGATGTTGTCAACCATTGTCTTCTCAAACATCGCATTCGGGGCGCTTCTCATTTTTGCACAGTTCAATCCATCACTCCATTGCACCATTGAAACCACCATGCGGGAGTTCCCAGGTTCCCCACGTTTTCGCTCTAGGTTCGGGATGCTAAAAAGATTTCGTTTCGTTTCGCCTAAATCGTCATCCTCCTCTGGGGGATTCTAGAGAAACCTCTGCAGAATGACAATGAAGGACCCAGATTTGCTAAAGCTCCGATTCTTCAGAGGACTTTGACTCAGACTTAGAGCTTAATGAATCCCATCGGAAAGCTTTTGTGAGTTTTGGAGAGAGAGAGGCTTAGGCAAACTTACTGTAGGGTGGTGGCATACGTTTCGTCCAACTCGCGCTAGCGTATGTTCGACAAGAGAGGTGTTTTGGGCCACTCGCTTTTTCAGCTTTCCTTTTAATGAAATATTTCAAAAAAACAAATAAGACTCACAAAAGTTGTTTAAATTATATAAAAACTTATATTGTTTAGAATTTCCAATTGCCTTTGAAGGGTTTTAAGGTAATAAAAAGATTTTCAGTTTTTCATAAAGCTTTGTTCAAAAAATAATTCATGTGTATTATAAAGTTATCAACTTATATGAATGTATTTTGGACATAACAAAATTTTAGCATTTTTAGTTCTCTATGGGTCGATGGGGGGAGAAGCCCTCGTGTTTCATTCCACCACGTGAGAGAAAATTTATGTACTTAACTTTAACCCTCCTAGTGGTTGTTTCGACGAGGTATCTTGTCATTGGTAAAAATTACAAGATCTTGGTGGTGGACAAGATATATCGTCTATCAAGATCGTCGTCTCCCATCATTAGAAGAAAGCTAACCAGATCTTGATCTCGTCATAGTAAACAAATAGGTAATATCTTGATGACAAAATATGTCGTCATTATCAAAATTGTTCAGATCTTGATGTACGAGATATCTCGTCGTATCCACTTGGAGGATTTACCTCTTCAAGGAAGTGTGTCTCCTTATTACCCCCTTAAAAGGCTACGCTTCCTTTTAAAAAACAAATCAAACAAAATCATTAATCAATAAACATTATTTGACGCTTAAATGTTATGTCAATCGAACAGTGCATTTTAAGATCACAATAAATGGGATGAAATTTACAGTTGTGAAACACATGAAATTTATTATAACAACCATAAACATCATTGAATTCTAATATCTAAAACTCTGTAAAAAAGCAGGTACTACATCTCTATTTTATTAACTTCCAAACCTTGTGCTGCCGTTGAAAGGCCTCAAAAATAAAAACATGAAAATTCTTAAAGTGGTAGCTCATTATAATCCATGCAATTCTTGTTACTAGACTTACTTTTACTTGCATAAATCTAGTGTAAATAACTAATATAATTTACGTATTATTAATTTGTGCTCATAAAATAAAACAAAGGAAGCATTGGTGTATACAATAAATACACCAATATGTCCTTAATAGTCAACAATCATTTTGTTTACAAAAGTATAAGAACACTGGTAAGCGTATGTTGTTATAATTAGAAATCCGTAGCCTGGTGTGATTATTCACCAGTCTGTTTACCAAAAGAAAAGGAGATAAGATCTGTTATCTTTCTTCTAGTATATTTTCCTTTTAAAAAATCAAATACACTGGTATGCAAAACTTAAGCAACGACTGTTTTTTTTGCCGTAACTCCGCAAGAAATCACTTGGGAGAGATGTAATTCAGAATACAGAGACAGTATTTTGTACTTAAAGGATGAAGAAAGCATACTAGAGCCAAAATGAATAGAACGCATACAGTATGGAATCAAACAAAAAAGGCTTTATCCAAAGAGTAGCGTTGGTACAAATGATTGTCTGCCCAAGAGGGAGAACAACAAACAGATGCCCCTTAGTAAGGGATATGACCTACATTAACTGCAATGATTGCTTGGCATCGTCTCTCCATATCCAACAGTTGTTGAGGGCCCATTCCTCAATGAACACCTGTTTCAGTTGTTAGGTGTTCTCCAGCTGATATAATCGTGTCGAAAGGCGTCTCCCCAAAGCATCCCTCACATGTTCTATGGGATTTAAATCAGGGGAGTACGCTGGCCAATACATTCTAGTGATATCTTCTCTTTCTAGCAGCTCATCAACAGCACGAGTCCGATGTGGCCTGGTGTTATCATCCATAAAAACGAAGTCTGCACCAATGGCACCTTGGAACAGACGAACGTGGGGGAGGATCATTTGCTGACAATAGCGATCTCCAGTAACAGTACCTCTGTCGAAAATTTGGAGCTCAGTCCGCCCGTTCATCATGATGCCTCCCCAGACCAGCAGGGAAAGAGACCGTAACGGTCTCTTTCCCTGATGTTAGTGGGATAAAACCGTGTCCCTACCTCTCTCCATATCAACTGGCGTTGAGAATCGCTTGTGACACTGACACGACTCTCATCTGTAAAGAGTTCGTGACTCCATTGATGAGATGTCCAGTCTTTGTGTTCCTTACACCAATCCAAACGGCGCCGCCGATGGGCAACTGTCAATGGTATGCAGCGTTCAGGTCGGCGGGCGAATAGGCCACCTTTATGAAGACGTCTGGCCACAGTAAACCGCGACACTTGTCGTCCCGTTGCCGTACGCAGCTGCTAAGCCAGGTTGCCCACTGACTGGTATCGATCTCTTTTCGCCTGCAGGACGATATATCGGTCATTCATTGGCGTTGTTTTTCTTGGCCGACCACCACCAACCTTTCTTACAGCTGTACCTGTGGTTTGGAAGGCTTTCCAGGATCGTGAAACGACACTTTTGTCGATTCCTAACTCTTGGGCTACACTCGTCACACTACGCCCCTCCTCAAGCTTGCCGATCATTCTACCACGTGTAAAGTCGTCCAGATGGTTTCTTCTAGCCATATTGCACGTACGAAATCACTTGAACTTGCAGCGAATTCCTTTAAGAGCGCCTTTCGTCCTGCTTTTTATTGTAGTCTTGCACTGCGCGCTCTGACTGCACGCGTTTTGAGTGCCCTCAAGTCACCTGTAACGTCTTGTTCCTGATATTTGCATATGAATCACCTTTCTACTGAATTTGGTGTTCATTGTACTGATTGCAACAAGCCCTTTTCTACAATTTCATGGCTGTCTCCTTAAAAATTATGTTGCTGCTTAAGTTTCGCACGCCAGTGTACATACATCATTTTAATTTGTTCATCTATTCTCCAGTAAGATGTGGAAATTCTAAACTTGATTCAAGTACACGGGTATTCGGCCGCTTTAGCTTTAAATGAAAATACAAAGTAACATTTATTATTTATTATATTAACGAGGTATTTCGTCGTCAGTGAGACTGGTGAGATCTTGATGAACGAGATATCTCGTCCATCAACTGATCAGATCTTGATCTTGCCGTCGTCAAAGAATAGGTAATTTATTGATTACGAGATATATCGTCATAGCAAAATTGGTCAGATCTTGATGGACGAGATACCTCGTCGAAACCATTTGGAGGGTTAAATGTAATATTTCCACAAGCATACAAACACACAGGCAGGCACAAAAAGTGATGATAGACAAACGGAAGCTGAGTGAATAATTCATTGTTACTGTGGGTATTTAAAGTATACCAAATTTCATGAAAATATATTCAGCCGTTTGGATAAAGCAATGGTATACTGACAGGTACGAAATGCAGAAAACAGTGATTTTGTTTTTTGATGACAAAAATCGAATGATTAAATTTAAATGTTACGAAAATTTTCAAACCACAAACACTCTTGTTTTGTTTAGATAGACGTAAGCACTAGAGTGATGATGAAAAATAAGGAAAACTATTTATTTTTACTACTGTTTGCCACAGAATTCTAAAATAAAATGACTTACAATGAACGAAGTAAGATGGAAATGGTAATAAATTAACTTCCCTCTGGAGCAACATAACGGGCTATTGGCGACGGTCCGGGATCAATCCCCAACGGAAAGTTCCGAGGACAACACCAAGTAATTTTGAACCACGGTCAGATGACGAGGTCAACACCTGAGCTGGCACCCCATTTGACAAACTTCCACACCACGCCAACGTGAGGACGTTTCAGACCACGACAGATTTAGCGTGCACCAGACCCTGTATATATGATAGGTCTTTGGCTGGATCAAGTTTCAAACTCGCAACCTTCCTGTAATCCGTTTCTCTACCAACTGGGCTACCGGGGCCCCCGAACAAAGTAGGAATAAAGTTTGCCGGTTGGCAGACAAAAATGTAAACAAAGAGGAACACAATTCGAAACAAGTAAATATACACATGTTTATATAAATTTCCTTTATTAAAACATAAAAAGAGTTTCCAAACACATACACAAGGCTTGTTATATTTTTGAAATTACTCCTGGATAAAATTAGAAGATGGTAATCTCCAACAGGTGCTACCTGCATCTCTACTAAACGGGAGTAACAACCTCACAACTTTGAAATTTTATTATCATATACTAAATATCGAATACCTTAAGTGAAAATTCGAGTTATTACCAGGCTAAACTACCCTAAATGATAACGTAGCACAAAATTTAATGGTGCGGTAAATAGATTGCAAGTCGAACGTTATGCTCATTCTATTTCATTCGGCCTACCCTTTTCAAACACATACACACTAAATCAATCCTCTATCTATCGGAAGTTCAACTTCATATCCTCACTTCTTATCCCGTATAAAACACCGTCCACTGGCAAGATCTATTGACACCCCTTCTCTGCATTTGCAGAAGACACCTCAAAAAGAAGAAATATAAGAAAAAGCCCATAAAAAGGAGAAATCTACGGGACATCAAATCGTAGATGCACGGGCGGCAGGTGCGAAAGGGGAACCTCAGAAGCGAAAGACAAACAATGGAATCCCGAGGGGTAAAAGACAACATTCCACAAGCTGCTGCCACCAACAAAAGAAATAAAAATTATACCAATGAAAGTGAGTGTGATAGAAGAGCAGGGATAGACGCAGAAAAAAGAAAAGAAAGAACATCCAGAGAGTAAGGGAAGAGAGCTTGAGATTCCTTTCGGATGTTGACTCTATCCCATGCGTGATATTTACTTCTTTTTCCTTTTGTGTTTTTTCATCTTGCCACGCAGCTACTAAAACGTCTGCTTTTCCATTCATAGTTGCTCGGAGAAAGAAGCAAGATGTTAGAGGGAAGACCGCCTGCGTGAGATACATTGTAACTAGCCACTAGCTGGATTAACTTTTACGAGGAGTTGAGATTCGGCACCAGTGTGCGAAAAGTTGTGTAAAAGTCGATACTGCTGGGAGAGGAATTCTTTTGACGACTAAGTTTAAGTTGTTTCCTACGTTCAGTTATCAAATTATAAAAATTGAATCGCTGGGGGTTCATCTAGTGGTTTTAAGATTCACTATATGATGCGTCAGTTAAATTTTGCTCTATGTATGCTATTCTGATTTATTTGATTCTATTTAATACACAAATCCAGTGCTTTGAAGATTCACACTACATGAATGCGTCAATTAAATTCTGCTATAGTTATTTATATACGTTATCCCTGTTCATTTTATTCTATTTAACACATTAATGCTTTCTGCATTCAGTTATCAAATTATAAAAATTGAATCGTTGGGGGTTCATCTAGTGGTTTTAAGATTCACTATATGATGCGCCAGTTAAATTTTGCTCTATGTATGCTATTCTGATTTATTTGATTCTATTTAATACACAAATCCAGTGCTTTGAAGATTCACACTACATGAATGCGTCAGTTAAATTCTGCTATAGTTATTTATATACGTTATCCCTGTTCATTTTATTCTATTTAACACATTAATGCTTTCTACATTCAGTTATCAAATTGTAAAAGTTCAATCGCTGGGAATTAACCCAGATGTTTTAAAATTCAGTAGATGAATGCGTCTGTGTTAAATTTTGCTCTAATTACTTATATATGTTGTTCTTGACTATTTTATTCTATTTAATATTACTTCAGCTTCTAGTGATATAAGGATTCATTAAAATGTGATTGTCGTTCGTATTTTATTTAGTGAGTTCAATCCATTTTCGCACAATATAAATATGAAGAAGTACGTCAAATGCAAAATTAAATATGAATTGTACGCTGCAGGGTGTGTAAGTAATACCAATGAATAATTATCGCTTATATGAAAATAAAGCATCATATCGATCATTAAAACCATTTCTGTATTTGTATGTTTATAAGTACTAAGACAGAGCGTATCAGTGTCGACAGTATATGTTACAACAAATACAGTTTTAAAATATGTACTAATTAGTATAATAATGTTTACTATATATTATACCTATAATGGGAATAAGGAGAACACAGGGAGAGAGACATTTCAGTAAGAATCAACTACAGTTTAATGAATTAAACTAAACAACCACTATGGTATGTGCTAGTGAAGTTAATTACAAACTGATTGTTCATATCACTTAACAGTAATAAAAATGGGAGTATGTGTCTTCATTCATTCCTCAGATCGTCCAAAATCAGAAGAGTTGGTATGACGAGTTCAAAGCGGGAGTCCTGCGCATGCTCAGCTTGTACAGCCATTTGCCATGTGTATATCTCCACACTGTTATAATAACGTATATTATCGACACTATGAAACACAAAGCGTGTATGACATAGACGTGAAATATAAGCGGACTGAGCATTGTTATTGAGAGGAGCTTCAAAAAGTGACACCAACATGTCCACTAATAGTCACGTGACTGCTTTGTGAAAAATTGCCCTGGTTGGCCGATTTGGCATCATTGGCGATTAATTATGGTGGGATATGTGTGCAAATGCGTATTTCTGTTGAATGGCGACAAAAGTGGTGAAATCGCTAAAGTGTACTACTTTGACTCGCGGACCTATCAGATGATGGATGGGTGGCTTCTCAGTTCCAGTGAACCAATCAGATTATTAATGTTCGTTGCCACCCGCAGACAAAAACAGCTAAAAGTCACGTTATTACTAGTTTTGTTCACATGATCCTGGGCACATAAAATGTTGCCATTGTTCATTCTACTTTTATATTTCTTCTATGGTGTATCATAGTGTCGATAGTATCATTATTATAAATTATTAACACGTATTATAAAAACCAAATACTGTCTTGAATAGGGTTTACATGGAATTTATTTATCATCTAAGATTAGTTTCTTTATAACCTAACGAAGAAAAAATGAAAACACAAGAAAGCGGGCGAAGACTAGTTTACATAATTCACACTTTTCAAAAAGAATTAAAACTTGAAAAAGAAACCATTGATTTTTCTAGTTTCAGTATTTTTCGTGGTCTCAAACAATGATATGTGGCTCAAAATAAATTATAAAAATTGAAACCGTATCATATCAAAAATTACCTCTACCTTACCTTAATAAAATGATAAACATGTATTACAGTTCATAAAAAAAAATAAAAGGATATATCCATTTAAAACATAAACATCCTAAATAAATAGTATTTTAACGAAAACATAATATATCTTGTATTTCTTTAATTTTGGTAAGAGCTAAGAATTCTGTCTTTCACTTGAACGTGAAAAGCAACAAATGAAGTAAATCAACAAATAAGAAATATAAAGCGAAAGCAAATACTCTTTTAGTCTCGAGCGTAGACAAGGAATATAAACTTAAATAAATATTCAATGTTTGACGAAATAACATTTTTCTACAAATATTCGTACAATTTTTTAAATCCGTCAAGTTGAATTTTACGCTTCTTTTCTTTTCATTAATTTAGCTTTCGCTCCGATGCATGTATCACTCAACAATACATGCATACATAGTTCGGAAATACTTTTATTAGACTTAGTGTATTTTATTTCACTTTATTTGTAAAGCAAATGCTTTTAACGTATAACTAGGTAACTGTTTACCGTTACTTTGAAAATTGATTTAATTCCACATCTTTTTGAACGTTTTTATTGAAAGAACCAGTTAAATTTATTGCTATTATTTTATGTATGTCATTATGATCTTAACCCTTCAAGTGGTTTCGACGAGATATCTCGTCCATCAAGATCTGACCAATTTTCTTAATGACGAGATTTCTCGTCATCAAGATATTAACAATTTTTTGAAAATGACAAGATCTAGTCAGTTGTCTTCTATTGTCGAGATATCTCCTCAATCAATATATCTGATCAGTTAGGCTAATGACGACATACCCAGTCGAAACAGCCACCAGGAGGATTAACATGTCTTCCTAACAATTAATTAATTAATTCCAAGTATTTATCATACATGTGTATACCGAGTAGTTTATTGTGAATAACCGCAAATAAATAACCGTAGAGCGACAAATCAGTGTCGGATTCCAAACTTTCGCAATGGTAAGTAATATAAAATAAGAAAAACCGAACAAAAATATCTTCTACTACACGTATGGGAAATATTTACTGTGTTTTACTCTTTTATGAATCAGAATTTTTCACATCTAAATTCTGCCAAATAGTGCATACCTCAATATTCTTTATTCTAACGAAATAAATATAAGTGCGTTATAATAATGTATTATTATATAATGCATAATAATATGAGTCATATTTAAACTGATATAAAAGTAACGATCACCTATGAATTCGTGGTAATATTAAGTTCTGTTGTTGCTTACCCACTTTCGGTTTAATTTTAATCCTCTGTTTGCATCCCTAATTTGTTAATATTGTATATAGGTAGATTGAGCATTGTTATTGAGAGAAGCTTCAAAAAGTGTATCGACTAGTGGTCACGTGACGGCTAAATGAGTATTACCTTGGTTGAATGATTTTTCGTCTTTCTGCCTCGTTTGGCGATATAACGTCTTATGACAGGATAAACGCGTGACTCTATGGCGTAATCACTATATTTGGCCAAGCTGAGCCATAAAACGGATATAGAAGAGAGAGATAAACCCAAGCAGAAATCAAACCAGATAACCAGTTTCAGATCGGAGTTGCAATATTGTATATTCAGTAAGTTTTCTAACAAAATTTTGAACTAAAGAACTGTTAATTAACAAATATACGCGAAGTTTGATGCATCTTGGCCAAACCTAGTCTTTCTCCACAAAAAAGCACCAAACAAATAACAAAATTAATGTAATAGATTAATCGATATGAATGTATAAAAGAAATGAATCTTAAGGAATGGATAAAATGAATGAAATGTAGAAATCGTTATAAATGATTTAAATAAATGAAATTTTGTTAGAAATGAATGGAACAAAGCTTTGTTTTGAACAAATGAAACATTTCAGAAGCTGAACATTGTAAGTGAAACGTAAAATTAAATAAAATATCAAGGAACACTAACTTGTGCGAAACTCGGCTGTTGTCTCATCGAGGTATCATGTCATTAGCAAGACTTATCATATCTTCATGGACGAAATATCTCGTCATAAGAAGAAAACTGACCCTTGATCTTCACATCATAAAACAATCGGAAATATCGGAAAAAAACAAGACGAATCTTGTCATTAGCCAAACTGACCAGATACATTGATTGACGAGTTATCTCGACAATAGAAAAGAACTGACTAGATCTTGTCATTGTTAAAAAAAATTGTTAATATCTTGATGCCGAGAAATCTCGTCATTAGCAAAATTCGTCAGATCTTGATGAACGAGGTATCTCGTCGAAACCACATGGAGGGTCAACAGTAAAATTTAGAACATCTTCGACCAATCTAGTTATTTCGCCATAAAGAAGCATCATCCAACCAAAGGGGTGTAATAGATTAATCTCTATGAATGAATGAAGTAAATGAATCATATGAAAGATAAAATGAATGAATCAATATAAATGATTGAAATAAATGAAACACTGTTATCAACGGACGGAATAAATAAAGCTTTATTTTGAACAATGAAACATTTCAAAAGCTGGACATTATAAATGAAACATTGCATTGAAATAACAAGGGAGCACTAACTTGAATCGTCCCGACTATTCATCAAGTGAAACATCAGTTAATCCACCCAACTACTCTGACTAAGTCAAAGAGACTAATCTATAACTCTGGAGGAGTCTTAACTCACTTTTCAAGTATCGATGCAGGTCATTAATCTTCATCCGATTTTTCCCTAATGACGCCAGACGCTTCATATCAGGCATGAAATCGTGCAAGACCGTAAGCAAAAATACATTGTATGAAGTTTCTCTTCAGGTGAGTATCAGGAACATACTTTTTCTTCAAGTAAAGTAACGAGGTAGGTGAAGTAAGAGTTTTTTTATCATTTTGTCCTTACATTAATCATCAGCAAATTTCTGCTTAGTCTCTTGTCGCGCGTGACGCCAATATCAGAAAAAATTGGCAGTACTTGGTATTTTCGCCCATTAAAGTATGAAGTTAGCTTCGTTCATTTTCTCTTTTCGAAGCTTTCTATCTGATACTTTTTCTTTAATTATACGAGAAGTTCTTAGTAAAACTGCATTTTAATTTTTTTTTACTTAACGCCTAATCCATATATTGCTCTTGAAATTCAACTGAAGTTCTGAAGTTCGACAATTAATATAAGCTTTTAAGGATAGAGTACTTGAAAATGTGTATTCATTGATCAATTTTCTTAAATTTTTTATCAAATGGTTTAAATATTCATATTGATTTTAGAAGTTACTTGATCGAGAAAAATGATTTCTTGGTTTAGTCGACTTAACCCTCCCAATGGTTTCGACGAGATTTCTCGTCCTTCAAGACCTGACCAATTTTGCTAATGAGAAGAGATCCCGTCATCAATTGTCGAATGAATTTTTTTATGATGGCGAGATCAAGATTTGGTCAGTTTTCTTCTAATGACGAGATATCTCGTCCATAACGATCTGGTCAGTTTTGTGAATAACAAAATACCTCTTTCATACGACCACCAGGAGGGTTAGAATGCAATCTCTAATATTCATTTTATTTTATTATTGTTCTATGTGTAGTTATAAAGTCAATATTTCCAATGTTAAATCTTTTTGAGTTGCGGTTATTACATGGTGAGCATAAGGCACTACATAATAGCATATAAGTATTTTTCGAATCCTAGCTTATGGATCTAAGCGCTACATTCCCAGAAGAGAGCAGTATCTGTGTTATACCTGATCACCATAGTAGGTGCTTCCACATGTCAAGACAAGGATTTTGATCCAAAGTCCTTTGAATCGACGGCCAGATCACTGACCATTGGTCTACAAGAAATGGGCATGGGATGTTTCAAAGTTGCACGATATACCTTATATCCTCACAGCAAAACAACTTTTACTGTAAATCAGTTAATTGTGAGCATACTTAATTTCCTACAAGCCAACTTATGAATCGTATGACCCTTCAAGCACTAATTAGCGAGATCGTGGCAGTCTCTGTATTAACCTGGAGCATCATGGGAAGTGCTCCCTCATCGCACCCACCGTGGACGGGGTGACATGCCATACTGGAGGACTTTGAGGAAGATCGTCCGCATTTTTGTGTAGTTTTAAAGAAACCAGGAAGCCTCAAGCAGTCAACCCGACATCGCGATAGACGAGATTCGATATATATGCAGATAATATATATCGAGATAATATATGCAGTTAAGTAAATACACATAATAACATTAGACAACAGAATGATCACTCAAACAAGTGTTGATTGGGTATGCTCTAATTGTTTTAGAGCATTTGGAAGCAGCAGTTACTTTTATACAAAAGACAAAACACAAATGCTTATCCTTATGCCACTAGCCACGCATTTCTCAAATTTTGAGTCGATATTAATAACTTACAAAGCTGCCATGATGAAGTTTCATCAAATGTGTTACATTTAAATATTACGGCACTATTACCAATAAAAAGGCAGGAGATCAGGCAGTTCTGAAAGCAAATTTATTTAGTTATGTCCTGTGCTGCAATATATATGAATTTACTAAAATTTTGATCTTGAATTTCATTTAAATAATCAAAAATTGTTAACCAGTGACGATTTAGTTAGAACATCAACCCTTTGGCAATCAATACCTAATTAATAATAATGCTGTATAAATCTGAGAAAATAACTATGTACTTGTTTCGCGGTGTCCAATTTACGTTTTCGTGAATAAACTGGCATTCTTTATCATGAAACATTGTCCTGCTACCTTTCCACGAAA
Organism: Meta bourneti; assembly: GCA_933210815.1. NCBI lineage: Eukaryota > Metazoa > Arthropoda > Arachnida > Araneae > Tetragnathidae > Meta > Meta bourneti. Next base: position 73,917,236 of record OW119925.1, read on the forward strand.
TTATCTTTGTAAAACGTTGTTACAATTTTATGAAAGCCATGAATGGAAACTGCGGTCTGTCTCCTCGTAGTATTTTATAGTCTTCCACTGCATAAAAGCAGTTACTTGCGCAGTTAAGTATTTGCCCTTGGTAATATACGGCGGACTTACTCCCAATACATCCCTCTAGCAACACAGCAAAATGTAGACTTACGGATAAAACAGCTAGAGGAAAAGAATTCTTCGGCGGGATAGAAATCTTCAAAGCGCTCTGCTCTTCAAAGTGCTTTTCGCTGATTTAGTTACAGTTCATAGGGATCTTAAATTGCATTAGGGTGAGAAGTATTATATGAAAGAATTTTTCTTTCCGGCCTCGGATCTGCAGATTTTCACTTCTGAAGTGCCCTTGACGTGTGCTTGCTAAAATGGACGGCTCTATCTAATTTTTACGCGAAATAGCGAATTCCTAACTCTGAGAAGCTATCGAAAGAGCGAGTTTGTTTTTAAGATGTTTTGCTAACTTTTTAAAAAGGTCTCGTTAGGTAAGTGATTTCAAATTTTTTTTGTTGAAAGTTAAAAATAACCAGAAAACTAACGTTACCAAAAATGCGATAACCATGATTTGCGTTCGTGGGTTTCAAATTCGTAATTTATGATTGACATTTGATTTTCGTTTGACTCAAAGTAAAAATAGTTAGTTTTAACCCTCTTAGCGATCGTTCCAATGTTTGTTTATTCGTTTGTATTTCATGGTATGTAGGTAGTTGAATTAACCCTTCTGGGGTTGCCTCGACGAGGTATCTCGTCATTCGTAAAGCTGGCTGGATCTCGATGGACGAGATATCTCGTCATTAGAGGAATAATGACCAGATCTTGATCTCGTCCTAAAAAAATCGATAATATCCTGATGACGAGATATCTCGTCATTAGCAAAATTTATCGAACATGAATGGATGAGATATCTTGTCAAAACCACTTGGAAGGTTAACATTGCAATTAAGCAACACGGTGGGCTTTGCCGATGGTCCGGGTTCAGTCCCGAAGGGAAGGATCCAAGGGCAACGCCTCGTAATTTTGAACCAAGGTCAGATGACGAAGTCAACACCTGAGTGGCACCCTACTCTCCAAACTTCCATACCACTCCAATGCGAGGACATTTGAGGCCACGACATATTTAACGGTCACCAACCCCCACATACATGACGGTCTTTTGGTTGAATTGAGTTTCGACCTCGCAACCCTCCTGTTGCTAATCTGCGATTCTACCAACTGGGATATCGTGGCCTCAATGTATAATGCATTACATTTTATGAAGTTATATTATTAAGGAAATGTGTAAACCTACCTTTTCCCATCAGTGAAATTTTGAAATTAAATCCACTTTTAACGTAAGTAAAACAGCATTTCCAAAGAGGGTCGTAATGTATCAGGTATCTAAAAGTTCAATTACACTACTGTTTGTGAAAATTGCGACACTGTGAAAGAATAATCAGAAATAAATGAAATTTATTCCACGTATTACTTATAGTGGTTTAAATAAACGATCAAATTTACAGAGCAATGAAAAAAAATAAAGCCAAAAATCAATATCTTATGCAGCCGCCACGCGCAGCGATGAGAGCCTGTACACGTCGTGGCATCGAATCATACAGATTCTGAATGTCATGCTGAGGAATGGCATTCCAGATGACCTCTATCTGAGGCCAAAGTTCAGCCGTACTCTCTGCCCGACGAACGGTAAGAGCGTGTCGCCATCCGATGTAATCCCAGACATGCTCAATGGGCGACATATCCAGGAAACGTGCAGGCCGTGGAAGAAGCGGAAACTGTCCTGCACTGAAGAAGGCTTGTACATTCCGAGCAACATCTGGACGGGCATTGTCTTGCTGAAATACAGCTCCGGGAATGCGATGCAACAGGGGTAGGGCCTCGGGCTCCACAACTTCCCTGATGTAGCGCCCGCTGTGTTGGTGAGCCATGTGATGTAGCGCCCGTTGTTCAGGGTCCCCACAATTTGGAGTTGGCGGGATCGCCCATGATATCCAATAACGCCCCAACACGCACCATAACGCCAGGCGTTCGACCAGTATGACGCTGAATAAGTCACTCCGGGAGAAGGCGTTCACCTCTGTAGCGTCTGACGAGTACGCGTCCATCGTTATAGTCCAAATTGTACCGGGACTCATCTGAGAAGACGGCTTGTTACCAATCGGCACGCCATTGGCTGTGTTGGTGAGTCCATTGTAGCCGGAGGCGTCGGTGGTTCAGCGTCATGGGAATCCTGCGCAGCGGAATCCTTTCACGTAGCCCATGGTGCAGCAGACGTCGGCGAACCGTGGGGGCAGACGACACACCTGTAGATGTGCTCCAATGTTATGCCAACGCACGAGAGGAGTACAGTCAGTCACCGCCATGTGGATGAGGTGTCTGTCGTCCCGTGGTGATGTCATACAGCGTGGCCCACTGCCGGGGTTTCGACTTGTCCGGTTCTCCATGGTCCATCTCTTCCACACACGCATCACTGTTGTGGCACTACGCCCCATGCGAGTGGCGCTTTCACGATACGAAAGTCCACCCTCACGGAGGCCGATCATGCGGCCCCGTTCGTACTCCGTTAGTTGCTCGTATGGCACTCTGCGTTTTTGGCAAGGCATATTGACTTCTAATCAATCATTTACAGTAGTCAAACGACGATACACACATTTTAACGCACCTTTACAGTGCTTTGTATACACGGCTCACTTGGAAGTTTAGAGGGTGTTTCTCGGCCCACACATGCGGGATCGCTTTGCAATTCTAATCATTTGCATATCCTACCCTGTTTTGCTTTTCCTGCAAGTTTCGTTTAACTTACATGACTCCTTCATGGTGTTGCAATTTTCACAAACCGTAGTGTATTCATTGAAAACTGAATTCACCATTATCCTTGTCTTCTACGAGGCCTTCAGTCTTGCCCAACGTTTTTTCCTGTAGAGACGCATCTGTGGCTTGACCCCACTGCACCGACCAACACTATTCCTCCTTTTCTTGACCCTTCTCCTCCATGTTAGTTTTGGTCTTCCTCTCGGTTTCATTCCATCCGTGGCTCAAATTAGTGGGATTCTTGGATGTTCCGAAGTGGGCATTCATCGTACATGTCCAAGTGTATGATCCAAGTCCACCTTCTAAATTTGCTCTAGAAAAAGTGCTTTTTGTGTTTGTCTTTTCATACAATTTACTCTAAAGATAATTTGTGGCCGAAAGATTTTTGGAATTTTCCGAAGGAAGCTCAATTAATATTTCAAAATATATTTCAGCTGTGACGTTTATTATTTATTAGGAATGAAAATTCTACATACAGTAGTAGCCCTAAAATATGTTTTAAAGTAACTGCCATTAGCTTTTAGTAATATTAAAAGTTTAATTGCTTTTGACATTTTCAAATTGATCTTTTTCATTCCTCTAATGCGTTATGCGTATACGAACCTATTTAGGAACCAAGAGTATTTGAGCAAAATATCCCTTCAATGAATGGATGAATAATCTTGAAATTATATATCATTTTTCATGTTCAGGGCATTTTAATAAGTCAAATTTAACAGCTTGTCCACATTTTCCCTCTATGACAGTGTCCATCTTGTACTCAGCTTATTAGACGCTAGACTTTTACATAAATTAAAATCGAAGATACTTTCGGTTTACATTTTCGTATTCCGTGTGACAGCCCTTCGAAATTACCATCTTTAATTTTTGAACGGAAACTCATTTCATTTCACTTCGAAGCAGATCAAATGAGCTTTAACTACTTTTAAATAAATCAGATTCATCAGATAGTAACAATGCGTAAATGAATAAGCTCCTTTTTAAACGCAGCGATTTTATAATTATACTGTGAAGGAAGTTAATTTGTGGCATAAGCATGTCTGCCATTCAAATGATCTTAAAAGGGATACAATTGCACACTGTTTGCATATCAAGTCTACGTACCATTTTTAGGATAAAGCCGTTGCTTTAAATTTTTTTATCGCACATCATTGGCAGAACAATTAAACTAGTTTAATGCGCTTGCAGAAACTTTCCGTTTAAACTAGTTCGGTTTTGTCGCTCTACGGATCATACATTTCTAGTACCAGTGTCATTGTCAACTTGCCAAGGAAAGTTAACAAAGTTCAATAATATGTCAATGTGACACAGATGTAATTCAAATTCATAGTTTTTTCATTGCTTCTCTTGCATTTATATATATATATATATATATATATATATATATTTTTTTTTTATTTTTTTTTTTATTTTTGGAATTTAAAGAAAGCTAGGGGGTTGATGTCAGTCACCTTCTCGTTTTCTCCCCTATTCTAGCTTAACAATTGACGGTTTTGTCACCATTTGTGGCAGCCCAATTTTCCAAGAAAAGTTGACACTAAAGAATATGAATAGATGGAAACAAGGTGATTAATTGCTTAACGCTGTAGCACAGTTGCCCAACCTAAATCCCTTTTGTCTCTGCGTAACATCAAGAGGTGTAACGTCAAGAAAGAGGCTTAAATGTTCGTCTATAATGACTAATAGACTTTCAATCTACAAAGAGGTATATACAGTAATGAACTAGAATGTTATTTTGAGGAATAAAGCTCGTATCCCATGTTCCTTGCCCAGAGCTGTAGGAGTCACTTGCTTTTGACTTCTTACAGGACATGAGACTACCACCAAAAACACACAGTATTGGAGTAATGAGATCAACTATCTGTCCCCTTTGCGACCTGGATCAAATGACTTGAGACTACCTCAATAATCCTAAAATTCTTGACAATTCAGTTTACAATACAGTAGATAGTGTTTTTAAAATGTATTTTATCACTCCCTAACTCAATTGGGCTCCTCGTCGACTGATGTCGAAGTGGCAGTAGACCGCGTTGGTTTAAAAATATGAAAAGAAAGTGAAACATTTTAACAGTTTTGCTCTTGGTTTGTCGCTATAGTAATTTTTGCTACAGGAGGGCTAATAAAACCGAAACCTGCGGCTCGAAATGGATTTCGGACCATTTCAAACGTCCATGCCAAGACCAGAATTAGAATAATCTGTTAAACCAAGGGTCATAGCGCTTAGCACTGAGCTACCAGAAATGGACATGAGAAGTTTCACGGCATACTTTGTATCCTCGCAGGAAAACAACTTTTACAGAAAATCTGTGAATTTTGAGACCGAAAATACGACCTTGCGAAACTATCTGCATCCAGCAAAAAGAAGCAGCTAATTAGGCAGGTTGGTGATGCTGCCAGGCATGTTTCGTGTCCGTGGCCATCGAGATTTGATGGACAGGACATTGGATTTCTTGGAGGATGGATAAAAAGAAAAGATTCCGCACCTAAATTGGAAGGAAAGAATACCGTCCTGTGATAATTTGAAATAAATTTCAATTGTAACAGATTCTGAATACCTGAGGTACCTCTTTAATTTTTATTTCTGAGGTATTACACTTGTCCTGTAAGCTTGATTTCTAGATCAGTCTTCTTTCCAGTGCTTCTCGTTCTAGGACCCACGGAAGCTGCACTCTTCTACCATTCGCCATGAAGTCTGAACTGTGAAGTCAAAACTTAGTTTAGTTTGTTGCTCTAAAGTTATTTATTGTTCACTAGGACTGTAAATTTGACCAGTGGATTCCCATATACTAACATCCATTTTTTATTTAGAAATCAGATTCGATGGAGTAATTTTTTAAAGTTGGAATAGTAAAATTTTTGTCAACCGTCGAAATTTTGAGACAAGTTTCTAAAAAAAGCTTTTTATTTTAATAGTATATACATTTATTTGAATAGTAATAGTATATAATATTTAATAATAATACATTATAGAAATTTTCGTTAAGTACATGTAACTTTTTAAAATTAGCTATATTTTTACAAATTTCTTCTATAAAATAACTCCTAATTCTGTGTATCATTGCAATCTAAATGAAGACAGGTAAATCTGTTAGTCTCTACATTTTTCGATTTAACAGCATTTGATAACATCTAATTCTTCATATTCTTTTTAGTTGTTTATTCTTCAGTTTGGTGGACAGATGTAGCAATTTTAATGCTTCGTAACTAAAAGTCGAATTAAGGTAATTCAATAAAACAAATTCCATTACTCAAACTTGTTTCAAAGTGCACTGAAAAGACATTTTTTATTGTTAAGTAGCTTTGAAAAATAAATTGAACTTTTCTATTTATATATTCATCAGTTTGGTAGATTGGTGTAGCATTTAAATGTTATGTAACTAAAAGTCGAATTAACCTTTACACTTCGGCGTTTTTATTCCGCTACCCGAATACGGTACTGTTGTACTGCCCGTAGTCTAAAGGTTAGGCAATATAATAAAGAATTCCATTACGTTTATCTGTATATCTGTTTTAAAGTGCAGCTAGAAGACTAATTTTATTGTTCAGTAGGTTTAAAAATAAATTTGATTCTTTTTAGTTGTATATTCATCAGATTGGTGAAGAGAGATAACATATTTTAAGGCTACGTAACTAAGAGTCGAATTAAGGCAATTTAATAAAAATTGAGTTTCGTATATGTATTTTAAAGTACCTTATTTGAAAAGACCCCTTTTACTGTACAGTAGCTTTGTAGAACAAATTGAAATCTTTTGATTTGTATATTCATCAGTTTGGTGAAGAGAGATAACAATTTTAGGCTACGTAACTAAGAGACGAATTAAGGCAATTTAATAAGAATTAAGTTTCGTATATCTATTTTAAAGTACTTTTTTTAGAATACACCTTTTATTGCTCAGTAACTTTGAAAAACAAATTGAAATCTTTTTAGTTTTATATTCATCAGTTTGGGTAGATAGGTGTAGCATTTAAATGTTATGTAACTAAGAGTCGAATTAAGGCAATGTAATAAAAAAAATTTCCTTACGTATATCATAAAGTGCACTTAGAAGACTACTTTTATTGTTCAGTAGCTTTGGAAACAAATTGAATCCACGATACACTGAAATTTGTCAAAAAGCCGAAGATAAATTTAGCATAAACTGAGAAAACTTTTGACTATCAGTGAAAATAATCTACAAGATTCCATTTCACAAAGAAAACAGTTCTAATCTAGAAACAAAACGGATCCCAGTTGTTCCAGGAGTGAAAAGAAGCAGTTGAACTTCATAGATAGTTCGAGTTATGTTTTTTTTTTCGGAAAAAACTGGAGAAGAGGAGTGTGTGTTCCCGGAACGTGAAGCGGGTAGAAATTTTCGAAAGAGAAATTGCATCCCATGCGAGTTGGGATGAAGACAAAGAGGCAACAAAATTGAAAAACGTAGAGATCTGTAGCGAGTGCAATCAAATAGAAAACGTTCCGGATTTCTCTCTTCCTGTGTTTTTCCTTCTCCTATCTTTCTCTCCGGGACAAAACGGGAGTGTGAGAGAAGTAAAAACTACACCGTGAAGTGTGTTCCTCATATAGCGGTATATCTATATCCATCCATACAGATTGTCATATGGTAGATTAAATTTGTTTCGAAAAACTGAAATAATTTACTGCGCATGTGACGTTAGAGAGAATGGTTTTATGCAGTTCTTTGTAATATACTCCTGGTATTGTTTTGTTCCGACAATTTTATCTTTCTTTAGGTTCGAATAGAATACTTTGTATCGACGTAATCGAGTTTGTGGTGGAAATCGCTGTGTATTGCTAATAAATTTGTCACGTGTGTCTTGTATGACTTATGGTGCATTAATAATGTTTTATTTGCTCTAAAGAGAATTTGTGGAAGGTTATAAAATGAAACTTTGAAACGAATTCAGGTTTTTATTAAAGCAAGCAGTGTAAATTCTTTATGGTCGTTGCATGAAAAGTCATTTGAAGATGGTGTAGTCATATTTTTCAGAAGAGAATTTACAGCTTGTATATTAGTTGGAAACTTGAGGTGTGTCTTAAAACGAAAAAACATGTTACCTAACACACACACAGTTCACATATTAGTAAGAAACTTAATGCGTGTCTCAAAAACTAAAACATCTTAACTTACAGTTTAGATATTAGTAAGAAACTTGATGTGTGTCTGAAAACTAAAACGTGTTAACTCATACAGCTTAGATGTTCGTAAGAAACTTTAGATGTGTCACAAGAACCGAAACGTGAAATTGACATCACAATTATGTTACAACCTTTTCCAACCATCCCATTGTCCCCAATGTCCATTTAATGCACATATTGCGGTATCACATGAAACGAAATCAAATAACGAAACTTAGACAAATATTGCAACCTAGGAATACTGCTATTAAAATACTTCAGGAAGCTATAAAGCCATTTAAGTTACATATAAATTTCATTGAACAAGGGAAAAGTTCACTGAAATAAGATAATGTTGATTCCATAATCAAAGGTCACTATAGACCCGCTGATATTAAATACGATCTAGTCAGAGTCAGTAGGTAATGAAGCGTTATTTTTCAATCTTATGAATTGAAAAAACGGTAACAATTAATGGTGGCTCTGTGTTAACTATGCATAATTCGGTATGTGATGTGACTTGATGAGAATTTTGATAAGGTGTTATCTGCAGCAGAGGTAAATGCTGTCAGTATAGGCATATTACCGCTTAAATATATTTATGCCAATATATTCAACTATGCAAATGTAACACTATTCGGACAATTCTTGTTCGGTTGAAATTTTGAAGAGCTTCATATTTGTGCGGAATTATTGTGGATATAGAATTGATGGTTAATTTAATACACTCAATAGTAGTACCTTTTATCAAAATGGTGAAGAACATTTGTTAATATTTTATTCATAAATTTCAGTTACATAAAAATTTATTTACTTTGAATTGTGCATGTCTGCTTATATTGTTGTCTGTGCCAATATGTCAACTTATACTTACTTCAATCAATTAATTTTTTTTATAACTTTGAGATAATGTGTAAGAAAGAAGTAAAATTAATTATGAAGTTATTACAATTATTTTCTGATCACTTCATTATATTTTTCTATGAAAAAGAATAAGTTATTCTGGTCATTTTTCAATCTACATTGAATTAATTCAATCTGAATTCCGTCATGTAATTCTATACAATTAATGTATTTGCATTAAGCCTTATTATATCCACTATACATCCGCATCGACCTCTGTTATAGATATAATCTCATATCTTTGCCTGCCAGTGTCAAGTAAAACAATTCCAAATATCAAAAGTTTTCCACCAAAGACTGAGAATGTCATGAAAATAAATTCACTAAAGCTGGATTTCTCCAAGCGACTAAAATTGTAACAAAATAGTTGAGTTCCACTAAACGACAATTCGGAATCATTTAGTTGCTTTCGAAACGCTGGTTATTTTTTGCAGTCAAGTTCAATTCCTAAGAGGAAGGATCGAAAGGTGTACTTCTTTGGTGTTTGTTTCCGTAGAAACAATTTAGTTGAAATAAGGTGGAGTCTTTGTATACAAGTGAAGAAATTTTTATTTTGTTGACCCATTTATATTTTTAGTATATTCAGTCCTATATCTAGAAAGTACTAGTTTTCGAAGCAGAAATATTGTTACCTTTTTAAATTTAATGAAGTAAGATTTAGTTTCTAAATTTAATTTATTTTTCATAGAATGAAAATCCATTGTTGAAGAATGAAGAAATTTTATTGAATTTTATTTAAACCGTCGAAACTTATGAAGCTCGTAAATTTTGATTGGGAAACAAAATTTGAAAACCGCTTTTTTCTGAAAATTGCTAAAATTCACGGAAAAAGATAGGATGAAATAGAAAAAGATGGATGCATAAACAACTAACATTAAAGGATAAGAGTAAACTACTAGAAAATAAAAGAAACATAAAGCTAAACACAAGTTTAAGGTTAAGTTTGGGAGACATGAGGCTATGGTGTCTTTTTTCTTTTAAGAACGAACTTTACCGGCGGCACCTTGGCTTATGTTGTGATTTTGATGTGTAAAATACTTTCGTACGAAACAAACGAAATCGAGATAAATAATTTTTTACATTATGACTGTTCATGTTGATACTTACGAAAGTGCTTGAAAATAAAACAAAACTGCAACTTTTTCAGTCAATTTCATAGCAAATGTTTCGGTTTTAATCCCAGAAAAATTACTTGTTTTCATATATTTTTGAAAGCAAAACTCAGTCGCAAGTAGATTTGTTAGGATAACACCCAGCTAAAGAATTGCAAAGTTTGTAGAATCAAGAAGTAATAGGTTGATATGTATCGAAATAAATTATCAATGTAACACGGAACAACTGATAGTTCCACTCTACAATAACATTACTGTGTTCTTACGAAGCTCCTGTATTTTTAACAGCATGACTTTGAGGAATTAAAGAAATAGTTCATTTGGTGTACATTGGAGTACACGAATCACCCTCGAGAGCAAATTACCAGAATACTTCTATAGCTTTGTGAGTTTTATGACCTGCTGTTGCTCCTGCTGCTGTTGTTATTACTTCTGTTTATATTGCTGCTGCTGTTCTGCCATAAGTCATTGTTTCTACAGCTCCTGTTGTTACACTTGTCACTAATTTAGAGCTAGTTACACCAAGTCGAAGAATCCACCACTCTTAGAAGGTCTAGAAACATGTCAGGACTTCCAAGGTCTCTCCCCATTCTAACTAAGAAAAAAGTCTTCTTTCCTGTATTGAAACGGGCAGATATTCTTAGGCTATGATCATGGGCAACAATGACTGGAATTTCTTGAAGAGATCATCTTGGACAGCAATGACTGGGCATTCTTTTAATATGTCTTCTTTGGTAACTATGACAGAGCCTTTGAAGAAATCTTGGGCAACGATGACAGGGCCTTCTTTGAAGGGATCTTCTTGGGCAACAATGACTGGGCATTCTTTGAAGAGATCTTTTTGGACAACGATGACAGGGTCTTCTTAGAATATATTTTCTTGGTCAGCTATGACAAAGTCTTCTTCGCATGGATCTTCTTGGACAACTATTGCATAGCCTTCTTTGAAGAATTCTTCTTGTGAGAGATTGGCTGCCATCTTTGAATGAATCTTCTTAGGTACGATTATATGACCTTTTCATAAGAACTATTCTTGGGTGACGATGAATGGGCCTTTCTTTTTCCAAGGATGAACATCTAGATCATCGTTTCAAGTTAGGAAGACATTTACCTGTGTCAAATCAGAGGTCTGATGAAATTACAGGTTAGTTTTGAAAGGGAAGTCTGCAAATCTCATTTATTCACGAATTCAATTACAGATCTACAATGCTCTTTAAGATACCAGCTATGTTTAGGAAAAATATTTCGGTTCTAAAGAGCACAAAATACTGTAAAAAATTTCTGACTTAATCGCTTGAGATTTAGCAATCCCAAATCTGGCCTTGCTAAAAAACAGAGTTCGTGAAAAATAATCACCAATGATAGTTCTTACTTGAATGCCTCAAGAGAATCATGTGGAGAATCAACTTCAAAATAAAATCCCAGAAATTTAATTAATTCATTATCTCTATTCAGATCATTAACATGTAAAGACGCAACAAAAAGCTTTGCTTCATTATGAAATTCAAAACATCAACCATCCAAAATGGATACGAACTGGTATTGTATCGTTATTTCATTTTAGTTCGGGAGAGACTCGGGGTTTACCATGGGAATTCGAATGAGGAATAAATTGGTCAGGGGAAAACTCGAATTCCCTATACTTCCTTTCCCTGAATCTCACGGAACCATGGCTGATTATTTTACCGTGCTCTAAAAAACAAGAAAAAATGAATTTATCTTGCTTACATCAATAAAGAGGAGCTGGTATTATTTGCTTTTCACTAGAGCTGCAGTTGTGACGACAGCAAAAAAAAAGTATCTACCTCGACTTGATGAAATGAATACATCTGACTGATCTCCGTATGATTGACTTAGAGATGAAAAAAGTAACTTTTATCTGGCTATCCATTTTTGTTTTATTTGATAGCCTTTTCAAAGAGCGAACACGAACATTGTGAAATTCTATTTGGGAATGAGGAGATGTGTGTATTAGACTAATGTTCTTGACGGAATTTTTCAAAAAACCGAGAATGTTTTTCTTTCCTCTTAAAAGCACTGATTGAATGTTAAATTCAATCGAAACAAGCTTGTTTTGGCAGATTCTAAAGAAAATATTTCAACGTAATTTAATTTCTGGTTCTTGTTTTCGTTTCCCCTTTTGGAGTTTATTTTGAGTTACCCTCGGGATGTGTTGCTATGAGTTGTGTTTATTTTATAAAAATGAACACTTTCCTGGACAGTTTCAAAAGTTGTATTGACGTACGATCTTATAGTGAATATGCTGCAGAAAGTTTATTATTCTAGTTGTGCAAGAAGTTCAAATCAGAGAACAAAACCCTTACACTAAAATATTTTATTAGCACATTTGTACTCAAAGTATTTTAAACACATTGTCCACACATAGACACGTTCCACAGATAGAAAAGGTTTATTGCTCCGCAGCTGGCTTTGCACCAGTCACCTGCTAAGTTTTTGCAGCCGATTTCTCAGTTCATTCGTTACATTTTCGAAGAAGCAATTTATACAATTTACTAATGAAGGAACGAAAAATATCTTCTCAATTAGTAATAGAATGTGGCTTTAAGTAAATATGTTTTATTTTATGTAAATACATAATGCATATGCAGATTTTATTGTATGTAAATACATAATGCATATGCAGATTTTATTGTATGTAAATACAAAGTATATGTGTAGATTTTACTATAAACAAATAATAAACACATATGTCCATACCCTAAAGAAAAAATATTTTAAATTATAATTATTATATAATTAAAATTTGGTTATTAGGTTATATGGGGGTTATAAAAATAGTTTCGATTTTCGAAGAAGTAATTCATAGTTTACTAACAAAGGAATGAAAATTGTGTTTGGAATGTGCAATAGAATGCGGCACTAACGAGTAAATATTTCAAACACATGAGAAATTTATGTTTTGAAATTCTGTCGACGAATTTCGGAAAGTATAATTTCATATGAAACGGCTTCTCCTGCAACACAAGTCTTTCTAACCCTTTCATTTACCTTCTACAACTTTCTGTCTTCAACGCTTGTTAGCTTATTCAAATGCAAGATCGCGGCTTCGTTCTACAGTGTGGGTTTCAAAGGTTCATCTAACAAATCCGCATCAATATTCAAAAGTTGTCGGGGAAACATACCAGTGACGTGTTGGACATTTACATAATTTATACTACTTATCTGAATACGAAATTAGAATCCAATTCCGATAAAATTGTAATTCTTGAATAATTTTCAGTTTCCAAGTTGGTGTTGGCAAATCCTATGTGTTAAGGGCCACGAGTTGTTTGGTTCACGATTAAAATAATATTCCTCCATTAAAAAGTAATTCGTGTCCTTAGGCTACAAGAAGTTTGCTTCTGCATTAAAATATGTCACTCCAATTAAACACGCGTAGCCTGCTTGTGTCACTTGCTAATTAAATATTTTTATCTTCGTTGTAGCTTTTGTTGTAGATAAGTTTTTTTTGAAATATTAACACCGAAATCTGTTCAACTTTTTACTGCAATTCAAATGCGCAAGGAGGGCAAATACTAAACATGAGACATACATCGCGTTTGGTCTAATGAAAAATTAATAAGACAGGTAGTATGTTACAGCAAATATATAGCTCGACTCTGGCGAGTTGTCATTTGTGTCACGGGAACATTGAACGAGTCTATTTAGTAAATTAAGGGGAAAGTTAAACATAACCCTCCAAGTGTTTAGACGAGGCATCTCGTCTAAAATCTGGTCAATTTTAATAAGGACGAGGTATATCATAGAGACAAAACTGTCCTATTAATCCAAAGGGGAATGACGATTCAAGTAGGAAAAAACAAACTGTCCCTTGCCCAGAAGTGGTGACAGTTTGTAACAGTTTTTTTCACCAGAGGCTGAACACTATAGGACAGTTTTCGACTCGAAGACAGACCACCAGGAGGGTTTTTCAATGTGTTCCCTTAATTGGCGTCTGACGGAATTCTGAATTCGAGTTTAGTGTTCGATGCCCAAAGCGATAGCGGTGATTATGTGTTAGCAAAATAATTAGATATGCCTCGACCTTCTAATGAAATAGAGCATGAGGGCGGAATCGCTGTCGTAAGATCTTAGAAGGGTAATTCACGTGGGCTTGCGAATCGACTTGGTCCAATTGGTTATCGAAGCGTTGTGTTTTTAAACATTCCGAATAATCACTTTAACCAATCAATGGTTCGTCTCACATTAGGATTTGATTACTCCCTGGGTGTATATCTCTCTTCAGTGTCAAGTAAGTCTCTTCAGTACCAAGTAATAGGCATACCTTGTGAGTGTATGCCTATTACTTGATATTACCTGTCTTGTGTCTGGAGCAGCATGGCCAAATATTGCCTTCAGCCATAAAACACAACTACCCATATTAGGACTAATGCTCCTTACAACAACCACGTGACAGGTCTTCAAACCGAGCGACCAGAAAAACAACAAGAAGCCCTTACTCCGTCTATTTAATTAGAAGGTCGGTGCCATAGCAAGCTTAGCCAAGTTTACAAATCAGTGGTGAGGGTCCATGAGACACTTACCCATATTTACTTTCCATCGGAAATATTATTAAACGCTTTTTTTTTATTCTGTTGTAACTGGCCAAATATGGCCTTTGCGCCATAAAACCCCAAAACCAACCAACTTCTGTTGTAAAATAGTGATATGTAACAGATCGTTATTCTGCAGCTGCCTCAATTACTGAATTATATTTCAAATGGCCTCACAAACAACAGAATACAACCACTCAAAGCCATTCACTTATAACTACACTTTTTCTTTGACGAAAATACTACCATCATCGAAGGTAACAAAATAATACAAGGATAATAAAAGAATGAATTCAGTACCCACGACTTTTTTATGTTTACAACGCAATATGCTATATATTTAGCAAGAAGTGTGAAAGGCAGTGTGCACATATGACTGTTGCCTTATGTGATTTTTGAATGTGCTAAGTCATTTCGAGTTTACCACCTTTCTCGAAGTGGATTTCTTCAAAGTCATCTGCCTTATCACTGGAGCTGCCCTATATTGGCTTAATTTTATGCTATTATTTAATCCGACTGCCATCCCAATAGTGAGATGCAATTGCACATAGCTTCCAAAGATAAAAACAACTAGAAGAGTTCTATATAAACAGAAACCGTTGAAAGTCAAAGGTTTCGATTGAAGTAGAACCTTCAGAAGAAACATGAAGCAACGGGTACTTCTCAAACTGAGAATCATAGAGAGATTCCTTAAGTTTTACAAGTATTTACTTTACCAGTATCCTAATATTGATAAAGGAACAAAATTATAACCTTGTATTACTGCAATATTCTGGTTTTGAATTGCTTTTTTTCGTTCGGTTACGCAGACGGCATAACGTTAATAAGTAATAACTTTAACCCTGTCAAAACAATACTGACCTTATCAGTACCATTAAGTGAAGACTAGTCAAGGTCACATACAAAATATCGTTATCCACAATACCACGTATATCCGTTCTGCAATCTGCAGTCTTCCTTGCATGATTTCTAATCAATTTTGTCCATAAAACCTTTATTGGGATTTTTTTAATCATTATCTTTGGCTATTTAGTCATTAGGTAAGCTATGGGGGAAAAGCAATACTACATTACTGGGAAATATCGTGATGTTCAAAGGGTTGATATTAAAACTATTTTACTAGGGTTTCAAACTCTCTGGGGTCTGAAACGACAGTAGTGCTATTTTGGGGTGATTCAAATGTCGTTCAGAACACTAAATACACGTGCCAAAGTGTGAGTCGAAGGGAATGTATGCCGTTATAATACCTGTAACAATTATGTATTGAATGCATATATTTATCGTATGTCTGGGCAAGTAGAACGTCTGGCCTCCAACCGTCACAGAAAACGATTAAGACTAGGTACATAAATACTCTACGGTAAGGTACATAACAGTTATGGAGGCTTTTCTATGATGCCTAAGTACCCCCCCCCCTCCCCGATCAGGGCCTTATTCCATCAAAATGCATAAACAGGGATTTAAAAGTCAGTTAGACATAACATTAACCCTCCAAGTAATTTCGACGAGATATATCGTTCGCCAAGATCAGACCAATTTTATAAATGACAAGATATTTCTTCCATAAAGATCTGGTCAGTTTTGCTAAAAATGACGAGTTTCCTTGTCAAGACAACCACCAAGAGGGTGAAGATGCACGGAAACCATTGCAAGCGTAGACCCACGTGTTCTTTAGGCTTTCCCTCTATTGTGTCTAGAGTTTGTAAATTTTAAACATCAATTCCATTACATCGAAGATGGTGTGCGCTCATTCCTTGATTTTCCAGGAAGCCCACTTTGCACATTGCATATCAAATGGTACATATCTCACAGAAACCCGGATAGAAACTTGCAGGCGCGTATTAGTCCTGATAAGGCTTCCTAATGGCAGACATACTGTATGTGGCCGTTTATGTGGAAAGACGGATAAGTTTGGTTTTATTGTTTGACACGAATTGAACTACCTAAAATGTTTTACGATTGAAAAGCATTATTTCATTTCTGTTTAATACTGTCCGCGTGAAAACTCCATTGATTGGAGTGAATTCCGATTGTGTCTTTCAGACTGCCAAAACGCCAGAATTCGAAATCTTTCCGTCTCTCCACTAAGATATTTTTATTTTTAAAAAATCAACAAATATACTCATTTGACTAACAAACTTTCTACTCTGTCCGGGCGAGATTCGATTTTTTTCGGGCCACCATAGCATATGATATCTCGTACACAAGGCGTAGTTTTTATTAAAATGACATTTTTTACCATAATGCCTTTCAAAATACACTGGTGTTCAAAATTACGAGAATTTGCATATTTTGTCGAATTTCTCGAAAAGTATTGAACGAAAGGTAAAACTAATGCTCCCAAACGAAGATGCAAATGTTTAGTGTCGAATACGTTAGCGTACACTTGCATGTAGGAGGTGCATTTAGAGGAACGGGTTTTCTAAGCTCACGTGACAATTTCCGCGCTTCGTTCGCTCGCACACCTCGGAGAATTTGGTTGTGTTCTTTTGCAACATTCGGAGAAATTCAAAACCAAATAATTAAAATGACTAACCACAGACGTTTGGAAGATGGAATGAGGTGGCGAATCGTCGGGAGACTGGAAGCAGGGCAGTCTCAAATTTAGATTGCTAGAGACTTCAATGTAACGCCCAGAATCGTGACCAACTTATGGAAACAGTTTAAGGATACCGGATCCGTAGAGGGAAAGCCTGGGCACGGTAGTCCAAGAGTCACGACGGCCAATGAAGATCGATATTTGTTCATTACAGCGAGGCGTAACTGGAGTGCAGCAATTCCTCAGCTCTCTCATGACCTTCATGCGGCCACAGGAAGACGAGTTTCAAGTGCTACTCTTACCAGAAGGCTACATGGAGAGCCCGTTTAGCATGGTATTGCGAACATCGAATTTGGACCAGGGATCAGTGGGGAGCCGTTCTATTCACTGATGAGTCCTCGTTTAGCCTAACCACTGATTTTCGATGTATGTTCATCTGGAGAGAACCAGGGACCCGATACCTGTCCTCCAACATCCGAGAAAGAGACCACTAGAGCAGCAGAAGTTTGGTCTGGGCAGTCATCATGTTGGCGCACAGACCTCATGTCTTTGACAGAGGCTCGGTGACTGCTGTGAGGCATAGGGATGAGATCTTGGAGCCCTATATTCACCTTCTCAGGGGTGTAGTTGGTCCTGATTTCAGTTTTATGGACGACAACGCTCGTCCACATAGCGCTCATCAGGTCAACGAATATCTGAAAAGGGGGATATTCGCCGGAGGGATTGACCAGCCAGATCTCCAGACCTAAACCCTATAGAGCATATCTGGGATGTTCTTGGGAGGGCAATTGCAACTCGCCTTCCTCCACCCAAAACCATCCAGGGTGTGAAAATAGCGTTGCTGGAGGAGTGGGACCAACTGCCACAAGGACTCATAAGCTGAATCGAATCATTTCCAGTATGAATTCACGTTGTGAGAGCTGTATAACTGTAAGAGGGGACCATAACCCCTATTAACCCATTTTTTTGTGTTGGTATTGTAGCCTCTGTTTTAGACCTTCCTGCGCGGATGAGTCACGCGCGTTCATGCGTGTGTACCATAACTGTTGTATGATATTTTTGCATTGTTTCAACCTCCATCACTAACTTCATTAAAACATGTCCAGTAGTTCCGGAGATAATCGCCCAAAAGTGAAAATTCTCTTGATTTTGAACACCAGTGTATTAGTAACATGCACGCATCTATGAAATGTATTTCATGAGTCATAACTCAAACTTGTTGAGAAGAAACTAAAAACTAAAAAAAATTATACGTACATTAATATTATCGTGCAATATTAATGCACTCATAAATTTCTCAAACAGGCCAACCGATCATTATTGTTTATGATTAAGAAAATATTGTGAACTAGTCTTGATTACTATACTCTTAATTTTTTAATCAAGACGTAATTGTTGAGGTAGGTAGATATGTAGCTAGTTAATTAACGTCGCATTGGAGCAACAAAACGACATAATTGTTAAAAAACAAGCATAGGTCTAAAAAAATATTTTTTTTTCTAATGACATAGATCGGCAGGTAGGTCGTTAAATTTAGATCGCACTGGAACAACACAACGGGCTATTGGCGACGGTCCGAGATCAAACTCGAAGTTAAAGATCCGAGGACAACATCACGTAATTTTGAACCACGCAATCTCTAAGGGAGATATTCGAGAACACCTCGTAATTTTGAACCACGATCAGATGACGATGTCAGCACCTGAGCTGGTACTCCACTTTCAAACTTCCACACCTCGACAACGTGAGGATATTTGAGGCCCATGACAGATTTAACTTGCACTAGCCCCACGAGACACAGACTGAAAATAAAAGAATGATACATAACAGAGGAATGAAGAGCAAAATAGATTGCAATAATTTTTCTTTTACATTTTCAACATATGAGTACATATTCCCTCAAAATAATTCCGAAATATCTCTTGATGATTTAATTCCTGAGATTAAGCGTTTGAATACCTCATGCCAACTTTCGCCTGTATGTGCGGCAAATTTTAATTATGATCTTTAACTATGCTAATGAAAAGAAGGTCCTTTAATCATAACCGACTTAAACTTCATCTTACGTAATATCTATTAAACAGCTTTTCAGAATTAAAAGCTTTATCAGAACGTGACTTTCGCTCAAAAAATTATGACGCTGCCATTGAACGGGAAAACTTCTTTGACGACACTCGCAATAGCCATTTTTATTTCAAACATCAAAGAACATTTCGAAAAGATCTTTTTTCATTCCCATTATCTTATTAAAATGCATTCCTTTCCAGAAATGGAAAAGAAACAAACGCCCGAAAAATAGCTGTTCATTCTCCCTCTTCGAGAAAGTTAATAATCTTTTAAGCTCGCACATATCACTTTCCAAATGAGCCCTTCTAAAAGTAAGTTCCGCCATTTTTTCGTTTCGCCTTCACCACCTTCCTAAATCAACACATGAAATATAAGGAATGCTTTAATTCCGCATTGAGTCCTATCGTCCCATCCTTCGCATTATCATGGTTATTTTTTCACCGGCGCTGCTTCTGTTTCCTAATTTGCATAAGAACGGAAAGTTGTTATGCTAATTTCATTCCGTTAAATGGCAAAATACGCCGACGTGTTACTTTCGAGGGAAAATTGAAAGAAAGACAAAAACTTGCGTGGGGGAACAGGCTGGAGCTAGGGCAATCGCTTTTTGTAGAGAAGAGATTGGCTCCTCGGAATGTATCTGGGGGACTTAACTAGTTTTAATTAAAGTCGTCGTTCTTCGAGCTTTAAGGAAACTACAAAAGGATTTCTCTCTGTTGTTTAATAAATATCTCACCCTTTTAAATAGCTGCCAATTGACTAAAAAGTATAGAAACGGTTTCAATTTCTATATAATTCAGTTGGCAAAAATGTTTATCATTATGACAAAAATGTTTATCATTAAACCGATTTATTCTATTCATATTTTAGAAACGAAAATACATTGACTATTAGTTTTTGTACATATGCTTTCACAAATTATCATTCTTAGACAGAAAATTCTTCATTCTTTTTTCATTTAAGCTAACATGCCTATTATGTTGTACCTTATTCTTGCTCTTCATAGCTTTTCAAATTCAAATTATTTTAACAGCATAGAAATGGTTTCAATTTCTATATATTTAATTGGGATGTAAGAGACAGACATGTTTGTCCTTAAACCAATTTATTTTAGTCAGGTTTTAGGTAGGTAGGTATTTTAATTAACGTCCCACTGGTGCAACACAACGGGCTATTGGCGACGGTTCGGGATCAAACCCGGAGGGAAAGATCCGTATAAAATTCTTCATTCTAACACAAATGCCAAAAATGCTAACATGCCAATTATGTTGAATCTCATTCTCTCACTTCGTAGCTTTCCAAATTCAAATTATGTTCTTCACATCGAAAGTTTCATTATTATATACACTGTCGTATTTTCCAGTTGATGCAATTTTGTTTCACCTATCCCAACCAATAATTCTATCTTTCAAGTTTTACGAGAAGAATGCACATTCATGACGATATTCAACAAAAACTAATCAATAAAAAATTGGATTTAAGCATTGAAACCGACAATTGAATATTGAAAAATAAGAAAATTTGACTATCTTGGATTTATAACCAACTGTGCCCATTTCATAATTACAGTACACTAGGTAAACTGCCAAGTATGGGACAATATACACTGCAAATCTCTTTAGTTTTCAAAGCAAATTGCTTGTATCTCAATCAGTTGAAAGCTAATGACAATTAGCTATGGACTGGGAAACAATCAGCTAATGTAGTTTTTCATTTTGTAAAAGAATAAACTTTATTTTACTATCACCTAAGATATCGTTGGCTTAGAGCAGAAACTCATTAACTGACAATTTTTGCGATTGCGTTTTGATACTAAATTATTGCTTTCATGTTAATGAAAACGCGTTCACATATTGTAATGTGTTTGAACAAAAATATAACACTATCAAAATGCTTATAATTTTTATTTTTGACTTAAATTCCAATAGTCTTTGAACACGGCTGTTATGTAAAATTTATTCTTTTTGTCAGTTAATGAGCTCCAAGATGAAGCTTTAAGAGCTAGATAAGCTACTCTAAGACGACAACATGGTTTTAATTGTTCTAACTAACGTGAGGCGAGAGGGTCCATATGAATCCGCAAAAGTTCAAAATTCTGACCATAGTAGGCGTTCTGCAAGTTTCATGCAAATCCTGATTGCTATAGCTGAGGAAGGCACTTATACACAGTGTTTTCCTTCTAGTATAACATTTTAATACGATATAGATCGATGCGAAATCATGCTTTTCACAAAATGTGTTTATGTAAATATTTATAAATCCATTAAAGGGAATAAAAATACCTAAGTAATGAAGTTGGTTTAATTCATCCACAATCCAGTTGCATCCATGTAATATAAAGTTTTGTCCTCCTTATCAGATTTCTGATTCATGGATGGTAAACAAAAATATTCGCATATTGTGGTGCAGTTATATGTTTATTGTCAATCAGGATTAACAATGATTTGAAAGTCCTGAACGTGGTTTTATTCAACCTAGTAGATGTATTTTCCTTATTAATTACTTTTATAAACGAATCTGAAAATTTATGGGCAGCACACATAATCCAAATGTGTATTATTTGTGAATTGTGGAAAATTAATATACCATACCTATTCTTTAAACACTACTGAAAATAAATAATTTGTTTCAAAATTAGTTAGTTTCAAAACCAAATTATTTTTAAATTAAAAAAGAGAAAACTTAGATTCACTGAAAATTTTTTTGCTTTGTATCAGAGATTTCCTTTGCATTACCACCTATTTACTTTGTATTACCTTTTTGTTGCAATAATACACTAAATAATTACTCATAAACCAAAAGAAAATAAACAAAAAAATTTTATTTTTCAAAATTTATAAATTGTTTCAAAATTAACTACAAGCTGATTCTTACTTTTTAACTTACCATCAGGGACTAACTAATTAACACGAACACCCGTGCCTAGTGTCATGAGACACTGTATCAGTTTAAATAAGTGTGGTTGGGAGGAAAAGAGCATGTCACCGAGATAGCACATGTGTCTATCCAGAATGTTACAGTATATTATATCTATACATTATTACATCTGTAGTCGCGGAAAAAAACGAACCACCCCTCTTCATTCGAACAATTTTAACAGTAGAGAAAATTCAAAAATAGTGTTTGACTGGAGCTAACGTCTTCTATAAATTCAAATGCATAAAATTTGCATAAGGAGCCGTCTTCATATTAAATTGAGCACCAACTTTATAATTTCCAATGGAAACTCCTATTTTTATAAATAATTTCGAATCTATTATATATCATAATTTAACTTCAGATGCCAAATTTAATGTCGCTAGGTCTTGTCGTTTCGAAGTTATGAGTACAGAAAGATTGGAGCTACTAATGTTAAATCAATTTCTCAGACTTTTATGGATAACTTCTTAAATAATATTTCTATAGCGATGAGATTTCGTATCATGTTACTGTGTTAAAGGACCCTACAAAATCCACCAAATGTTTTATTTTGAAAATAAATTTTAGTATGCAATAATTATTAAATTTAATGTTTGAAAAATTATGAATTGGAACCTAATATCTTATTGGAATCTTATATTATCCCAAACTTTCAGCTCATTCCAATGGTTAACTTTTGCGCTAAATTAAATGTTCCTCATTGTGGAGGTTTTAGGGGGCAACCAAAAGTTTAAAAACGTCTGACAAACCTGAGGAATGTTTAAATTTTAGAAAAATGGTTGGAAATTTCATTTATGTAATCTAAAATACAGACTTTAACCAGTCATGTGTCGTAAAGATGAACTTTACTAATCAATGATCAATTGAAAGCCTCACTATTCACTTTAGAATTATCGGAATATCAGTTCGATTGTATTAAATAACTGTAGATAGGCTTTTTAATTGCATACATTTTGTATTTGCAAATGATTATACCAAGAATGAACATTTATTTTAAAGTTCTTTGTATACATCTTTCAGTCAAGCAACAAATGTTCCTGAATAACTACAATTAATCTCGATCTACGAATAGCCTTTTCAATGTGGAGATGATCCCCGAAAGTGACAACAACTTTAACATTGAATATCTCCGGATATAAAGATTTTAAAGTCATAAAATGTCATATTTAGACTAATTTAACGATGCAGTATCTGATTGAGGGATCAAAACATGGTATTTCTAATGGAAATTTTGTTGTTTGTGCAAAATTTGATATGAACACGGCCCCTAAAAAAATTTTTTTGCCTTTGAATTTGAATTACATCTTTGCATTTGCTCTATTATGAATAGTACTTTAAATAAAGGGGATGGTTCGGTGTACATTGTTATATCTATACACGAATTACATCTATATCATCATACTGTATTACACTATGTATGCAACATGCAAAAAGTAATACTTTTTTAGTCTCTTGTTTTAATTAAGTTACAGCCTAAGGGACTTATAATTTGTTTTAAAATTTGTTAGAAAACCTAGATTCTTGTTTATTCTTTACGTCAAAAGGAAAGGCAAAATTCGTTACTTCATATATAGAGGTAGGTAGTTAATTAACGTCGCATTGGAGCAAAACAACGGGCTATTACCTCATACATAGAATAATTGGTCTTCTGAAAGAAAAAGGAGTAAAGGATCCCGAAAGACAAATGTCCCATTACGATCCCGAAAGAAACTTGTCAGAAAAATATCCCATCATTTAACCTCAAAATTTTTCAATTTAAGAATTCATCTCCAGATCCCAGCTTGAATTCCCCAGCTATCTCCATACCCTCAAACCAAACCAACAAACAATTAATTTTTATTCACCCCGAGTAAGATAAACCGCAACCTCGCCAATTCCCCTCAACTATTCGTCATCAATTATGCATCTCCCATCAGTAACAATATTCATTTAACCCAATGCTATGCAGAACCTTAATCACGACTCAAAGGTAATAAGGCGGAAATAAATTTTAATTTCCAACCGCTCTCCCTTGCAGAGGGAGGGAGGTTCTCCAAGATTGCTTCTTCCCTCAACCCTTAATTAGAATAGAATCCCCTTTTATCGTTGCCATTTTTCCGTTCTTTTTTGAAAACCGTGCGTTTCATTTACTCTAATCACCTTGGCGTTAATGGGGAGCGAGAAAATTAACAGAATAACTTACATCAAAGACCATATGATTAAACCACAAGATACCATCGTACCTTCCCCCTTACGTATTGCGAGCCATTACGGGTGGAGTATTTTTGTGGTGCGATTTGTGTCTTTCGGAGATAATTAGGCTTTAACGAATGAAATATTTTCTAAATGGCTGTCGAAGTTTCTTGTACTCGCGAATCGCGCTTTTTAAATCTGGAGGAAGGTGAATGAAGTATCCTAAATGACTCTTGATAGGATGGAAGATTAGTTTATCCAATCTTTCAATCTGAGGATGTCTTTCGGATGTTCAAAAATGTGCTTAATGTAATAAGAACTATCAGCGTGCTTGGTTTGGATATTCTCGTTGTGCGATCTGTGTCTTTCGGAAGCAATTAGGCTTTAACGAGTGAAATATTTTCTATGTGGCTGTCGAGTATTCGAGAATCTCGCTTTTTAACTCTCCAAGTGGTTTCGACGAGATATCTCGTCCATCAGGATCTGACCAATTTTGCTAATGCATAAGTATCTCGTCATCAAGATATTGCTGTTGTTTTTAAGATGACGAGATCAAGATCTGGTCAATTTTTTTAATAACGAGATATCTTCCATCGAGATCTGGTCAGTTTTACCTCAATACCTCAGATACGTTGTCAAGACATCCACCAGTAGGGTTAAATATGGAGGAAGCTGGATGGAAACATCGCTAAATGACTCTTAATAAGCTGGAAGATTAGTTTATTCAATCTTTCAATCTGAGGATGTCTTTCGGATATTCAAAAATCTGCTCAATGAATTCCATCAATAAACTAGTTACTGATACAAAATACATATTAGAATGAATTTTAGTGCAATCAAGTAAACTACCAAAAAAGGCGAGGATTTTAACCCTTTAAGTGGTTTCTACGAGATATCTCGTTCATCAAGATCTGATTAGTTTTGCCAGAGATACCTCGAAAGATACCAGCCTTACGAGATACCTCGTCTCTGTTGGGTAACAGAAATTAACCACCAGGAGTGTTAATTCCTGTTAACCAACACCGAATACGTTCAATACACCTAAAACAGTATTCATCTACTTTTAGCCTCTTAAATATTTTTTGTAATACTTCATTATTTCTTTGTAGTAGGTCTATTAGATTTTCCCTTATCCAATTTTCCCTGATTCAGTGTCAAAGATATTTTCCATAGGTATGATTTTGGTACACATCTTACCTATTGCCTTACAACACTAAATTTCATTAGTAAGTAAGTTACTTTGATTATGGCATTAATATGAGCCACTAGAAAGTGCTTACAACTGCAAACCAATATAAACTTTCTTTCAAATCATCAAATTGTTAAGTAATGTATTTTCGAAATTAAAAATAGGCCCAATTTACTCTCAACAAAATTGCTTAAATGAATGCAAATTAGGTTAAACAAGAAATAAAGCTTATGAATAATGTCAGAGATGCAATTAGATACTACAAAAATATGGCTGATCTATGCTACAATGTAAATGTCCAAGATCTAAGACTTCGACATTTCCGTTGCCGTTGCTAGAATCACTCATTTCTGATAAAAAAATAGACTTCTAAAACATTTCTATTCGTATCCGATATTGTGTTGTGTATATGGTAATTTTTGCTGCATTCCATACCTAGAATGCAGCATGGAGCACCTGCATTTTTACATTCATGATAAAAAAATTATTTCCTTCAGCCACCAGAACGGTAGATAGAAAGTCTAGTCTCGAATTTGTGATCTGCAAGGGCAGAAATGTAGCGCAATGCTTTGCGTTAACCTTCATTGTAGTCTTGCTAGCACACGTGACGAAATAGAAAAATGTTAATAACAATTGACAATATCTGGCTTTTTGTAATAGTAAAAAGAAGAGTTGAGAGTAGGTTTACATATGGCAAGTAACAGTGATATGATTTAATTGAATTACTTCAAATAAAACACAACTTTCCCAGTAACTATCTAGTGGTGGCATAGTCCACGCATGAAAATTAATCTCGTGGCTCTGGCAACGGATCAAATTAAATTATTGTTTTCCTCCAGTCGTGTTGCCAATTAAAATATCTTTAGAATGCAAGGATCAAGGAAGATTGAGTTATTAGGATAAAAGTTACACCTTTTTACTTTGAGAAAAGACGCCATGCTAGTAGACTACTTAGCTTGTTATGTTCGTTTAATCTTGATGAATTTTTATTAGTTACTTTTTCGTCCCTTGTTATTCATTGAACCAGTCAACATCTTTATATGGATATGAGAATTGACAACCAAGTAGCCAAAACGGTTGTTCAACTGTTGCTTAGATTGATTTGTAGGTCAATAGTCATTTTTGAGCGATTTAAAAAGTATGTTTTTCGAGCGCAGAGACAGTGTTTTTCCATCTTATGCCTTGATTACAACTCCCTCTCATACCCTTGACTGCATCGGTGCCTCTTGGGATTTATTGGTGGAAGACCAAGAAGTGGCAGCTTCTCTCCTGCTAAGGCAACGAGATCCTATGGACCTGGTCTAGCATTTTCTACACCAGGGAGTAGTAGGTCAGTTGGTTGGTTTCGGCTATTCTGGCGCAAGGGCCATATTTGGCAAAGCTGCACCAATCTCAAGAAAGACAACACAATGAGGTAGGAAGAAAAAGCGGAAGGGTAGGCGAGGGTAAATGAAAGGAAGGAAAGATCACGCGAGTACCTCGGCGTAGGTAGGTAGGTAGTTGAATTAAAGTAGCAATGGAGCAATACATCGGGCTATTGGCGACGGTCCGGAATCAATCCTGAAGGAAAAGATTCGAGAACAACACCTGAGCTGGCACCCCACTCTCCAAATTTTGAGGCCACGACATATTTAACGTCAACCAGCCCCCGCGTACTCGACGGTCTTTGGTTTTATCGAGTTTCTAACTCGCAACCCTCCGGTTTCTAATCCGCTACTCTTCCAAATAGGCTACCGTGGCCCATTAGATCAGGGGGATGAGCAATAACTACTTAATAACTTATTGGCTCAGCAGGGCTATTTCGATCATTTAAACTGTTGCAGCTTTTGATATTTTATTACTGCTGTGCTTTTAGATAGCTTTCTACAGAGTAAGCAAAAAAATATATTTATATTTCCGACCAAAATATTCATCGCCGAGCTCTAAATTCTCTAAATAATGTTAAAACATTAATAAAATTTATTAGTTTTAGATACAAAACTGTAGGTTGCTTTATCTTTGATAAGAATTCGAAACTCCATTTGGAAATTTTTAACCATGAGTATAAATATATTTTCCGGTTATTAGTCACAGCATTGAATACATCATCGGGAAAAAAATACGTAGATCAATATAGGTGCCTGAAATAATGACAATATATTTTTCATTGCAATTCTGTTTGGATGGTTGCAGAAGAAAGTTCATCTCACTAATTGGCGAATTTTGGGGACACAAAAATGGTACTGAATAAACAATTCATATTGAATAAACAAACTCCGTGGCGCTACTGTTCTCGAAGAACCATGGCCGCCGGTGCCCATCCCGCTTACGAGACCTTACTAATTATAAGCAATACTAATTATAAATTTACGGCTACTTCATTTCTTATCCAATCAGCAGCAATTATTTTCCATCAGAGATTTGCAATTCCCAACAGAAATCACATTTCCAAAGAATAATAAAGTCTCTTCCCTATAATGAGCAGATACTTCAATTAAACATTTAATTGAAAAAAAACCAAGGCAAGAATTTGATATTTAATCGACTTGAAAAATGCACATTTATTTCAGAATAAAAATATCCTCGATTGATCCTCATGTAGGAATCTCCAGATTTGAAAATTCCCTGTTACAGATCGAGTTTCACTTTTCGGCCACAAAGCGCTGTCCGCCGATTCTATTTTATTGATGTCACTCGAAGAAAAGTTGATTGTGAAACATTTATGTTTAAATCTGGTATCTGGGGCACCGGTTTTGCAGGTATTTGGGAAACCGACCTTATAATACAGCTATATACTATTACCAGAAGAAGACCTTATATACTATTACCAGAAGAAAAGCAATAATATTCGTCTGGCATAAAAATATATATATATATATATATATATATATATATATATATATATAAGTACGATTAATTATAATATAAATCGTTTGTTTTGAAATTAGATCGATTGTACACTGCTGGCCACCGTAAATGCAACACCCTGAAGGAAGCATGCAAATAATATGAAATTTACAACATGCATTAGCGGAGGTGAGATATGCAAATGATTAGAATTTCAGCGCAGACGCACATCACGCGCGCCTGTGGCGCCACTTCAAAGCGCTATTTAAGGCTTGGAGATTTCGACGATTTCAAGTACGGCAATTGTGTTTTTCTTGTGGTTTTTTCAAAAAAACGATCAATTATGCCTCGTAGAAAACAGCGATCATCTTTTGATCAAGTATCCGAGTTCGACAGAGGAAGGATAGTGGCCTACCGAGATTGTGGATTATCTTTCAGGGAAATCGGTAGTCGTGTTGGACGAAACCAAACAACTGTAATGCGGATATGTGATCGTTGGATGCAGGAGGGTAAGACGGACCGACGTGTTCGATCGCATCCACCTCAGTGCACCACTTCACGTGATGACAGGCATATTGTGCGTATGGCAGTGACGGATCGCTCAGCCACATCACGAACCATAGCACAGCACATTCAATCTGTACCGCATCATCCAGTGTCTGCGCGTACCATTCGACGCCGTTTACAGCAGAGTGGTCTGTCCGCAAGACGTCCATTGCTTCGTCTACCCTTGACGCAGAACCACAGACGTTTCCGCCGCCAATGGTGCGATGAAAGAAGGATGTGGACGGCAGAATGGAATGAAATTGTCTTTACTGACGAGTCACGCTTCTGTCTGCAACACCACGATGGTCGGATTCGAGTCTGGAGACACCGTGGAGAGAGGATGCTGAACAGCTGCGTTATGCACCGCCACACTGGTCCTGCACCGGGTATTATGGTATGGGGTGGTATTGGATATCACTCTCGCACTCCTCTAGTACGCATTACCGGTACTTTAAACAGCCAGCGCTACATCTCCGAGGTGTTGGAGCCAGTTGTCCTTCCTTACCTTCAGGGCTTGCCCACAGCCATATTTCAACAGGATAATGCGCGACCACACGTGGCACGCATTGTCCAAGGGTTCTTCGTCAATCGCCAGATTGAATTGCTTCCCTGGCCAGCTCGCTCTCCGGATCTTTCGCCGATAGAAAACATGTGGTCCATGGTTGCTCAACGATTGACCCAGAATACATCCCCAGCTGCCACACCAGATCAACTTTGGCAACGTGTGGAAGCTGCTTGGTCTGCTGTACCCCAAGAACACATCCAAAGTCTCTTTGAATCAATGCCGAGGCGTGTGGCAGCGGTGATCTCCAACAATGGCGGCTACTCTGGCTACTGATTTTGGCAGGAACCACACTTCACAGAAGTCTATAAATTTAATCATTTGATACTTGGTCAACATGTTATCTACAAAATAAATTTTGTTGTGATATCTCTTGTCTTTCTTGGTGTTGCAATTTGGGTGGCCAGCAGTGTATTTTAAAGTTTATTTTACGTAGATGGTTCACAAATCCATTTGAAGACACAGCTACTACAACTAATGTTCAATTATAATAAACATTTATTAAAACCCACTCGAAGTAAAAATGAAATTGAACCAAAGTATAAAATCAATGAAAATGTGAATGGTTTTTAACCCACTTGGTAGTTGTCTTGACGATGTTTCTCGTCATTGGCAAAACTGACCAGATCTTTATGAACGAGATAGCTCGTGCATCAAGATCTCGTTGGTTGTCTTTCGTCATTCGAAGAAAACTCGCCAGATCTAGTTCTTGTCGTCATCAAAAATTGGCGATATCTTGATGACGAGATATCTCGTCACTAGCAAAATTAGTCTGATCTTGATGGATGAGATACCTCGTCGAAACCGCTGGGAGGGTTAAAGCGATCTTGTGTGAGTGCGAGTCTCACGTGATGTCACTGTACTAATTAGGTACACTGATTTGGTAGTTTCCACTCAACCTCGATGAAAAGGCAAACTTTTTTTATTCTTATACAGCGATGTCAGTTTAAATCTCCAGCTATCATCTTCGGCATGTGGTTTTATTTAGAACAATATTTTTGTTTCATGAGTACATTTCATCGAAGTCTCAATCTCGAGATGTAAATACCAACCGCTAACATGGAGACATTTTCGGCATGCATATTACCCTAAATCTCCATTCAAATTATTAATACGAAAGTAAAATTTATAATTACGTGTATTTACCTTTGTCTTAAAAGCAATCGACATTTTAACGTTTTATTAAAGAGACGCAGATAAGTGCACGAGGTAACAAAAGCTAGCTAAACATTTTTAAGCTGCGAGTGAGCTTGGTTTTATCTCCCTGCTTTTGTATTTAATCCTCCTTCACAATATGCTTAATTTTGTAAAACTTAACCTTTGTTCACTCGTTAAAACCAGCGACGAAGTTATCTCACACATCTGCAATTTAATTATTGCTGCATGTCGCTGGAGTTTCCTAATTATGCCGCGTTTTATGAGGGGCTATTAGCGAAAAGAACAAAGACGGGTTTCACGGTTGCTTTGCGATGCGTGCGTGCCTCTGTGAAGTTTAATTAGGGAAACCCATTTGTATCACTCTGTGGATATTTTGAATTAGAATTTCCAAACTGTCGTGCATTTTTCTCGGAAAAATAATCGAATGGAACTAGGTTACTTCCTTCGCAGATTTTAAGTCGGAAAGTCAATATAAAGTTTGAACAAAACTTAGCGGCCATTAAGATTTCCAACATTTTATATAACTAACACATTATTTGCTTACTCGTGTATTAGGAAAGGGAGTAGCAATGTTTGGTTTCCTTTGTTCAACATTTAAACAAAGGAAACTAAATATAATTATGAGGCCGGTTGCATACAGTTAAACATTTAAATTTGCAAAAATATTACCAGGTTGGCAGAATATCGAATAAACAAACTAAGCTCATATTCAATTCTGTAAGAAAATCTTTGTGAAATGCACTTTTATATTGAACAGATTAAATTACCTAAACTAGGTTAAAACAAACATTTTGATTATATATGCAAAATAAGGAGCATCAGATGTTACTAAAAAAATTTTTCAGTCACGGAGACAAGATACGCTCTACAAATTTCGTACATTACAATGCATTATTCTGTTAAACAGACCTAAACTAGTTCTATCTCTAAACTTTTAGATTAAATTAAAGATTACTAGAAGATATGTTTTCAGCCGAGGATACAAATTACGCTCTCTGTGTTTCGTTTATTAGGAAGTAGTATTGTTGACTCTCCTGACAATTTTATGAATTTTCGTTGCTTTCGGAGAATCTAGAAGAAACCGTTGCCAAAATTTTGAAAATAGGAGCTTTAGAAACTATTTTGCTTAGACACTCCTAGTCGCCAAGGTTGAAAATGGTAGCAAAACCTCGCTTTTAAGTCGCCTGTGGTAGCCCTGATTTTATTATTCAGTATTAATCAAAAAACTGTGTTGACTTGTGACAAAACACTTAGACTAACATCGCTTCGTGTAAGCTTATGCCAAACATTTAGGAATACTCGTCATTTTTTCTATACAACAAGAGTATATGTATGGGACATCTCAACAGGACCACAGATGTCCCATTCTGTCTCAATCTGTTTCAGATCTGTTGTTTAGAATCGAAAGTTCTAAGGTCATATTTTTCAAGAAGTTATCCTAAGCTGAATTGGTAAGAAATATTTGAGTGTCAAAATTGTATCATAATGTATATATATACGATGCAATATCTTCCGTGTCAGAGCAAAAGGAGTCAAGTCAAAATGTCTACTTCTCAGAATCTAAAGTTGAATATTTCACTTTCTCACAAATATTAAAGGAAGAAAACGAAGCATGCCATGATACAAATAATTATAATTTAGTTTCGAAGATTCATTTAGTTTTGATTTCATGTATATTATAATATTTTTAATTAATGATGCACTTGATTCCTTTGGACTCATCAAAAGCCAGACTCAATCCCTTTTGCCTTGACATGGAAGATATAGTATGCGTTATAACATAACATTCAGGATAGACATGCCACCGAGGTGGCATGTCTATCCTGAATGTTATGTTGTTATGGTGTTAGACTTTTTCAAGACGACATGTAAATGTAAGCCAGCTTCCTTAACGTCCTCCAAGAAGGAATGCACTCTAAAAGTTCGTTGATGTCACTTATTCCTTAGAGTTGACTGCTTGAAATTTCCTGGTTTCTTCAAGATGACACGTAAATGCGGGACAGCTTCCCTAAGTTCAAGATTCAAGGTATATCATGATACTTTCAAACTTCCTATACCTATTTCTTGCAGACGATTGGTCAGTGTTCTGGCCCTCGGTTCAATGGACTCTGGATTAGAATCCTGGTCTTGATATGCATGTGGGATTTGCGTCGGTGTCTAAGCAATTATTACACATTCGTAGACAAACAAACATTTAATTTTACGAATAGGACAGACAATACAATCCAGGAGAAGGCACATTCTCGTGCTCTCCGAACACAATACACACTTCTCTTCACAAGTCGTTGTAACACTCTTGTTCTGACTCTCCTGATGTCAGAACAAGTGTTTTTTCAATGGTTCACAACGCCATCTGGTGGCCACTCCTTAGATTCCCACACGTGTATACTATATATTATGATTATATTAGGAAGGTATGTCTCCCTCACAGTTCATGATGGTTGTGATGAGGCAAGCACCTCCTATGGTACCCCTGGGGTAACGCAGAGTTTGCCACGTTCTCGCCAATTAGTATCTTAAAGCTTTGAAATGTTACAATCCATCCACGAAGTTGGCGTTGTGGGAAACAGAATTAAACTCATTGATAAATGCTTCTAAACTCTACAGGCAATCTTTCCCTTTTTTCCCAAGTATATTAATAACTTTTACGATCACCTTTGTCGCTTGTTGCATACTATAAAATAATAAAACAAATAAATCCATACTGGCAATTCCCTGCTTCCAATTAGAACTGAAACCCGCCTAGACCAATCGAGTACATTTTCTCCACGTTCGAGTTTTAATTACAAGCACTAACAATGTCCCGACCCATTCGTCATCCAAACCGAAACCGCTGCTAAAAAGGGGGAAAACTGCAGCAACGGCATATTTCCATCATTAGCCACAGCGAAATGTCACTTGTTCGGAAATCCGGCGATCATTTCCATTCCAAGAGATAAGTACACGCTTTCTCCAGTTGCTTCGACATCCATTCAAATTAGCTGAATATCGGTTTGGAAAGAAAAGAAAGAAGAAAGGGCAGAAAAAAAGAAAGGAGAAAAAAGGGAAACCCTTAGGAATGAAAGGCGATTAGAAAGATAAATGATAGCCGAGATCGATCCTATCTGGGCAATTAAGGAACGTAAGTGAAAAGAAATTAATAATTATCGTGACTTCTTCCCCCTGTAACTTTAACTGATCAAGCGGATTTTGGAGTTCTCTTTTTTTCTTCGTTGCCAGTTCTCGGTAATGTACTTTTGATGCCGGTAGTGTCGAGATATAGGCGGAGGGAGCTGTCACGGCTCTAATCTTGAACTTATTAAATCAATATGTGAGAAAAAATGGAAAAATCTATTTGAAATAATTGTTTGCGTATGAATTGTAAAGAACGAGATTTGTTTTATGAAACTTTGGTTTGAGTTTTATTCACTCCATACAAAACTGGCTATTAGTTTATTTCAGACTTTGGTGCTTGTGAACACCTATGAGAGGTATTTTCAATGAAGCTAAATGTAGGTGGCGGTAATGTTTCTGTACGAATTCTTGACGATGCCACCGTAGAGGAAATATAAAAGTAGAGTGAGCAATGGTAACATTTTTATGCGCTCAGTATCATGTGATCGAAATTGTAGTAACGTGACCCTTAGACTACTTTCTTCAGACAAATAGAAACGAACATTCATCATCTTATTAGTTGACAGGACAGGAAAAGACGCCCATTCATTAATTGATAATCTGATTGGTCCTCGCGAGACATTAGTAGACTTAGGTAATTTCACCATTTTGTCGCCTTTCTATAGAAATGCACATTTACACACCTATCCTGTCATACAATTTTTTATCGCCAAACGAGGTGATTAGATGCCAAATCAATCAACCAAGTCAATTTTTCACAGAGCAGCCACGTGACTATTAGTCGACACGTTGATCACACTTTTTGAAGCTCCTCTCAATAGCAATGTTCAGTCTACTTATATTTCACTTCTATGGACTCCACTTGACTTGATTTCCGAATACGATTTCAGCTCGTTGCCTACAGAAATTCCATGGAATGATTTCCGAATTGATATCTTATAGTTGATTGGTCAAAGCCAATAAGATGTAACTCCAAACGTTACAAAAACGACCATAAATATTTTAAAGTAATACTGATATGCATCATGCTTAACATTTGAGTAGAGGAAGTAAAATATTCGCTTTCCGACTGGTTTGCTTCATGACACTGAAAATTCCTCTCTCTCATATTTCCTAGTTATTAAATTTTATTAATGAAGTTTCTTACACTCCCAAATTCTGGCTTTTAAGTTGCGTTTTCGAATAATAAACTTAATACAGAATTGAAAATACCTCATCAGGTTATATGAGTTATTAGATTAGATGTTTCGATCTTTAAGCAATTTGTTGCAATGCTCAATTATTTGTAATCTGTATGTATTATATGTACTCTATACATAAAGAAATCATTATTGTTGAATAATTTAATTGTTGGAAAGGTGTTTCCAAAAAACAAAATTCATCTGAGCTTTCTAAATATTAATAAATATTTAATTGAATGGAAAATTTGTCCATGATATTTTAAGCTGACTCAATACCTCCAACAATCTTTTTCTGAAATTTAATCATAACGCTAACTGATTTCAAGTAGCAAAAATTGGTTGGTTATTTTGTTTTTTATGGCTCAAAGGGGCCGACCTTACTGAGTAAAGAGGTAGCAAAAAAAGCATTGTTTCAATCATACTCTACTTTGTATCCGACTCTTCAATTAAAATATTGGGGCTGCGGTAGCACAGTTGAAGAGCAACGGATTAGCAACCAGAGGGTTGCGAGTTCGAAACTCAGTTCAGCCAAAGACCGTTGTGTACATGGGGGCTGGTGCACATCAAATCTGTCGTGGCCACAAATGTCCTCACGTCGTCTGTGTGCGAAGTTTGGAGCTAACTCAGGTGTTGTTCTCGCTATCTGACAGTAGTTCAAAATTACGAGACGTTGTCCTCGGATATCTTTCCCTTCGGGATTGATCCCAGACCGTCACCAATAGCCCGTTGTGTTGCTCTAGTGCGACGTTAATTAACTATCTACCTCTATTAAAATATTAGTAAATGATTGTGTAATAATAATGTAAATGAATCCGAATAAATTTAACGCATTTGGGTTTTTAATATATACATAGAAGTTAATCGTTAATATCTGACATATCTGCTACATTAGCGTTTTAATACTTGTACTTTTCAATCCAGTCTTATCAATAATTGATCTGAGATAATTTTTTTGAAGTGTCAGTTAATTTTTTTCAGTACATATTGAATAAAAACCATTTACTATTTTTCTGTCATTTCTAAAAACGTGACGTCACGTTCGGAATATATACACACACACAGGAACCTGTAAAAACACTTCCGCCACCTACATTAAACTTAATAGAAGAGGCGTCTCATACCGTCATAAAATTATTACGTTTCTTTTTCACATTAAACAATTGTGATTTTATTAATCTTTCAAGTTGGAAAATTAGAAAGTGATTTACTAAAAAGGTATTCTTTATTAACTATAAAGATTACCATAAAATACAACGCTTTTTTATGAATTAAAAAATTAATCAAAAAACCTAATATTGAACAATTCAGAAAACAAATCCATAATCAATCTATTTCAAATATAAAAGCATTTATTTTTAAGCAATTCAAACCTAATGTCCAACCGGGAGAAATAAATCAACCGGATGAACATTTTGCAAAATTAGATCAATTTTCCGTATTTCATTTTCAGAGTCATAACCATTTCTCAAAACAAACTGCGTTTGAATAAAAGTATACATTCTATTTCCGAAATATTCTATAAACATGCATCGAATTTGATATCTGGAAAATCTCTATAAATATGCATCAAACTTCTGAGAACAAGAGACATCTATTCAAATATGTTCGAATTTCAGACAACAAAACCATTTCATCTGGAACACTCAACCGAGCTTTAAAAGATCTGATAAATAACCCGAACAAATGCAGTCTAGAACAAAAATCTATAGAATTCACCCTAAACAGCAATCGGAACACGTATAAAAGCCTGTCAGATAATGAGATTTGAAGAAACTCAATATGCAGATGAATATGCAAGCATATTCTATATCATACGAAAGTAAAATAAACAATCACTGTGAAGGCTTTCGCTTATTCTCAATAAATAGAAAAATATCGACTACTTCAACAACTGTCATGGTATCAAACCAATTTGTCCTCGGAGCAAAGAAAAAAGTAGGCTGTTTGATTTGGTTGTACTCTATTGCATATTTTTCCAGAAGGGTTTCTATGATAGAAGCGATTTGCTTCTATAAAGTAATAAGGCAGCTCACGCAAAATATTATCCTCTTGTGTAAGGCTACTTTTCTTTTCCGAGAGCATCATTTTCAATTTGAATAAAATCTCTATAAATCTGTCGGATTCAGTTTTTCATAAGCATTCAAGAACTTTGCAAACAAAACGATCTGAAATCAAATATCGGGTAAGAAGCAAAAAAATGCCTTGTATATTGGATATAAGCATGTCACGCAGATTTGAAATCAGATTTTTGGATGTTTAATCCTTTGAAATTGCACTGATTCTTTGGGAAAAAAAATCTTGTCAGAACTATTTTTTTCAAAAAAAACCTTTTTTTTTATCAAAACTAATATATTGATATATAAGTTTCTATAAATATTTAAAAAAACTTATTCTGAAAAATTTTATGGATGGATGTAGGTGGATTTTATTCTTGAACTTTCTATAATATTCCATTTTCATAAGTTATTTTCTCATACAAAAACTTCTAATGAAAAACCTGTCCAGAACTGAAAGCCCGCTTTTGAGTTCTGAACTTGGAATCTTGCCTTTATCGCTGCACCAATTGAGCCAGTTCAGCAACTTTCAGGCAAGTGACAATGAAAGTAATTTTCATTGTAAATAAACCGCCCAAAGACGAGCATAGAGGAAACATAAAAGTAGAGTGAGCAATGGTAATATTTTTATGTGCCCAGGATCATGTGACCGAAAGTAGTAGTAACGTGACTCTTAGACTGCCTTCGTCTGCTGTGTAGAACCTAACATTCATCATCTGATTCATCCACAGAACGGTAGAAGACGCCCATCCATTGATTCATCATCTGATTAGTCTATTGATTGATCATCTAATAGTAGTAGGCTTTGGCGATTTCGTCATTTTTGTCGCCATGCTACAGACATGCGCATTCACACACTTACCTGTCATAATAAATCACCAAAAGCGGCGATAAGATACCAAATCGGCCAACCTAGTCAATTTTTCACATAGCAGTCACGTGACTACTAGTCGACATGGTTATACTCTTTGAAGCTCCTCTCAATAGCAATGCTCAGTCTACTTATATTTCACATATATGAAGACGAGGATTTTACTTTGCAACTACCCAAAAAGGAACACGTACAGGAATCAGGTTCTATCACAAAAAGACGAGCACCATCTTATTCATGTAAGATCGTGAGAACTTTACTTTTAATATTTAATTTTCTACCATTCTACCAACTATTTTCATATATTGAAACCCTCATTCACAAGTGTGTTAGGGATTTTCATTCACAAAGATTAACAATCAATACCAATTTAGTGAGGTTCTGTAACTAATACTGGCAATGCTATCAGAACTCTTTCGGGGCAGGAATAATTGACAAATTCAGTCATGTGTTGATCTCTTTACGTTCTTAATTGGAATAAATTTTCATTCATTTATTTCATTTGTAGTTCAGTTCTTAATGAGAATTAATCTCTTTGAGATCATGTTCACTTTTTAACAGATAAATTCTGTTCAAAAAAGTTAGCTGCTCAAAATTAGTTAGATTTTCATTCGATTCAATTATCTCTTAGTTAAGTCAAATTCATTGCGTTGATCTTTCCCCAAACTTGCTTATTTTGTACTTATTTTGTAATGTCTAAAAAATGTTTTGATTATATAATAGTTTTAATTTCACATCTTAACAGCTTTACTTTATTTAATAAAGTTGGATTTAATCCAAAACAATTCCAACTTAGACATCCTACAATAAAACAGGATCCAATCTATTTAGTTTTCGTTTGGCAGAAAAATTACCATAGAACAATAAAACAAATTAGATTCTACTGAAAACTTTTAATTGCAGTTATGGATTGAATATTCTGAGTCTTGGTACAATTTTATGCTTTTCTCTTTCGTTTATCATGAAACAGTCTAAGAACCATTCAAAAACATATTAGTCCCATTTTTATATTGATTTAGAAAACATTATCTGCAAGAAAGTTTTGACACCAAATTCGGTGGTATGAAAGGAATTTTCAGAGTCAACAAACCAGATGGAAGGATTTTACTTCTGCTGTATAAATGCCCTCGTGGGACTATCTTAACACAGTTGATATGCCCACTTCTCTAGCAACCTGCGAGTTTTAGGCGGCGCAGGTTTGATTCCTCCCTGCGTGTAATTCTCTCTTCTGTGTAAGTAAAACTTTCCTTGTGTCTGTATGTCCATTACTTGATGTTGTCTGTCCTGTGTTTGGTGCAGTATGACCACATCTGGCCCTCGCGCCATAAAACCTAACTCAATAAACCAACTAAATGCTCTCGCATGATGCATATCGAGGTTATCTTAAAGTATAGTTTATCGCTGTAATGGCGACGTTTGGAGTAATGGTGACGTTTTCATATGCAATGAAACCACCTTTTAAAAATGAAATACTATAGGAGAGAAACTGGAATAAACATTATTCATTCTCAACCAGAAATAAATGTTTTTATATATTGCGTTGAAAAACGCGTTAAAGCAATATGGATTATATAAGCTCTGAGAATAATCTATGACTAACTCAAAAAATAAATACATCAATATAACTTTAAGAAAACGTAAGGTCTATCGAAACATTTTTACGGCTTTTCACCGAAAAAGTCTGAAGGATCATGATTTAATTAGATTTCTCCAGTGCGACGTGAATTCAACTATCTCAAGAACAACCTTAATTAGATTTCAAAATCATGTCTTTTTTGTAGAATAATAAAAATGAATCGGTGAACACATTTCTAGGGAGTTTATTCAAGCTAGAATATTAAATAAAGCATACATGCGCCTCTCTTCTAAGTTTAGAAGTATGCTTCGTTATTAAAGTATTTATCACAGAAAATACTTTTTAAGTATTTTTTTATTATGTTTAAGTTTAAATTTAGTACAAATTAATGAAATAGAAAGTACACGCTTTATGATGCTTAAAATAACCTACTAAGCTAATTTAAAGTACACTGCTGGCCCCCCAAATTGCAACACCAAGAAAGACAAGAGATATCACAACAAAATTTATTTTGTAGATAACATGTTGACCAAGTATCAAATGATTAAATTTATAGACTTCTGTGAAGTGTGGTTCCTGCCAAAATCAGTAGCCAGAGTAGCCGCCATTGTTGGAGATCACCGCTGCCACATGCCTCGGCATTGATTCAAAGAGACTTTGGATGTGTTCTTGGGGTACAGCAGACCAAGCAGCTTCCACACGTTGCAAAGTTGATCTGGTGTGGCAGCTGGGGATGTATTCTGGGTCAATCGTTGAGCAACCATGGACCACATGTTTTCTATCGGCGAAAGATCCGGAGGGCGAGCTGGCCAGGGAAGCAATTCAATCTGGCGATTGACGAAAAACCCTTGGACAATGCGTGCCACGTGTGGTCGCGCATTATCCTGTTGAAATATGGCTGTGGGCAAGCCCTGAAGGTAAGGAAGGACAACTGGCTCCAACACCTCGGAGATGTAGCGCTGGCTGTTTAAAGTACCGGCAATGCGTACTAGAGGAGTGCGAGAGTGATATCCAATACCGCCCCATACCATAATACCCGGTGCAGGACCAGTGTGGCGGTGCATAACGCAGCTGTTCAGCATCCTCTCTCCACGGTGTCTCCAGACTCGAATCCGACCATCGTGGTGTTGCAGACAGAAGCGTGACTCGTCAGTAAAGACAATTTCATTCCATTCTGCCGTCCACATCCTTCTTTCATCGCACCATTGGCGACGGAAACGTCTGTGGTTCTGCGTCAAGGGTAGACGAAGCAATGGACGTCTTGCGGACAGACCACTCTGCTGTAAACGGCGTCGAATGGTACGCGCAGACACTGGATGATGCGGTACAGACTGAATGTGCTGTGCTATGGTTCGTGATGTCGCTGAGCGATCCGTCACTGCCATACGCACAATATGCCTGTCATCACGTGAAGTGGTGTACTGAGGTGGATGCGATCGAACACGTCGGTCCGTCGTACCCTCCTGCATCCAACGATCACATATCCGCATTACAGTTGTTTGGTTTCGTCCAACACGACTACCGATTTCCCCGAAAGATAATCCACAATCTCGGTAGGTCACTATCTTTCCTCTGTCGAACTCGGATACTTGATCAAAAGATGATCGCTGTTTTCTACGAGGCATAATTGATCGTTTTTTTGAAAAAACCACAAGAAAAACACAATTGCCGTACTTGAAATCGTCGAAATCTCCAAGCCTTAAATAGCGCTTTGAAGTGGCGCCACAGGCGCGCGTGATGTGCGTCTGCGCTGAAATTCTAATCATTTGCATATCTCACCTCCGCTAATGCATGTTGTAAATTTCATATTATTTGCATGCTTCCTTCAGGGTGTTGCATTTACGGTGGCCAGCAGTGTACTTTTTAGGAGAATTCGTCGGTACTAAATTACATTTTAAAAGTTTTGTGTACTAGGTTTTATAGCTTTGTTAAGAAAATTAATTCCGAACTTTATCAGTAGCGTGCTGTTTAATTTAAACCATACATCTGAAATTTTCTCACTTTCTGTGAATTTTAATAAGTAAATATTGGAAATTTTTAAATGAATTTAAGCGGCACGAGACAGAAGTTCATCATCACTTAATAATTCATTATGTTAATTCTCAGTTAAATGAATAAAACTTCATTATACATTTATCGTACAATATTCACTACATACTATTCCTTTTTAGTCCACCTGTTCTTTAAGATTTATTTTACTTGTAGTATCTTAATGCAATTTAAGCGAAAATTGGACATATTAAAAAAAGAAACTCGATAAAAAATATAGATTTTTATAATTAAAATTCAGTTTGTTGCATTTACGTCTCACTGAAGCAACACAACGGGCTATCGGCGACGGTGCAGGATCAATTTGGAAGGAAAAGATCCGAGGACAACATCTCGTAATTTTAAACCATCATCAGAAGAGGTCAACACTTGAGCTGGCAGCCCACTCTCCAGACTTCCACGCCAACGTGAGGACATTTAACGTACACCAGCCCCCACGTACAAGATGGTATTTGGTTAAATCGGGTTTCGAATTCGCAACTCGGTTGCTAACTCACTACTCTACTGGACTACCGCAGTGCCGGCTATCGAGAAGGAATCGCTCGGTGTAAGTATTGTGTGGTCGATTCTGAAAACTCTACGTAGTAGATTACTTAAGCATACTAACACTCTGAGGACCATGCACGCACAATTTCACCATGCAAGTCCTCAGGGGGTCTACTTTCTTCAAGTAAACACGGGCATC
The DNA here is from genome assembly GCA_933210815.1 of Meta bourneti. Lineage (NCBI taxonomy): Eukaryota > Metazoa > Arthropoda > Arachnida > Araneae > Tetragnathidae > Meta > Meta bourneti. The sequence goes on from OW119925.1 coordinate 73,959,266, forward strand.
ACAACCCCGAGGTACTCTAGTGATCCGTCCTCCCTTTCGTTTTACCCTCGCCTGCCCTTATCCATTTTGCTTTTCTTTTCTACCCCATTGATTACTAGACGTTGTCTAGTGCTTGGTGCGGCATGTCCAGTTATGGCTCTTGCGCCGTAAAACCCCAAGAAAAACATCCAACCTGCAATTTTCCCTATATGACTGCCAACCAGTTTTAAACTTCTTCACCAATATAATCCTTTCTGAGATTCTTACAATCAATAGGATGTGGCCATCATGTGCATTGTAGAGTAAAAGAAATTGCACAAATCTCGTCACTCTCAGAGGGCTCAAAACCTTCCAAGTGTTTCGACGAGATATCTCTTCCAAGATCTGGTCATTTTGCTAAGGACGAGACACCTCGTAGAGACAAAGCTGCCCCATTACTCCAAGGGGAATGAAGATCCGAGGAGGAATTTATCCCTTGCCCAGAACTGGTGACTGTCATAAGTTCTTTTGCTGCTTTATACAAATGCCGACTCGCTCCTCAATCAAACAGGTGTAAATTTTGTTCTGCGCAGATGGGGCGTGATGTACTACGAGGGCGATTTGACTACGTTCTTTCTCTTTCTTTTAAGATAAGCAATTATCTATTCTTGTTTGCTGTGTTTTGTTATTATGGCTAAATAAATAGGATTTATAAATTTTGGAATCTGTTGATATTATTCCATCTTCACAGATCTGTATCTGTCTTAAAAGATTTCTCGAAGTCACAGTACGAAGTAAACTGATATTTTTATCTGTAGTACTCTGATCTGGAGTCAGACTTCCGAGACCTGAGGCATCAAGCCATAGTATTTTGGGACAGGGTTTTGCACAGAGGCAGGGTTTTGCACTACAGGGCAGTTTTGGAAGACCTGAGGCATCAAGCCATAATAGTTTGGGACAGGGTTTTGCACCAAAGGCTAGTCACTACAGGGCAGTTTTCGACTTCCGAGACCTGAGGCATCAAGACATAGTAGTTTGGGACAGGGTTTTGCACCAGAGGCTGGTCACTACAGGGTAGTTTTGGAAGACCTGAGGCATCAAGCCAGAATAGTTTGGGACAGGGTTTTGCACCAGAGGCTGGTCACTACAGGGTAGTTTTGGAAGACCTGAGGCATCAAGCCAGAATAGTTTGGGACAGGGTTTTGCACCAGAGGCTAGTCACTACAGGGCAGTTTTCGACTTCCGAGACCTGAGGCATCAAGACATAGTAGTTTGGGACAGGGTTTTGCACCAGAGGCTGGCCACTATAGGGCAGTTTCCGACGCAAAAATAAACCACCAAGAGGGTTAATATATGAAATAAATATTAACTGTTTTATCAAACATTAGAAGTTTCTAAAATTAATAATGCTATACTAAACAGTCTTTTGAGACCAATTCATCTCATTGTTAGTAGTGGAGTATATTTATCCCAAATAACCAAACACGAGCATAGTGGTAAAACAGTCAGCATTGAATCGGCTAGTTCCGTTCCAGAGAACCATCCAAGCAAGTTCGCCTCCATATCTAACTCCCCATTGCAGAAACGAATCCGAGCTAATTTTTAATTCAAATTACCAAGACGATGAGAGACCCCAATAATGAGCCCAGTGACAAACACGCAAATATTAAACTTCAGCGTCATCTGTTCCAGGGCATTATCTTCCCCCGTGTGACGCCCCGCGCCCCATTTCTCTCTGCTTCATGGGGCGTGCGTCCCGATTCGAAGGCAGCCCCATTAATTCCCGGGACCTGCTGCAACTTTTCACGGCTGAATTTTCGGGAAGAGTTCTGGAAACTCGGGAATCTCCCTTCCCCTGATCCTTATTACTATTTAACTCAGTTGATGACTTTGGCTTTGGAATGAAGATTTAAAGGTTTCTGGATGACCTGAGCTCCAGGTCCTGCTTGGAGAGGAGTTGAGATGTCGGACATGTGACGTGAGAGAGATTTTCTAATCTGTCTCCTTTGGGGCGTCTCAAATGATCACAACTGTTTGTAATATGAAGATTTCTTATTGCAAACCCTCCTGGTGGTTGTCTCAACGAAGTATCTCGTCATTAACAACACTGACCAGATCTTGATAGACTAGATGTCTCTTCAATAGAAGAAAACTTACCAGATCTTGATGGACGAGATATCTCGTCAATAGAAGGAAACTGGCCAGATCTTGATCTCATCATCGTCAAAAAATTGGTAATATATTCATGGCGAGGTACATATCATTAGCGAAATTGATCAGATTTTGATGGACGATATATCCCATACAAATCACTTGGGGGTTAAATATACAGCCAGTGCTTATTTTAATTTTCTTCTGTTTTAAAAATTTACACGATTTACCAGGCCCCTTGCAAATATCTGCGCGATCAACTTAGCCATCACTACATAAATTAACGTACAATATATCGACGTTTTACAAGTGAAACACTAATTCAAAAAACATAGTTCTGAGAAAACGAAAGGGTAAAATTTCTGCTCACTATTCTAGACTCAGATGTGTCTCCTAGAGTGTTCTTCAAGAAGAAATATAACCTTCGTGGAAAGAAAAAATAACATAGTGGACATCACCAGTCTAAAAATCATCACATTTTGGACAAGAAAAGCTAAAAAACTCATTTCTCGAAAAGTTTGTTTCACTTGTAATCCAACGATTTATTGTACGTTAATTTGTGTAATGATTGCTAAATTCACTACAGATATATATAGCAATATTATAGTCCAAATTCTGCTTATCGCCGTTTGTAGCCAGCGCTATATATGGTTGGATAGATAATAACAATAGAGGCAAAGTCTATCGATGATATCGGAGCAATAAATATGAACGCACACAATCTCCAATTTGACTGAAGTTTGGTTGGTGGCCACGAGAAGGTATGGACGGAATACTCATACAGAGCGGATTCGACAACGGATGGTTGGTTTTGGCTTTTATGGTCAAGAAAAAAATGTCGGCAAAGGAAAAAAGGGATTGAGTAGTAGTAATATAAAACAGAGAAATACCGCTTGGGTATTCTAAGAGCGCGACCCTTGTGTTTACTAAAGACAGTAAATCCTATGGGAAAAGATCATTAGAATACCTCGGATCACTGAAGCCCTTACACAACTAAAGGATATGTGCCCTAAAACGGAATACGAACTGTATTAAAATCAGTTCCATGATCTTAACCCTTGTGGTGGCTTATCTTAGAGTCCAAAACTGCCCTGTAGTGACCAGCCTCTATAAAAACCTGTTCCAGACTGTTCCATCCCTTGACCAGACAACAGTTCTGGTCATGGGATGATTTGATTTTCCTACTCGGACCTCGTTCCCCTTGGAATAATAGGGCAGAGTTTTGTCTCAACGAGGTATCTCGTCATTAACAAAACTGACCAGATCTTGGATTCAGTATCTCGTCGAAACACTTGAAGGTTTAGTACAGCCTCTCGCGATCTCACGTAATTGGCAATCAGTCAACTAATAGTAAAATTAATCGTATCTCTAGAGTATTTTTAGAGTGAACAGACATTCGTCATTTCATAAGCATTTCCTTTTAATTAATGCTGTTGGATTAAATGTTGAAATATCCCTTTGAAAGATAGTTTTTCTACATAGTTCTATAAAAGTAACCTTTTTAAAACTTTCTTAGTCTGATTGTAACCAAGATATATTGATAAACAACGAAAAAATAATTTGAGAGTTACATATAATGTGTAAGTATTTAAGTGCTTATAATCAATTTTCACTTGTAATTATAACTTCTACTTACGATTTGCATCTAAATTGTATTTGAATGGTACCTCAGAAAATTTTGCATTGCCTGTAAAACCTGCTTACCTTTTCAATGTTTTAATTTCAAAGAATTCCCGTTATATTATTCACATTTCTATTTAATAAAGACTGATCTTTTATAACGTTTTACAACAGCTTAAGTTACAAATTCAAATTAGAAAGTAAAATTGAAATAGTGTTCGTCCAAAATGTGAGGTTTTAGCATATACATATATACACTTAGAGGTTAATATTCTGTTATTAAATAATTGAAAAATCATATTTCACATTCTCACAACGCCTAATGGCTAATGAATGCTAGGATTTTCCGAAAACTCTGTATTCGGCACCTAGTCTTAGACTGAATGCATAATATTCTTATTAATGCAAAATTCTTACATCTTTAAAACTGCATTGTTAAATACTGTCAAAATAGATTTTTCCTATCAATACATTAATTTAATATTTATTCCAAACGTAAGGTTCAGGTTTTCCTAGAAGTTAGAGAATAGCCCGTTGTTTGCTCTAGTGTGACGTTAATTAAAAATACCATACCATACCATATCATACCTAGAAGCTAGTACTTCATTTTTAAATCATAGATAGTTTAAAATAGACATTCATATCAAATTCATACAATACTTAATGACTAATAATTTTTAGAATTTGATAGATCTTAGATTTGAAACATCGCATTCTTATTCCAGCAAATTCTAATGCATTATTTAATAACCAGCATAAATTAATGCTGCCAAAATTGCTTTTTCTAAGTGTTTCATACCAGTATTTTAAAACTAATAACACTTCTAATCTGAAACGTAACACTATCAAAAAAGACCTACAATTCTTTTTCACTCTAATTGTCAAACTCAAAAAAATTCTAAACAGAGTTCTATCTTCTATTCTATCGATATCCCAACACTCACTCGTTAATATTTTCACATGACTTTTAAAAGTCGACTTCAAACGACGATAGTCTCCTAATTTATTCGAAACGCTAACGGAGAAAAAGAGCAAAAAACATCTAATGGTTCGGAAGAATTAATTTGGAAATCCGAAGTGGGATCATTAATGGCGATCGTGTATCATTATGTACCTAATGATAGAAACGACGAGGTAACCTGTCATGCAAAAGTACCTCTAGTTACTAATCGCGAATCACTTATTTGTCTATCTAGGTAAGAGCGAAATGGCTCCGTTTATTTTATTCTTATTTTCGAACATTTACAAGCAAAAAAAATGTTTTAATTCCTATCCAAGCTGTTTAGTGGAAAGTGATATTTAGAGGTCCTTCGTAACTCGGGTTTTTTATCATTCATTATCCATGAATGATATCCAAAAATTATTATAAATGGATTTTTTAAAGATACAAAGCACCTAAATACGTTAACAGCTTATAATAGTTCCTTAACAAATTAAATTTCAAAAAGTAATCAAGAGAAAAAATAGAGATGCCTTTATTTTATTAAAGTATGTAACACTGAAAGAGGATAAATATTAATTTTTCGGAAAATATGCAACCCGAAAAGTGTAGTTTTCTCATATCTTTATAATAGAAATTGTTGCAAACAGAGTGTTCTTGTAATTACAAACCCCATTTGCTGCTATGTAGTAGGTACTTAAGTAGTAAATCCTTCAAGTGTTTTGAGAAGATATTTCGTCCACGATTTGGTCGCTTTTACTAACGACGAGATATCTCGTCTATCTAGATCTGGTGAGTTTTTCTAATGATGAGATACCGCGAGACAAAATCATGAAGGCATCAGAGCTGAGACAAAACCATGAAGGTAATATAAAAATAGAGTGAGAAATGGTGACTTTTTTATGTGCCCAGGATCATGTGACCAAAACTTGTATTAACGAAACCCTTAAACTACTTTCGTCTGCTGGGTGGAAAAGAACATTCATTATCTGATTGGTGCATGCGACGAGACAAGACGACCATCCATTGATTCAGCATCTGATTGGTCAGCGCAACACTGTAGTAGACTTTGGCAATTTCCCTATTTTTTCGCCATGCTATAGAAATGCGGATTCACATACCTACTCTGTCATAAGACATATCGCCAAACAAGGCGATAAGATACCAAATCGACCAAACAAGTCAATTTTTCACAGAGCAATCTTGTGACTACTAGTCAACACAAATTGTTCACGCTTTTGAAGCTTCTCTCAATAGCAATGCTCAGTCTACTTATATTTCACGTCTATGGCTCCAGTGCGACTTGAATGAATTCGCTACCCGAGAGCATCAATTTAGCAACCTATGGTCACCTGGTGAACGTAAAAAGTACTCGTTGAAATCCTTTGAAACATTTTCATCCACTGAACAAAAAAGAAACTCTCTCGAATGGCAGATTGAAGTGCTGAAGTTCGACAGTAAATTTACATCTGCCTTCTGGGATATCGAATCCAGCGAAGCTGCACTGCAAGCGAATCGGTTTGTTTAAGTTAGTAATTTGAGCGTTTGTGTGCGTGCTGATAGGAGTCGATAGCATTCGTTAAAGTAAACATAAGCACCGATGGACTTCAAATATTCCTCTTACAGCCCACTTCAATTTCCTTCATTGCTGCTAGTGAAGGAGATACTGAATCCTATCGGGAAAACACAAAAAAGGTGAAGGTGTGGGAAAAACTGAATGAGACTACAAATCGGATTTTATTCTGTTACGCTTTTCCTGTGTGCTTCTCTGTTATAAATGCTCTCAGGATTGTTGTTTGCTTTAGAGATCGCAGCTGTATTAGTTATGGATGAACAACTGCAGATTGATACCGATGGCACTACAAAATCCTTTTGATTTTCCAATATCGTTTTACGGATTAGAAAACATTTTCACTTAAATGCTTCAAAATATAAATTTTTCTCTCAGAGAAAGTAGTCAATCAACCGCATGCATATGAATTAGCTTTACTGAAGATGTATCTTTATCTGTGACAAAATGCAATTATTTTAAAAGGAGAGATAAAAAAATAGGTAAAATTCTATCTCATTGTTACTACTTTTGAAAATAAGTAGTGATAAATATCTCGTTAGTTTATACTAAGTAAGAGATTTTTATTAACTAGGTATATTATCTTCTCTACAATTATAAAAGGAAGTGTTTGTTTGTGTGTGTCCAGACGAATCTATAGCACTTATAGCCATGAAATTTGGCACACAGGTAGTCCTAAAGGTGACTAAATGGCCTTCGAAACCCGAATTTTTAAATTTAATCTAGAAAATTTTTTAATTAATATTTTGTGCTGCGCGTGTAGCCCCTCCTCTACTATGACGTATATGCGCAGACCGAATCGACAAAGATAGCTATCGCGCATGCTAACTTCTATTAATGTTGTGTAAGAAGTGTCTGTGGACAATACGTGGGTTGTTCCGTATTGCCCTCTATTAACAAAAAATTTTCAATGCGCATATCAACGTAGATTATTCCAATTCTGTAAAGTCTATAAAGTACGTGTGTAAGTAAGTATGTTAACAAAGGATCCGACATGGCTGTGTTTGAATTGACCAGTGGAGAGAATGACCTTAATGAAATTGTCAGTATCAAATGGGAAGATATATCAGAAGCAATGAAGCAATATGGAGAATACTCAACTTCCCAATTCAAGAGTGCCACCCCACAGTCATTCATCTAAGCATCCACCTTGAGAATGAATAGCCAGAGAGTCTACTTCATGACAGAAAATGCTGCTCAACGCTCCCAAGCACCCAGGAAACAACACTGACGTCAAACCTTGCATCCATGAGTTTGCACGCACCCTATTGTACAACCAAGTACCAAAGTAATACACTTGGAACAACGGAAACAAGACATGGAACCGTCGAAAACAAGGACAAGTTGTACCAGAACAAGCAGGAAAAAGGTCTAGCGATGCACTAGGCCGTGTGTATACCGTCCATCCGACCAACTCCGAATGCTTTCACATGCGACTCTTGCTACATGAAGTACGAGGCCCGATATCGTTTATAGATTTGAGAACATTTGAAGGAAGGGTCTGCGGAACTTACAAAGAGGCTTGCCAGCTTGGAGGACTTCTGGAGAACGATGAACACTGGAACAAAGCATTGGAAGAAGCAGCTGCATCTCAATCACCAAAGATTTTACGTAATCTGTTTGCCATTATATTACAAGCATGCTCAATGTCTCTCCCGATCAGTTATGGATGAACCACAAGGAGAATCTGTCTGAAGACATACTGCACCAAGCACGCGTGCAGCAGAAGAATATGGATCTGGACTACAGTGATGACATCTTCAACATAGCTCTAATCTACATCGAGGATAAAATTATATTGTTGGGTGGATCGGGTCTAAAAAGCTTTGGACTACCGCAACCCAATCGAAACTGCGATTCAGTCCTACCGAGTGAAGAACATATGGAAAGAAACTATGGCGCGAATGTATTCGCAACATACATAGAGGAGAATGAGCCAAAAATGGTCCAAGATCAACAGGAAGCGTTTGACAATATTATAAGAGCAATTTTTGATAGGCGCGTGGCATATTCTTTTTGGATGCTCCTGACGGTAGAGGGAATCATCTTTTCTCATCAATCTTCTTTTGGCTAAAGTGCGACAGAGAAACGAGATTGCCCTGGCTGTTGCTTCATCAGGCATTGCAGCAAATCTATTGATAGGAGGGAGGACAGCTCACTCGGCTTTCAAGTTACCCTTAAAACTGGCAAACTACATGTAACATTTCAAGAAATTCAGGAAAGGCAAAGATTCTACAGAATTGCAAGCTCGTTGTCTGGGATGAATGTACTATGGCCCCCAAAGTCACACTGATGTCACGTTGAAAGACATCAGACGTAACAATGACAGAATGGGAGGCGTCACTATGGTGTTGGCTGGCGACTTTCGATAGACACTTCCGGTTATTTCCGGTGGAACCATGGCGGATGAAATGCAGGCCTGCTTAAAATCATCTTGCATTTGGAATGACATTCATAGAATTGGACTATCATCAAACATGCGAGTCCATGTCAACGGTGATCCCTCTGCCCAGTAATTTGCAGATAACCTTCTTCAACTAGGAAATGGTGCCGTTACTTCGGATAATCAAGATGGATGTATAGCAATTCAAAGCATTGGAAGGATTGTGGAAACTCAACGAGAGCTGAAAGAGACGGTGTTTCCAAATGTGACGCAGCTCTTTACTGATCACGCATGGCTGTGCCAAAGAGCAATTCTTGCCCCAAGAAACGAAGATGTAACTGTCATCAATAAGCAACTTTTACACGAATTGCGCGGTAGTGTTCAAATTTACAAATGAGGCTGTGACAATAGAGTTTTTGAATACATTGGAACCATCTGGAGTACCCTCGCACATATTAGAGCTGAAGATTGGGGAACCGATTATGCTTCTCAGAACTCTGCATCCACCTTCATTCTGCAATAGAACAAGATTTTCTACCAAGAAACTGATGCCGAATATTATTGAAGTCACCATCATGACTGGACATGCCGCAGGCGAAGACGTATTCATTCCTAGAATCCCAATCGTCCCTTCGGATCTCCCATTCCAATTTAAGCATCTTCAGTTCCCTGTTCGTTTAAGTTTCTCCAAGAGCATCAACAAGTCACAAGGACAATCGTTGAAAGTTGTAGGACTCGATCTCATTAAACCGTGTTTCTCCCATGGTCAACTGTATATGGGTTGTTCAAGAGTTGGAAAAGACGAGAATCTTTACATCCTAGCTCCAAATGGAAGAACGTTAAACATAGTGTATCATGAAGCTCTCTAAGCAAGGATCAGTGAGGTGGAAGGAATGAGGTGATATGCCCGTATCATGTCGGGTGGTGGTGGGACTCATTCTTAAGATTATTGTTTTTCTTTTTAATGTTTTCATTATCAATGAGGATATAACACAAGAATGATGTCACGGGCAACGCCGTGCGGGTACTGATAGTAGTATATAAAACAGAAATTTGTTTGTCTGACGCGGAAAAACTCTGGATCGTTGAGCTCTGAGGTCATAAAATTTTCATCGTTTATTCTGTATCGGATTTCTAGGTGAACGCAACTATTTTCAGTCGCTACGCTACTCCTTTAGAATCATGGAAATTAAATTTAATGTAAAAAATTACGTAAGAACAGATCAATTAATCAAACTCGAATCAACACAAAGCATCAAAAGCTGTCACGAGCCGAAAAATCGAAAGAGGTAAGAACACAAGCACGCGAGGCGAACGAAGTTCAAAAAGCTGTTCGACGATGTAACGAAACTGCTGTGGAAACAAAGGTGCTACTTGGTTTGTCTGAAGCAACAAAAACGCTCGATCGAAAGAAGTGGGTGGTAAAGCTAGTTATTTATCAAAGGCATGTGGTAAACTTAGCCACTACTACAAAAATTAATTATTTTTTAAAAGACAACCCCCCCCCGGTTCCGACGAATTTAGGGGCGCGGTAGCCCAATTGGAAGAGCAACGGATTAGCAACCGGAGGGTTGCGATTTCGAAACGCGATCCAGCCAAAGACCGTCGTGTGCACGGTGTTGGTGCACGTTAAATCTGTCGTGGCCTCAAATGTCCTCGCGTTGGAGGGGTGAAGTTTCGAGAGTGGGGTGCCATCTCAGGACTTGGATCTCTCCCATCGGGATTGATCCCGGACCGTCGCCAATAGCCCGTTGTGCTTCTCCAATGCAGCGTCAACTAACTACTAACCTAATTCACTCTTAAATACTGTGGAGTTGCAGATGGCAGTTATTTGAACGAGCGACACATGTACAAGGGCCATGCTCAGCGCTTCTTGCTATGCATGACGCTCCACGCAGAGATGAAAAGACGACGATCCACATCGTCCTTCTGGATCTCTCACGGAGGTGGATAAGATCCAGAACACTGACGACAATGAGCGTCTTGGAGATTCTTCAATGACTATAATCAGTGTATTAATCACGTTTTGTGCCCTTATCATACGCATCCTGTTCAACTAAATTCATCAAAAAATCATAGTTAATTGAAGTGTCTATCATCATCATTCCCATAACATTTAACCACTTTTTAAAGTTCATATAATACATTAAACTAACATAAATATTGATTATGTCATAGTCATAAAGATTATTAGTACATTTATATATAAGGTGCGGCCTGTTGACAAGTATCAATTTGCATTTAAATTAGCTATCAACATTGGACCAATGAAATATTGCAGCGTGTTGTAGTTCGCTCGGGCCGACATCATTAAATTAATTTGTGCTAATTTTTATTGACCTGCCTCATTCTGATCACCAAAAATTTATATTTGTTGTATCATAAACACTTTCAATGCGAGATGTCTGAACACCAAGTCCCGTGACTCTTATTAAAATTAAAATTTTAATCTGTAGGCCTATTTTTAAAAAATCACGTCGCTCGGGTTGCAAAGCAAGCACTTGCAGCAATGCAAATTGCGAAGATGCATTATTCAGATAAAAGATTTGGGATCCGGACGCAGAGAAGGGGACTGCCTTCATCTTGAATGTCAGTGGAAATTTTTCTTTATATTTCCATGCTGATTGGTCATTGGCATTTGCTACGCTGGTGTTATTTAGGCATCTGACCTTATCTTTACGCCACATTCGAAAATTGTATTCAAAAAATATATTCATTCGTAAAAATGCTTAAAAAACCAAAAGGCCAAATTCTAGGTAGGTAGATATTTTAATTAATGTCGCACTGGAGCAACACACTATTGGTGACGATCCGGGATGAATCCCAAAGGGAAAAATCCGAGGACAACACCACGTAATTTTGAACCACGGTCAGATGACGAGGCAACACCTGAGCTGGCACCCCACTCTCCAAACTTCCACACCACGCCAACGAAAATTGTATTCAAAAAATATATTCATTCGTAAAAATGCTTAAAAAACCAAAAGGCCAAATTCTAGGTAGGTAGATATTTTAATTAATGTCGCACTGGAGCAACACACTATTGGTGACGATCCGGGATGAATCCCAAAGGGAAAAATCCGAGGACAACACCACGTAATTTTGAACCACGGTCAGATGACGAGGCAACACCTGAGCTGGCACCCCAATCTCCAAACTTCCACACCACGCCAACGAAAATTGTATTCAAAAAATATATTCATTCGTAAAAATGCTTAAAAAACCAAAAGGCCAAATTCTAGGTAGGTAGATATTTTAATTAATGTCGCACTGGAGCAACACACTATTGGTGACGATCCGGGATGAATCCCAAAGGGAAAAATCCGAGGACAACACCACGTAATTTTGAACCACGGTCAGATGACGAGGCAACACCTGAGCTGGCACCCCAATCTCCAAACTTCCACACCACGCCAACGAAAATTGTATTCAAAAAATATATTCATTCGTAAAAATGCTTAAAAAACCAAAAGGCCAAATTCTAGGTAGGTAGATATTTTAATTAATGTCGCACTGGAGCAACACACTATTGGTGACGATCCGGGATGAATCCCAAAGGGAAAAATCCGAGGACAACACCACGTAATTTTGAACCACGGTCAGATGACGAGGCAACACCTGAGCTGGCACCCCACTCTCCAAACTTCCACACCACGCCAACGAAAATTGTATTCAAAAAATATATTCATTCGTAAAAATGCTTAAAAAACCAAAAGGCCAAATTCTAGGTAGGTAGATATTTTAATTAATGTCGCACTGGAGCAACACACTATTGGTGACGATCCGGGATGAATCCCAAAGGGAAAAATCCGAGGACAACACCACGTAATTTTGAACCACGGTCAGATGACGAGGCAACACCTGAGCTGGCACCCCAATCTCCAAACTTCCACACCACGCCAACGAAAATTGTATTCAAAAAATATATTCATTCGTAAAAATGCTTAAAAAACCAAAAGGCCAAATTCTAGGTAGGTAGATATTTTAATTAATGTCGCACTGGAGCAACACACTATTGGTGACGATCCGGGATGAATCCCAAAGGGAAAAATCCGAGGACAACACCACGTAATTTTGAACCACGGTCAGATGACGAGGCAACACCTGAGCTGGCACCCCACTCTCCAAATTTCCACACCACGCCAACGAAAATTGTATTCAAAAAATATATTCATTCGTAAAAATGCTTAAAAAACCAAAAGGCCAAATTCTAGGTAGGTAGATATTTTAATTAATGTCGCACTGGAGCAACACACTATTGGTGACGATCCGGGATGAATCCCAAAGGGAAAAATCCGAGGACAACACCACGTAATTTTGAACCACGGTCAGATGACGAGGCAACACCTGAGCTGGCACCCCAATCTCCAAACTTCCACACCACGCCAACGAAAATTGTATTCAAAAAATATATTCATTCGTAAAAATGCTTAAAAAACCAAAAGGCCAAATTCTAGGTAGGTAGATATTTTAATTAATGTCGCACTGGAGCAACACACTATTGGTGACGATCCGGGATGAATCCCAAAGGGAAAAATCCGAGGACAACACCACGTAATTTTGAACCACGGTCAGATGACGAGGCAACACCTGAGCTGGCACCCCAATCTCCAAACTTCCACACCACGCCAACGAAAATTGTATTCAAAAAATATATTCATTCGTAAAAATGCTTAAAAAACCAAAAGGCCAAATTCTAGGTAGGTAGATATTTTAATTAATGTCGCACTGGAGCAACACACTATTGGTGACGATCCGGGATGAATCCCAAAGGGAAAAATCCGAGGACAACACCACGTAATTTTGAACCACGGTCAGATGACGAGGCAACACCTGAGCTGGCACCCCACTCTCCAAACTTCCACACCACGCCAACGAAAATTGTATTCAAAAAATATATTCATTCGTAAAAATGCTTAAAAAACCAAAAGGCCAAATTCTAGGTAGGTAGATATTTTAATTAATGTCGCACTGGAGCAACACACTATTGGTGACGATCCGGGATGAATCCCAAAGGGAAAAATCCGAGGACAACACCACGTAATTTTGAACCACGGTCAGATGACGAGGCAACACCTGAGCTGGCACCCCACTCTCCAAACTTCCACACCACGCCAACGAAAATTGTATTCAAAAAATATATTCATTCGTAAAAATGCTTAAAAAACCAAAAGGCCAAATTCTAGGTAGGTAGATATTTTAATTAATGTCGCACTGGAGCAACACACTATTGGTGACGATCCGGGATGAATCCCAAAGGGAAAAATCCGAGGACAACACCACGTAATTTTGAACCACGGTCAGATGACGAGGCAACACCTGAGCTGGCACCCCAATCTCCAAACTTCCACACCACGCCAACGAAAATTGTATTCAAAAAATATATTCATTCGTAAAAATGCTTAAAAAACCAAAAGGCCAAATTCTAGGTAGGTAGATATTTTAATTAATGTCGCACTGGAGCAACACACTATTGGTGACGATCCGGGATGAATCCCAAAGGGAAAAATCCGAGGACAACACCACGTAATTTTGAACCACGGTCAGATGACGAGGCAACACCTGAGCTGGCACCCCAATCTCCAAACTTCCACACCACGCCAACGAAAATTGTATTCAAAAAATATATTCATTCGTAAAAATGCTTAAAAAACCAAAAGGCCAAATTCTAGGTAGGTAGATATTTTAATTAATGTCGCACTGGAGCAACACACTATTGGTGACGATCCGGGATGAATCCCAAAGGGAAAAATCCGAGGACAACACCACGTAATTTTGAACCACGGTCAGATGACGAGGCAACACCTGAGCTGGCACCCCACTCTCCAAACTTCCACACCACGCCAACGAAAATTGTATTCAAAAAATATATTCATTCGTAAAAATGCTTAAAAAACCAAAAGGCCAAATTCTAGGTAGGTAGATATTTTAATTAATGTCGCACTGGAGCAACACACTATTGGTGACGATCCGGGATGAATCCCAAAGGGAAAAATCCGAGGACAACACCACGTAATTTTGAACCACGGTCAGATGACGAGGCAACACCTGAGCTGGCACCCCAATCTCCAAACTTCCACACCACGCCAACGAAAATTGTATTCAAAAAATATATTCATTCGTAAAAATGCTTAAAAAACCAAAAGGCCAAATTCTAGGTAGGTAGATATTTTAATTAATGTCGCACTGGAGCAACACACTATTGGTGACGATCCGGGATGAATCCCAAAGGGAAAAATCCGAGGACAACACCACGTAATTTTGAACCACGGTCAGATGACGAGGCAACACCTGAGCTGGCACCCCACTCTCCAAACTTCCACACCACGCCAACGAAAATTGTATTCAAAAAATATATTCATTCGTAAAAATGCTTAAAAAACCAAAAGGCCAAATTCTAGGTAGGTAGATATTTTAATTAATGTCGCACTGGAGCAACACACTATTGGTGACGATCCGGGATGAATCCCAAAGGGAAAAATCCGAGGACAACACCACGTAATTTTGAACCACGGTCAGATGACGAGGCAACACCTGAGCTGGCACCCCAATCTCCAAACTTCCACACCACGCCAACGAAAATTGTATTCAAAAAATATATTCATTCGTAAAAATGCTTAAAAAACCAAAAGGCCAAATTCTAGGTAGGTAGATATTTTAATTAATGTCGCACTGGAGCAACACACTATTGGTGACGATCCGGGATGAATCCCAAAGGGAAAAATCCGAGGACAACACCACGTAATTTTGAACCACGGTCAGATGACGAGGCAACACCTGAGCTGGCACCCCACTCTCCAAACTTCCACACCACGCCAACGAAAATTGTATTCAAAAAATATATTCATTCGTAAAAATGCTTAAAAAACCAAAAGGCCAAATTCTAGGTAGGTAGATATTTTAATTAATGTCGCACTGGAGCAACACACTATTGGTGACGATCCGGGATGAATCCCAAAGGGAAAAATCCGAGGACAACACCACGTAATTTTGAACCACGGTCAGATGACGAGGCAACACCTGAGCTGGCACCCCAATCTCCAAACTTCCACACCACGACAACGTGAGGACATTTGAGGCCACGACGGATTTAACGTGCAGCAGCCCCTTTGTACGCGACGGTCTTTGGATTCGAACTCGCAACCCTCCGGTTGCTAATCCGTTACCCTTCCAACCGGGCTACCACGGGCCTACAAATTCTAGAACTTCTAGAACGGCCCGGTAAAATTGAAGCTCGGGACCGGCCAGCGCAAGGTTGAAAAACAAATCTATAGGACTCTCAAGAATTTCCATCAGGGAGCAGTCCTCTAATTACAGACACGTTTTATACTGCCTTACCTTACCCTAATAAATCTGTTTATATAACTTCAATCAAACTTCTTTGGATCTCACACTTCGAATTCGATCCTGGAGGGTCGCCAATAACCCATTGCTTTGCTCCAGTGCGACGCTAATTAAAATACCTACCTACATACCTTGGATCTCACGCTGAATGACCGAACGCGTTACAGCTCAGGTGTTGCCTCGTCATCTGACCGTGGTTCAAAATTACGTGGTGTTGTCCTCGGATCTTTCCCTTTGGGATTGATCCCGGACCGTCACCAATAGCCCATTGTGTTGCTCCAGTGTGACGTTAATTGAAATACCCCCCACCCCCCCGAACGCGTTACAACTAGTGACCCGGATATGCTCCCGTACGGCCACATCATAAAACTGTAGGTAGGTATTTTAATTAAAGTCGGCACTGGGCAACAGAGCAGGCTACTGGCGACGGTCCGGGATCAACCCCCGATGGGAAAGATCCGAGGATAACACCACGTAATTTTGAACCACGGTCAGATGACGAGGTCACACCAGAGAACTGGCACTCCACTCTCCAAACCAGAATAAAGCGGCGTAATGCGCACAAAGAAATGTTTGAATTTTAGCTATAAATTAGAAGTTTTTTCGTGGATATTTATCTTGTTACATATCTTTAAATATTTTTTTTCATTTTTAGAAATATATTTATGGTAGGTTGGTAGTTGAATTAACATCGCACTTGAGCAACACAACGGGCAATTGGAGCCGGTCTGGGAAAGATCTAAGGACACCTCGTAATTTTGAGCCACGATCAGATGACGAGGTCATCCCGTTCTCAGAACTTCCACACCGAATCAAAAGTCAGGATCTGCCGATTAACACGTCTGATTAATATTTCGCTAACATTTCAAATGGTAATAAATTAATTCATAAAATAGTTTTCCAGACATTCGATTGGCGTGGTGTGGAAGTTTGGAGAGTGGGGTGCCAGCTCAGGTGTCGCCTCGTCATCTGACCGTGGTTCAAAATTACGTGGTATTGTCCTCGGATCTTTCCCTTTGGGATTGATCCCGGACCGTCACCAATAGCCCATTGTGTTGCTCCAGTGTGACGTTAATTGAAATTCCCCCCCCCATACATTCGAGGTCAGATTTAAATTAATTTCATAATCTTCCCTAGAATAACAACTATACTTCAAATTGATAATTCAAAGGAAGGAATAAAAGAAAGGATACTGAGTTTGAAATCTTGAAATAGTTTCTTCTATTTAATCTCTGAATTTAGATTCAATTTGATGCTGTGAATCAAATTGAGAGTTGTGCGCTCATCTAAACATCAGAAGAAACGTTTCATTATAAAGTTCCTTTTGATCCTAAATAATAAGTTCTTTTCCGCTGAAGGGCAACCATATAATGCTAGCACAGTAATTCTATATGAAATGATACAAAGATTAAACGAAAATTTCATGTTTCAAGAAAATGCTCAGAACTGAGTTGATATCTATATTTAATGAGTTTATTAGTTACTTCCTTTTCGACTCAATAAATACGTTATCAGACATATATCGCAGAAACTAGGATTTTGTCCTTCGGTAAACACCCATTTTACAAAACAATGTTGGAATTCGGAAAATGTTGCATTTGCTTCGAGATGGTGCTTATATTTTAGCTTTGATGTAACAAAGAATCTCTATAGATTTGCGCACTTTAGGAAATTCTTAAGACGAGACGAGACTAACACTAATTAAATAAGGAAACAGACTAAATATTTTTTAGCTTTTCGAGACGATGTATTAATATTATATCACAAAAATAATATTAAATATTAAAAACACTCATATTATAGATGTGATACGGTGTTTGGCACAAACACGACATACTTTCTTTTTGGAGCGATATTTTCCAGGCAGGGTTCTTTTTCATGTCTATTATTCATCATGAATAAACACAATAAGCAATGTAAGTATATATTTTTCTCTAAAACTTCCAGATAAAGGTAAGCACACACCTATCCACATCGTACGTATCGGACGTCGGCAATTCCGACGATGATTCCGAAGGGAATGAAATCCATTCAGTCCGTACAATGCGAATGACTCATCCGAAATTTCCGAGTTGTGTGGATACTGATGTTGACGTTATACATTAAATTGTGTTTTTTATTCTCCTAATCCAATTTTCTATCTTTGCGATGGTTTGAGATAGAGTGGAAATTTCAACGGATTTCAAATCCGCGTAAAACTTTAAGTCTGATCGATCGATACCAAAAACATGATTTTCTTTAAAAAATTGTAATTTTTTTTCAATAGTCGTACCTAATCTTTTGCAGATATTCCTTTATACTAAACAAA
This sequence comes from Meta bourneti, assembly GCA_933210815.1. Lineage (NCBI taxonomy): Eukaryota > Metazoa > Arthropoda > Arachnida > Araneae > Tetragnathidae > Meta > Meta bourneti. Next base: position 73,977,540 of record OW119925.1, read on the forward strand.
GCGGTAGTATTGCCTCCAATGGAATGTCGACGTGGCCGGCATTTTCCCGTCAGTTTCTAAGTGAAATGCCGGTGTTCCGAATACAATGTGCACAACACACTAAATTAATCCAATCCGTGCGTATCGTCCGTCCGATGTGGAATAGTGTGCTCTTTAGTGAATGCTGCAATGTTAACATTTCTTACCTATCGCTTATGGATGACGGACAAGTTAGTTCATGTCGGCTCCTGTATATTTTAGAGGTAACAAACCAGAATGGGTAGAGTGGTCATTGGGTAGTTAAATGAACATCGCACTGGAGCAACATACCGTGCTATTGGTCCGGGATCAATCTCGAAGACAAAGATGCGAGGACGACACCCTAATTCTGAAGTGGTCCGGTCAAGTGACGGATAAACCAGAATGAAATCCATAAAATGCAAGGCGTCGTTTTAAGTTTCCTTTTTTTGTAATCCTGTGTGCTTATTAGAAAATTTAAGATAAATTTTTATTCGTTAATCAACCCAAGATATTCAAGATATTTCTTCAACAAGCCAACACTCTGAGCTTCACGAGATTTCCGACTAATGTAGTGCTGATTTTACTCAATACACATAAGGACTAAATGACCACATCTATTGTTTGAAAGAATCTTGTGAAAGATTCTTTTGGCCAAGAAGGTCAGAATCGGTTAGAAGACATGTAGAGTAGACTGCAGGTGGAAGAAGGGATATATGGCGAGTCTACTTCTTGCTTTTTTCTCCTACCTCGTTGTTATCTTGTGTCTGTCGCAGCTTGGCCAAATATGGCCCTTGCGTCATAAAATCCAAGACCAACAAATCAACCAACTTCAGAACTATGTTTTTTGACTTAGTGTGTTTTACTTGCAAACCAACGATATATTGCACGTTAACCCACTAAGTGGTTTTGACGCGATATCTCGCCACTCAAGATCTGACCAACTTTAATAATGACGAGATAGCTCTTCGTCAAGATGTTGAAGATCTTTTGATGATGACAAGATCAAGACCTGCTCAATTCTTGTCTAATGACTAGAGACAAAGAACTTATTGAACAAGATATCTCATCCATCAAGATCTGATCAATCTTTATAATGTCGAGCTACCTCATCGAGAGGGCTAAATGTAGTGATTATTTTTATTGATACATGAAACAGTTGCCCCTATAATAGTTGTAATAAATTATAATAAGTCTACAATGCACTTATAGTTACATTCAAGACTTATTATAGTTTCATACACATGTATCTAGGTACAGAGGGGTGATGTTTGGTTGGTTTGGGTTTTATGGCACAAGGTCCAAAAATGGACAAACTGCGACAAGCTCAAGACAATATAAACCAATAAATAGAGAGGAGTTTATTCTTTTTGCTAAGTATTCCTTTTAAAAAGGACTTCCATATAAATTCAAGGTAATAAATTTTATATTTAAATATTTCGTTCCTTGAAAATAAAACATTTCTGTTTTTGTGTAAAATCTTAAGTCTTTCATTTTTGTAATCCAAAATAATAAAGCAGTGGAAAATAAAACATTGGCAAATGTTCAACGGACTTTCCGGAATATCTCCAAGAAATGTTTTCAAAATCAGATTGTTCGTTTTCCGGTAGTTTGCAAACTTACTTCTATTTTGAACTTTTGGAATTTTACGATACTTTCTCAGAAATTGTCATTAAGTCTGAACTTTTTGACTTAGACTTGATTCTTTTTGTAAACCATTCCTTTCTAAAACCATTCATTTCTTTTTTTTCTTCTTTTTCGATGGAACACCACAAAATACATATTCAAAATGTTTGTTTCACCGTGACTTTAAAAAAATTCCCTTTTATGGAGCAAATTGTTGAATATTTTTCATTTTTGTATTCCATTATAGTACAAAATAACACGGCAGAACTGATGTGGAAAGGTTTAGGATACCTTCCTGAATCCCCGAAAATAAATGACGGGTTTACTTGCATTTTGAAATTTTGATCACCACTCCGTCATCTTGAATTTGACACTTTCAAAGTAGCCTTACGCTCAAAATTTTTGAATTGGAGACTCGAATTTATTTTTGCGAATTGTTCCTTTTTAATAGGGCTTTCATGTGAAAGTCGGAAAAATATAATCATCGTATTTATAATATTGAATTTATATGACCTTGAAATTAATTTTTCCCCTTTGAGTAAAATTCTGAATATTTTGATATAGTTATAAGATAGGTTTTACAATAACAAATTCGAATAAATATCGTTCAACATGATAAAATTGATTAATTTTCTTATTTCTTAAGCTTGTAAAATTTGTACTGCACACAAAACTTTATAAATATACGAATTTCTAAAAGGAAACGTGTAGAAAACTGTTAGAATTAATATAGGAATATGATTCATTTACACGTTTCATAACTTTGGGGTGTAAATATAAATAAAGTTATGACCAAATTATAGTAAACTACATAGAATAAATTAATAAAATAGATAAACCAAAGCAAACAATTACAAGAAATTATTACAATTAGATAACTTTAAACAATGTCAAGCAATTATAAACTATCACTCCTGTGGAATTTGTTGTCACTCCTATATTTAATTTGGACGCTTATGCTGCGTAGGTAGTGAATCTAATTGTCTCTGGTAATGTCAATGTCCCTTTCCTTGATAACTGTTCATGTCAAATCAATGGTGGTAGCGTAATCACATTCCTCAATCGCCAATGGACTATTGTTGCATCCGAAACCTGCACACTGGCCACACATAGAAGAGAATTCAAGCCCTCTTTTGCTGTCACAATTTCTGTCGAATGAGATTTCTCTCAAATTGCACATAATCAATTTTAGAAAGTTTTACGGCTGTTTGTAAGGTTGGAATAAGGAGACGTCTATCATTGTGTAGTTTCCAACTGCAGTGTATTGGTGGTAGCTGCTTATACCTCCATTGATGCACTAGTAAATACACAAATACATATGCAAATGAGTGGTGATATGCTGCAGATGAGGTGGGAGAGAACACTGCTAAGTTGAAAGTGTCACTGAGTTCCATGTCTTCAGATAGTTGCTTAGATTGATTGAGTCAAGATTAGGTTGTCCCTTAACCCTCCAAGTGGTTTCGACGAGATATCTCGTCCATCGAGATGTGACCAATTTTCCAAATGACGAGATATCTCGTCATCAAGGTAATGCCGATTTTGTTATGATGACAAGATCAAGATCTGGTCAGTTTTTCTAATGATTGTGATCGTGTTTTCTTCTAATGACGAGTTATCTCGTCCAACAAGTTCTAGTCAGTTTTACTAATGGCGAGATACGTCAAGATAACAAACACACCAGGAGGGATAGCATCATATACACAGCTACAAAGAGTTTCTCAACTGCCGTTTTAACTAAATCTTAGAAGAAAAAGCACGATTAAAGACATCCCACAGATTGGAGCATAGAAAGTTTGCGTCGCACTGGAGCAATAACACAACGGGCTATTGGCGACGGTCCGGGATAAGTTCCGAAGGGTCCGGGGACAATCACCTCGTAATTTTGAACAACGGTCAGATGGCGAGGTCAACACGTGAGCTAGCGACCAATCTCCGAACTTCCGTACCTCGCCATCGTGAGGATATTTGAGGCCATGTAGGATTTAGTATGTACTAGCCCCCACGTAGACGACAGTCTTTGGTAGGGCATAGTGACTGGAGTCTTGTGCTCGTTGATAAATCACGCTATTCCCATTTATATACCTTAGCAGTCTTTATATGATAGGCTTTTTCTGTCAGCTAAATGTAGATGGCGGTAGTGTTTCTATGGTGGAACGTGCTTCCTTTACGTATTTCGAACGTGACGTCACACGTCTTGCTATTCAAATACGATTTAAGCATTTCTCCAATAAAAATTTTAAAAACGAATTCCGAATTGATATAAGATAGTTGATAAGTCTACGTTAATTAAATTAAAAGTCAAACACTCCCAAAACGGCTATGAACTACATTTTAAGGTACCCCCATATGTATCACGTGAGAGCAATTAGGTATCGGAAGTAAAATATTTCCTGGCCACAAATTTATTTGTGTGATTTACATTTAAAATCCCTCTCAAATCTAGAATATTTGTACAACCATTTCTAGAGTGGGAGCCAGATTTTTTCCTTCGTGCGCCACCCGAAAGGATTAATCTTCTAAACAAAATAATAAATAACATTGAATTCACCATTTCAGTGTATTCGAGATTTAACATTGCAAAACACGGTACATTTACTCAAGTTCTTAGCATAAATTTCCGAACGGCGCTTAACTTAACCGGGCAAACTGACAAGTACACAAGATAACTTTATGCTCAAAACTGTTTTAGTATCTTGTCACATAATTGAATTGAAAAACATCAAAATAGCACACCAAACACATTACGCGCTACTTCAACCTCCCAGGCTCTAGTTTTCTTCATCCACTGATTCGATCAAATACATATTCATACCATTACTATCCCCAGCTCTCACAAAGATTTCTACCCAATCCCAATTGCAGAAAGTCTTTTATGAGGGGCATTTATCCTCCCATACCAAACTTCTTTCCTCGAAAGATCTATAGAAATTAATCACGTGAGGAGCTAAAAGGACTTAAAAGGGTTCCAGTTTCTTATAAAACCTCAACCCTTTTCCTCTGTTCCACTTAAGCTGTAATTCGAAATCAACCATAAACGCCTGGCATGAAAATAGTAGGGCGCGCTCAGCGGGACAGCCCTTGCACCAGTGGGACCGGGACGAGGCTCTCTCCTTAATTTTATTACTTGAAACTACTTCCCACGAGACCTTCTCGCGCTCGGTACTCGCAGATGAAATTGTACCATCAAGAGAAGGAAGAATCCTCAGCGTTGTTGGGTCTCGGGTTAATGTAATTTAAGACCGAGCCTTCCCTTGCTGTGTGTAATCAAATCAAAAGGGAAAGAACTCGCTCTCTGAAACCTGGAGTTAAGACGCCGGCAATAATGTATAAGGCCCCATCCCCGCTTGGAGGAGTAAAGTTTTTCGGTTATCTACTTCAATCTGGGATCGCGGAGTTGTACTTCAAGGTGAAGGTGCTTTTACGATGACAGATGCGGGGAGGGGGGTTTCTGAAGCCGTGCTGCCATCTGTTGAAGAGATTGGTCATTAAAGAGGAAATTTAGTTCTGGGTTTTCGAAGCCCGGGCAAAATTGGAAAAGCTTATGTCCAGTGACGGTCTGGCCAACCGGGAATTTTGTAGATCGGTTGATCAAGCTGGCGAGAAAGGAAAACCTATTCGAAGGTCCGTATTTGTCCGGCGGGATGGGTAAACCCTACGGGTCTGATAAAAAATATTTAGAGGACCATATCTGACCTGCGGGGCGGATATACCTTTCCGGAGGGCCATATCGTGGACTGGTTAAACCGATTCGAAGGGCCTTATCTGGTCTGTGACCCTGATAAAAATATTTGGCGGACCTTCTATGGCGAGCGGATCGGGTATATCTGTCCAGAGAGCCATATCTGATCTATGGGCTGGTTGAACCTTTTCGAAGGGCCGTATCTTGACCTTCGGGTCAGGTCTACTTGTCCGAAGGGCCGTATCTGATGTTTGGGTAAGCTAAACCGATTCGAAGGACCGTATCTTGTCTGTGAGCCTGATACAAATATTTGGAGGACCATATCTGGCCTGCGGGCAGGTTATACCTGTCCGGAGAACCGTATCTGACCTGTGGGATGATTAAACGTATTCGAAGGGCCGTAGATGGTCTGCGATTCTGATCAAAAAATATCTGATGGGCCGTATCTGGCCTACGGACTTGAGGTAAACCTATTTGCTACAACTCGTATATATTGCATGAACGTTTCTTTGTGGACTTGACCTGACTCCAAGAGAACAACAGCTATTTCTCAAATATCCAATAATGTGACTTTAGATGATAAGACTTTTCTGTAAATTAAATTGTTTCCAATAAGAAAAAAATAAATACATAGAATAAAATGTCATATCCGACAATAACATGGTTCTCTGTCGTACTTGTCTGTTGTTGATAACAGTACTAATCGGTTTGAATTAAATGGTCATGGTAGCAAGAAGTGATATGGAAAAAAGGTAGGTACGTAGTTGAATTAACGTCGCACTGGATCAACACAACGGGCTATTCGCGACGGTCCGGGATCAATCCCGATGGGAAAAATCCCATGACAACTCCTCGTAATTTCAAACCACGGTCAGATGACGAGGTCAGCACCTGAGATGGCACCCCACTCGTGAAAAACTAAGAATCGAGGAAACTCGCCACCCTTTTTCCAGTCATTGTATTATTCTAATCTAAAAATCTAGCTTGGATCAAGTCTGGCTTTATTAGCATTGAATCAAGATTTCACAATGGCAATCTTATTCATATGATGACAAACATAAAAGGTGTTATTTTCGTGAATTAGTGTACCTAAATTTTTATGGCCTCATTTATACGAGCAAACTGTTTAAAATTGCATGTTTTATTTTCAGACTTTCTAATTTCTTCCCTTTCGAGACTTGTAGATGGTAATATTTCCTGGGCCGATCATCTAAGCCAGTCCATCATTGATAATATTTCTTCTTTTATTTCCCTTTTTACGTTCCCTTACATTATACCTTTCTTTTTTCTGGCTTATATTTATGTAGAAAAATATTCAATGTATTTATCTATATTATTATTAAAAAACTATCATTTATACCAAATTTTAAATTAAAGTAATTTCACTTTATTACTGGGCTTTGCAAGTTTAATGACTACGTTAACTGGTTTTTATTTTCTTCACAATTTTTAATATTCAAAAGGATAATATTCTTTATTTTATATCATTCTTCTTTTCTAGCTTATTTATATAAGAAAATATTCCATACCTAAATACTCGTACATATAAAGCAGAGTTGGCGTCTGTCTGTCTGTTCTCTATACAAATATACACCGTTTGACCAATCCACACAAATTTCGTACACTTATACTTTGGAACCCTGCGAGTAACGCAAGCTACATATTAACCCCCTTTCTCTTTAACCTAGGTGTGCAGAGGGGGCTAAATCAATTCGAAATTGCCATAGGGAAAACATTTAGCATAAAACGATTGCGGTACACTACTCAGTTTGTTTTACCAGTATAGATCGAAAATTAAATTTTCTAATAAGATTGTTATTACCAGTATTCCTCAAAAAACAATTTTTTTCGAAACGTTATTATTGAAGGAATATTTGAATGATGAAAAATGGATATTTAAAATACTTAATTTTACACAACTTGCATTTTGTAATGGAACACGAAAAGCCAACACAAAAATCTAATTGATGATAAAAGCGTAATTTTGCAATTTGGTATCTGGCAACGCCAGAATTAATGTTTTATTTATAAATTAGATTAAGAATTCCGTGTTTGTGTATTTGAGTTAAGACAGAAATGTTGCGGTTATATTTGAGCATTTCTAAGTTTTGTAAATTTGTGTTCTTTTTGTAAATAATTCATTATTGTCTATCAATATTTTTCAAGCGTCTTTTTCAAATTTCTCAATTTCAGAATATCCTCAAGACGTCGAAATTCGACACGCTTGCTCAGATCTTCCGTTTTCCATAATTCAACATTTTTCAATGACCAGTATTTCGTTTCTGTTTGTATTTATATGTTCCATTACTTTCCATATTACAGATATATTATTAAGGAGTTAAATTGTAATGAATTATTTTTATTTTCTGCCAAATACCACTAGACATGGGTAATTTCTTGGTTGTATATGTATATTTCGACGAACTTTCCTTACGTCTTTGGTTAAATACGTTATAGTTTGTAGAATTCTGTTTCATAAAAATAAATGGAAATCTTTTTAACTAAGATGTATAACTTCTTATTTTAAAATGACTGGTAAAGTTAAAATAAAATTATTCTGAAATTAGATAGGTTACGTTAAATCAAAACGGGTAGCCATACGTGGTAATTCAAGATATTTCAAAATTTTGACATATCTTCATTACAAGACGATTAAAATCAATTTAATTTACATTTGTTTTTCATATTTCAGTCAAGTAACTACATCCATCATTCTAAATAGGTACGTGGTTTCCATAAAGAAACAGTCTCTCAATTGAAAAAAGTATCTTCAGGATTCGATTTAAAACTAAATTTTTCTGTTGGAGGAAAGCTAATTTTAAATAAGACTTTACTGATCTTGGAATTATATCAAAGTAAGGAAGTATGTAAACTATGACTGTTGAAAAATAGAAATTTTTGTCTCAAGTGGCAGAAGGTCGAGGTTGCTTACTTGAAGTTGAAACTGTTAGGTACCTGTGAAACATTCATTGAAAGTATTTATTTTGTAAAAAGTGTAATCGATTGAGTTTGCTTTGTCTACACTGATGACATTTGTTTTAAACAAGCTCCGTTATTCCACGTGTGGCTGAATAGAATTTTCAAGAAAAAGATGTGTGCTTCAAAATAAACTAACCACGAATGCTGTAACAGTTTAATTTGCCATCCTCTCACAATGATAATGTAATTCGAAAACATCAAATCCATGGTGCAAGAGTACCCCAAATAATAAATATTGATTGGAAGACTGAGTGCAAGACTACGCCGAAAGTTTCTCATTTTTTCTGAAAATGAACTTAATTGGCAATCGTAATCTCTCCAAAATTCAAAATCGACTTCTGAAGGCATCTCAGATAAAGCTTTTGTAGTTTGTCTTACAGTAAGAGTGTGATGAATATGAAATGGATTATATGGATGGATATATTATGTATACATATTTGCGTCCGAAGTAAATTGTAGAAGCTATGAAAAAGTTAAAGCTATGTTAAAAAAATATTTTCTGTATACTTAAAAGATGCTTGCATTTTTCTATAAAATAGAATCAACATTTAACCAATTCATCCCGAGCATCGCCGGGTAATTCTGTTAGTATTTATCTATTTCAAGATTGAAAAAGTCATTTTGTGCCGGATTAAATTTCCTCAATTTTGTTTTATTACTAGGCATAGGGGGATGACTACCTTCACAGGTTTGGATTTCCAACTAACCCTCCACTTTGTTTGTCCATCTAAATCTGACCAATTTTTCTAATGATGAGATATCTCGTCATCAAGATATTGCCGATTTTTATGTTGAACGAGATCAAGATCTAGTCAGTTTTTCTAATGACGAGATATCTCGTCCATCAATATCTCGTCGGTTTTGCTAATAGCGAGAAGACAACCGCTATTAGCAAAAGTTGGAAGAGTTAATATGCTTTCTGAGAGCACTCCGACAAAGAGAGTTACAAAAAGCTTCCATTCTCATGGCCCAATTCCCTTGAATTTGGTTTGGTGAAAAATTGCTTTGACTGCATTTTGTAAATTTGTGCAAAAATTTATACATTGTTATAACTCTGTAATTCTTTTGTAATGTTTTAGTTTCAATTTCGTAACTTATTTTCCTAGTTACTAGATATCGCATTGTACTCTGTTTCACACTGGGAATATTAGTTTTAATAAATTAAAAAGTTATTTATTTCAGGAAATAAATTTATGCAAATGAACGGTCTTGCATCATTCCCTTTGTTTAGTTTTCTCATTCCTAAAACCATCAGATTTCAGTTTGAGGTGAATGCGAAAATAGCAGATATTCTCCAAGAAATGCTGCATTTGAAATTGGAAATAAATTACTGTCTTGATATACTCTACGCTCTATAAGTCATTGCAAACTAAAAGCTTATTTTGTATCTTAAACATATCAAATTTTAAAACATAGTTTTCTCTATATCTTTATCATTGACTGAAACTCCCTCAACTTTATATTTTTATGCTTCTTCCTTCCTTAACTATTTACTTATACTTTTTAACTATACTATTTGTATAGTTGAAAAACATAAGCATAGTTTAACGCTTCGAATTTAAGCAATTTACAAACCTTAGAGTATGGTACCTTATCAGCATATATTATATTTACTTATATATAGTTAGGGAGTAGCTAGGGGTATTACATTAACTTATATATAGCTAGTAGTATAATGACAACACCTCGTCATTTTAAAACACGGTCAGATGATGAGGTCAACACCTGAGCTCACACCCCACTGTGAAACTTCCACACCTCACCAACGTGAGGCCACGAATATTTAACGTGCACCAACCACTACATACATAAAAGTCTTTGATTGGATCGAGTTCTGAAATTATTCACCTTTGGTTTATAATCCGTGACTATATCGGTTGGGTTGGTTGGTTTTGGGGTTTTATGGCGCAAGGGCCATATTTAGCCATGTTGCGCCAGACACAAGATATACAACATCAAGTACAGTGGTACCTTGAGATACGAGTGTCCCAACATGCGAGTTTTTGGAGATAGGTTATTAGGTCAATTTTTTGCCTTGAGTTATGAGCCAGAATGTGAGATACGAGCCTGCTTCTGTGACGTCACAACCACCACTCCGCTCAGATTCTCGAGTCTTGTACGTCGTTCAGTGCACATGTATACCTCAACTTGCCTGAAAACATACATTGTAACAAAAAACATCAAAGAATAAAATTCGACTCAAAAACTGATGTTACATTCCATGTTGAAGTTATGATAATCTATTTATACCACCCTCTTTTCAAAGCCGTTAAAACCATGAATTTCATTAGACGACTACTGCCAACATAACTAGGCCTAAACTTACTTCTGAATGCATAAACATATGCAAATAATACATTTATAACTTGAACATTTTAAAAATTATCCATACCTTGATTTGTATAATTATTTCTAAGTTACCATGCTATTAATTCAATTCACCTTCGAAATTTATTATAAATTTATAAAATTTATCATTATTATTATTACATTTTATCATTAAATTAAATTAGATCAATATGTTCATGTGCAGTTGTTGATTTGTTTATGGAAATGAAAAAAGATTAACTTAGTCTGCGTTTCATGAATGTTTCAATAGGTAATACAAAATATTTTTACTTCATAAAATTTATGTATTTATAAGCATGTTCACCTTGCATTATTTCTGCATTTATGAAATTTTGAGACTACTCTTTTCTTTTTTCTGTCTTAATTCAATTTTCATTCGATTTTCAAGAGTAGTTTGTATACATATCAACTCATTGTAGATAACATGGAGGATACACTCCATTTTCTCAATCCTTTTCATATAATTTATAACTCATAAGTATTTTGGTGTTCTAATTCAGCTTCTATAATTAAAACAGGTTAACAGGAAGTGAGGAAACTATTGTCACTTTTGCCAATCCTTTTATGTAAAAACATACATAATTTTCTTCAATTTCATCGTTTATAAGAAAAACGTAAAATATATTTACAAGTACAACAGTCATAAAAATATAGTAAATTTTTAAATTAAGAATATTTAACTGACAGGTAAATAATCAGAATATTTACATATTAGATTATAGATATTCACAGGATTCACATTTACCCTTTAGTCAAATCAGTTGCTTTAATTATTTAACTTGTTATAGATTACTAAAACAAATTACTATTCTATTACTTCGTTTGTTAATCACAAAATTCATAATAGAAAGAAATACTTCTTTCTATAAAAGTACCACTATTATTTACATTTTACTATAGTAGCATTGCTATTATAATACATCATTCAATAGGATTTGTAAAACACACTTTTATAGTACTTTATTCCAACAAGGATTTCATACTATTCCTGATACACTTACATTAAGTTGACATAATCTTAAATTATACATTCATAATATTTTATGGTGAAATTTTTTATTTTAATTATTGAAATTTTTTTATTGCAAATAATCCCGCAAGCTTTAATAACAGATTAATTTATCTCGGGGAGAGGTAATTATCAAATTAATGATAATGGGATAATTACGATTTTAAAATCCAGTTTTCATAACGAAACAAAAAAAATTTCTTATTTCGATACTGTATCTGAAACAATTTTACATAATTTAGGTGTATCAGTTATTACATAATTGAAATATTCAAAATTAGTATAATTTTTATATCAACATTGACTTCCAAACTTTCAACATTGACTTCCAACAATTGGGTTCCAAACTTTCTAATTAAACGTTTTTGAAATACTGCTATGAACATTAATGAAAACCATAAACATTAACTAAAATTCAAAAAGAAATTTAATTCCATTTGAAAGAAAGAAACATTTAAGATTTCAAATGTGACAGTAACAAAAACGTTTAATATGAAATTTATTCAAAACATATAAAAAAGAATTGTTTCTTAAAGCAAGGTATTTAACATTCCTAAAAGAAATTTTTCCACGTTTTAATTGTGTTGAATACATTTTGATCTTGATAAGCTCGGAACACATAGATGTATGGCACATAGGTGCGAATTCTTTAAATACCTGAGAATTATCAAAGTAATCAGATTTTAATTATGTGCAAAACAATGGATTGGAAATGTATTGTGACATAAAATGATAAACACAAATTACATTTTTCTGAACATTAATGTTATGTTAGATGAATTTCTCCTGATCTTGATTCATCAGTTAAACATAATGATTTTAATTTATAAATTACTTTTAATTATAAGTATTATCACTAAATTTTTAAATGAAAAAGAAATTAAATGTAGCACATTTAAAAACTCTGCATATTACATTTAAAAAGTTTAACAAACTTTTGTGACAGAAAGTACAGCCTTAAGACATTCTTGAATATTTTATAAACCAGTCCGAAATTATATAAATATTAGAAATCAAATTTGTATTCCATCTGAAATTAAAATTTTTAAATTTTATTTCGTAATGTCTATATTCTCCTCTTTCCACAAATGGACATCCTGTAAATAAATTATTTAAAACAAAACTAAATGTTATAATTCTTAAATTTCTTCCTGCATACCTTCGGCTTACAAATGAAACATACTAAGTCATAAAACGTAGTTTTGGAAAAAGAAGGGGATTCTACTTCTTTAGCTTTACTCACTCTAAGTGGATTCCTAAAGAGGAAATCTTTCATACAAATAAAACTAACTTAATGGACATCACCAAGTCTAAAAGAATCACCAGAATTCTAGCGAAAAGCTAAAAAAGTCATATCTTAAAAATTTTGACTTACTTTCACTTGGAAGCCGAATGATATATTAAAAACAGATATAGTAACTTACATGAATTAAGTTTGTCTTTCTTCACACTAAAGCAAATTTTCTTTAATCAATCGCTAAACTGACTGCAATCACTGAACTTTTACAATAATTATACATCATTGTTAAAGTATGCTGTATCATTGTCAAAACGTCATCAACATCGTTTCATGGTAAACGTTCTTCAGATACAAAGTACTAAACGTAATGTTCAATTCTCTCTTCCGGAGGTAAAAGACTCATCATAGGGAAAGCGAGATTTTGAAATATCAGTGGCGGAACATTAACTGTTGAATTTTCATCCATAGCTTTCCTTTCACATTTTATCGAACCTCTCAGGTCCACGCGAACTGAAGTTGGACTGGAAGGAGTGCTGAGCGCAGTTTTTTCATTTGGAAGCATTTTTTCTGATTCGAACCAACTCTTGCGATCAGCAGGGGGCACCGAAGAAGATCGACGTCTTCGCAGAAGCCTGCCTTCAGAGTCCGGCTTGCAGACGAAGCACGGACATGGTTCATCTCCAATACAGTGAATTGAATCGGGTTCTTTGTAAATGTCCACCGTGGATGTACTTTTCTGTGACGCTTTTTCCTCCGTTTCCATGTCTATGTCCTTGTAGTCCATCTCTGTGACTGACGGGCAAACGTCTTGGTCACAACAACGAACGTCGCCAACGAAGAAACCTTCCTCAGTGTCCTGCGGTATGTTATTTAAGTTTTCATTGACGTCATGTCCACTGGTGGTAGAAGCAGAAGACTTGGTGGAAGCGTTATTGCTGTTTGTCTGTCCGGTATCGATCTTATTGCCAGGGACGGTTGAACCACCATGCAGGTCTTGAAATTGCTCTTTACGTTTCTGAAACTGCTCCTTCATCGTTCCGGTAAATCGTTTTGATAAATCTGAAAATTTATTCCAACCTTCACCAATGCTCTCTGAAAGGACAGTTATTTTTGATTTAAGTAGAGAATCATCTGGCGATTGAACTGCATTTTTCCGAGAAACAGAGTCTAAGGTTTTTAGACTTGAATCATTGTCTTTAAGATCATTACTCTGATGGTCTTTGGATTTCATAGCATCTTTGTCGGCAGTACTAGATATGCTCACCACAGATTCTGATTTTATTACTTCTTGTACAGTGTAAAATGTGATTTCTTTTTCGCTTTCTTTGCAAGGACTATTTTTATCACTTAGTTTTTCTTCTGAATTGTTTACTGGGATAGGATTATCATATGAACTTGTAACATGACAGACTTCATTCCTGGTTGATTTTCCTTCGATCGCTTCGTTTGTGCCATGAGAAACCGTTTTAAATTCGCAGACACTCCTACTTCTTCCCACATAAATTTCAATTTCGTCATCAAGAGGCTCTCTCAGGTCCTGGTAACTGGTATATTTTTCTGAAGTCAAATTGTAAACTTCGTTAGGGTTGCAATCATCCTTTTCACTGTCAAGGGTAATAGGGCTACTTATGTCCATCTTAGAGCTCTTCAAGCTGATTTCATTTTTGCTTTCGGTCCCCTTTCTTAACATACTATTTTTTATTTTAAGTTTTGAGCTCAAGTAATGCCTTCGAATAGAATGTATCAACGAAGAAAGTTTTCTAGATTGCCAAAATACTAGGAAGAAATAAATAATCAAGGAAAACACCAGAGATATAGTACCAACAATGATTATGCTTTTAAGTAACTTATATCCGGGTTTGGTAACATTGTCGAATACTTCATCGGTAGTATAACTGTCTGCAATAGCCCAGGCAATGAAATAAAACACAGACTCCACAGTAGTGATGCTATAATAAATCAAACTGTGTTTTATATTTGAAGTGAAATCATACCCCATCCTAGGATCCCTATTTAGATGCCATTCAAATATGAGAATGTAGCTCATAAAAGCAAGCCTTACGAGCTGTCTCCATTTGGGTAAAGAGTCTGATACTAAAAAAGGAACTTGAAATTTCAGATATACAACAGATATAAGCAACTGTAAAAACATGATACTTACGGCATAAATCCCAGCTAGTTTTAAGAGTATTCCGAGAGCTAAAAGACGACCGAAAGTGAATCCGAATGTCTGAAACAGTATTAAGGTTCTCATCAGAACTGCCTCGACTGTACCTTTTTTGGACTCAGAACCAACACTTTGCTCGTTTTCCTTTTCTTTCGCTGAATTTTCGTCCGTTTCTTTTGGTGTTTTTTGTTCGCCAGGTGTCTGAGAAAATATCAGAGGCACAAGATCGACGGTTTCGTAATTCCACTTTTTCAGTTCGTTCACTTCGCTCTCGCACAAATAAAACACCGTGCACGTCAGTATTAGGTTGACGCTGATGCAAGAAACGGAGCAAACGATGAAGATGACCTCGTCCAGACTCTCGATCAAACTGGCATGCACAATGATCATGGGAATGGTAAAAAACTGCGTGAACAGAAACTTCGCCATGGTCAACAGCATGGATTCTTTCTTCTGCGATTTCTTGTTGTCACTGAACCACAGGCAAACGTACCTCCAAACCATGCCACCCAACACAATGTGCAAAGCAAAACGCGTTGCCCTTTTCACCTTTCCATCTTCTTTAATCTGTTTCTGTTCCCACAAGGCCGACATGATATTGATGGCAAACGAAGAAGAGACACAAACCAGAAGACATGCCACGCAGATAGTCCAGCTTACTTTATGCGTTTTGGGTGACACATTAGGATCAGCATTCCAGAGAGAAAAGGCGTAATAAACAGTCCGAACACCTATGCAGAACTCGATTAAGTAAAGGAACGTTAGTAAGCCAGAGATTAAAACAACTCTACTGACTTTTAACTTCTCCAGGTCTGGAAGATTCACTTTAATATCCCAAACCATGTTTCTTGCAGGAAATTAATCTATTTTTTAATTTAATCCAAAAATGATTCTAAGCTTTCATTTAACTATCCGTGATGTAAATTTAATAGTGTAATTATTTGCGTAACTATTAGTTATAAGTTAAAATGAATTAGTTTTTGAAGAACAAAAATGACATCCACAGAAGAATGCCAGTATGTAAGTAATGTAAAGCATTCCAGTTGAAGTTAAGAAATTGAAACTTTTTAACAGTTCATTCATTGCTATAAACTCCAAAACCTCTTAACCGTTGGTTCGGTTTCAAAAAACAGAACAGATTATTTTTACCAGACCGTAAGAAAGCTCTACTAGAATTCTTTCAAGCTTTGAAATTTTCTTTCAAGTTGAACTAAATGATATTAACACTTCCAATTCCAAATTGTCATTGCAGATTCAAATGGAAGTTCTCAATGCAATAATAAAAGTCAGTCGTAAAATTCAAGTCAATTCTGATAGCTATTACGCATTTAAAAATTTAACACATTTACTAAATTCTCATCTTTAAACAGTCCCTTTCATAGCTATAAATTCCAAAACCTCTTAACTGTTGATAAAATAAAATAAATTATATTTACAGACCATAAGAAAGTCGCACTAGGAGCTTTCAAGTCTTGAAATTTCCCTTCAAACAAGGTAGCCAGCTAAATGAAATTAATTCTTCGTAAGTATATAAGTTCAAATTCCATAGTCTCTGCAGATGTAAATAGAAATTTTCATTGCAATAATAGAAGGCAGTCGTTGAAATAAAGTTGATAACTGTCATACATTTAAAAAGTTAGCACATTTAGTTGAACGATACAAAATATTCCTACTAGAGTATTCTAATGCAGTTCAAGATACCTGAAATCGAGCGTAAATCAAGGTTTATCACATGTATAAAACGTTACACATAAAGGATTATTCTATTAAGATAATTGCAATTGATGGTAATCTAGAATAAGGACAGGAGCTAATTATCAGTCGGAACGATATCTGTCAACAGATGTATGAAAACAGAGTCCTTTCCATTCAGCTGATCACGATCTTTAATCTCATTTATTTCCGCTTGTGTAAATCTTGTTCGAAGCGTAACAGAAACCTTCTAACTGAGATTCGTCAAGCATTTTGTGAGGATTCCTAATCCCTTTTCCTTAGGTAGTTGGGTAGTTGAATGTCCATCGCACTGGAACACACACAACGGGCTATTGGAGACGGCCCACGATCAATCCCGAAAGATCTGAGGATAACATATCGTGATTTTAAGACAAGGTCAGGTGACTAAGTCAACGCCTGAGCTGGCACCCCACTCTACATACTTCCACACCAAGCTAACGTGAGGACATTTAAGGTTATGACAGATTTAATGAGAACCAGCAAAACCCTAGACGATGGTCTTTTAAAATATACTATCAATCCTCGCTATTAGTAATTGTTAAAAGCAGTTCATTAGAAAACACAATGACAAAATATAAATTAATTATAATTGACGATATACTTCAGAATAATAAAATCTATGATGGTTCACAAAATTGCTTTTTCTATTTAGTAAGATATAATTCAAAAAATTACATAAAAATATTTTGGAAAGATAAATTTCATGACGGTGTGATAAGGATAGTATTTAAATTAAATCAGCAGTTGGGTATAACAATTAGAAAAAACACAAATGAAAATATTGCGTACATTAAAATAAAAGTATATATAACAGCACAAATGACATCCCTATGACAAACGAAAATTCAAATTTGTTTTTCCAAAAATTAACTTTACGTGTGTTTCTATTTTAAGAAGTTTATAATGTATAAGTGAAAAAATACTTGTGTCTACGCTACGTTACGGAAAATTGGTGTTCTTTAGATAAAAAAAAACTTGTGAGTGCTTAAAAATCAATATTAACCAATTTTATAATAGTCTTCTTTTCTTGTCTGCTTACAAAAAATATACAAAAAGAATTATACATTTTAGTTTATAGAGCTTTAGGATGTAGTAAATTAATTGGGTCTGCGTTAAATTAATTCATCTTGGGTTTCGTTACCTTAATTAGTTAGACAGCTACAATATCTTCAAAACATTATAATTCTTTATAATAATCTCCTTTCCCATCTTGCATAAAAACTGAATATACAAAAAAGAATTCAACATTTTATTTAATTATAATTCAAATTATGGAGGATTTTCCATTTCTGAATGTTTGGGCAATTTCTTTTAATATTTAATCTTCTAGTAACTATTCTAGTTTTCCTTCATTGGAGAGTATGTATAATCCTTACATTTTAAACTGTTAAATTTTCATCTAACTGACGTAGTGGTATAGAGATGCTCATTTTTCCCTTGTTTCTAGATTTGAAATAGGATGTTTTGTTTGTTTACTACAAGATGAGAATATGTGCAATATCTCAACAGCGAGCTTCATTAGATCTAAAATATCCTTTCTGAGCAAAAACCGAGAATGCAGTTTTTACTGGGAAGTCGATTTTGGCATGGAAGTTTGTAATTTGAATGAGCAGTTTTAGAATTCTTTCCCTCAAATTTAAGTGCTTTATCATCATACCCTCTCAATCATATTTGACAGTGCTGGCATTATGGTTTTGAAAAGGTCAAAGTGTACTGTATAACTGGTGAGATGATTAAGAATTGAGTTCATTTAAGAAATATCATGTTTATCTTAAATTGTATGATTAATCTTTATTTCTTTCCAATATCAAGGATATAACACGGTCTATATCGTGTGATTAGAGACTAAAATATCATCTCCAAAAACAGCTTAATTTAGAAAAAGAAACTAAAGGCTTTCCACTGTTCTTTTTTAATCGAAATATTTAGACATTTGCTTACTTAATTGTAACTGTGCAGAACATCCAAGTGGTAGGTTTTCCAAACTGAGTTTAAAATATATTTTTTGCTCTTTATTTTCCAGATTTAAAAGCTAGTTTGAATCTAGCCAAAGACCGTCGTGTGCAAAGGGGGCTGGTGCATATTAAATCTGTCGTGGCCTCAAATGTCCTCACGTTGGCATGATGTGGAAGTTTGGAGAGTGGGGTGTCAACTCAGGTCACCTTGTTATCTGACAAAGGTTCAAAATTATGTGGGATTTTCCTCGTATCTTTCCCTTCGGGTTTGATCCCGGACAGTTGCCAATAGCCCGTTGTGTCGCGCCAGTGCGACGTTGCTTAAAATATCTTCCTACCTCCAGATTTAAAATTAATATTTTAGACTTTTGTATACCAGAAGCTCAGTATTGAGTAAGTTTCCACATAACTGACTTTTTTGATATCGTTATGTATGCATGATGTTTAGAAATAGCAATATAGAAATTGATTCGAAAGGTACGTAAGATATGAGGTGAATGATTTTTGTATTGAAAATTAATTTGTATTTTTTACATAAATGTGGGTATCTGGGTATAAAATATCAGAAGAACGCCTGCCATTTCTTGTGATCCAGGAAGTGATCAAGCGCCAGGATGATGAGAATGACCGTCGAACGAGTCAGATCTCAGATGGAGAGACGATGGAGAACCCTGAAGAAGTGGCATACAGCCACACATGATGAGCATGTGATGTAACGATGATCCCCGTGAGCAGTTCCCCCTATTCATTGTAATTAACCATATTTAATGGTAAAGATAGTCTCATCTCTTTGCCAATAAATAAGAATTCTACATAAGTGTATGTCCTATTAAAACGAAGCAATCATTGACTATGTGGTTTAGATTTAGGCAAATTTGTTGAGTCATAAATATACCGACGTTATGAACATGAACTTTGAATAGCGGATCCAAAAAAGAGAAAAGAATGCGAAATGTCTCCTCTAATAATACACTTGAGTAAGTAACGTTGGATAAATAATACATTTGAGTAAATAACATGGAATAAATAACACATTTGAGTAAATAATATTGGATAAATAACAGATTTGAGTTTAAACGCTTAAATTTATAATTCAGAATCGATTCTGCAACCTTGGGTAGAAAAACAAGTTAAGGAAAAGAAATATGCAATCAATTCTTTTAATATTGAATTTTACGCATAAAATATTAAATTGAATTCAGCAGTCATTGAGTCAAATGAAACCTTAACTCTTTTTCAAAAATTGTAAAATTTTATCAAAAGTTCTAAATTGATTTAGTCTATCACCATACAGCCATCATAACGATCTGCACGACGAAAATTTACAATCGTAAAAAATCATTTACAAAATTGTTAGCAATGCAGAACATGCAATGTATAAATAACTAAACACTAGGATATAACTTTTATCTTACAAAGATATAACTTTCATCAGTCATATTTTAATAAGGCAAAAATTGTTCGAAATAGATCTAACGAAAATATAGTTTTCCCCCTTGAGAAGATTAACATAAAAAAAATTTATCATCTAAATTTCCAGAAAATTTCATCTATACATTCGTAGGCTTTTACTTTTAGATTATTTTGATAGAATTCATAAGCGTCTAAACTTCAAAATAGATTTAATTTACTTGTATAAAAACTTTTCAGTTGTTTTTCTCCAGATAGAAAATTCATTTTACAAGAAATGCAATGAAAGCATTGTAAATGGAAGAAAAATATCCTAAACGATGTCAAACAATAATTGCTAAAAGATATTTTAAAAAGGTACTTTTTTAGAAACATGTTTGCAACAAATTTCTAGCGTATAGCTGTTTTTCGAGATTACAAAAATTCTGGAATAACATCTAATAGACTTGAAGGTGTTGAATATTCAATTCTGTAGTCTCAATAAACATGGATTATATTCAGTCTATCGAGAACCCAATTAATTTTTTTCGTAGAATTTTTTGGGAGCTACTGTAGGTGTTTCACAAAAAATCTCTTTTCTTATCCCTAAGTTTCCCATGTTTCAAGGAGGATCTTTCCCCTATACAGGGTGAGTCTAAATAGTTTTTACAAAATAAGAGGGGTGATAGTACCCATCCAGACGAGCAATAATTACCATGAAACATAGGGTCGCATTCCACTCTGGGAGGCAGAAAATTCTCATATTGTATTAATTTTATACTCGTTTTCTTTTGTTAAATGATGCGAAATAATGTGATCAAAATTAAGTGGAGTAGTTTTATTTGTTGTAACAGTGTTCTTATCTTATTTTATATATTCTAAATAGTAATTTTATGTTCTTTTCTTATGAATGTCCCTGAGGCCAGTGACTAGCAGGATGGCCGAATCTGTAGGATTGTTGTAAATGGACTCCAGATGGCAGCACGATACTCCCATGACATCATACTTATGATGTAACGCGATCCTGCGCGGGAAGGGAGACTCTTTTTTTTTTCCTGGAGGGAACGTTCGTGTGTGCAGACGTAAAGCTGCGCTGTGTTTTCTTTTTCTCAATGTTTTTTGTATTTTATGTCTCTTCGTTGTGTTGTGTCCGTCCAAATAAACAGTGATTGTCATTTTCACTGACTGTTTCTCTTTGTGGAATCACACGAAACAAACCCTACAGAATATGGGGGCTCGGCCTTTGGATAAAGAGAACAGCCGAAACAGAAAGCACAGTGCTTGAACCACACCCTGGTTCTGTTTTGCGGTGTCATCCAGACCCATCGGATATTTCGGAGTGTCGCCATGACACGTTAACTCTTCCAGTTTTTCGACTGATGTGCGTGAGGAATCCTGTCCTCGTACCCGTTAGAGGAATCCTGTCCTCGTACCTGTTAGAGGAGTCCTGTCCCCGTGGCTGTTGGAGGAGTCCTGTCCCCGTGCCTGTTGGAGGAGTCCTGTCCTCGTGCCTATTGGAGGAGTCCTGTCCTCGTACCTGTTAGAGGAATCCTGTCCTCGTGCCTGTTGGAGGAGTCCTGTCCTCGTGCCTGTTAGAGGAGTCCTGTCCTCGTGCCTGTTGGAGGAGTCCTGTCCTCATGCCTGTTGGAGGAATCCTGTCCTCGTGCCCGTTAGAGGAAATCCTGTCCTCGTGCCTGTGGAGGAATCCTGTCCTCGTCTGTGGAGGAATCCTGTCCTCGCCCGTGTTAAAGGCGTCCTACCCTTGTCCTGTGTTGGAGGAATCCTACCCTCGTCGCTTATTGGAGGCTCCCTGCCCTCGCCGTCAAGAACGCAGATAAGCAAAAACTATTATCAACATATTTAACTTAATTTGTTATTATGTATTAATTTCTATGTGCTACTATTGAAGAGTAACATTATTTCCTTCAAGTGTGTTCTTTTAAGTTTCGAAAAAGAAACTGGTACAAATATTTCATTTCATGAAAGTTTAAATCGAAAGTACTGTAACACACACAAAAAAAATTGTTTCTATGGCTTCTCTGCATTTCCGTTTTTTAAACGAACAGAGAAAAGAAAAAAAAATCAGGTGACGAAAAGGAAAATCTTGTTTTTTTAACATAAGTGATATTTTGATCTTTTTTTTTGTTGGAAATACCACCTGCAGTAATTTTTTTTCCCTTAGTGATTCTTTGATAGAGACGGCGTAATAGTTTGATACGTTTGTTTTGTTTTTATAATTTGAAAGTTGAAGCATATTTTTCTTAGATGTGATTGTGTTGTTACCTAGTATTTCGTTTATTTTATTTTATTATGCTATAACAACGTATTTGAATGATGTTTGTTTATGCTTGTACTTAAATACCATATTAGCGTCAAAGGTTATGTGCTACATGTAATACCTGTTAATTTCATTTAATTAATGTTAAGATGCATATTAACGCTTAGGAGCAAAAATGTGTTAATATATGTATTAATTTACAATTGAGTGGTATATTAAGAATTGTGAGAAATTTTTAAATTACGATTGTGTTGGGACATTGGATTTAAGATTGACCATAATGGCTTTCCTTGCAAAATACAAGAAAGTAGATTTGCAACTGCTTGCAGATGAAATGGGTGAAACCGTTAAGCAGGAAATGAAAGTAATAGAACTCAAAGAACTCATAACTAGTAGTTCACATTATGATGAAGTCTTCGTGAAAAATTTGTTAGAGAATATCGCAGAATCACGAAAAGCAGAAGAAGACAAGGCAGCAGAAGAGAGGAAAAGACAAGATGAAGTGGAAGAAAGGAAAAGACAAGATGAAGTGGAACAAAGGAAAAGACGGGATGACGTAGAAGAAAGGAAAAGACGGGATGAAATAGAAGAAAGGAAAAGACGGTGTAAAGACTTCAGACTAAGATAGATGGCGCTCTTGCGCATGCCCAGAAGGACTTTGAGAAAGGAAAGAGTTGAGAACGAGTGTGGCGAGAGACGTGTGGGTTGTGTTTTTTGGAGAGTGATCGAGACTGTGTGAGATGTTTCGTTTTTGATATATACTACCTTTTCTATTTATGTTGTGTGTCGTGTTTGTACTGTGTCTGTGAGTTCATTAAAATGGTTTGAACCAAAAAAAAGGAGTATTCCTTGTGATGATAATTTAAAATTTTGAGCAAGTCAGTACAGACGACGAAGAAATGGTGGCAGCCGTTTGGATACGATCCTGGTATTGCTGATATCTCCAGTGCAAATTATTGGGTGAGTACCAGATTTCATTAGCAACAGTGCCTTTTTAATTGTAATTTGTAAAGTTTTGCATGTTGAGTTTTGGTTCATTGAAGAATCGTTGTTTTGGTTTCATGCAGTTTTGGTTTTG
Organism: Meta bourneti; assembly: GCA_933210815.1. NCBI lineage: Eukaryota > Metazoa > Arthropoda > Arachnida > Araneae > Tetragnathidae > Meta > Meta bourneti. The sequence continues at coordinate 74,001,020 of OW119925.1, forward strand.
TAAAAGGCAGTTGTAATATGCAAAAATGCTCTCTTATTTTAACTAGGCTGATATAGTTAAAATTTTGTTTGGTAAAAGGAGTGATAATTTCGAAAAGTGTTCTTATTTTAACTAGGCTGATATAGTTAAAACTTTGTTTGGTGAAAGGTAGTTGCAATTTTGCAAGTGTTCTTATTTTAACTAGGCTGATATAGTTAAAATTTTGTTTGGTAAAATTGAGTGGTAATTTTGAAAAAGTGTTCTTATTTTAACTAGGTTGATATAGTTAAAATTTTGTCTGATTTTGAAAGGCAAATTTATTCTGTTGATTTGCAAAACTATTCTTATTTTAGCTAGACTGATATAGTTAAAATTTTGTTTGATTAAAAAAAGAAAATTTAGGACACTCATGTGGTATATATAAAAAAAGAATTTTCTGTTCTGAATGGTTAGAATTAGAACTATTCAAATGGTCAGTTTGAGTTTTGTTTTCTGAGAAAAGAGAATTATTTTAAAATTTTAAATTGAGATAGCCTAGTTTGTTTTGTGTTCTTTTGTATGATGCTATCTGATGACAATTGAAGTGTTGTTAAAATTTGATTTGATTCTGTTGTATGATTCAAAATAGAATTACAAATTTGGTGTAGAAGTATATAGTTTGAATTACAAGTATAATTCTTTTTGATGAGTGTTGTCAACAGCACCAAATGCCTAGAATTTTCAATATTTAGTGCGTCTTGGGTTATTTTGCTTTGGAAAATATTTTGTTATATTTCTGAATGAATCGGAAATTCATTTAAAAGAGTTTTGGAGTGTTTTGAAATTGTCATTTTCATTTGTTGCTCATTTAAATAACTAAGAAACCCCTTAGAATTGTTTATTTATTTTGCGGAATTTTGAATGTCTAACTTGTGTACTTAAGGAAATTTTTGTTAGTAATTTGAAATTGCTTTGTGTAACTAATTTGGCAAATGTGAGACCATTTTGTGTTCAGAAAAAGAACTCGAAAAAAAAAATAATCTGAAAGTGTGGATTTGAATTATTCACTTCCTGTGTTTGTTGACGAAAAAAAAAGAAAAGGAAAAGAATGATATTCTGTTTTATATTTTTGTGTGTGCATTTATGCTTCTGAGTGTAAATCAATTGTTCATAGAGAAAAGGGAATTCTTTTGAACTGAAAATACCTTTTCTTGATTAGACAGGAAAGTTGAGTTTATATTCTAAATTGTATTTTAATTGTAGCATTATTTTCAAAACAGCTGTTCTTTAGTTGAACTTTTCTTTAACTGTTTATTTTCTTCTCAATTTGAAAACATCTTTAAAAAAAGATATTGTTTTAATGAATGAAAATTTTAATTTGTTTATGTGTTCGAAAATTATTTCTATTGATTTTTGGTTGTTCGGTAAGAAAGTTGTAACGTAGAATTAGCGAATTTAATTCTTTGATAAAGTCTTGTGAATTCTGTTGGAATTTAATACCTTAATAGAGGTTTTTGATAGTGTTTCCCCTGGCCCTTAATCATGGCATTTCTTGCAATTGGTAGAAAGCAGGACTTAATTGCTGTTGCGGAAGAAATTGGTGAGAAGGTACCAACTTCGTGCAAGGTTGCGGATATTAAACAAATAATTTTAAAAAGCCCAAATTTCGATCGGGAGGAGGTAACGATAATCATGGAACGAGTCATAAAAGATAGACTGGAAGAGGAAGAATTAGCTAGACAAGAAAAAATTCGTGAGGAAGAATTAGCTAGACAAGAAAAAATTCGTGAGGAAGAATTAGCTAGACAAGAAAAAATTCGTGAGGAAGAATTAGCTAGGCAAGAAGAAGAACGACAAGAGCGGGAAAAGGTCAGACAACATGAACTCGAAATTAAAAAACTAGAAATGGCTCAGAAGGAATTTCGCCGGTCTGAAGAGGAATCTGAAAATGGGGCGGATAGAAACAGAAAAATCCAACTTACCCAAATCACTCCCAAATTTGACGAAAAAGGGGATGAAATGGGATTGTATTTGATCAATTTCGAGAGGAAAGCAGAGATGGCTCGAGTGCCGAAGGAGGACTGGGTGGCTTATTTGCTGGCCGTTTTGCCAGCCGAGTTATCTAACATGCTTGCCCGAGAACCTCCTGAAGTGGCCAACAATTATGATGTTGTGAAAGATCTCATTCTGAAACGATACAAAATGAACGCTGAAAAATTGAAACAGTGTTTCTACAGACATCAGAAAACAGCAGAGAAAACATGGAGAAATTATGCTCATGAACTGTACAGCTACTTCACTGAATGGCTTGCTGAATTGGAAATTGAAACCTTTCAGCAACTAAAAGATTTAATCGTTGCCGAGCAATTGAAGTATCGTGTACCAGATCAAATCAAGGAGCATTTTCTTGACAAATGGATGAAGTTGAAGACACCTTTTGAATTGGCAGAAGTGATCGAGGAGTACGAAACCATCAGGCAGAGTTTCAGGAAGAAGGAATTTCCAAAGAAATATGGCTATCAAGGTTCAAAGGGACATTTTAGTGGAAGTAGACCCAAAGTACCATTCAAGGATGACAAGAACAAACATCCGGTCAAAACCGAACCCGCAAGCAACGAAAACCGTGAAAGAGAGTTTGAAAAGAGAAGACAGCTCCGATGCTATGAATGCGGTTCGTTATCACATCTGAGACCCCAATGCCCGAAGCTCAAGAGATCTGAAGTAGTAGCTGCCAATGAAGTCTTTGGAAGACACGTGCCTGAGTTGATGTCTCCTTATACTAGTGCTGGGACAGTAAATGGAGCCCAAATGTCTATCTTGAGAGATACTGGTGCCAGCATCGATCTTATTCCCAGAAAATTTATCAAACCACATATGTACACAGGTGAGCATGTGTGGCTCGCTTCTCCATTAGTAGACAGCCCGGTCTGCTTGCCCATTGCAGAAGTTGATTTGAACTGCGAATTGGGACATGTCCTTACGAAAGCTGCTGTAAGAGACAGTTTTCTGGATCAAGAGCATTACCTACTAAGTAACAAAACCGTTGCTCTGATCGAGAGTATGAAAAAAGTTAAGGAGCTGGAGATCCAAGTTATTAATGCAGTTCAGACGAGAGCTCAGAAAAGTCTTTTGACAGCCGAAGTTGAAGAGTATCCAGTTGAGTCGAGTCCTGGAGAAGAGAATGACAGTACCGTGTTAACAGAGGAAGACGGAGAGGTATTGCCTATGGCGGAAGAAGCCTCACTTCCAGATCTGATTAAAGCCTCACGGAATGATTTTGTCGAAGAGCAGCGCAAGAGTAAAGAGTTGAAACCACTTTTCCTAGAAGCTGAGGAGTTAGCAAAGGAAACCAAGTATGCAATCGTTAATCAAATGCTGTTCTATCTGAAAAGTGACAAGGATGGTACGCAGAGAAAACTGCTGATTGTTCCAGAGAAGTTTCGGAACCAATTAAAGAAACTTTCTCATGAAGGAACAGCGGCTCACTTAGGAGTGACCAAGACTAAAGATGCTCTTTTTAAAACTTTTTTTTGGCCGAATTGTTACAAAGATGTTGAAGAATTTGTCAGATCTTGTGACCAATGTCAGCGAGTCGGGAAACCTCGGGATAAGAAGAAGGCACCCATGAAGATCGTTCCTGTCATCTCGGAGATCTTCACAAAGATTAATGTGGATGCTTGTGGTCCTTTACCTACTACACCATCTGGAAACCGGTATCTCATCACTGCAATTTGCATGTCTTCCAAATATCCCGATGCAGTTCCTGTCCCAAATCTTAGTTCTTCAACCGTGGTCGATAGTTTCCTGCAAATCTTTAGTCGGATGGGTTTCCCGAGGGAGCTGCAAAGCGATCAAGGAACGTCGTTTACAAGTGCACTCACAACGGAGTTCCTGGAGAAATTTGGAGTTAAAGTAGTGCGAAGTTCCGTACATCATCCCCAGAGCAATCCTGTGGAGAGACTACATAGAACTTTGAAGAGAATTCTTCGAGTCCTGTGTCTGGAGTCAGGACCTGATTGGGAGAAAATCTTGCCTCATGCCCTGTTTGCTCTACGAGTTGTTACTCATGACAGTACTGGATATACTCCAGCTGAGCTGGTTCATGGACAGAATTTGAGGACTCCCATGACTCTACTGTACGAGAACTTGACGGAAAGCGAGGAAGAGAAGACTAGCGTAGTATCATATGTCTTCAAGCTACTAAACCGCATGAAAAGGTGTCAAGAATTAGCCGTCCAAAACATGGAGAACGCCAAAGACAAACAAAAACTATGGTATGATCGCAAGGCTGTGAAGCGTAAATTTTGTGAAGGCGACCTTGTGCTGGTTGTCGCTACATCTAGGCCTAACAAAATGGCAGTTCATTGGATCGGCCCAGGGAAAGTCTTTAAACAGCTTTCCGAAACCAACTACATTGTGCAGTTTCCAGAAAAAGACAAATCCCATGTGAACATGCTCAAGCCATATTTCCAGAGACCCGAAAATGTGAATTTAATCTGTCTAAAAGAGATTAGGAACTGTGACAACGAGGAGGACATTCCAAGTCTCGAGCAGAAGCCTGAAGTCTCGGAAATGACACAAATTTGGCAAGACATAGAACAAAATGGTCGCTTGTCAGAAGATCAGAAGGAGCAGCTGAGAGAGTTGCTATCAAAATACTCTAGCTCATTCTCAAACCAGCCGGGGTGTACTGATCTTACTGAACATGACATTGAGCTTGAATCTGAGAGGCCCATCTGTGCCAAACCTTACAAGATGTCTCCACGCCAAACAGAAATTTTGAAGATGGAAGTGGAGAAGATGCTGTCGCTCAAAGTCATTGAGCCAGGAGAATCTGATTTTACTTCTCCTCTTATTCTGGTAGAAGTACCAGGAAAGGATGCAAGACCATGCATCGACTATCGAAGACTCAACAAGGTCACTAGAACCCAGTACTTTCCTCTGCCAAACATTGAGCAGCTTGTTGAAAAAGTGTCAGCTGCCAAGTATATCACCGTTCTAGATTTGACCCGAGGTTATTGGCAAATACCTCTGAGTAAACGAGCCCAAAGATATTCAGCTTTTGTAACCAGTTTTGGGACATTTCGACCGTTGAGATTGCCATTCGGTTTGAAAAATGCCCCTTATGACTTTAGTCGTTTGATGGCCGAACTGTTGAAAGACTGTGGAGAATTTGCATGCCCTTACTTGGATGATGTAGCCATCTATTCCCTAAGTTGGGAAGATCATTTACAACATTTGAAAACCGTCTTAGAAAAGATGAATGCAGCTCATCTGCACATCAAGCCTTCTAAGTGCCAGTTTGCTCGTGCGTACGTAAAGTATCTTGGGCACTTGGTTGGTCAGGGCCAGAGAACACCTGGAGAATTGAAGATCCAAACTGTAAAGGACTTTCCGACCCCTGCGACTAAGACGCAGATCCGATCTTTCTTAGGACTTGCGGGGTATTATCGAAAATACATTCCTGACTTTTCAGTCCTCTCAGCACCAATTACAGATCTGCTGAAAGGAAAAAATCGTCGTGCTGCTGTCATATGGACTGATGCTTGTCAAGAGGCGTTTGACAATTTAAAGAAACGGTTGTCGGAGAATCCGGTGTTGTACAGTCCAGATTTCTCGAGACAGTTTCTCGTCCAATGTGACGCGTCAAATCTTGGGATTGGCATCGTTTTGTCCCAAATTAATGACATTGGTGAGGAACATCCTGTCATGTACTTGAGTCGGAAGTTCTCAAATGCAGAACAAAAGTACAGTACCATCGAGAGAGAGTGCGCAGCTATCGTGTTCGCCATCCAAAAGCTGCGATGTTATTTGGATGGACACCAGAAGTTCATCATCCAGACGGACCATAATCCCCTTGTTTGGCTGGACAAAAATACGGGAACCAACCCTAGACTTTTACGTTGGGCTTTGATCCTGCAGCCATTCAATTATGAGGTTGTCCATAAGAGGGGGAAACAGCATCAAAATGCTGATTCATTAAGTCGCATCCCATAAACCTCATATCCTTTTATTTTATATTAGTAAGTTTATTGTTTATTTTGATATTTGTATTATGTGTGAAAATTTTAAATTTTTCTTATCATTAGTGTAAATTGTTTTCCTAAATTTTTAATAAGTATATAATTTTTTGTATAATATTTTTGAGTTCAAGGCACTGATTGCTATAATCTGGTACATGTGCAGTGTATTTTGTGTACTTGAACTCTTGAACTTTTCCAATGACTGCACCTATCTGGAGACTTTTTCAGGCAGTGGAGTCATCAAAACTTTTCCCTCATTCTTCGAGAAAAGTTTCCTCCTTGTGGGGAGGAGTTTATAAGTCTGTAAAGACTTCAGACTAAGATAGATGGCGCTCTTGCGCATGCCCAGAAGGACTTTGAGAAAGGAAAGAGTTAAGAACGAGTGTGGCGAGAGACGTGTGGGTTGTGTTTTTTGGAGAGTGATCGAGACTGTGTGAGATGTTTCGTTTTTGATATATACTACCTTTTCTATTTATGTTGTGTGTCGTGTTTGTACTGTGTCTGTGAGTTCATTAAAATGGTTTGAACCAAAAAAAAGGAGTATTCCTTGTGATGATAATTTAAAATTTTGAGCAAGTCAGTACAACGGGATGAAATGGAAGAAAGAAGAAGAAAAGACGAATTAGAGATGAAACGATTCGAAATGTCTTCAAATTTATCGACCGGTAATAATGAAGTTATGGGTAAATTAAACAATCCAAAATTTGACGTTCAAAAAATAATACCAAAGTTTGATGCAAAAGACAATGATATTAGTTTATATCTGGTTATGTTTGAACGCCAGGTCAAAATAATGCAAATACCGACAGAGTATTGGGTAACCCACTTAGTCAGCGTACTCCCATCAGAGATAGTCGGCCTAATTGCAAGAGAATCGGATGAACAAGCAACTGATTACGAATACATAAAATCGTTGCTCTTGAAGAGATTTAAGTTAGGACCAGAAAGCTTTAGACAATTATTTGTGAAGCATCAAAAGAAACCTGAAAATACATGGCGAGATTTCTACTACGAAATAAAGAATTATTTAGACGAGTGGTTGATGAGTTTAGAAGTAACAACTTTTGAAAAACTCAAAGATCTGATGATAGTGGATCAATTAAAAAGAAAGGTTCCAGTGGAAGTTCGAGAACATTTCATAGATGATTGGGCAAAGATGATATCACCAATCCAGTTAACTGAAAAACTAGATGAGTATGAAAAAGTGCGAGTAAATTACAAGAAGCAACCAAGCGAATTTCAAAAAGAGAAAAACTTTCCGAGGAATGCACAGTTTGGACGTGGACGACCACGAACACCTCCTAATCAAATGCATTTCCATTTCAAGAAATGGAATAACAATGAGAACCAGAGGTATCCAAAACAAACACCAAGTCATCGATTTATGAGAAATGACAGTGGTCTGCATTCAGTGCACAAACCCGATGAGAAAGAAAGGACATCAGAAGCCCATATTACACAAACGTCTAACAATGTTGTAGACGGAAAGGTTCACACCAAAGAGATCTGTTTGAACAATTTGACTGTTGTTGCACTCGTCGATACAGGTAGTTCAGTATGCCTCATGCGCGAAGATGTTTACAAACAGACAATCGACCTTCCCAAGCTGTCAAACACGCCCTTGCTTTTGTCTGGTATTGGAGGATCACAGGTTTGGACGAAAGGATCCTTTGAGCATGAAGTTAAAGTAGATGGATATCATTTTTCTTTAACATGGCATGTAGTACCCGCACCACAGTTGAGTTACCAAGCAGTAATTGGAGCAGATATTTTGGGACAAGCTTCATTAAACTTTACCAGCAGTGGTGTTGAATTTAATAACTATGAAGAAAAGATGTGGCTCATGCAAATAACCCAAGTAAACCAGGAAGATCAAGTTGATCTTAGCCACATTAATGACGTACAAATAAAAGCGGAATTAAAACAGATAACGTCATCGTATAAACCGGAAAAGACAGAAACAACTGATGTCTCCATGAGAATTATTCTAAATGATGCTGTGCCGATTTACCAAAGAGCTCGTCGTCTGTCTTTTCCTGAGAAACAAGAAATTGATAGACAGATCCAAGAATGGTTGGAACAAGGAATAATTAGGACTAGTAATTCTGATTATGCTAGTCCAATAGTATTAGTAAAAAAGAAAGACAACACAACCAGATTGTGCATAGACTATAGGAAGCTAAATAGAAAATTAGTTAAAGACAGATTTCCCCTTCCCTTGATAGACGATGTATTAGACAAGTTGGAAGATGCTAGAGTGTATACTACTTTAGACTTGAAGAACGGATTTTTCCATGTTAATGTTGAGGAAGAAAGTCGAAAATACACTTCATTTGTTGTTCCAGACGGACAATTTGAATTCACTAAAGTCCCTTTCGGATTGAGTACTAGCCCTAGTGTTTTTCAAAGATATGTTTATAGTATTTTCCGAGATCTTATGAACAAAGGTTTCGTGATAATTTATATGGACGACATTATCATACCATCGAAAAATGAAAAGGAAGGTTTAGATAAGTTAAAAACTGTATTTGAAGTTGCATCCAAGTATGGACTCGAGTTGAAAATGACCAAGTGCCAGTTCCTGAAAAAGAAAGTGGAGTTTCTCGGTCACATAGTTCAAAATGGCACTATCCGTCCATCACCTACGAAAACTATGGCAGTTACGAAGTTTCCTGTCCCAACAAACATGAAGCATGTACAAAGCTTTTTAGGACTAACGGGTTACTTCAGGAAATTTATTTCAGGATACTCTACAATTGCTAAACCGCTTAGTGATTTGCTCAGAAAAAATAGTTCATTTGCTTTTGGTCCTGAACAAAAGGAGGCATTTGAGAAACTTAAGAACTTACTAACAGAAGGTCCAGTATTAGGTATTTTCAAACAAAGAAGGAAAACGGAACTGCATACAGATGCGAGCAAACATGGCTATGGTGCCATGCTCCTGCAAGACTGTGAAGATGGAAAACTACACCCTGTTCATTACATGTTAAAGAAAACAAACATAGCCGAAGAAAAGTATAGCAGTTATGAACTGGAGGTCCTAGCCATTGTCGAAGCCTTAAAAAAATTCCGTGTTTACCTGTTGGGCAACCATTTCAAAATTGTAACCGATTGCTCGGCCTTCCAGAAAACAATGGACAAAAAGGATCTTGTAACACGAATTGCAAGATGGGCCCTTTTATTAGAGGAGTTTGACTATGAAATTGTACATAGACCCGGCAAAAGAATGCAGCATGTCGATGCCTTAAGTAGACATCCAGTCATGATTGTAGGAAAGGACACTTTGACTGCACAACTGAAGAATGCACAGTTGGCAGATGAACATATTTGTGCCCTTAAAACACTCCTGCCTAGTAACGAGTCTCAGGAGTATTTTGTACGAAATGACATTCTCTACAAATTTGTAAATGGTCGCGAACTTATAGTAGTGCCCAGAGATATGCAAACCGAAATAATTAAATTAGCTCACGAAAAGGGCCATTTTTCAGCAACTAAAACAGAAGATGTGGTAAAGCAAGAATTCTTCATTTCTAACTTAAATAAATTAACTCAAAAAGTAATCATCAACTGTGTACCGTGCATTTTGGCCAATAAGAAATGTGGAAAAAAATAGGGGTTTCTGAATCCCATTGAAAAGGAAGATATACCCTTAGGTACTTATCACGTTGATTTTATCGGTCCATTGCCGTCAACAAACAAAAAGTACCAACACATTCTGACCATTGTTGACGCCTTTACAAAATTTACCTGGTTATATCCAGTCAAATCAGTTTCTGCAGAGGATGCATTGGAAAAAATTCGATTACAACAACAAACTTTTGGAAATCCCTTGAGGATCATAACCGATAGAGGCTCAGCATTTACATCAAAAGCTTTTGCCGACTATTGCGCTGACGAGGGAATTCAACACTTACAAATCGCCACAGGAGTACCTCGTGGAAACGGGCAAGTTGAGAGGATCCACCGTACTCTTATACCAGTCCTCACCAAGTTAACACTTGATGACGCGACAAAATGGTTTAAATATGTGGATAAATTACAAAGAGTTCTTAATGGTACAATGAGTCGAAGTACGAAGTGGACACCATTTGAACTTTTAACTGGGGTGAAACTAAGAAACAAGGAAGACATCATTCTCAGAGATCTCCTAGTAGAAGAAATGATAGAACAATTCCAAGATGAAAGAAATTGTAACAGACAAGATGCAAAACAAAACATCCAAAAAATTCAAACCGAAAATAGAAGAACCTACAACAAGAAAAGAAAGAAAGCGCCTGAGTTGGCGATTTAGTGGCCATTCAGAGGACGCAGTTTGGTTCTGGTCTCAAACTGAGACTTAAGTTTTTAGGTCCATACAGGGTGACGAATGTGAAACCCAAAGACAGATATGAGGTTGAGAGGGTTGGTGAACATTCAGGTCCCAAATTTACCACTACCTCTGCTGATCTGATGAAATATTTTTCGAAAATGTGACGCTTTATACTTATGATTTATTTTTGATTTATGCCTATTCTCATATTGTATTAATTTTATACTCGTTTTCTTTTGTTAAATGATGCGAAATAATGTGATCAAAATTAAGTGGAGTAGTTTTATTTGTTGTAACAGTGTTCTTATCTTATTTTATATATTCTAAATAGTAATTTTATGTTCTTTTCTTATGAATGTCCCTGAGGCCAGTGACTAGCAGGATGGCCGAATCTGTAGGATTGTTGTAAATGGACTCCAGATGGCAGCACGATACTCCCATGACATCATACTTATGATGTAACGCGATCCTGCGCGGGAAGGGAGACTCTTTTTTTTTTTCCTGGAGGGAACGTTCGTGTGTGCAGACGTAAAGCTGCGCTGTGTTTTCTTTTTCTCAATGTTTTTTGTATTTTATGTCTCTTCGTTGTGTTGTGTCCGTCCAAATAAACAGTGATTGTCATTTTCACTGACTGTTTCTCTTTGTGGAATCACACGAAACAAACCCTACACATATATATATATATATATATATATATATATATATATATATATGTAGTACGGTGTCTAGGGTGTGATGAAGTGAAGCTGGATGACACGGAGATTAGGACAAATACGACATTTAATTATTCTACGAACTACTATATACATGAAAGGTTACATGGATGCCGGCACAGCCTACACGCTGGCACATGCACGAATTGTATAAACGGCGCTCCACCTGCGCGTGGAAGCGTTCACAGTCACAAGTCCAGCTCAACTGGAACTGAGTTAGGGAAATAAAGTTACAGTTCTACTCTGCGCGCTGGATGCGACCTCTGGTGGCGGCATGGGGATGGATTCCACAACTCGGCCATTCCTGAAACCCCATTCCGTCCTCGGAATCTCACCAGAACTGCATATCTAAAAAATTCAAAAAAAGGAAATTAAAAGTAAACAATAAAAGAAAATTTCGTAGTGTGCTGAAGTCTGGATCTCTCTAGCTCATTGCAATACTCCAAGGCTTCATGTGATCGGCAGCAGTGGACGTGAGACCTGGTCCTTCATGATGGCCAACTTTCTCCACATCGTACCGGTCATTCGCTCTGCCTGCTTTCACACGATAGGGGCCGAAGAACTTTGGACGTAGCTTCAGACCAGATCCAAACTGGGTTCTTTGGATGGCTACCAGGTCACCTATCTTGTAACAACTAGCTTTTTTTCTTTTCCGGTTGAAACTCTTGCGATTCTCTTCTTGTATTTTCAGGATATTTCGCTTTGCCTCATCTCGAAGTTTTTCACGATTCTCCATCATTGAGGTGATGTATTCTTCTTCGAGCACTTGCAAAATTCTTGAGTCGTCCGGACTCTTCATCTTCACACCTGTAAGCAACTCGAATGGAGACCATTTGGTGCTTCTGCTTATAGTGCTGTTGATTGCTCGCTGGACAGCATCTACATGTTTGTACCACTTCGTTGGGTCATCAATGGACAGCTTTGCCAATACAGGGATCAGTGTCCTATGCATTCTCTCAACCTGACCATTTCCTCTTGGAATTCCGGTGGTTATTCTGACGTGATCTATATCTTCTTTCCTGCAATACTCCTCGAATTCCTTTGAAGTGAATGCAGCACCTCTATCGGAAATTATTCTCAAAGGATTTCCAAATGTAGCTTGTTGCTGTTTCAACTTCTGTAATGCGTCCTGAGCGAATGTTGATTTTACAGGGTACAGCCACACAAATTTTGAAAAAGCATCAACAACCGTGAAAATGTGATTGTAGAGTTTGTTCGTAGAAGGTAACGGACCAATAAAATCAATGTGAAAAGTACTCAAAGGGGTATTTTCCTTTGGTATTGGATTCAAGAGTCCTTCTGCTTTTCCTTGCTTTTTGTTCACTAGTATGCACTCAACACAATTGGATACAATATTTTCTACACACTTCCTAATGTTAGGGAAATAAAAATCTTGTTTCACGATATTTTCAGTCTTTGCAACTGCAAAATGACCTCGAAGATGTGCTTCTCTAACTACCTCGGTTTGCATGGAATGTGGGACCACGAGTGCATCCTTGTCTCCTACACTGTCATGCGATGTTATATCGCCGAACGAAGAGGATGCCAAATCGGCCAGAGTCGTGGTAGCCTGGTTGGAAGAGTAACGGATTAGCAACTGGAGGGTTGCGAGTTCGAGTCCAACCAAAGACCGTCGTGCACAAAGGGGGTTGGTGCACGTTAAATCTGTCGTGGCTTCAAATGTCCACTCGTTCGAGTGGTGTGAAAGTTTTGAGAGTGGGGTGCCAGCTCAGGTGACCGTGGTTCAAAATTACGTGATGTTGTCCTCGAATCTATCCTTTCGGGTTTGATCCCGGATATCGCCAATACCCCGTTGTATTGCTCCAGTGCGACGTTGATTGAAATACCTACCTACCAAATCGGTGGTGCCGCGGTAGCCCGGTTGGAAGAGTAACGGATTCGCAACCGGAGAGTTGCGAGTTCGAATCCAACCAAAGACCGTCGTGTACAAAGGGAGGTTGGTATTGGTATTGGTATTGGTATTTTCAATTAACGTCACACTGGAGCAACACAACGGGCTATTTACAAAGGGAGGTGATGCACGCTAAATCTGCCGTGGCCTCAAATGTCCTCACGTTGGCGTGGTGTGGAAGTTTGGAGAGTGGGGTGCCAGCTCAGGTGCTGCCTCGTCATCTGACCGTGGTTCAAAATTATGTTGTGTTGTGCCCTTGGATCTTTCCCTTCGGGATTGATCCCGGACCGTCGCCAATAGCCCGTTTTGTTGCGCCAGTGCGACGTTAATTAAAAATACCAAATTCCTACCAAATCGGCAGTCAATTTTTCACAGGACAATCACGTGACTACTAGTCGACACGTTGGTCACACTTTTTGAAGCTCCCCTCAATAGCAATGCTACTTATGTTTCACGTATACGTATGTTGAAATCATTTTTTGAGAAGGATTTTCAATGTAAACAGAAAGAAACCACCGAAGAAGAAAAAATACTTTCAGCTGACTATTAAAATTAATTTATACTAAATTAACAAACTAATGTTGGCGTGGTGTGGAAGTTTGGAGAGTGGGGTGCCAGCTCAGGTGTTGCCTCGTCATCTGACGCGATTCAAAATTACGTGTTGTCCTCTGTTGTTTCCCTTTAGGATTGATCCCGGACCGTCACCAATAGCCCATTATGTTACTCCAGTATGACGTTAATTGAAATACCTACCTACCTAACACATAATTGATTTACGGCTGTTTGGACGATGTTTGTTAATATAAGCTACCCGCAGAAATAGCATTCTAGTAACATGCCAAGTTACGAAAGTGGTTATCAAAATACTAGCGTCCACTGTATGTAACCTTACAGTAAGAACTTCCATTCTAAAATCATCTACCTAATGAAATAGATGGAGTATGCGCGCGCAGCTTCATGCTATTTCAACCTTAAAGATCTGTCACGTGGTTGTAGAAAAAAGCATGAATCATAATGCGGGACAAATTATTGATTAGTTAAAGTGATTATTCAGAATTTATTAAAAACACTAGTTAGCGCATAGATGTAACCAATGGGCCTGAATTGATTCGTAAGCCCACGTGACTTTTCCTTCTGTGATCTTACGATAGCGGCTCCGCCCCATGCTTTAACTTTCATTGGAAGGTCGATGTCTTCGACCGTGTTATGCAAACATTTTAAAACCTATAAATTATCGACCGAACTTTCTTTGCGTACTTGCTCGTTCATGGTAAGTGAACAAGTTGTCTCCATGTAAAAGTCAGCTTTCAAGTAATGCTAATTTTATTACTTGTCAATTGTACGACGGAATTTTAAAAAATGAAAATGTGTATTTGATTTTGTTCGACAATTAGATTAAGATTTAAAAATTCTTTGTTAGACCTTAAAACTGGATTTTATGCTGTCTTCGTTTCTATTTACATGTATTCCTATCCCGAGATTGCACGAAATTCTGAATCTCGATTTAGTTTAAAGTTTTATAGCATGTTATCTAAATTAAATAACATAGTAATAATTTCATTTCAAAGCATGTTAAATACTGAAAGTTGTTTGTCGACAGTATTGTTCTTAAGCAATTGTGCTTGTTGGCTCAGTACGCCATAACTTGACCAAAAAAATAGCACGATTTTATTGGCAGTTGTAATGCGTATAAATATTGTGTAAAGATACCTAAATTTATTAAGGAATCCTGTTCTGTCAAATGTTATTTCTTGACTAGTTCGTGCAAGATGACTGCCAGTTGTGTCAAAATCCAATCTTTAAAATTAAAATGGCTCTTGGCTGAATTTGCTTCAACAAGGACTTCAAAATTTTAAGTTAATCTAGATATATCAAAACGTTTGAATAGTATTTTAATAGATTTCAATTTGAAATTTCTCGAGAAATAAGTGATAGTAAACTCGTTCCAGTTAGTTTCCATGGAATTGTTCTGATGAATATGCATGTAATGAGTATTACAATTTTGAAAGCTGTAACCAATCCGAGTCTTGAATATTGAACCTATAAATATTGGATTTCTTTTCTAGATGGAAAAATTACTCTTCATTTCGATCCTCTTGTTTGTGCAATATGCATCCACTCAACTTGCAATCGATCGCAAGCCCGATTCTTCAGATATTCCAGGGGAAGTTTCGGATCCCATTTTAACACTGTTAACCGAACTAGGACTCTTAATCTTGGACGTGGACGAAGTAGTCAGCGTACACACTGCACCAAAAGTCGAGCTTGAAGACAGAGTGAAAGAACAAATGTACGGCCGACCGGGGTCAGATTACTTCAGCAGAATCCGTGAAAACTACAAGACTCTTCAGCGAAGAGTAGGGTCACTGAACCTTGCAGATGCTCTGTCAGTGTCTTCTAAACTGTTTGGCGTGAATGTTAAAAATGAAGGACGAAAATCATCTGTGGATGTGTCTATACCTTCGTTGCCAATTCAGATACAATTGAGATCGGAAAACCCATCTGTTAAAGAATCTTACTCGCGAATGTCCGATACCGCTGAAGACTCTACCACAAAAGGACTTAAGAAAATCCACCCTCCAGAATCGAGTTTCGCCGGTAAAATTAAAGTGGGAGATGCAGAAATGAAGATTCATTCAACGTTCAAAATACCTCCTGATACTACATCGGAAGCAAAACAAGGTGAGCCACTGACAGGACACCTGATTGAATTGGGAAGTTCTGGTGTAGCAGGGAAGAGTCGAAAAGAAAGAGACATACCAATCGTAAAGAGGGCAAGTGATGACCTTGTGTCTTTATTCGCTCAGAATTATCGAGAGTTTCTGTCTAACCCCGGTCCGGGATTGGAAGACTTTAAAAATGAAGACACGGAGGTAATTTTAGATGATGTCTCCTACTCGAAATCCACAATCGATACTTTGACCAAGGAAGCGCTACGAAATGCTAAGGTGGCCTTGGATTCGGATTTGCCACCATCCGAAATCATCGACGAACTCGATGCATTGGCGAAGTTGGTTCTTGCCCGTCGTCGTAAACATGCGAAAAAAATCGTGTCCGAGGTGAATCCAGGTGATGATGCTGAAGCTACTCGGAAAGGTAAATTTGAGCGGAGTGCTATTCAAGAACCAATCGATTCGGTGAAAACGTCAAGTCCCGATGGTGGAAGTGACGAGGAAGTTCCCCAAACGCGATCAACCAAAGAGGATCAAACTGAGGCACCGCCTCGCAAAGAAATAATTTTGTCAGCCTACACGAACAGTGGAGTACCTGTGAAGCTTAGAATAGGCCCAGAAGCTGGCGATCCTTATAGATTCCTTCATAGAATTCTAAGCTCGTATGAAGTTACTTTGCGTGTTCAAATGAAACCGCGGGACGGTATTGAACCGATTGGGAAAGAGGCTCCGCAGTTGGGATCTGAAAATGGTGGACCTCCTACTAATCCTCTTTATATTGATTTATCGGATATAAATCAACGTAACTCGTTTCTGCAGACTTTAAGAAAGTTCAAAACTAAACCGAACTGAATATCGAAAGTAATGCAAGTGAGTAGTATTTTTTCCATTTGAAAATTAACAGAATATGGTTGAGCGTACGAAATGCTGCGCTATTTATTGCTTGTCATTCTCTCCTGGGAGAATTTTGAAACGAGAATATGGAATCGAAATTTGGTTTTTCTTACATCATTAGGATTCAATAACCAGTTGTATTGTTCCAGTACGACGTTAATGACCACCACCTACTCCATGAAACCCTCGGGGACATCTTTAGGTGTTTCGATAGTGGGATGCTAGTTTAGGTGTTGACCTCATCTGACCGTGATTCAAAATTATGAGGCTAATAGCTCGTTGTGTTGCTCCAGTGCGACGTTAATTCAACTATCTACCTTTAGGTGTGTAAGGCATCACAAGCCCGAGGTTCCCAAGTGATCTTCCCTCCCTTTCGTTTTAACCCTTCTGCTTTTTGCTTTTTCTTCCTCCCTCATTGTGTTTGTCTTGTGATTTGCGTAGCTTGCCCAAATATGGTCCTTTCGTTATAAAACCCGAAAACAACCAACCTACTTCTTCATTAGAGCCCTCAGGGGCACATCTTTAGGTGTGTACGAGCCCGAGGTATCAACTCTGAGGTACCTGAATGATCTATCCCCTTCCATTTTACCCTTCTCCTTTTTACTTTTCCACCCTCGTTTTGCCAAATATAGCCCTTGCACCATAAAACCCCAAACCTACTTCATTAGTGAACCCAAACATGAATTCCTTAGCGATATAAAGCAATACACTTAGTACAACGAACTAAATGCTACTTAAATCTAAACGCAAATTGTGCATCAATAGTTTTCATTTGTAACAAGTCATTGCAATTCGTACACTTTTAAGTCGTTGCTTCTAGTCTGATTAGCCCTTATATAGCAAAAATATCTTTAAATCAGACTTGCAACAGCTTTAAATGAAAATTTGCAAATGTGTAATTTATGAGTTTTAGTAAGGTGAATTTTGATTTTTTGATACAGACTTAAAAACTAATTTTAATTAGTTTAATTAAATTCCTTTATTTAACTAATAGGTGCTAAAACACTGGGAAATATTACGTACATTCGCTGCGAAAAAACGACTCCTTCATTAGAGCAATCTTAACGGTAGAGCAATTCAAAGATGGCGTTGGACAGGAACTAACGTCTTCTATAAATTCAAATACGTAAAATTTGCATAAGGGGCCGTCTTCGTATTAAATTGAGCACCAACTTCATAGTTTCCAATAGAAACCCCTATTTTGACAAACAATTTCGAATCTGTCATAATTTAACTTAAGATACCAAATTTCATGTCATTAGGTATTGCCGTTTCGAAGTTATGAGCGCACAAATATTGTAGCTCCTAATGTTAAATCATTTCTGACTTATGGATATCTTCCTAAATAATTTCTATAACGCTGATATGTTGTATCATATTACAGTTCAAGAACCCTATAAAATCCAGAATATTTTATTTTGAAAATAGTTTTTAGTATGCAATTATTAAATTTAATGTTTGAAAAAAAATTATGAATTGAAACCTTACTATGTTTTGATGGGAATCAATTCAGGCCTAATATGATCATGCAAACTTTCAGCTCATTCCAATGGTTAGTTTTTCTGCTACATTAAATTTTCCTCATTATGGCAATATTAGGGGCATCCAAAAGTTTAAAAAACGTCTGATAAACCTGAGGAATATTTAAATTTTTGAAAAATGGTTAGAAATTTAATTTATGTAATTTAAATACATTACCTTTTATCAGTATAGATAAACTACTAACCAATGATCGATTGATTGACTCGCTATTCGTCTTTTGGATGATCGGCATATCAGTTCGATTGTATTAAATACAAGTAGTTGTACGTAGGCTTTTTGGTTGCATGTTTTGAATTTAAATTTGTATTTACAAACGATTATGCCAAGAATGACATTTCTTTTAAGATTCTTTCAGTCAAGCATCAAATGAACAGTTCCTGAACAACTACAATTAATCTCGATCTACGAATAGCGATTTTCAATGTGGAAATGATTCCTGAAATTGACAACTTTAACATTGAATATCTCCTGATATAAACTTAGTCTAAATATGAATTTTCATATTTAGACTAATTTAAAAACGATGCAGAATCTGATTAAGTCATCAAAACGTGTTTTTTCCCACTGGAAATTTTGTTTCCAAAATTTGATATGAAGATGGTACCTAATGCAATATATGCATTTTAATTTATAGAGGACGTTATTGCCTATTGAATATCTTTTAAATTGCTCTACAATGAATAATGCTCAAAATAAAGGGGTGGTTCGGGTTTTTCCCAAGACTGTACATCCGATTTCAATGATCGAAGTTCTAAAAAATTAAATATACTATCCCCGTGCTTTATTTCTAATTGATGTATTTTTTTTTCTAGGAAACCAGTACACACAAAGATGAAAACAATCCGGAGTAAACCATGGCAACACTCAAAACTTCTAATGTATAATAACAAGTTAATGCAAGTTTATAAAATTGCTTTTTATGTAATTATGGTTTTAAGTTAATAAATAAAAAGTGGCTATTAAATTCCAACACAAATTGTACGTTTTTCTAGAATCTGCAATCGTAATTTTTAAGCAATATTCTGATGTTTTTGCACCATCTTTCCCCATATTAATCACCATGGTTTCTTAATATCTATTTGCTGTAATGACACTAAAATAGCAATATGCACAATTCGGCTTGAAACTTTATTGGAATTAATTCTTAGAAGCAATCTGTTTTCAGCTTCACGCATTTATTTAAATTCAACACCTTGAATCTATTCCAAATTATTTTTACGAGTAATGCATAGCACTCGGGAAATCTACAAAATGAGTTTTAAATTAATGCAAATAAAATACTGAGTACGATTTAAATTTGCAAACTTCAATTTCTTTAAATTAGTCATTGGAATATTTAATTCTCTTCAGAGATGTACACAATTCACGTTTTATGCTACCGTGGCAGGACATTCGATCAGGTTTATTTGTAATTATTAAGGTTGATCTATTCGCTGATTATGATAGTCGTGGTAGCCCGGTTTGGAAGAGTAACGGACCGGCAGCTGGAGGGTTGCGAGTTCGAATCCAACCAAAGATCGTCATGTGCGAAGGAAGCTGGTGTAAGTTAACATGGCGTCAAATGTCCACGTTGGCGTAGTGTGGAAGTTTGGAGAGTGGGGTGCCAGCTCGGGTGTTGTCCTCGTCATCTGACCGTGATTCAAAATTAGGAGGCGATGTCCTTGATCTTTCCCTTAGGGATGGACCCCGGACCGTCGCCACCTTGCACCATAGAACCCCAATATCCAGACCGTCGCCACCTTGCGCCATAAAACCCCAACATCCGGACCGTCACCAATAGCCCGTTGTGTTTCCAGTGCTACGTTAATTAAATACCTCACTGATTATGAATGCTTCTACTGATTTTTTTTTAAATATTCTAAATGATTTTGCGCAAATTTATTAGAATGCTCAAATTAAAGAAAATTTAAATATCCTAGTCATGAATTGCCATCGCATCTTGATGAAAGTAATACAACTCGGAAATAAATATTTCTTATCTCAAAATATTGAAAGTTCATAAAATATTTCATTCCCTAGTTTAACCCTAGTGGTTGTCTCGACGAGGTACCTCCTTAGCAAAATTGACCAGATCTTGATGGACTATATCTCGTCATCGGAAAAATGACCAGATCTTGATCTCGTAAAAGAAAGGTGATATCTCGGCAAAAGTAAATTTGGTCAATTGAGCGTTGTCGTCGAAATAACTTGGAGGGTTATATATTATAAGTATATCGCTTTTATATATATACTTAAAATATTTAGAGGATATTTTCTATGGTCTTGATTGATTTTAATGGGTAACAAATGTTCATGTGTTATTTACGAGATGGTGCTACGTCGATGCCAAATACTGAGGTATAAGTGTTTTGTCAATAAGCTACTACAAACCACGATGAAAATATTTCAGAGTACACTACATACAGAAGGGCTCCCGTAGACCGGTTGATAGAATAGCGGATTTGCAATCGGATAGTTGCGAGTTCGAAACTCGATCCAACCCAAGGTTGGTACACGTTAAATCTATCGTGACTTCAAATGTCCTCACATTGGCGTGGTTTGGAAGTTTGCAGTGGGGTGCAAGCTCTGATAATGATCTCGTCATATCTTGTTTCAAAATTACGTGAGGTTTTCCTCGAATCTCCCTTCGGGTTTGTTTTCAGACGGCCAATGGCACGTTGTGCTTCTTCAGTGTAACGTCATTTACCTACCAACCTCTAATTAAAGTGACGGAGCAGGCGTGCACAACTTTATTTCTCCCGGTCGCTCGATTTGAAGGTCTTGGGCTGAAGTCATGAGGTATTAGATGAGCACGAATCCTATTGGGTCACTAACGAACGTGCTTAAAAACGCTTGTTTTCGCATCGATAGCCAATTGGTCCAAGTCAAGTCAACGTGACAACCTGCGATCTTCTCTTACATGCTCCATCTACTTTATTACTAGGTCGATAGAGAAACATTAATTACGCCACAAGTTACGTTTGCTAAGGCGTTTTTTCAAGCTAAGTGCTGGTGGCGATCATAGTGGAAATACAAAAGATTCAGCAATGGTAACCCTTTTATGTGCCCCTTCACGTTGGCGTGGTGTGGAAGTTTGGAGAGTGGGGTGCCAGCTCAGGTGTTGCCTCGTCATCTGACCGTGGTTCAAAATTACGTGGTGTTGTCCTCGGATCTTTCCCTTTGGGATTGATCCCGGACCGTCACCAATAGCCCATTGTGTTGCTCCAGTGTGACGTTAATTGAAATAAAAAAAAAAAAAACTAGGTCGATAGAGAAACATTAATTACGCCACAAGTTACGTTTGCTAAGGCGTTTTTTCAAGCTAAGTGCTGGTGGCGATCATAGTGGAAATACAAAAGATTCAGCAATGGTAACCCTTTTATGTGCCCCTTCACGTTGGCGTGGTGTGGAAGTTTGGAGAGTGGGGTGCCAGCTCAGGTGTTGCCTCGTCATCTGACCGTGGTTCAAAATTACGTGGTGTTGTCCTCGGATCTTTCCCTTTGGGATTGATCCCGGACCGTCACCAATAGCCCGTTGTGTTGCTCCAGTGTGACGTTAATTGAAATACCCCCCCCCCCTCTTGAACACAACGGTCTTTGGTTGTATTCGAACTCGCAACCCTCCGGTTGATAATCCGTCACTCTTCCAATTGGTCTACATCGGCCCGCGAGAACATTTAGACAACAGAAGTAAAATCTTCGTAGGTCTTCTGGTTTGTTTATTAACACTGAAAATCTCTCTCATATGGGGCAGTCGTGGCTCAGTGAATATGCCAACTGCGCTAGCATCCTTCGAGTTGTAGGCGGCACAAGTTCGATTCCTGTCAGGTGCATCTCTCCCTGGGTGTATTTCTCTATTATGTGTCAGTAAAAACTCTGTGTGAGTGACTTGTGTCTCGCGTAGCATAGCCAAATATGGCCCTTGCGCCATAAAACCCAAACAAACCAACCGCTCTCATACAGAAAAAATCCTCTCATTGATTCCCGTGGTTCAAAATTAAGTGGTGTTGTCCTCGGATCTTTCCCTTCGCGTTCAATCCCGGACCGTCCCCAATAGCCCGTTGTCTTGCTCCCGTGTGACGTTAATTAAAATATCTACCCTTTCGGGATCAATCCCGAAAGGTAGGAGAAGTTTGGAGAGTGGGGTGCCAGCTCAGGTGTTGCCTCGTCATCTGACCGCGGTCAAAATTACGTGTTGTTGTCCTCGGATCTTTCCCTTTGGTCCGGGATTGATCCCGGACCGTCACCAATGGCCCGTTGTGTTGCTCCAGTGTGACGTTAATTGAAAATACCAATACCAATACCCTTCGCGTTCGATCCGAACCGTCACCAAATAACCCGTTGTGTTGCTCCAGTGTGACGTTAATTAAAATACCTACCTACCTTTCGGTATTGGTATTGGTATTTTCAATTAACGTCACACTGGAGCAACACAACGGGCTATTGCGAAAAGAGAACGAACGCGAAGGGAAAGATCCGAACAATCCCGAAAGGAAAAATCCAAGGGAGGGAGGAATTTCAATTAACGTCACACTGGAGCAACACAATGGGCTATTGGTGACGGTCCGGGATCAATCCCAAAGGGAAAGATCCGAGGACAATGCCTCGTAACTTTGAATCCCGGTCAGATGACGAGAAAATCACCTGAGCTGGCACCCCACTCTCCAAACTTCCACACCACGCCAACGTGAGAACATTTGAGGCCACGACAGATTTAACGTGCACCAGCCCCTTTGTACAGGACGGTCTTTGGCTGGATTCGAACTCACAACCCTCCGGTTGCTAATCCGTTGCTCTTCCAACCGGGCTACTTCGGCCCTTTAATGAGAGGGAGTTTCAGTGTAACAAACACGGTCTACAAAGATTTTACATCTTCAAATACTCTCGCATGATACATATCGGGTTACCTTGCAATGTAGTTTATCGACGTTTTGGCAACGTTTGGCACTTAATCAAACTGATGTTGGCCAATCAACTCTCATATATCATTTCGAATTTTTATTGCCGAAGTCGTATTAAAAAAATCAACTGACGTACTGTTCAGAATATGTGTAGGGGGTATTTGGGTATTTCAATTAACGTCACACTGGAGCAACACAATGGGCTATTGGTGACGGTCCGGGATCAATCCCAAAGGGAAAGATCCGAGGACAACACCACGTAATTTTGAACCACGGTCAGATGACGAGGCAACACCTGAGCTGGCACCCCACTCTCCAAACTTCCACACCACGCCAACGTGAGGACATTTGAGGCCACGACAGATTTAACGTGCACCAGCCCCCTTTGTACACGACGGTGTTTGGCTGGATTCGAACTCGCAACCCTTCGGTTGCTAGTTCGTTACTCTTCCAACCGGGCCACCGCGGACCCAGAATATGTGTAGGAATCACGTATCGCCGCAGGAAAACTACGCCACTTATATTTATCGACACGTCTCTCATAACCGATGCTAATCTGTCCTTTTGCGATTGATCCCGTTTAGTCGCCCATAGCACATTGTGTTGCTCCAGTGCCACGTTAATTAACTACCGACCTACCTCTCATAACCGACCTGCAAAATTTAATTTTAATACCACTCCAAGTTATAAAAGTTCACCAATAGCCCGTTGTGTTGCTCCAGTGTGACGTTAATTGAAATTCCCCCCCTCATAACCGACCTGCAAAATTCAATTTTAATACCACTCCAAGTTATAAAAGGTCACCAATAGCCCGTTGTGTTGCTCCAGTGTGACGTTAATTGAAAAATACCAAATAACAAGTTATAAAAGAGGTTACCAAAACACCAGAGTCCTCTGTGGGGGTATTTCAATTAACGTCACACTGGAGCAACACAACGGGCTACTGGTGACGGTCCGGGATCAATCCCATAGGGAAAAATCCGAGGACAACACCACATAATTTTGAACCACGGTCAGATGACGAGGCAACACCTGAGCTGGCACCCAACTCTCCAAACTTCCACACCACGCTAACGTGAGAACATTTGAGGCCACGACAGATTTAACGTGCACCAGCCCCTTTGTACAGGACGGTCTTTGGCTGGATTCGAACTCACAACCCTCCGGTTGCTAATCCGTTGCTCTTCCAACCGGGCTACCTCGGCCCCGAGTCCTCTATGGGGGGGGGGGTATTTCAATTAACGTCACACTGGAGCAACACAATGGGCTATTGGTGACGGTCCGGGATCAATCCCAAAGAGAAAGATCCGAGGACAACACCACGTAATTTGAGTCCTCTATGGGAACTTATACAGATAAACCTTCCTTTCCTGAATAATTTGTGATTGATCCCGTACCGACACCAATAGCCCATTGTGGTGCTCCAGTGTGACGTTAATTAAAATACCTACCTACCTTCCTAAATAGCCCGTTGTGTTGCTCGAATCTTTCCCTTAGGGATTGATCCCGGACCGTCGCGAATAATACTTTGTGTTGCATCAGTGCGACGTTAATTTAACTACCTGTCCACCTTCCTATTGTAAAGGGCCGCGGTTGGAAGAGTAACGGATTAGCAACCGGAGAGTTGCGAGTTCGAATCCAACCAAAGTCCGTCGTGTACAAAGGGGGGGGGGTATTTCAATTAACGTCACACTGGAGCAACACAACGGGCTATTGGTGACGGTCCGGGATCAATCCCAAAGGGAAAGTCCGAGGACAACACCACGTAATTTTGAACCACGGTCAGATGACGAGCAACACCTGAGCTGGCACCACACTCTCCAAACTTCCACACCACACCAACGTGAGGACATTTGATGTGGACAAAGGGGATAGTTCACGTTAAATCTATCGTGGCCTCAAATGCCCTCACGTTGGCGTGATGTGGAAGTTTCGAGAGTGGGATGCCAGCTCATGTGCGACCTCGTCATCTCACCGTGGTTCAAAATTACCAGTTTTGTCCTCGATCTTTCCCTTCCGGTTTGATCCTGGACCGTTGTCAAAACTCCTTTTTGTTGCTCCATTGCGACGTTAATTAAATACCTACCTATTCTATAATCTCGATGTCATCTAACCGTAGTTCGAAATTAAAGGTGTTGCCCCAGATCTTTCCCTTTGAGATTGAAGTTCGATTCCTGACAGGTGCATTCCTCCCTTGGTGTATTTCTCCGTCAGTAAAACTTTCATTGTGTGTCTATTACTTTATATTATATGTTCTGTGTCAGCGCATGGCCAAAGATGTCCCTTGCGCCATAAAACTCTAATACCAACCAACATTTTGGGATTGATCCGTACCTTCACCAATAGCTCGTGTGACGTAAATTCAACTACTATTCTAAAATCTCGTTATGTAAATTCAACTACCATTCTAAAATCTCGTTACGTAATCAAACCATAACCTATAAATAATCAACCCGAACTCTCTTAACGTGCTCATTAAGAATTTTCATGGTAAGTGAAGAGTATTTCCTAAGAAAAGTTATCGCTTTATAGTATAATTTTTAATATTGTTGGTCGATCGTATGACTGAATTTGTTTTTAAATAAGAATATTTATTTTGGTCTTATTACACTATTGGGTTAAGGTTTAAAAGCTTTTAATAAGGCCTAAAATGAATATTAAGTTGAGTGTTCGGTTTGATTTATTCTATATTATCCTTCCTATCTAGACACTGCATGAAAGCAGTGGTATTTTTTAGCATTTTATCTTAACTAAATAATAATATATGAAGCTATCATTTCGTTTCAAAGCATTATAAATCCTGGTAATTGTCTCGATAGTCCATTTCGTTTTCAAGAAATTGTACTCGTTCTGTTAATATGCCTTGAGATGATCAATTAAATCTCATCGTTGTACAGACAAGTTGTAATGCGTATAACTATTGTGTATAGAAGTTATATAAATTTATTCATTTCTTATAATCTTATTATTTGACTCATTCACTCAAGATGACTGCCAGTCGTGTAGAAATCCATTCTTTAAAATTAAAATGACGGCTGAATTTATTTATCAAAGGGCTTCGACATTTTTCGTTAATCTAGATGTATCAAAACATTTTAACTAACTTTATTGTATTCTGCGCTTGACGCAGCTTGTCCGTTATTGGACCTAGAGCCATAAAACCCAAACAATCAATCGAAACATTTTAGCTGTTTTGAATGGATTTCAATTTTTAATCGAAGTTTCTTGAGAAATAAATAATCGGTAACTCGTTCCAGTTAGTTCGACTCGAACTGTTAAGTGAAGATTTAAAACTATTTGTACTTAACAAATCAGTCTTAAATGTTAAAGCTGTAAATATTTAATTTTTTTTTTGTAGATGGCAAAATTATTCTTTAATGCGGTCCTCTTATTGTTTGTCCGCTATGCATCTACTCAACTTGCAGTCGATAGTAAGCCCGATTCTTCAGAGGCTCCTGCGGAAGTTTCTGATCCCGTTTCAACATTTTTAACCGAACTGGGACTCATAACTTTGGATGCGGACGAAGCATTCGCTGAATACACTACTCCTGAAATCGAGTATGACGATGGGGTGAAAAAACAAAGGTACGGCCGACGGCGGTCAGATTACTTCAGCAGAATCCGTGAAAACTACAGAACTCTTCAGCGAAGAGCAGGGCTACTGAACCTTAAAGATGCTCTGTCAGTGTCTTCAAAACTGTTTGGCGGTAACATTAAAGACGAAGTACAACCATCATCTGTGGATGCGTCTGTCCCTTCAGTACCAGTCCACTTGCAAGTAAGATCGAAGAGTCCGTCTGAATCCGACTCCCAAATGCCCGATACCGCTGAAGAATCTACCACAAAAGAACTGAAGGAAATCCGCTCTCCAGAATCGGGTCTCACCAGTGAAACTAAAGTGGGAAATGCAGAAGTAAAGATTGATTCAACGACCCCGGATACTTCATCGGAAGAGCAAAGTGAACCACTGGAAGGAATCCTGATACGATTTGGAGATGCAGGGAAGAATCAAGCGGGAAGACTCCGGCCTTCCGCAACGAAAGCAAGTGATAAGCTTGTGCTTTTGTTCTACCAAACTTATAGAAAATTTCTGTTAGACTCTTATAAGGAACCAGAAGACGTTGAAATTCCAGAGGATACGGACCCCGAGGCGAGGAGTAGAATGTTGGGTGAGCTTTTACATTCTGAATCTGCTTTTGATAAACTCGCGAAGAACGTTCTGCGGAATGTTAAATGGGCCTTGGATTCAGATTTATCCCCGTCTAGTGTCGTCGATAAACTTGATGATATATCAAATTTTTTTCATGCCATTCGACTCAGAGCTGCCGCAAAACTCGCTAATCAAAAGCGTGCGTTAGAGGCGAATTCAGGCGCTGGCACTAAAGCTACTCGGAAAGGCAAATTTGAGCGGAGTGCTATTCAAGAACCAATAAGTTCCGATAGAGGAAATGACGAGGAAGTTGCCAAAATGCAATCTAAAGAGGATCAAACCGAAGCAACGCCTGCCAGAGAGACAATTTTGTCGGCCTACACGAACGACGGAGTACTTGTAACGCTTAGAGTAGGCCCAGAATTTGGCGATCCCTATAAATTCCTTCGTAGCATTCTAACCTCAGGTGAAGTTACTTTGCATGTTCCAATGAAAACGCAGAGTGGTGCTGAAGATCCACAGTTGGGATCTGAGAATGGTGGACTGCCTACTAGCTCCCTTTATGTGGATTTATCGGATGTAGATCAACGTAACTCGTTTCTGCGGACTTTAAGAAAGTTCGAAACTGATCCTAATTGAATATCGAACGAAATGTAAGTATGCATAGCATTATCCATTTGAAAATGAGCACAGTATGGTTTGACATGCAAAAGGCTGTGTTATTGCTTGCCATTCTTGGAGGGGTTTTGGGACGTGAATAGTAATCGAAATTTGGTTTATCCTACTTTTCATTCGAAATCTCAAACTTGGATTGCTTAGCGATAAAATACAATACACTAAACACATAAACTAAATGCTACTAAAATCTAAACGCAAACTGTACACTGATAGTTTTCGTTTGGTTATAACAAGTCTATTTGTACACTTTAAGCTGTAGGTCCCGTTCTAATAAGCCTTTGTCGCTTTACTGTCCTTTTTTGCTACACAGAGCAACCGTATAACAGGTTTGTATTCCTTAAAGAAATTTCAAGATCGTTTATGTTTCGCTCATAGATTTTTTAATCGTTTATTTTTAGCTCATCTTTAGGAAAATTAGATTTGTAAAGAAAGGTAGTGTTAAAAATGAAAACCTTCGGCTTAATATATTTCTTTAAATTGTATCTTTTGTTAACTTCTATAGCATCGATTTTCTTTCGCTTCTCAGTACAACTAGCTTGAGCTTAGACTTGTGTTTTTTTTTAATTGGAATTATTTAAAAACAGGCGATTATCTAAAATCTGATAAATACTCTACTTTTAAATGAGATAATTTAGAGACTAGTTTACATGCTTTTCATAAAATGAATTCTCGAGGGCATTGTGTTAAACTTATCAATAAAAATTGGCAAAATTAGAAGCGTCCCTGGGACCAAAATAAAAATTTTGCTCACTGCCTACTCAAGACTGATAAAGAGCTGTTTGGAAATATTGCCTTCATCTGATTTCAACGAACTTCAGCTCTCAATAAAAAATGAAATGCAGTATCCCAATACTTTGTTTTTTAATTGAAGTATTTCTTTTTCCAGGAAATCTCTACAAAGGTGAAAACAATCCGGAGTAACGCATGGCAGCACTCAAAATTTCTAATGTATAATAACAAATTGTTAATTCAAATTTATAAAATTGCTTTTTATAATAATGGTTTTAAGTTAATAAATCAATTGTTATTAAATTCCAACAAAAGGTTCTTGTATCTTCAATAGAATTTTTAAGCAACATTCTGATATTGTACTTCTCCCCATATTAATCACCATGGTTTCCGTAATACCTATTTGCAGCAGAAACTTGGACTAAAATGGCAACTCACGATTCAACTTGAAACTAGGATTGACTTTCTGGGAACTTAAAATAGACTGTTTTTCTTCATGTATGCATTTAAATTTAGCAGTTTAGAAACTAGATTTATCTCCTTGTACAAAGTCACTAGACTTTAAAGTCTACAAAATGAGTCTTGAATTAAAAACAAAATACATCGAAGTATGCATTAAGTTTGTAAACTTCAATTACTCTAAATTAGTTGGAACTTTTAATTCTCTTCCCAATAGCTACACAAAATCCAAGTTTTATGCTATCATGACAAGACATTCGGTCAGATTTATCTAAATATTAAGGTTGATCTCTTCACACTATGCTTAAGTATGCTACCACTAATTCCGTAATATTTCCATGATTCAAATTTAATATAATTGGTTGTCAAATGGTAGGAACAAAATCTTCATTTTGAGTTGCATTGTTGTCGGTAGCACGGTTGAATCCAATCAAAGACCGTCGTCTACGTGGGGCTGGTGCATGTTAAATCTGTCGTGACCTCAAATGTCCTCACATTGATGTAGTTCGGAGAATGGGGTGCCAGCTCAATTGTGACCTCGTCATCTGGCCGTGATTCAAAATTGCGAGGTGTTGTCCTCGGATCTTTCCTTTGAGATTGATCGCGGACTGTCGCCAATAGCCCGTTGTGTATCTACCAGTGCGATGCTAATTCGTCTACCTACCTTTGCTTCCGAAAATTCAAGTAAAAGAGGCGCGGTGTAACTCAACCCTGCAAGTAGTTTCGATGAGATATCTCGTCCATCAAGATCTGACCAAGTTTTCTAATGATGAGATTTCTCGTCATCAAGATACTGTCGATTTTTTATCCTGACGAGATGAAGATCTGATCAGTTTTCTTCTAATGAGATCTCGTTCATCAAGATTTGGTTAGTTTTGCTAATTACCTGGTCGAGACAACCACCAGGAAAGTTAAGTTTAATTAGGAAAAAGGCTAATGCTTTTAAGATATGGAATAATGCTTAATCCCACGTTTTGTCAAAATTAAAATTTGCGTTTAAATTGAAATAAATTTTAAATTCCAATTTCAGCTATTTTTTTTAACCAGCATGCACCTCCAATAGCAGTTCGAAATTCAAACAGACTGCGGTATTGTAAAAAAACAATTGGGAAGAAATAGATAAAACATTTCAGTATCTTAATGCGATCAAAGCAAAACCAGTGACATTTCAAATACCATTTTTCTGAAACTTTTTCTCAGATATTTAATATTTCTACGCCAAATTTACATCCATCTCTTTAAGCAATACTTAATCCTATTAGAGAAGTAACATGTAATCATTAAGTGTGCTGAAAGTTAAAAGGCTTACGACATTCCCGAGGTTCCTTGTCAAAGGAACGTTTCAGAAAATGAGATTTTTATTCGATTTCTGTTAGTGCTTCTTATCTACCACTTCCATTAGCCAAGTGGTTGATTATTCAAATTTACGAGCATCACCATATCACTTCGCAATAGAAGGAAAATGTAATTTGAATAATGTAACCATAATTTAATTTAAAAGTATTTTTTTAATTAAACCCACCGTAAGAAAAACGATTTATTCGTTTCTTCGCTATATAAACCGACTTGAATCGACTGTGTGTTACAATTTATATTTACAAACTACAAATATTCCTCGTATATATATTTACTACAGGTTCTCTACTTAGAAGCGGGTAAGGAGATGGCTATGCAAGATCTTTAAAAAAACTAGCTGATAATTCAAGACTAATGCCACTTGTACAATCGGCACATATACAGTGGCTCCCAAAAGTGTTCGTACACCTTAAAAATTTGTAGAAAAACCGCTGTAGCCTGGAATTGAATTCGAATATAAAGTCCAGTATTTTTTCATATCTCCATGTGATTCTGAATAAAACCTAACATTCTTTAAAAAATATTGACTCATTTTCTGTTTATAAAAATGAAAATACAAGGTGGCAGAGAAAGAACACGTCACAAAGAATTATCGTCAATCGCTTTTTTCTTATTTTTGCACTGTGGTGACATTTAAAAAATCGTTTGGCTTTAATCTTTGCTTACTTCGTAATATTCTATTTATTTAAAAATGGCTCGTAGTCGTAAGGAAACAACGAACACCATTCGAAAATTGATTGTTTTTATCATAGTAATGGTAAATCAGTTCGGAATATTGCTAAATTAGTAAATGTATTCCATTCTACGGTGCAGTATGTGATAAAAAGCTTTAAAGAAGAGAATCGGATCGAAAACAAGGTAAAGAAAGGTCGTCCGGTAAAGTTAACTCAACGTGATCAGAGATTTAGTTAGAAAATTTGAAAAATCCACGTTTGAGTGCTGTAAAAATTTCTACAGAATTAACTGAAACATTTTCTACTTTAATTTCATCTGAAACTGTTCGACGAATGCTCAGATCAGCTGAATTACTAAATAGGCGTTCTGCCCGAAGAAAATTTTTTGTAAGTGCGAAAAATAGAAAGCTTGGGCTTTCCTTCGCAAAATCAATTATAAATAAGACCGAAACGTATTGGAATCGTGTATTATTTGCAGATGAAAGCAAATTTAACATGTTTGGTTCCGATGGGCGTATAATTTTATGGAGAAGAAAAATGAGGAACTTAATCCCAAGAACTTAGTTGGAACAGTAAAGCATGGCGGTGGAAGTGTCCTCTTGTGTGGGGTGCATGTCAGCATCAGGACTAGGTAATTTGGTATTCATTGATGGCATAATGAATCATGCTCTTTATTTAAATATTTTAAAAGACAATCTAAAATTATCAGCCCAAAATTTGGGTATTGGAAACAACTGTTTTTTATCAAGATAACGATCCTAAGCACACGGCTCTCAGCGTTCGCCTCTGGTGTCTATAATTGTTCACAAGTTCTGAAAACACCACCTCAGTCACTGGATTTAAACCCAATAGAACACATTTGGAGAGAATTGGAGGTTAGAGTACGAAGACACGACATTAAAACGAAAAGCGAACTAAACACAGTAATGATTGAAGAATGGATGAATATTGATGCAGAAATTACAAAAAAACTAGTGAACTCTATTCCCAGACGTTTAAAAGCTGTTGTGGATGCTGTAAGATATCCAACTACTAATTTACCCAAATATTACAATATTTACTAATATGTAGAGATTTTTGTAAAGTGTACGAAGACTTGTGATGTAACTTTTTTGATTATTGATTTTCCAAAAAAAGTTTTGCTATGTTTTTAAAATATTTTATGTAGTTTTGTTAAGAACAAGTTATAGATATTAAAAAATTCCCATTCTGAAATATTAATTTTTATTAATGGATAGAGCATTATTTCATTGAAATTCGTAAGTGTACGAACACTTTTGGGAGCCACTGTATATACAGGGTGTCCCAAAAAGTTTGTTCCGCAATTTATCTTTCTTCCATTTGGAGATAGGTAGGCAATGTAAATTGCAAAAGTACACCAAATAAGGTAAGTAATTAAGATATGTGAATAAAATTATCACGTGATAACAATTTAGCGGATACAGTTTTTAATTAGTATACAACCCCTCTAGATAAAAAATCCGATAGAAATGTTCCTTACCTACATCCCTATCGTTAGCAGAAAACTGCATTCCTGTAGGTTGAACAGTAACGGAGGCATAATGACGCAAAAAAGTTGACTTATACCGCTTGTGCACAGCTTTTCAAGCAGTCAGATTAGGGACCGTATACATAATGCTAAAAAACATTTTTCGGTCAGAAAGTGCAACATTGTGCAAAGTAATGTAGTATTGCAACTGCAAATGAAAATCGCAATGAATAATAGTAGACAATGTAATCTTTAATAAAAATATTGTAGAAAAAATGGTTTAAATAAAAATAAAAGGAAATTTAAAACGCATGTTCAAAATGTTTTCCATCTGCAGCAATGCAGAACTTAGCTCTTCATTTTTGGCCATGGGTCAGTTTCCGTTCTAAATTAGATACGGCCCTGTAACGTCTTGATTCACGGGTAGCTAGACTAGTTACCATTGAAAATATCCGATTCTGGACTAAATTGGTTTATTTTACAATTTGTACAAAAAGTCGGAAAATGAATGTAAAGTTCATTAATATTAGTTCCTTGGAAGATCCAAAGTTCTATCGAGGCGCTTAGGGCTGCTGGCGAGCCTCACAATTTCGCTCGGGGAAGTCTAACGCACGGCTACGGGTGAGCCTATTCTCAACACAAAATTACTCGAGTGAGTACAGAGTTCCAAGGCAGGAAATCTCAGTCTTTCTGGACAGGATCACTACTAGGATGAACAGTTACACGGATCTCTAGGAGGGTTATCCTTTACGGCTACGGTCGAGCCTTTCTCACTAAAATACTCCGGCGAGTATCGGATCCCAAGGTGGGATAAATGCACAACAGTGAACGGATATTCACCAAGCTCCAAAAACGGTCTCTGTTGACCGCTTCTCTCCAAGCTCTCTGATCCTCTGTGATCCTCTGTCTCCGTCTCTCCTCTCGTGATCTCCCTCTCTCTCGTGATCTCTCTCTCTCGTCCTCTTCTCGTGATCTCTCTCCGTCTCTCCAAAAACTCTATATGTTGGGTGCTTATCGACTCCTCCTTTCCGTTTCTGGTCCGCCTTTTAGTCGGTGCTGGATTGGGTGTTGAAGATTTCTCACGTTCTTGATTGGCTGTCTCACGTTGGTCTTTCCCCTCAACTTTTACGACAGACTTCGGCGGACTTGAAAGGGTCCATCAAACCCTGTCGGAAACTCATCATCATTTATATCAATCTTCTTGGTCTCGAAATGTCGAAGAGAGCGACAGAAAGGCGCCTGCCCTTTGTTTTGAAACCACAGCGATTTCCGACCCCTGCTGGCTGGCTGTCGTTAAGAAATCATTAAGATGTTTTCGGGTGGTCGTTATGGAGTGTGGGCTTTTCCTCTCGACACCTGAGTCAACAAGACTTTTCATTTTCCCACGCTGGCGTGGTGATCGTTTCTCTAGCCGCCGTTACAGCCCCCTTAAAATGGAAACTCTTGTATCTCCGTTACTATTCAACCTACAGAAATATGGTTTTTTACTAACGATAGGGATACAGGTTTGGAACATTTGTGCTATCTCGGATTTTTATCTAGAGGGGTTGTATACAAATTAAAAACTATCCGCAAAATTTAATTGTTATCACGTGATATTTTTATTCACGTATCTTAATTACTTACCTTATTTGGTGCACTTTTGCAATTTACATTGCCTACCTATCTCCAAATGGTAAAAAGATAAATTACGGAACAACCTTTTTGGGACACCCTGTATATCTAGAACATATTAAGGCACCACAATCTGTTTCGTATACTGATTTCAGCTTAGTAAAGTAGGTGTACTATTTTATTTATTACTCATCGCTAAAAGGGGATAGAGGGTTATGTATGGAGCAACACAAATGGCTATTGTGGTGACAGTCCGGGATCAATCTCAATTACGTGGTGTCCTCGGATCTTTCCCTTTGGGATTGATCTCGGACCGTCACTAATAGTCCGCTGTGTTGCTCCAGTGACGCTAATTAAAATACCTACATACCGGGATTAATCTCGAGATCCGAGGACAACATCGGGGCCGGGGTAGCCCAGTTGGTAGAGTAGCGGAATAATAACTGGAAATTTGTTGTAGATAGTTTATCTTAATTAACGTCGCACAGGAGCAACACAATCGGCTATTGGCGATGGTCTGGGTATAAGGAATAAGATATTTTAATTAACGTCGCACTGGAGCAACACAACGGACTATTGAGCGCAAGGGGTAAGCAAACCCAATGAAGAACGACAGACGAAAATAAAAAAAATTAAAATTAAGTTTGATTTTCTTTGTATTAGTGTTTTCCTGGCTTAATCAGTGGCCATAATATGGCCATTGTGAAATCAAACCCCAAAAAACCAACTTGAATTAATCAGCTGATAATTGCTTGAGATCACCGTTTGGTAAGTAGTTAATTAACGTCTCATTGGAGCAAAAGCACGGGCTATTGGAAA
This sequence comes from Meta bourneti, assembly GCA_933210815.1. NCBI lineage: Eukaryota > Metazoa > Arthropoda > Arachnida > Araneae > Tetragnathidae > Meta > Meta bourneti. The sequence continues at coordinate 74,035,890 of OW119925.1, forward strand.
CGGTCCGGAATCAATCTCGAAGTGAAAAATTCGGAGACACTTCGTCACTTTGAACCACGGATTTGTTGGATACGAACCAAAGACCGTCATGTACGTGGGGGCTGGTGCACGTTAAATCTGCCGTGGCCTCAAATGTCTTCACGTTGGCATGATATGGAAGTTTGGAGAGGGGTGCAAGCTCAGGTGTGATCTCGTCATCTGGCCTTGGTTCAAAATTACATGGTATTGTTCTCGGATCTTTACCATCGGGTTTGATCCCAGACCATCGCATAAGATGTTTCCCATTAGGATTGATCCCGGATCGTCGCAATAGCCCGTTGTGTTACTCCAGTGCGACGTTAATTAATATACCTTATTCCATATACTCAGACCATTACCCCGACTTTTATTAAGTACCTACCTACGTAACAAATATGACCCCTTAGACCAGTGGTTCCCAACTGGTGGTACGCGAGAGCATTTGGGATGGTACGCCAGAAGGGTTCAATAATAATACAAACCAAAAGTACCGGGTTAAAACTTACAACTTCCCGTGCTGCTCCTTTTAGTCAAGCGCCAAAATTTTTAACTCCATTTGTAACAACGTATTTATGTGAAAGTGAGTTTTCAGAGCTAGTGTATGTAGGAATAGACTGAAAAACGACTTAAGATTAAAGATAAGCACTATTGAACCTGACATAGAAACTCTAATAAGAAATAATTACAAGTAACAGCAATTTTCTCATTAAGCCTCCTGATAAAAAAATTTTGTGTTGGGAAATTGTATTTGCCATTTGTTAATAACAATTTTGTTTTAGACCCTGTTGGTCTTTTATATGTAAAATTTTCTTTTGGTATTTCAATAAATGCTGTTCGATTGGGTGGCTCGTTGCCCTCTTTCATGGGGCTGGCGGTCAACTTCTCCCTCCCCCCTCTATGGGCTCTACACCTCACGGTGAGCTGGGGGAGGTGAGTCTGGAACCCTCATATTGCACATGTGAGGGATAGTTCTCCAAGAAAAGGGACCGCGGTAGCCCAGTTGGAAGAGTAACGGATTAGCAACCGGAGCGTTGAGAGTTCGAATCCAACCAAAGACGGTCGTGTACAAAGAGAGCTGATGCACGTTATATCTGTCGTCTAAATTTCCTCACGTTGGCGTGGTGTGAAGTTTGGAGAGTGGGGTGACAGCTCAGGTGTGACCTCGTCATCTGACCGTGGCTTAAAATTACGTGGTGTCCTCTACTCTGTCCCTTCGGGGTTGTTCCCGAGCCGTCGCCAATAGCCCGTTGTGTTGCTCCAGTGTGACGTTAATTAAAATACCTACCTCCGAGAAATATTGCAATTATATGCCGCTATGGAAGACTCATGGCATTTCTTAAAATCAAAAATCATCGATGAACATTCTTAAAGTAAAACTGGCAACCTCTTCAGCAATCGTCTCATAAATGTTTCTTAAATACCCTTCCTTGACTACCTTTCCCAGTGCTGTTCCACTATGGAAATAAGGCGATACAGGTAAGGGTTTCAATTTCTTTTAAAATTAAACGGTTAAGTTACGTGTTAGATGAGGTTTCTCGCATTTTATAAGTAAATGTTTTAGGTTATATCTTAAACAAATTGTAACAAAAGTTATACATCGCCATGTTCTTGTATATGCACGTATCACTACCAGTGGCGTGATGGGCATGCACTTGCACGTAGTCGGGGGAAAAATCGGAGGGGTCGGACATGTGGAGTACGCCTTCAACTTTAAATATTTCCCGCAATGAGTTTTCCTATATCAATGTTATGCTTATTTGGTCTTCGTAGGCGTTCCTTCCGTGATAGCAGTGATATGCTTATGAATAGCCATATTTTATTAAATTACACCAGAATATTCAAGAACTCTTGAAGTGTAGGGATATGTTCTTGGGTGTGCCAACGGGACTAATTCTTTCCCGAGTGATTTCGAAATAAAGTTATCCAATATGCTTAGTAAAGCTAGTCATAACGCAGTAAATAAGTTTCGTAAATCACATGGGGGGGGGGGAAATATACGTCAATACTTTGAAAACAATCGTGAAAAATCATAAAACGCAATGCTCGTATAACATTGCGGCATTGGGAATCGAAAAAAATGAAGACGTTTGGATCAAGGGCGTTCTTTTAATAATTCGAATGTTCTTGAGGGGGCTGCTTGCTGAGGTTTGCACGGTGGGCAGCTTATGCTTCAGAAACTGCTCTCAAAGTAATTTTTAGAATCAATTAGTTAAATTAACAGGTTTTATGAGTTAAAAGAAGTATCACTGTCGATAGTGCGCTGCATTTAAATTTATAAAATATTTTATCTCGATGATTTTTAAAACCTTATACGAAGCTCATTGAGATAATTGAATCGGTTAAATTTGTAGTGACTATTGGACTATTTTGTATCTAACTTTTATTTTTGAGTTGTAGATCTTTGACTATAAATCCATATTTCTCTATTAGTTGCATATTAAAGAGTGATTTGCGTCTTAAGGGGACACGGTACCCTTAAAATGACAAAAATATCGAAAAAAAATTTATTGCCTTATTTTAACTATACAACTCTTCTGAATATGTATACAAAATTTCATAGCTCTAGCAACATTATTTTAGGAGTTATTTAAGTTTTTTTTTCTTGGATGTAACATACCGAAACCAAAAATTAAAACTTTAAATAGCTTTTTCTCAGCTTTCTGTTTTTGATGACTATAAAGTACTCAAATTGCTAAGGCTTTTTTAAAATTTAATTTAGAGGTTTGAAACTTTTTGTAGTTGTTCACAATAGTGTATTTGACAATTCTGTGCATGCGATAAGAATTTGGATAAAAAGTTTTTTTTTTTTTAAATTGCCAAACTAAAATATTCATGTTTTTTAAAGTTTTTCACAGTATTTTTTAGAAAAAAATTCTAGAAAAATAAATAATCAGAATACATGCAAACCCATGCACAGAATTGTGTAAAATACTGCAATGAATAGAAAAGTGTAAAAAAAAAATTTAGAAAGATGATATTTAAAAAAGTAGTAGGGATTTTAAAATGTTGATTTTTTTTCAAAAAAAATTAAATTTCTGAATTATTGTTTAATTAAAATTAAATTTTTTCGCCTGAAATATTCATTTTATGTGCATTTTAATATAATATACTAAAAAATTTTGCTACACATATGAAAACAAAAAAAATTGTTGAAAAGGTACCGTGTCCCCTTAACTCTCTAAGTTGGTGCTGTTACGCGTCTGATCTAAAGTGTATTTTGAGGCTTTTGAACGATAAGCTGGAGTTATTAAAATTTTGACTTCATTTCGATATAAAAAGTATATGCAGGAGGAACGGGGTTCAGTACGAATCATTTTTGTCATATGTAACGGAACTTAAGGTCTTATCAAATCTAAAGAGGTTAAGTTTTCTGCTAACTTGAAAGGATCGATAGGTATGGTCAAAACTAGGTGAAGAAACTTTAATATTTGAAATGACCCTTTCTTTATTTTTATGTATTTTGAGTGTCGACCGTGGTTCAAAATGACGGGGTTTTCTCCTAAGATCTTTCCCTTCGGGATTGATCACGTATTGTCGTTAATAGCCCGTCGTGTTGATTTCATCGACCTTCTAATGAAATAGACGGAGCATGTGGATGAGTCGTTGTCAATCTCTGAAGGGTAAATTATGTGGGCGTTACGAATCGAATTCTAATTGGCTATCGAAGCGAACTAATCTTAGATCACTGGATAGTCACTTTAACCATACAATAATTTAGGATTCGTGCTTTTTCCACAGCCATTCCAGAGATCTTCAAAGAACGACCGGGAGAAATAACAAAGCGGCGCTCACATTCTGTCTATTTTATTAGAAGGTCGATGGTTGTTTCAGTGCATTGCAAATTGAACTACCAACCAACTTCTAGTTATGATTTGTCTTAAATCTAAATCTAGATTCTCTACAATGTGGCATGCCACTGCCCTCCTCGTCTTCCTCCTCCCACTGGTGAGTGGCGAACAAGCCGATCTGCTGGGATCTTTACCAGGTGGTATCTTGTCCGACTTGATGAATAGTGATTCTCTACTTTCGGCATCTGGAATCGGTGGTGATATGGTGGGATCAGTACTCAAAGAAGTGGAATCTCTAGCTGCTCCCTTAGTGCCACTCCTGAAGACCACACCAGGAGGTTCTGCCTTAGTTGGTGCTCTTACGAAACAGCCAGACTCCGTTGCCAAACCTCTAATTTCTCCTCTACCGAATGTAATTCCAGGCGGAATTCCTGTACATGGAGGCGGAATTCCTGTACATGGGAAAGTGCTCAAGGCTGCTGTTCCTCTGAAGAAGTGAGTTTATCGGGAATCTGAATTCTAATTTCGAATAAGCAAACTTGAGTTAACCCCTCTGGTCATGTACGCATATTTTCATGCAACCTGCAGTTTTCCCTGCGTAGCTTTAGGTGTGTACGGGCTTCACGGATCCGAGGTACTCTAGTGATCTTTTCTTTTCCCGTGGGGTTGACTGTATATAGTAAACACGGGTCGCCCTCCGGAGATACCGGTGGTCTGCTTTCATCCCACTATTCCCAATTTTCCTTTCATGACACTTTTTACTTGACGTTGTCTTGTGTTTGGGCAGCTTAGCCAAATATAGCCCTTGCGCCATAAAACCTCAACTAATCCTGCGTGACTTTTAACCAGTTTTGACTTGACCAATAGAATCCTTCCTGGGTTTCTTTCAACCAATAGATGTGACTATTTAGTCTATGACTTTCGTAAAATAAATGGTTAACTAGGAACTTTAGAGATTACCAGGGTACTAGAAATCTTGACTTAGATTTAGCTGATCTTGCGTACTTGGATTATTTTCGCTAGGCTTCCTTATCTTATGACATGGTAAATAAAGTTCCGTAAGTCTTAATAATAAAATCTTAATACACTGAACATGGGTAAAACGAATTTATATATCACTTGGATTCAAATTCTTAATGTCATTTTTTTTTTGCTTGATTTTTTTTCTAAAGTTATGTAACTTTAAGGCACTGGGTGTCCAATGTAACGGTGCCTTATTTTATGTAACTTTGTTCACATGAATTTTAATTTCAAAGTTTTTAATCCAGATCATAATCCCTCAAGTCCTTAACGTTTAAATGTTGCTGCAAGAGGATACTTTGGATTTTTTTTAAAAGTTAAAAGTAAATTGCCGCACAAATATTTACCTATAAATTGCTTACATCTAAATGTTTACGGGAACAATCAGCCTCTTCCTGTTCTCCTCTAAGCTCTTTAACTGCTTAACAATATGTTCAAACAGTGAAGTATTGCTTTATCCCCACCATACACGGCTAAATAACCACAATTTATTAGTTAAGGAAAGCACATTCCCTATTGGTCAAAAAGGGCAAAACTGATAAGTCATGAATGAAAGACTGCGGGTTGCATAACGGATATGAGTGTTAATCCTCTTAGGGTTAAATGGAACTAAACCTCGAACACTAGTATATTTCAGCAAAATGAACGTGTTGGCTAATGGGATTTATCACTTGATGTCAAATATTGTTTTGATTTTGTCTTTGAATATTTTAATGTCTAATTCTCTTGCATTCATTACAGGGTAGCTTTGAAAACTGTTGCAGGAGCGAAGATTATGGCACCAAAACTGAAAAAAGTGGCTTTGCTGAAAGCAAAACCAAAGGTTTATTCGTTGAAACCAATCGTGCATATTATCGAAAAGCCTGTGCCTGTTTTTCATAAAGTTCCCATTCCGAAAAAAGTTATTATACCCAAATTTTACCCAGTTCTAAAGCCGATACCAGTTCCTAAAATAGTCCCAGTTCCTTTCAAAGTTCCAATAAAGAAAATCATCCCCAAGATTGTCAAGATTCCCAAACCTTTCCCTGTCCCGAAGTTCGTTCCAGTCAAGAAACCCGTTCCTATCGGAATTCCCTATCCAGTACCAAAGTTTTTCAAGGTACCAATTCCGAAACCTATGCCATACCCGAAATATATTCCTATTCCAATTCCAAAGAAGGTAAGTTCTTTTATAAAGTTCATTTTCAACCAATTCGGAATACTAACTTCCCATAGGAACTTGATTTTTAATCAAATGTGTCCTCAACCGTTTATGAATATGGTTTAATACTAAGGGATATATATCAGTTCTGTAATTTGCATTCTTCACATGACATCTAACTAGTTTTGATCTTGACCAATATAGGGTTACCGTAGCCCAGTTGGAAGAGCAACGGATTAATAACCAGAGGGTTGCGAATTCGAAACTGGGTTCAACCAAAGACCGTGTACGCGGAGGCTGGTGCATGTTAAATCTGTCGTGGCCTCGAAAGTCCTCGCATTGCCATGGTGTGCTAGTTTGGAGAGTAGGGTGCCAGCTCGAGTGTTCTCGTCATCTGACCGTGATTCAAAATTACGAGGCTTTGTCCTTGGATCTTTTCCTTCGAGATTGATCCCGGACCACCGCCAAATACCCTTGTTGCGTTGCTCCAGTGCGACGTTAATTAACTACCTAACTTGACCAATATAATCTTCCAAGCATTCTTTCGACCGACAGTGGTTATTTAATTTTGTTACGTATTGATTTTACCCCACAACACACCCCTCGGCAATCTAGTGACTCGGTGTTAAATTTTCTTTAAGAAACTGCATTGTCTAGATTTTAAAGTATGGGTCATTTTTTAACCCTTCTGGTGATTGTCTCGTCATTTGCATAACTTGGTCGGATTGATGGACGAGATATTTCTTCGGAACCACTTGAGGATTAATTATCTACAAGCAAAAAATTTAGATAATGACTACCAAAAAGATTCGAATTATGATCCATGAAATTTTTTTTAATTTTATTACTGCTAAATTTTACTATTAGTCTCGCTTTTAATATTTGGAAGAAAACATCTGCCAATGTGTGGATGATAGTTATATCCCAACTTTACACTGTCGTCATAGAGTGACAAGTTGGAAAGCAACAAACAATACGAAATGGAATGATTTACAACATAGTTGAATTGGGAGGAGTCAAGCAGCCAGATTGAATATGGAATGAGTGGACTTGCTGGCATTGGTCAAGCATTGGGTATGAAAATGGACTTTATTGAGTGGAGCAACAGACGGGACAAAACTGGGAATCTCGGGAGCACCAGATCTCTAAAAATGCTGATGGATGATGGGAAAGAATGAGCTATACAACAAAGTGAAACCTTGAAAAGTTATTCCTGGTCCCAGCATCGTCCTCATCTCGGCGTGTCCTGCATCAACGACACCCCAATGCTAAATACCAGTCTACCTCTCTTGTACTTCCCATCTACACGTATTTGACCCCCTATCTTCCCTGTATATAACGATGATACTACCTCCACACTAGTACTACATACTGCATGAACTATTCACGAACTTGGTGCTTGTGTGATCAGTGTGGAACTCGGATTTGCATACAGAACCTTCATTCGATGTAATGACAATCTTCTGTACATATTTATATGAATAATTTCAAATGATTATACCTAAATTAATATCTGAATTACAAAGCATTGCAGGCCTCTAACATATTTTCAGTTTGATAAAAAATGGCGTACGATGAAATCTAAAGTTTCTAGAATTTTAATTGACATTGCAAACCAAAACCCCACTTCTAGAATTTCTGTATACATTCCTTGCTGTCTTAACGTTTTCTTCCAGGTTCCAAAGTTTGTTCCTTTCCCAGTGAAGAAAATAATTAAAGTACCAAAGCCCTTCTATGTTCCAATCAAAGTACCTCATTTCTCGGCCAGCTACATGAAGACGCCCATGGCTGTTAAAGTTCCGTAAGTGTTATATTGCATACATTGAACACTTTTTGATTCGATGCAGTGTTTAATGGATTTTGAGTTTTATATAATAATGCCGACAACCCCAGAAATTGTGGCACCTCAACTAGAAAAGTGATTGCTCAAAAGCAAGCTTTAACAGGAAAGTCAAAATATTGAAAATCTTAACGCATGCTTATCGGTTGAAATTTGTAAATCCCATCGGTATGAAAGTATAGCCTATTTCCTGACTTGATTTTTGAAGTTTCTAGGATCATAATTTAATAGAATAGTGTTAAATTAGAAAATAGAAAACTTTCTGAGGTATTTTATATTATGGTATTCATTAAGTCTTGATTGTTTCGACGAGGTATTTCGTCGTATCAAAAGTGATCAGATCATGGACGAGATATCTCGTCATTGGCAAAACTGACCATGTCATGAACGCGAGATATCGCGTCATAGAAAAACTGATCGTATCTTGATCTCGTCAAAAATCGACAATAGTGATGATGAGAGATATCTTGACCACTTTTGTTAATGACTAGATGAGATCTCGTCGACACCGATTGGAGGGTTAAGCATTTTAATTGATCCTATCGTCTCAATGTCTTGGAAATGTATACCAACGGATTAATTGGACTCTTAATTGGACGCGAAACGAATAATCCAATAACTTTACAAACTAGTTCTCAAGATACTCTTGAACTTCGACCGCTTAAGCGAAACAAATTATACAACTAAGCAGTTTACAGAACAGAAACGAAATGTTCTATGTTTACTACTAGCCGAAAGACAACCTCCGAAAAATTTATCTTGGTATCAACCTTACTGTTTGACTTAATACGAAACTTTAGCTCGTATTCAGTGTATCTGAAGTTAAACTCCAGATAAATTTTAATTTTTCAAGTAGATTTTCAGATTTGTGCAATTGAAGTTCCAAGCTTAACTAAATTGTCCTTAACCATTATGAATTTCGTAATGAAATTTAAAATACTTTTATGTAGTTTTATTTAGAGTATTTTAAATGTCTGAAATGGATCCTGCTATCATCGACGCGCTAACTTTAGAGTACGTAAAGTCGATACAAGAGTGAATTTTATTTCCCTCTTAACGAACTTTCTCTTGATCCGTTAGGTTCATAAAATGGACGTAGTGTATACCTAGTTTCGAAATATGCATCGTAAACTCTTGTATTTGAACTAGGAAAACTTTGCTACCTGTAGATTTGCGTATAACAAACTCGTAAATATGAAAACAAATATTTTCCGAAATGGTGCATTTATGTTCTATTTGAAACCTTTTCTTTTAATATTTTTAATTTAATGAACCAGATTACTTGGAAACTAGATATGAATAGAAACTTGGAAAAAAACTAGATATCAAATCCTGCAAGGTTATCTTGAAACTTTGTGTAATTAAAGTTCAATATTGATAGATCCATCCCGAAGACGCCTATGAAGTTTCCGGTCCCAATGAAAGGATTCAAGCCATCTGCAATAAACTTCATTCCATCGGACAACAGTAACGTGTTCAAGACGAAAGATGCCAATAGCCAAAAGCCAATAAAAGTGGCGTAGTTCGTAACATTGGGAGAAACCTGATGCAAACAAAATGTAATGCCAGTGTTTTATTAAAAGTTTTATACTATTAGTATATTACGGTTTGCATGAATTTCTTTGCGTTTTACCTCAAATAAAGACGGATAGTTCAATTAAATAGTTATGGTTATGCTTTCCTATGCTGATACAAAAACGTTTTTACCTATTTAAACAGCATATTATGGTGTTTATTGTTGCCCGACGTGATACCATTGGTGTCATCCTGGTACGGTACTGGAGTGGTTAGCGCTTTGGACCTTGGTTCAACACTCTGGGTTCGGATCCTGGTCATACATTTTTCTGGATCTTGCGCCATAAAACTCAAATCAACCAACCTGGTCATAAATGGTTGAGGGAAAACACTCCATTGTGCTAGTATTGTTAAGAACCTCTCCCTCAATCATATTTGAACTTCCTGCACAAATCTTGGACACCTGGGTCGACATTTTTAATACTTAATCGCCAATTTTGCCAGACTTATTGGGTCACCCTCCACATCCATCACGTTTTCTCTTCATCACTGGGTTTTACTATTATAATGCATAATGGTTTCATTAAATTTTAAGTCGACTAAGATGGGATACTCCATCTAGGCTCTTTTTTTAAAGGACAAAAAGTAGGCTGAAAAAATAAGAGTTGAACTATTTTTTTTCTGATATGGATGCGATTTAACTTGTCTATTTTTATTAGTTTTTATGTCTTGCGTTTGGAGCAGATTGTCCATTTTTTTTTTTTTTGGACCTTGCGCCGTAAAGCTCAAATCAGCCAACCCGATCTTAGATGCTCATGGTGGTTCGGAATCCTCTTTGAACAGTAGGATCTGTTCTAAGTAGATCTCGTATAGCAAAAACGGCGTCAAACCAAGCTCGATACTGGATTAAGAGGTCTGATCAAAGACTTTTGGCTAAACAAATAACCATTTTACGTATTTAATTACCCTTCAAAATACTCCAGTGGGCTCACTTCCATTTTTTTTTGTGCGACTGCACTAGCAATCGGAATTCTAGGCGGCGTAGGTTCAATTCCTTACGTGCATGCATGACCATTGCCTGACGTTATGTCTTGTATTGGCGCAGCTTGGTCAAATATGGCCCTTCGCCATGAAACCCAAAAAAACAATCTAGTGGTTTTTCTACTGCTGGAAGCAATTTTCAATGTAGCTTTATGTGAGCTCCATCGAGGTTCCGTGGTATCCTTTTCCGTGTCAAATCCCTGTCCGAAAATTATTTTCAGAGAACAGCTGGTTCTCTGAAAATAATTTTCAGACAGGGATGTGACATGTCTAGAGAGCAGGAGTCTGCAAAATATGCATCATTATTTTGTAAAAAATAGATTTGGTATGATTGGTGATGAATCTTTCCGTTGCCACTCGAAGAGTCGTGGTCTTTCACCTAATGACCTCATGGGATGGATACAGTTGGGTTGCCATTTCTAATTAATAGTTTCTCTCCCAAGAGACTACTTGTTATGAACAAGGCCCTGATGTTTTGAAAACCAGTCGACAAGGGTTCAGCTTCCTTCATGACTCTTCCCTTCGTCCGTGAAGACCCTTGTATTTTTGAGGTAGCCAAGCCTTTGTTTCAAGGAAAATCGGATCTCAGATTGTCATGAGTCTAGTTTTGTCATGAATCGGGATCAACATTGGAACATTCCAGTAAGTCTCATGCAAGTCATTTCGGATGGAAATAAATGAGAAACAACTTGAAACAAACTTAGAAATTACATGGAATGGGTAATCGGATTTTGTTAAGATCTCAACGCTTTCTTAATCTTCAGCGCACATTGAAGTACTAGTAATAATCTTGTCTCGCGAAATATAAATCTATACAAGGTATTTTTAATTGTTGTAGTCTTGCTTCTGAGTAAATCTTTTGAATTCATCGTTCTCGATTTAGTTACTCATGAGTTCGATTTTAAAATGGACATTACATTTTTAAGATGCAGAGAATTGGTGTTCAGGAGAACGATTTGCTGATCGCTAACGCCAGAAGCTAGCTCAATCTAAGACTTTCTCACCATTATTTCGTTAATTTGTTTACGTTTCTTTTGAGAGGTTTTCTTCAAAGCAAATATAGAGAGCGCATGGGTTTAGTTAACCTCGTTACTTTACATGTTATTCCTATACCATTTCAGTATGCTCTTAGTGGGCCGCGGTAGCCTAGTTGGAAAAAGTCGCACTGGCAACAGGAGGGTTACGAGTTTGAAAATAGATCCAAAGACCGTCGGGTGCGTGTGGGGGCTGATACACGTTAAATCTGTCGTCTCAAATGTCGCACTGGCGAGGTGTGGTAGTTAACAATAATGCCATCTGACGGTGATTCAAATTTACAAGATGTCTTCGGGTAGGTATTTTAATTAACGTCCCACTGGAGTAACACACGGGCTATTGGTCACGGTTCGGGATCGATCCCAAAGGGAAATATTCGAGAACACGTAATTTTGAACCACGGTCAGATGACGAGGTCACACCTGAGCTGTGGGACCCACTCCAAACTTCCATGCCACGCCAACGAAGACATTTGAGGCCACGACAGATTTAACGTGCACCAGCCCCTTTGTACACGACGGTGTTTGGTTGGATTCGAACTCGCAACTCCGGTTGCTAATCCGTTATTCTTCCAATAGCGGCCCCTTGGTTAATCTAGAATTTTGAGTGGAACTTTTAAATAAATCCAGAACTAAGTTTTCTACCACAGATCTGATGACAAAATTCAGTCTAATTTAGTAAGGAATGAAAAAATTTAACTGAAAGCAGTCAGAATTTCATTGGCCCGCTGCGCTAGCAACCTGTGAGATGTAGCGGCACAGGTGCGATTCCTCCCTGGGTATTTAATCTTAATAAAACTTTCCTTGCGTGTATGTCCATTACTTGATACTCTTTGTCTTGCATCTGATGCAGCATGGCCAAATATGATCCTTGCACCCCAAAATCCAACCAAAATTTCATAGACAAGACCTACCTTCATAAAGGAACTTGATGAATGAGGTTCAAGATTAAAGAACAAAACTGAGCTATATAAAACAAAAATCAAACATCTCTTTGCAATAACTGATAGAATTTGCATTGAGTGAAGATAATCAGTACAAAACAAATCATAGCCATCGTTTTATTAAACCGATCAATATTTTTATAGAAATTATTTTTACATTCATATCAAATTTCATTAACAAATTATATGTGACTAACTTAAAAAGATATTTGTCTTTCAGGCAATTACATTGATGAGTAAACAATGCTTTATAATATTAAATGAAATATTTTAACAATTCGTTTCCTTTGAATTTTTCAAATTTATTCCTTTTAGAAACAAGGCTTTTCAATTTTTTGATTAAAAGAATATTTAATGAGCTTATAATTTTCACACATTACTGAAACATAAATTTAAACACACAACATGAACAGAATGATTCTTTAGAATTCATAAACCCTATATTCGAGAAGAATTGTTTTCATTCCACAATGCACAAATGTATTCAAATAAAATTTCAATAAAAAATTTAATTTTTCAAATATTCCCAATTGAGAATGTTGATTAAAGCTAATTTCTAATTGCACAATCAAAATAGAATTTGTGGGAAGAAAAATAGGTTGATTCAATCTACATTAAATTCCAAAAGATTAACCAGTGTTAAGCTCTAGTTCAAATTAAAAAATTACATGGCAAAGAGGGATAAAATTTAATAAAAATGCATAAGATTGCTTTCCAAAGAACATGGTAGAGGTATTTTGTACACAAATTGAGAGGGATGTAAAGAATTCTACTCAGTTCTATCAACTAATATCCACAATTCCTTACAAAACAAATGGAATGAGAAACTTATTGAGAAGCAAATCTCTAATATAAGTTACCTTCAAGTCATTCACTGATAAATGCATGTTTATAAGCTGAACAAGTTCAGTACAAAAGGGCACTTCATATTCAACAAAGTTTCCAAGAAATGAAGTTGAAAATTTCATGTTCAAATATTTTGGAACTTGGCATAAAAACTATAGATTAGAAATAAAAAGTAGCAATTTGGTGGCAGGGAAACAAACTTTAAAATGGAATGTCATCTTGTGAGTAAAAATAATTTCAATATTCAAGTTTCCAGCAGTTTTCTAAATTTAACAATAAAACTTAAAATAGAATTCTAAATTGAAGCCTATATTAACTTAAAAGCTGATTCTACATTTCCACATCAATTCTATAATTGGAGCTGCAAATCAATGTTCTTCATAAGAACCCGTTTCTTAACAAAATACAACTACAAATTAAAATCACAGGTCAGTTTTGTAACGAAGCTGAAAAATTGATTAGTTATAACCAATTTTTCAAAGAAAAAAATTGCTTGGTCGGATCTGGCCCTTGTTCCATAAAAATTTCAACCAACTTAATTTTCATTCATGCTTTTACTTTTAGTGAACATTTTATAAATAAATTATATCAAACTGGCAAAAAGTTGAATTTAAAACCGAAAATTTGTAATAATTTTGTATTGGTGTTTATGAAATATGCTAGAAATCTGATAATTGTAATTTATGAATGTCAGGGTTATTACAATTCAATTAAAGGCAGTTCTAATATGCAACTTGTGCACAGTTAGCAAAGCAGACACAGGGCTTAAGAATTGCACATAACTGTTTTTATTATTTTGAACCAACTTCAGAAACAGAGAAAATAAGCTTTAATAAATTGCAACTAGACAATCAGTTTTAGGTAAACTTTTCCTTAACTTACTCGTGTCTATTAAAAATTTACATTCTAAATGTCATTAAAAAGTGAGGCTTAGGAAGAAATATTTCATTCTAACGTAAAACATAAAGCTAACAAATATTTTTTTTGCAATGCAAAATGTACATCAAGCTAAAAATGTGTCTAAATTTTAATTAGATCATTTTATTAGTTTGCGGTTGTGAGTCAAGTTGTGGGTTCACGCCAAAGTTACAACAAAAAGCTCAACTTTGAGGTATACAATGTCTTCGCAATTGAGGAGCCTGGGAAGTATTTACAATTAATGCTGAGAGAGTAGTATTTAAATGGGAGGATCCAAACGGACTGCGAGAAAGGTGAAATTAATAATACTAATTGATTTCAGCTAAATTAAAAGGGAAATATTTAGGCTTGACATGTTTGCAAATGTATTAGTTTCGAAAAAATGCGAACATTTTATTTGATTCCATGTTTGAGGAATGTCAAAAATAATGAATGACCATAAAGCTCAAATCTTGTCGTTATCACACCCGGAATGGTCGACAAATATATTTAATCTCGAACCATATTATTAATCTCCCATTATAAATATGTTGACACTATTATTTAGGTAAAATACATCAATATAGAATTAAATATACCTAAAATGCGATTTTACCACAATAAAGAAATTAACTGCAATTAGAATTGTAAAGTGAACAGCAAAATTAAAATTCAAATAGTAATAGTGCCACATTATTTGCTAAAACGTCTTAGAAATTACTTTTGGCGAGTAATTTTTAACAAGTGATTTGTGGATGGGATAACAGAATTAGTAGACAACTCATGTGGTGTGAGTTTCAGCAGATGAATATACAAAGAAATGGATGAGCAGAAAAGAATTGTAACTTAACAATATTTAAAAACAAGTTCCCTGTACCCTCCTTACAGGTTAAGCATGGCTTGTAAATATTCAATATAAAAAACACATAACAATGAAGGATATAGTATTAATTCAAGTAATAGGCCTTGCATTTTCTATATTAACAAAAGCTGTATATTTAAAAAGGTAAACTTAACATCAAAGTGTATGAAGTTTTAAAAGTACACTATAAGCTCACTAGTTAAGACAAATGTGTAATGACCTGTTTTATATTAAAAAACTATTTGAATAAAAAATAATATAGATAAAAAAATGTAACAATTATATATTCAACATGAAACTTTGTACATATATACAAATTAAATACTGATATAAAAAGTAAACCATTACACATTTCTTTTTTACAATAAAATATAACACAAAAAGTGTATAAATCTTGATTTGATTCACAATTTTGTTTCATGCAGCTGCCCTGAAACGGCAACACATCCCCTGTAGGGCTGTTGGTAGGGTCTCAAACGAATTGGGGCCCCGACTCGATGATTTGGGAAAGGCACATATGTTTCATTGTCGTCAGCTGAGTCCACATCACCATCACTAGAATTGTTAGATGGCACAAAATGTTCAGTGCGGACGGGTTTCCGAGGCCTTGGCCTACGGTAATATCGAAACTCTCGGGGTAAAGTATACGAGCGTGGAAGAGATATTTGGCTGTCAAGATCAGAGGGTACATTGTGTGATTTATACATGACACCAACAGATGCCTCAGGCGGAGGGCATCTACAAGACGGAGTTTCCCGAACAGTCCCCTGATTTCGGGACCTAGGGTATATTTTAGTTTTTGATGCTGCGGACATATTGCTATTACTAGAAACATCAGAATTTCTAGGATACACAATATGAGGTGGTGCTGCTAGGTATGGATTTCTCACATCCTGGTAATCACAATACATCATGGAACTATCCAAAGTCTCCGGAACTAAGAGAATCTCCGGAGTTTGAGATCTCTGTTTGGTCTTAGGACGCATCCCATTTAGAATGTGAGGTCCTATTAAGGAATGGTATAGTGGTAAACGAGCACCAGGAGACTCTGGTCTGATCCATGGTTGCTTCTTTGAGTGGGGAATCGGCTGGTGGAGGGTATCTTGGTCATTTATCTCCATGGGATGGGGCCTTTTAAGCTTCCCTTGTTTGATTTCCTCTTCAATTTCCTTCAATTCCTGCAGTTGTTGCTGTTTTTTCTCTTGAAGTTTCTGCTGAATGTTCACACGCGAGCCAACACTGCTTTCGTGATCACTACTATAAGATTTGGGAGGTATTCTTTTCCAAAACGGATTCAGGGTTTTACCTCCATTGTTAAGAGAAGATACTGGAACAGGGGGTGGTACAAAGCTGGACGGTTTCTTTTTCTTCCTTTTGAAAGCTGGGTTCAGTCTACAATTGAACACACCGGGGATTCCGGACACCATTTTGTTCTGGAAGTGCCCATTGGACGGTTGGAACATCACTGGGTTTTGCGACTTTGAGAAAGGCGTGGTTGGTTTTGTACCATTTGTTACAATCTCAGTATCAGACAGAGCATTCAGCTTCACATTATGAGTTTCACAAGTATCAGCTGCACAATCAGCGCACTGTGATTCGACATCTGTTTGAGATGACAAACTGTGCTTCATGTGCTGAATGTGAAAAAAACGATAATATAGTGCCATAAAAAGAATACCCATAGAAAAACCACCCCATGCAATTATAATTGATATGTTATGATACCATGCCACTTGCCCTTTCAAAAACAGAAACACTGCCATCAATAAAGTGTTTTCCAAAAACATTGTTACATAATAAGCTACCATTTTTTGCCGTGAATTAATCTCTTGTAAATTAATATAACAAAATATGTACACAAAGGCAATCAACATGGAATACATAGTCTTCTTTTTAACTAAAATTGACTCCCCATGAAATACATTCTTTGGGGATATTAACCATAAAAACATTGTTAACCAATGTAGACCTATTACCAAAAATACCCAAAAGTGATACAAAGTGGCATATGTAGTTAGTGCAACTACGCGAGATGAAACTGTTCCCAGTCTCCAAAAGAACTGGAATATAACACCAAGCCATGTCAATACTAGCTTGTGTATGTTTCGCCGTCGGACATTTTTACTAAACGAAGCAAGCGCCCAGCACACACTGAAGAGAGATAAGACAGTTGATACTAAATTTAAGTCAGTCACTTCCGATGATGATGGCTTTAACCATATGAGATACAACTGAATGATAAGCATTGGAGCTGCTTCACAAAATGCATGAATAAGCCTCAACATGCATAGATCTCGGACCTCATTCTTCACCACACTGAGGTCAACAGGGAGGAACAGCTTAAAATATCGCCACAAAACTCCAAACTGCATCAAATGGATGAATGCAACCACTGATAGTTTAAAGTCTTTTCCGCTGCTTCTGTGAACATACCATTTTAATGATAATAATTGACTTATGAGCAAGGATAACATGATGCAAAATACTGATAGCATGAACCAAGCCACTTGACCAGTGACATATAATGTATAAATGGTAACAACATCGAAAACTATGTCGCAAAAATACGATGCAAGTGAAATGATGTTGAACAAAACATCACACAGAGAGAGAAATTCTTGAGCCATAGCACCTAAGCTGCTGGTAAGTCCACATCTTGCATAATACTGAAATAAAGTGACCTAAGCACAGAGGAAGAAATCCAGGCATCGAGGTTTGCAGCAATGAGTTCTTGGTAGAGATGTGAAGACCATCCGCAGAATTGTCTTGATTGTCTAAATAGAACATTTTACATTTAAAGAATGAATTCAAAAAAAGGCTCAATAAATTTATGACAATCAATATTCTTAAAATTATTTAATGTATATGAAGTGGTTAAATTATAGGAATTAAACCTAAACAGCACTTTACTGAAGCTAAATGCGATCTCAATCCATCTAAAAATCAGAAGGTCTTTTAAAAAGAACTGAAATCTAGGAATATTTAAAAAATTATGGTATCAATTAAAAATGTTACTAGAAATTTTCAGTATGTAGCTCAAGTTTCCATTGCTTTTATTTCCAATTTTTCATCATTGGAACAAGAAAAAGCAGAAGCTATAAATATAACATATCTAACCTTATAAATAATTTATGATGGAAAAGAAAACATTACAGATAGAGGTGAATTTGAAACATGTGTAATGCATGTTTAAAAGAAAATGAAATGTCAATAACTTTTACTGATTTAAATATTTTGCACATAATTGATAATCAAAAGTTTCATTTTTATTTACTACTTTAACCCTTTGCACTCTGATTGTCAAAATTTACTGTAATGCCGCCAATAAAGCGACATAAAAGTGAAAAGGGTTAAAACACTGTGCCCAGATGTAATAAGTATTACCACATAGGAAAGCTGGGAGAAAACAAATATTTTAAATCCAAAAGAATCGTCTATTAATAGAAGTCAATTTACAGTAGATATTAGTGGTCTAGTAACCAGACATGTGATGAGCAGGATATGTTAGACTGAAAGACTAAAATGGTTCTATTGCAAGTTGAATTCTTGATGCATAATTATCTTATTCACATCATTGCATGCTAATAATCCTTTGCTTTCTCAATTCTAGCATATTTTAAAATTTAAACTGACATCAAATACAGCATTGTCCATCTACAAGAACTACTACAATCACAAAAGTCTGGATCTGTCTGTTGGCATAAAAACTGATGTATCCCATTTTCCATAGGGACGCTTGAAGAAATGTATTCAGTTTGTTACATTGCCGTACTTGACGACAAATTGGAAGTATATTTGCTAAGATTTTTACTTATTGCCAAGATCTATACTGATTGAAATATATTTGTATATAAAATTGAAAATATATTTGTTATGGTTGGTTGGGTTTTATGGCACGACAGCCATACTTGGCCAAGTGGCAAACATAAGACAGACATCAACAAATGGGCAAACACACACAAGGAAAGTTTTTTTTTGTCTTGATTCATTAAAAAAAGAGGGCATCTCAGAGTATAACAGGCAAATACTTCTCTCACTTATTACAAAACGTTTACGAATAAGACATGTCAGAACAATTTTTCGCACCCATAGATGGTACCAGAGAAAACATCCCTGCGCCCTCAAATTTCAAGGTGACAGAGATCAGCAGACTGCAATCTCTAGGCTGCCTAGCATATATTTGAGATTCATATGATCAAGGTTTAAAGATTTTCCCAATCTGTTGAAAATGCAATTTGGGACAGGCCTCTCCCGGTGACCTTGTTTATATGGGGCTGTCCAGGAAAGATTTTTGTCTTTTAATCCTTTGCTCGTCTAAACTTTTTGAAGGAGTCAGATTCATAGACTTATGGAATAATTAACGACAACACTAGAGTTTTACTGACATGGAAGAGATACATCCAGGGATAATTACAAGAATTAATTTTAAACAGGCTGCAACTTGCAGATATTTGTTTTGATTTTTGCTTAGGGCTGAGATTTTACTAATGAACTACCTCTCCCTACCCAACATTTGAGAAAAACAAAATCAAATTAAGATTCAACAGTTATCCCTACTCAAAATGAATAAATGAGCCCTGTTCCTATAGCTAGTGTCGCACCTAGACATGGAGTAGTTTTCATGGTACAGACAGATGAACTTAGTTTTACTAAATTTCAAACCTTTTCAGATTTGTTAGGAAATATGATAGGACTTACAATTAATAAATGCTGAAATGGTAACCCATCATAAATTAAAAGTTACTTCTAAACGTCTAACGAACAAAACAAATAACGGAATCAAGTTATTGGTACTGTTATAAATCTCACAACCAAGCAACCCAGTATGTGATTTCTAAAACAAATGTTCGATTTTCATTTAGGCATAGTATTAATTAGATTCGGTATTATTAAATTTTCAATAAACCCAACATCAAATTCAGTACTTTTTATAAATAGTCCTCTATCTTCAGACAATTATTATTTTAATATTCGTTTCAGCATTTATGATTCCAGGGGAAAATACTGACATAAAGTTTGTCTGGTAATAATGTATTTAATGTAAAATTAAAAACAATGGGAGATTTTTAACATATAAGGTAAAAATCTTCACAAAATTAGATGAGAAAGCAATACCCAAGATTTACAGAAAAAAGAAATTGTAAAATTTTAAATTCTGTGATTAAAATTTTACATTTCAAAATAGCAAAACACGTTTCATTCCATGATTAAACAGCTATCCCGAAATTTTTAACTTGCCTACTGACTGAAAAGTCATGTGTACTTCACTTGAACTCTTTTTCCAGGATATCTTAAAATATTCAGAACTTAAAAGGAATTCAATTTAAGTTATTTTTCATAAAAAATAAATTTAGAAACATTGCTTCAAGCTAAAATCTAGAAAACAAACAATCCGAACGACATTATATGTTTTGAAAGTGCACTTTTACTTTTCGCAAGCTCAAACGATAATTTTGACATTTTTTTAAAGAACTCGAGAAGATATTTTTCTTTATAACATGAATTTCTCAATTCGCTCATTGGAACACAATTTGGTTTACTTTTCTGTGATTGAGAGGAAATCGAGTTCTAAAAGTGTGAGAGATCGCATCTCTGAAATCGCTTACAAATAATAAAATTATAATTATAATTCGTATCTTTATAACTTACCACAAATGGAGTTTCAGATTGACTTATGAGGGATTGATTGCACTGAAAATTAGACAGCCGATTTGCAAACTTCAACAATAATACTCAAATACGCGTCAGCGTAACCAAGCAATGGAAACTACCAAAACAACCCACAACCACAATTCCTAGGAATGCTAAGAATGCTATGTTATGTTATTTTTTAGCTAGGATTTCCAGCCTTTTGCTTCGTTATTTGAGCGCTTCACCTCTAATGTTATTCCAACACAACTATTTTCAGCTTATAATTTTGATTTTCCTCTCTTATTTTAATATACCGAATTATAATTTGATACTCAACACCATGGAAATGAATTAATAGCTGTATTTCACGTAACTAATTCCATAGATAGTGTTAAACACTATACCAAACTTAAAAAGCTATGCTTTCGCGCTTATAGAGGAAAATTTGAATCAAAACAAATTTGACATAAATTCTGCATTACATATTTGTCTTTTTCAATTAATTAGCGGTTTATTGGAAAAGGGATTTTATTGGACATAACGGACTTTGCATTTTATATACCACTCAACCCTGGTTTCCAGGTTAGATTTCTGAGGATTATGAAGCGAAGTGAAAAGCATTTGTTTTCGGGTGCTAAAAAAATTGAACATTTATGAATAAATGTAATTTTGTTAAACAAATGTTGCATTCTCAGTGTTAGCTTAATTTCTGTGCATTGAATTTTTAGTGTTTATTAGCATCATAACCAGTGAGTATATTTATTTTTCTACTTATGGAATTTAAACCAATGTAAAGAGCGCACTGTATAATCTTTTCGTTTCCAGATTGTTAGACATGAGTCTTTTCGGTTCTGGAGGGTTTAGTTCAAATACTGGCGTATTTGGAAATTCCACAACTGGAACACAAAATCCTATGAAAGACTTTGAAGTTGTTTCTCCCCCAGATGATTCTATCAGTAGTCTAGCGTTCAGTCCAGGATCACTGACACAAAATTTTCTCATCGCCGGCAGTTGGGATAATCAAGTAAGTTTTGTTTGGAATGATGTTCTTTGCTTTACCTAAAAGGCAGCAACAAAATTATAAAATGAATATTGTGTATCACATGTTGTATTTTGGCATCATAAATTGACAACAAGAATGGAAATGGTAATAAAGTAATCAATGTCCGTCAATGAGGTGCAGACTGCCATCAAACGACACCCTCCCAACAAAAGGTTTTACATTGACATCAGAAAACAGCATTGCTGACAAATTAGGAATCACGATAAGATTGTGTTTACGTTTTTCTAATAATGAATGGGAAAGTAAACAAACTAAGGGCTTTTATAGTAATCGTAAAATTCAAAGTTAATAACAGTATGAAATAGAATTGCATTTGTTCATTAAGTCAATTCTAACAATTTAAAATTGAAATTAAAATGTTACTTTAAAATTTTATTTCTAACAGCCGTTTTCTAATATTTCATCATAAGATTAATAGTGAAGGCTATTTTGTAATTAATTATAATTATTTTAGTATGAGTTTTAAGGGGCCTACACTCAGTATTAAGGGCTTTAACTTTAAGTTATGATAGAAATATAATGCTTAATTACATTATTTAATGCGGAGTAGAGAGAATGAAGTTCTTTTGATTTTGTGAATTAATTGATGAAGTTCAAAATCATTTACATAAAACAAGTAATCATTGAAAACTTTTAAAGGTGCAAAACAAAAATACTAATTGATTTATTTATGGGCATGTGCTTTCAAGAGAAATCTTGTTATTCAACTCAAAGTGCTCTGGTCCTCAGTTCAACAGGCTCTTGGTTCAAATACTGGTCATGGCATGGATGTTTGCAGTGATTTGGAATCCACTTTAAGCCGTACATTCCCGATCTAATAAGCCATGGTGTAGCTATAAATGACCGTAGAGCAACAGACCAGCTATCAGAGACAAACAGTTAACATAGTCATAATCAACCATAAGGTTATGAATATCTTAAAGAGATTTTTTAACTGGATATCAGCATAAAAATTTTATGTTGCTAGATATGAATCGTGATCGTAGCAGATAATTGTGATTCCTGCATCCCATCATCTCTCCTACAAAAAAGTTAAGACAAATGTTTTTAGCTTTGCTCATTGTTTTCAGTGATTGTCAATCATCTCGGTGATGAATTGGCTAAAATGATCGGCCAGGAAATGTAATCAATTTACAAGCCTTAGCTAGGACTTTTAAATGTTAAAAGTAAAACTTTTCTCCGAAACATAGACTCTCGAATGCAGAACTATAATCGTACCCTGAGGGATGAAGTAAAATTAAAAGGGAGAAAAATGCCTAACTTGAAGTACTATTAAAAACACGACCAGCAGACGTTTCTAAAAAAAGAATGCAAATGAACCGAGTTTTACAAGCTCTCAATCCCCACCTGATGAACAGGAGGAAATAAAGGTTGGGAGAAACTGTCCCCATCCCATAAATGGATTTGAAAAAGCCAAGGTATTGACCCCCTTCCACAATCCTAAGAAACACAGCATAGTATGCAAATTAACCTACAGATGACGCTGTGTATACCAGAAGGCCAAGTGAGTAATTTCCGGTAAACGTATCTTTTTACTCACTCGATTCAAATTAATGATTTGCCCATCACTATCTTGCATAACAAAGGGGAATGAAAGACTCAAACTGCTTCATCTAGATTGCAAAGTGGGCGCCTCAGGAGCATAAAATTCCTAAATGTACAAAAATCTTCTCAGTTTGTCCTAAGTGCAAGAGGGAAAACATCTCTAGTAATCCCATTCTTTCCTGTATTGTGTGGATTGAGCCCTTCAGACTTAATCCAGATAACTTTATAGTTTCTTTGAGGACTAGTGACTGGTTGGACATGGTGTAGCAAGTGGCTAGACCAAAAGGAATAAGAATAACAAAAAGTTTTCTGAATTATTTTCATTCTTTTGCTTATGAATCTTTGTAGTAGGCAAATATGTCTAATTTTTTCATATTACATTGATTTTTCTAATCCATTCATGACAGTTTATGTTCTTTATAATTATAACAGTATGATTACAATTTAATAGATGTTATGATTTTTGTTAATTTTGTACTTTTTCACTCATTACTAAATCTTGAACTTGAATTTTCAATGTGAATTTCTGTTTAATTTTTATATTTAACATCCTATTAATCCTTTATTTCCAGAAGTAATTTCTATGTATTGCTACAATATTTTTCTGCTTATAATACATATTGTTGACCTGACTGCTATAACAACAATTTTTTTGGTATGATTGTTGTCAAAAATTTCTCGATATGTTTTGGGGCTTACTCAGCTTGTGCTGCAATCTTACATTTTGTCTTTCCCAACCACAGTTTTCCAAATTTCAGCCACTTTTCAAATATAGACAAATCAATTTTGCTCTTAAAAATTCAAGATTTATTAATGTGCTACCTATTTTTACTTTAGGTGCGATGTTGGGAAGTTCAAAACACTGGACAAACCATACCCAAAGCTCAACAGACCCATCAAGGACCTGTTTTAGATGTTGCTTGGAGTGATGTAAGTCTTATAAACACTAGTGACCAAAATTTCAGCCAATGTATTAAAACATTAGTTTTTGCATAAATTAGTCATGCACCAAAAAGTTTAAGTGGAAGTTCAAAGTTAAATGAAACATTAAATACCAACCACTGCACTCAGGATGGCCAACTCAAATTGTTCTGCAGGCAACCTAGATTAACTACATTTTTCCTGTGGACGGTTATAAAATGTTTAATGTATAGGAATAGTAAAAGTATTTAAAATGTATTTCATTCTCTCATCTAATATAAATTTATCAGTGTTTGCTTCTTAGCAACCAATAATTTTAAGATTTGCAATAATGGCAGAATCATCTGGTATCCTTGGAAACTTTCTTTAACTTTAAAACGTAAAACTGGCATGAAATCCTGTCAAATTTAGAACAAACAATAAAAAAAGATTTACAGAAAAAGACAGACCTTCCAACCTGCAAATTTCTTACCCAATCCCAGACAACTTATTTTTGGAAATATTGTTCATTATTATTTTATCTTTCTCTTTCCAGGATGGTTCCAAAGTATTTTCAGCCTCTTGTGATAAAACTGTTAAAATGTGGGATTTGAACAGTAACCAAGCTATACCTATTGCACAGGTAAATCTGGCTTTTTAATAAATAAAATTTCAGCTTTTTTAAAATGTCCTGTGATTGGAAGTTTGAAGTATAAAAATGCTTTAATTTATTCTGCAAAATGAATGAATCAGTTGTATTGATCAGTTATTCCTACCATAAGTATCATTAATTTTCATATTGATATTTTAACCATAATTATATCTACCATTTTAATGGTAACTAGCACATATGCATAATATATCTCTGCTAAGGCATCTTGATTGCTTATATTATAGATGGCAGTGTCATTACCCACACTTCATACCTTCAAAGGAAACTAAATTAATCAAAAAATATGAAACATTAACTTTACTTTTACTGATGTTAATCCTAATTTGAAAAAATACATGGCAAAAAGCACACCGAAGTCATGTTACTACAGTTAGATTCTAAACATCTACTTGAATTTCTTTCTATTCCTTTGTTCAAAGATGATTCAGCATTTTTGATGTTAAACCTATTTTCTCCTGTATTTTCTTTACTGGGTTGATTTCTCGTTGCATTCTGTAATCGAACTGCTGAAGAATTTTATTAGTGTCGATCTTCTCCGTATAATTTAAGCAATATTATACAACCCCATAAATCAAATCACATACATATTTAAACTAATTGGCAAAATTAGTGAATGAATCCCATCGCGGTTGATTTAACGTTTACATCCTTTTTGTTGCCATTTTCCAATTTACAAATAATGTTGATTTTAATGCCATGTAGGTTATTGAAATATATTTATAGATATAAATAGTTTCCTCCTGGCAGGAAAATAGTTGCTATAAGAAAACATTTGCATAGTAAATAGTTTTTTGTGTTTCCTGAAAAGTTAAATTTTTTGGAACATGTTTCCTTCTTAAAATCACTTATTCAAAAGAACTTTGATATTCCACCTATGTGAGCCCCTTCATCAACAGAAAAGAGTACATCGTGACTCAGTGGGTATGCCCACTGTGCTAGCAACCTTCGATCTATAGGCAGCGCAGATTCGATTCCTGTCAGGTGCATTCCTCTCTGGGTGTATTTCTCTCTTCTGTGTCAGTAAAACTTTCATTGTGTGTGTGTCTATTACTTGATATTGTAGGTCTTTTGTCTGGTGCAGCATGGCCAAATATGGCTCTTACACCATAAAAAAACTCCACTCTAATCATCAACAGAAAGTCTAAAGTTGTGGATAGCGAGCAACTGGATGTTGCTGTCTTACAACCCACTGATGCATAGTTCTGTACTAATTCGAAATAAAACTGACCAAATGTATTATTGTTGTTACTTCAACCTCTGTACTCTCTTTATCTAGCCTCTTTGAGTGAGTGACTTTACATTTTTCCAAATGTAAAAATCCAAAGTGAGATAATCTTATAAAAAAGGCTATCTGATGTCTTAAAAATAAGTCACATCGATGCTTGGAGAAAATAGCCCTTTGTGTTGCTCCAGTGCGACATTAATTAAAATATCTACTTATGTTTGGAGAAACTTTTCACTTGTAATCTGTCTATTACGAGAACTGCTCCAGAGACCAAGTCTAGTTGGTGACAGTCACTATGGAAGCTGTCTCATTCATTTTGAGTAGAGGTGATTATTTTTGTTTTTTGCAGATGTTGACAGCAGAAAGAGGTAGTCTACTAGTATAGATCTTGGCAACAAGTAAAAATCTTAGCAAATATATTTCCAATTTGACGTCAAGTACAGCAATGTGAATCACTTAAAAACATTTCTTCGAGCATCCCTATAGAAAATAGGGTAAGGTCCATTTCTGTGTCAGCAGATAGGAGCAGTTCTTGTGGTAAACAGACAATGGTTCAGAAGTCATCAAATTGTATTGCAGTACCTTTGGAAGCCATGGCCTGCTTGGGGAGCAACAAAAGTTTCAGAGCACTCTGATAACCTGTGTTCCACAAGATGATATTGGGTTGTTCCATGATTTAAAATAGAGAAAAGTCATGAATCCTTCACTGTTCAGAATATTTTATAAAAAAGCTGCAATCGGTTGTAAAACTGCATTGTTAGTTGAGGATCAGTGGTGGGATTGCTTAAAGGGGATAACAACTAGGCGCCAGCCTTAAAAAGTTGAAGATAAATTTCTTGAGTTTGAATTTCTTTTCCTACTTGTTTGAGGCAAAGTATTCAGAAGTAGCAGTCATGCATGAATAATCCACAATACCCCTGAGGCAGTCAAAGTCCAAAGATAAATTGACAAAATATGGTGTCGACAACTGTGGACCAAATGGTACACTTGTATACTGTCAAATAGAAATAAAGAACTCGTCGTTGACTTTTGCATGTATTTTTACAATACTTTAATATAAATATATGCTGTAAGTACTTGGATTATATTCAAGGAATTGATGGGGAAGCAGATACTTAAGAAGAGAAATTTCTTCCTCTCGCTATGTGAAGAGATTCATTCTCAATATCTAGAAATAATAATGTCACTCATGAAGGTTTTTACACAGGCAGTATAAAAATGATCATCAGAAAAGATAAAAAATACTTTTTAAGTCCTCTTTCATTTTTATGCATTTTATGTGACAATGTATTATAATAAATATTATATTTCAGCATGATGCTCCCATTAAAACAGTTCATTGGATAAAGGCTCCAAATTATTCATGTGTTATGACTGGAAGCTGGGATAAAACTTTAAAAGTAAGTCTTTATCTTACACATAATAATCTAAGCAAGTCCCTTTCAATATATAGTTTACTTTTTGTGTGGAAATTTGTAACTTAAAATTTGTCATAATTTTTTATCAAATATAGGCTGAATTTTCTAAATATTCATTTGACAACTTTGTTTTTGCTTCAGTGGGTAAGAACTCTTTAGTAATTGAAAAAAATAATAATAATAAGATAAAAATTTTATATAAAGAAGAAAATTTACTTATTGATAAAAATAAAAATGATTCCTCTGTATGAATTTTTGATGAGTTATTAACTGATCTGGGGAAACGATTATAATAGTTTCTGTAAAATGTATTACTCTATTTTGTTTTTATTATTACTGATGTATTAGTTCATTCCCTTAGTTTGTCATCATCTATTGCTTATAATTTGATAAGTAGCTTTTTCTTAGCATTTTGCAAACATTAGATTGTTCAAAAGCAACTTGAAATGATTTATCTTATTTTTTACTATTTAGAAGAGAAAAGCTATTGAAATGTCACAAACTTAATTTTTCTGGGGAAAATTAAGTAATGAACAAGTTTCATTTTGTCATTTCAAAATGCCATCAGTAGCATCTGATTGAACTTGAATTTTATAATATATTTGTACTAATTGTAAATTATTTTAAAATCTAATGAAATATTACTTTTATTTAGTTTTGGGATACGAGGACACCAAATCCCATGCTTGTAGTGAATTTACCTGAAAGATGTTATTGTGCCGATGTGGTATGCCTCAAATTCTTTTTCTTTTAAGTTATTCCTAAATCTAATCCATTCCACTAAATTAATTTAGATTTTTTCATAAGGTAGTTCTTGGAGTAGCTATGGTTGCGTTTTACAACTTGAATGCAAATACAGTGATATTAAGTTATGTAGTATAAAGATTTTTGAGGGAACATTTCAAAAGAAATATGAAATTTTATGTAGGTCTATCCTATGGCTGTTGTGGGAACAGCTGGTAGGGGAATCATTGTATACCAGCTAGAAGGTCAGCCTCAAGAATTCAAAAAAGTAGAATCTCCTCTCAAATATCAGGTAAGAATGTAGTTCCCAGTATTAAAATAAATTAGTTTTAAATATTTTTATCTGAAATATAATAATTAAAACCCACCTTTTATTAGATAATGCAGCAGTGTTTCTTTAGCTTTTTCTTTGGAATAACTTTGTACTTTTATTGCAGCATCGGTGTGTGTCAATATTTCTGGATAAAAAGTCACAGCCATGTGGCTTTGCTCTTGGCAGTGTGGAAGGGAGAGTTGCTATCCAATATGTCAATCCACAAAATCCTAAGGAAAATTTTACATTCAAGTGTCACCGATCCAATGGTACATCAAATGGATATCAAGATATTTATGCTGTAAGTCTTACATTTATTCTCTGATGTTCAGATTTTGAAGAATAAACTTGACAAAATTGATAGCACAGGTGTGCAAAATTTAACTTCAGAAAAGTTATTAAAAAATTTGTGGATATTTGTACTTACATAAACATAATAAAATTCAAGTATTCCTATCACATATTTTCACTCAAAACTGGTTTCAAGTTTACAAATACAGTTTGTTTGGTGGATAAGATAATATTATTCAAATTATCATTTCTATATCCTTTATGTCAATATCACTGTTGCTTTATTCATAACTAAAAGGGAAACAGTATAAATTGATTAATATCTTGCATAAAATGTGTTATTTTTTCTCACTTAGTTTTAGTTCAAAAACTGCTTTTATCATGATGTTTGTATACTGCTTCTGGTTTGCCTCTGAATCACCTAATAGTAATTCGCCATCATTCTAACATCCCAATGCTCTTGGTACCACCTGTCCATGTCCTTAAAATCTTGGTGGAACCTTTTATCCTGATCCTCAATCATAGCTCACCTCCTTGAATAAAATCCAAGAGTCACCTCTCTGACATTCATGACCACTTCAAACTCTGAATCAGATATAAATTTTCTAATGGTCTGGTCCAGCAAATATTCTTTCCTGCAATTTCGTGTCGGATAAAAGCTGGATACTTATTAGTTTGGTACGAAAAGCAGTTTCTATCCATAGATTAGGCCTCGGCAAACTGTTTCATCCAAGTCAAGCAGATTGATTAGTCTGATCTTATTTATTGGGGTGGTAATAGCACTTTCTCTGGGTTAACAAAGCTCAGTACCAGGTTATAAGACATCTGAGGGCCCATTCCTTTTGAATCCAATGTATACTTGCTCAGCAAAAACAGATCATTTGTATTGAGAACCCCTAAGTTCTGTTACATCTTTAGGAAACCTAAGATATACTAAATCATTTAGTTTGCTTTGAATTAAGGGTTGTGGCTCATTACTTGAGTGCTCAGGAATGAATTCTTAATTATCACTCGGAAATCTCTTCTGAGTCGCAGCAGTGGAATCCAGATTTGAAGGGAGTGAAACATCAGGTTCATGCAGCACAGGTCTAATAGATTGAAGATTGTGTTAGATGTTCTTATTCTTACTCTTTTAATTATAGTAGTATATTTTGCATGAGCAAAAATAGCAGTAACCCCTGTGTTTCTTTGATTCCCTCCAAATCCTTAGAATACCAAAAGCAAGAGTTCTTAAACCCAATCAAAGCAGTATAAGTGAAGCACACTATTTTTCTTGACCACAAAGTTTCACACTGAAACAGGCATAGTAAGCGTTTTTTACAAACTTAGTTATGTTCTGCCCCTGCTACTGAGTAACAAACTATTCAAAATGTAACAAAAAGAATTTGGACTGCTTTGCACTCTAAATCAGGCCTGGCCAACCCACATGGTTTCACGGGTCATTTTGATGACGAGTAACGTTACAGCGGGCCGCACTTTAGGTAAACATGCTTTTAAAAAATATAATACAAATACAAAATGAATAAAATTTTATTGTTATACTATGATTCAAATATAATGAACTCTCGAGTCTTAATTAATGAGATATTTGTTTATCCTTTCCTTCACTTAATTTTTGTAAATCTATATTTATCTTCCATGTTGTACATCGTAGCTGGTTTTCTAAATTGGCATCAGTTAATAAAGCACATGATGAACTCTTTGTAAATTTCATCTTCGAAAAATGTTTCACCGACATATGTGGATCCAAAAGCACTTACAACTCGTTGTGCAAAATATCTTAAGTTGGAATATCTCTCGGATGTAATATAAGTATTGTAAAATTAATTTTTGTCGTGGACGCAAAAATTTGTTTCATTTCATTAGCCATCTAACACTGGTAAAATATACGATATCACCATATTCAGAAGATAATTCGCTAAGGAATTTGAATTGCCGATGCTGAAGAGCATGTGAACGAATGTAATTTACTATTTTTATAACTTGATTCATGGATAATACTTGAGCACATAAATTTTGTTGATGTATCAAACAGTGAATAATAAAAATATCATTGGTTTTAATGCTTCTGCAATCTATCTTATCCATAAGTAATTTTACAGCTCCCTTATTTTTACCTACCAAAGCAGATGCTCTATCTGTTGTTAATCCTGAAAGAGCCTCAAAATTTAAGCTATTTTCGGCTAAACATTTTTCAATCGACTGGAAAACATCTTCTCTAGTTGTGTCTTTTAAATATAAAAATTTAACATTTCTTCTGTCACTTGGAATGAATCATTCACACCGCGAATAAATATCACAAGTTGAGATGTGTCTTAGATATCTGTACTTTCATCAAATGCCAAAGAATATGCTTTGAATTGGTTAATTTTATCTCGCAAAGTTACTACGATTTCTGCTGAAATGTCATCAATGCTGTGACATAGTTTGGCGTGAAAGACTGATACTTGAAAATAATTTGCTTTTATCGGACAAAACATCTTTTATAACTGCTTCCAAACAGTCCTTTACCAGTTCACCATCCGAAAATTGTTTCATTTTCTTTGCAATCAACATCAACAGATTAACTTGCTTTGACAATGGTAGATGGTTGTTGTAATAATGAATCAAACATCGTTTGCTGAGCTTTCAGATGCGATTTAAGCTGTTAACTTAAAACTTTTTACTTCTTTACTGAAATTTATATATTCTATGTTTTGTCTCATGATGCCTTTTAACATTATGTTCCTTAAATACAGTGACCATCTCTACAAATTAAACACATTATTTTTGAATTCTGCATTGTGAAAAAAATAATCTTTTTCCCAACGATCATTAAATTTCCTGTTTTCATCAATAATTTTTCTTTTCTTTGAATTCATCGTTGTTATGGACCAAAAAAAATTCAAATAAATGTTAGTTGGAGAATATTGGTATATTACACAGATCAAAAAAATTTACTTTTTTTGTAAATTTAGTATTCTTGTTTTCTAATTATGTAAAAATCAGGGCTTTGAACCGTAATTTTTTCCGTTCCGGTTTTCGTTCTACTAACCAAAATTTTTGAAATTTGGTTCTGTTCCGGTTCACGTCATCAATACTACGTAAACCAGTTTACGTATAATCGAACAGTTTTTTCTCTCCGATTGCAATTCAATTTACATTAAAATGTTGTCGTCTAGGGGTCATTAAAGTCTTTTGAAGTGATCTTTTTAAAATTTTCATAAAAATTTAATTTGTGAAATAAATTATCATGATTTAAATTTATAAAAATCCCCTGTACCTTAGATTTGCTTACCAAGCACTTAACCTATATAAGTTAAAATATTTACATTTAACCTGATAATGCCGTTTTATGCCAGTTAGTGGATTCTGCGGAATTTTGCTTACAATGCAATAAATAGTCCTTGAAAGCTCACACAGTCAGCTACTCTGCTATATTTGAGCGGCAGATAAAAAAGAGAGTTTGAAAGTCTTAGTTAAAAATTTGTGTCTGAACCGAAATAAGTATAAATTAACTGAAAACCGGTACAAAAAATAACGTTTTCGATTCGGGTTCAGAGGTGGACTATTCTTGGGGTTCAGTTTACGGTTAAAGGACAGCAATTTTTCCGGTTTTTGGTTCAGTTCCCGTTCGAAGCCCTGGTAAAAATACCAATATTTAATAACTTACCTAACCATAGGTTCCAGTCTAATTAGCTCTTATGTAACAAAAAAATTACCTTAGACCAACACAATAAACCAAACAGATTTTCCTTTATGGTATAGAATTCAACATGCTTAAGTAAAGTTCTAATGGGTATAAATGCTTGTGATTATCATTTAGATTTCGTGATTTCTGTTTTAGAATATTACAACTTTAAAACAAGTTCAGGTCCATTTTTAATATGCCAGTATTACTTTGGTGCAGCTTTGACATAAAGACTTTGTGGCAATGCTTTTTGTAGCAAGTTGTGGCATGCAAAGGAAACCCCACTTTATTAGGATTATGGCAATGTCAAAAAGTTAAAACTTTTATTTCCAACCCTTTTTCAATCTTGAATATTTTGAAATATTCTTTTCATTGTCCTTTGATTTCATTGGTCTTTTAAAAAAATTCCCAATTCTTTTCTGTTTTCTTATACTTAAAATATTTTTAGGTAAATGACATTGCGTTTCATCCAATTCATGGTACTTTATCAACTATTGGTTCTGATGGCAGATTTAGTTTCTGGGACAAAGATGCAAGAACTAAGTTAAAGACCTCAGAACAAATGGACCAGCCTATCACTCGATGCTGCTTTAATGCACGTGGTGAAATATTTGCTTATGCTGTTAGTTACGATTGGTCAAAGGTTAGTGGTTTCAATTTCTTCAGGAGAATCGATCAATGTCTGTTTTAAGGTATTATATGCCAAAAAACTGTTCAGTGATCTTATAGATATCCTCTTTTGATAGATTTGCTCTTGATATTTATAGTTACATTTTTAAAAAAAAATACTAGTAAGAATAGCTTTGATTAATCCTCCAAATGATTTGCAGAAGATATCTCGTCCATCAAGACTGGATCAGTTTCTCTAATACTTGATGAGGTATCTTGTCATCAAGATATTGCCGATTTTATTTTTTTTTATGATGATATCAAGATCTGGTCAGTTTTGCTAATGTCAAGGTACCTTGTTGACACAACCACTTGAAGAGTTAATAGGTTAAAAAGAGATTTTGTGTAGTAATTAAGATTGTTATTTTAAATTTATTTTTAACAAATTAAAATCCTTGAGAAAACAAATTTAAGTTCATACACTTGTATCAGTGTGGAAGAATTCAGTTGAACATTGTTAAGTAATTCAAGTAAAGCACAATGAACCCTCTAAAAGTTCAATCAAACTTGTTATGAATATACATAGGACAAAAAATAATAATCTAATTAAACATTGTTCTAGATTACAAAATTTTTTTAACATGAAATGAATTTATTACAAAACTAAAATAATTTAAATAATCTATGAAAAATGATTTTCAAAGAATCTCAAAAAAGCTGCTGTGTTTACCATATGCAGAATAATGATTATCCTGAGAGAAAATTTTTCTAAAACTGAAACTTACCAAATATGCAAATCCAAATTTATGCTTCCTTTCTCACAAATATTCTTAAAATAATTCTGAAACTGCTTATCTAATGAATGAAAAGATTTATCAAATTTTAATACTATTTGCAGTCTCTGGTTTCATTTATTTATTTGTATTAAAATACTTCACATTAAAAGTTCCAATCTCGTTTTAGGGCCATGAATTTTACAATCCACAAAAGAAAAACTACATTTACTTACATTCATGTTTTGAAGAACTGAAGCCAAGGAATAAAAAGTAATTATCCTGACTTTATGAATATTCATTCCATTTTAAAGTATTTCTGTGTTCAGTTCCTGTTTACCTTGTAAAATAAAATGAGCTTTTGAGCCATTAAACTTTATCTTAAAATTTGTGAAATATGAAACTATTGAAATTAACTGAAGATGTGTTTTGTATTTTTATGGATAATTTAGTGTTTAAGTTATTTCTTTACATGGATTTATACTTTCTGTTTATTGTGTCAAATAAACTGGACACTTGGTGTAATTAAAATTTGAACTTTTTGGTTGTGGTATTGAAAAGCAAAATTTTTCTGTTCATTAAATTCTATATTATGAACAAACTGTCATTTGGACTTGTTTTTTATTCATTAAGAAATATGTTTAACACTTGTATGCAAATACTAAAATTTCCCACCTGTTTAGATGAAGTAAAATACCAATCAAATAAAAAAGTGTTTTATGTGAAAGTTCAAACAATCGATTTTAAAGTATAAAAACCTTAGCTTTCATACACAAGTCCTTATCATGTTTTCAGTGTTTTTAATATGCTTGTGACAAATGTTTTGGTTACTGAACTTTGGAGGTTTTAGGTTGTGGCACCATTTGAAGGAGAGTATATTTTTCTGATTGTTATTTCTATAATTGATATTTATCTAAGTAAACAAATAGATTTCCGAAAAATATTGAATTATAGATAAATCATAATGAGCGAAATAACTTACTCACAATAAATCTTGTAAAATATTGATGTAAATATTTGATGCTTTGTTTTCAAAGATTGATCTCAGGTTTTGTTATATGGTGCAAAATGTACTAATCAATATACTTGAAGAACAATATAATAAAAATAAGGAAGATTCAAAGGTATAAACTTCGCTGCTATGGTTAATTTATTTTTATTTTGAATGATTTTCATGTGAATAGCCATTCCTAAAATTCTTCAGATTCCTCCCATTTTTACATTACTATTTTTGATTGAAATATTAATTTTATGAAATGAGATTTTACAATAAAAAGCTCCTCTAATTCTCATACAAAAGTTAACTTAAAATATTGTTTATTTTTAATACTGATGAAGGGTAGTTAATAATGTAATTATTTTAAATTGTAGTAGTAATAGTAGCCTTTGTCATTTCTGTTTTCTTATTTAGTAATTAATGTTTATCTTGCAATAATGTGTCTTTGTGCCACAGATTATATTTTCAATGTAAAATTATAGCTATTGATACATTAATAGTCTATTATTAATGAGCTTTTAATCTGTTATAAATTTGTGTGGAGAAACATAATATCCGTTTCATAATCTATCTAATAGTTTGAAGGGCTTTGGCTAAAATTCGAAAATATAAATCTGATTTTAAAACCTTATTCTGATTTCTGGATACTTCTATCTAAATTGACTAATTTTCCGTTAGAGAAAACTGAAATTTTACATTTATTAAATGCAAATAGTTAAGTTAGAATTACGCAACTTTTTATTGGTGCAGTGAAACTTGTAAATAGAAACCAATCACGTTTAAACTAAAAAGTAGTCACTAAAGATGGTTTTCAAATGTAGGTGGTTTACAGGGTCATGGCAGAAACCTCATA
The DNA here is from genome assembly GCA_933210815.1 of Meta bourneti. NCBI lineage: Eukaryota > Metazoa > Arthropoda > Arachnida > Araneae > Tetragnathidae > Meta > Meta bourneti. Next base: position 74,071,541 of record OW119925.1, read on the forward strand.
AATGTATCTGTCGTTTTAGATTAGTGTTCATAGGAAGTTGTATTCCTGTTGTAAGAGTCATTTGCAATATTAATTAGATACACTGTATTTCATTATTTTCAGACATTTTAGATAAGACAAAAATATTGTCTAGGACTTGTTTAGTATGTTAGCAGATATGATACAAGGTTGTGGTGTAAAGCTGAAAAAATTGGGCATTTGTGTAGTTAAATAAAAATGAATGAGACTTACATTTAGTATTTCTAAATATTATTTAACTGGCCACAAATTATACTGATGAAATCAGAATGTGAGAAAAACTTCTCTCTCAAATTAGAACTTTTGGGACATAACTGCATACTTAGTGTATAAAAAATACAGCATCAGTCAGCCTATCTTATATGATGATGCATGAACCTGCTACATCATGTGATATCTCATTAAACTTCATGCCTTTTAAATTTGTGTTGAACTGATTTCTCTAAAATATATTTTTTGAATGGTTGCCAAATCCATATAATATATGGATATTATTATTTTAAATAATGGCCATCTCTCTCTAAAGGAGGTGTTTATTCAAATTTTAGGGGGGAAATTGTTTAAAAGGAACATTTTTTTAGCCTTATTCTTAAATTGGTTTCTGACACGTTTCACTGCATCAGTTTAAATATATGGTATAAAAATTTAGGGAAACCAATACTTTTCTCAAAAAATTCTGAAATTATTTTCTTTGCCCTATTAATCACTTGGGAATTAACATAAATACTTTCTATGATTTTTAAAATTCCTTTACAGAATTCTAACAGAAATTATTTTCTTTTGTAACTTCTAAATATTCCAAAGCACTGTTATATTTAGAGAATATGCCATCATTGAAATATCAGAAATATTTACAATGATTTGTCTGACTCGATGAGTAAATTATACATTCCTTTCTTTATATGTGACAGCTCTGTTGTGAAAAGCAAGGGCTGAATATGCATGAATGAGGTCAATTTTCGTATAGCACATAAAGATATATTTTATGAAGAGACTGAAATTGTCTAAATGTTTGTTGAGCCAGATTTTCTTGTTAATAAAATGTTTTTTGAATTGATGTGAATATTTTAAGTTTTATTTAGCGATTATATTTCTCGTCTAATTCTATTGATTATGGGCACTGTATATTATCCTTGCATGCTTTTATTGATTCTCCAAAATGATGCATCTATTAGGGCCACATATAAAAACTTTTAGTTTTTCTCATGTACCAAGGATCTGTACAAAAACCATTTGATGCTAAAACATGTTGCTATAGTGATGCCATTTTGGTATTTCAGAGGATACTATCATTCAAATACAAGTTTTGTCTTATTTCAGTTTTCTCTTTCAATTAAGACCAAAATGTTTTTAATTTTATGAGGTTTTAAAATGTTACCACTTGCTGTTCAAAATCTTTGATTATCTCAGCATCTAATTCCATACCTGTTAACTTTTCCGGAAAAACTGTTAGTCTTCCAGACAGAAAAGGTTTTTCCTGACTTTTCATTAGGGAGAATATTTTCAAGTTACGCCAAGTTTGGCCTCCAAACTGGGGCAACCATGAAAGAAAAATATGTAAATCAGTGATTGCTAGATTGTCATAAAAACCTTGGGCTTTTATTTTCAAGAAAACCTCTTGGTAATCTGAGCAGTCAAAAAAAACGTTCAACTATATCTCCAAAACACTCACAAAACAGTTTAATTGCTAACTTTTATATATATTTAGTGCTACTTTGTGAAATGTCGCCAAATCAGTTACGCCAACTTCAAACTGCCGCCAAGCATATAATAGTTTCCAATTGCTTTCATGAAGCTTAATTCAACACTTATTTATTTTATATATATAATTATTTTTCGTTTCTGACCAGTTATGGGTTGCTTTTTATATCACAAAAATGGAAGTTGTCAGGTATGTAATTCACTTCCAAGCCCACAACAATGAAAGCAAGACATTTTTAAATAAGCTAGATTTCTTAAAGACATTTATCAACTCGTCACATCGTGTTTCAAAGTTCCGTTTTTAATGTGTGTACTGCTCTGAAAGTGGAAACTTACACGAGTCCTGCTCAACTATAAACTAATTTTTAGAAGGAAATATATGTGGTTTGACTCGTCTATTTTTGATAGTTTCATGTGTATTGTATCTACATTGTAATGCTTTTTCTAACACTTTGTTTAACTGATAATACTATTTTAAAAACATAATCTAGTAATTCTGATGACTATTCCAACTGTTAAGCTTAGGAAAATTTAAAATAATATGTCAAGTGTTCGTTTTAATTATATGTTCCAAAATCAATCAACTTTTAAAACAAACATCTAGTGTAATCCATCTCTACTTTTGTGTAAGAGTTCAGTTGCAAAAATGGTATTCATTTGATTAGCTGGATTTTGTATATGCAAATTTATTAACTTTTTAGTAATAAAAGAATCTGTTTAATCTAATTGTAATTTTGTGATACTTATAAATTAGTGTACATACTTGGTTTATCTTTATATATTTCATTTATCCATTTTATCTGACATCATCCATTCATAATAGTAAAAGACAGATAAGACTTAAAACTCAATTCAAAAATTCTTTATTTTGCCAAGTATCTGATCAACAATGAAGCGCTCCATTATTTTATGATTGCTATATTGATGAATATTGCTTTTTGAATTTGCCTATTAGCTACTAAAATGGTGAATCCATTTCATAGTATCATAAAAATTCCTTTTTGGAGTATCAATACTATAAGTTGACTCTTTCAGTTATATCCATTGAGGTTAATTATTGCTTCATGCTACTGAGAGTTGCATGGTACTTTAAAAATGTTTTAAAGATAATATTTCTTATTTTAGTAACTTGTTTAATTCTTAAAGATTTCATTAATTTTAAAGGTTCCGCAGAGAGCTCAGTGAACTTACCCACTGCGCTAACAACCTACAAATTGTAGGCTGTGCAGGTTCGATTCCTCCCTGGGTATATTTCTCTCTATGTCAATTCAACTGTGTATGTGTATGTCCATCACTTGACAATATCGTGTCTTCAGTGCAGCTTGGTCAGATATGGTCCTTGCACCATAAAAACCCCATCCAACTAACCATAAATTACAATTCACAGTTCTATGGTTTGGAATATCAAAAGTAATAAGTAATTTTAAAGAGCTTTCATTCCTACTTTTGCTATCCAAATTACTAAGTTGATTTCCATATCAAACTCTTGGTTGAAATTATTTTTAAACTATAATATTTTTACACATTTCTGTTACAAAAATGTCTTGACTTAACCAACTGCAAACTTTTTTGTTCTCTTATACTACTAAAATTCTGTAATTGCCTTCAATGACAGAAATTTCCTGTCACTTCAAAGTCGTCACTTGTGAATGTTAAGTTAACCCTTATCATAATCTGAATCTACTCTTTCATTTACATCTTATTTATATAAATCTGATTAATACTCCCTCATGAAATTAAAACACTATTAAATGTATGCTTTTGTATTTTTCATCTTCAAGTAACATACCAATACTTGCCAACTTTTCTGGAAAAACACTAAAAATTCTGGTCTTCTGGAAGGAAAAAATATTTTCAGATTTCTTTTGGGAGAAAATTTTAAAGTGATGCCAATTTCGAAGTTTGCACTAAGTCGTAGCAACCATGAAAGGTTAACATTGGTATCAGTGATTTCTAGACTGTTGTACAATGCTTTGGTGCTAATTTTCAAGAAAAACCTACAAATTTGTCTCTAAAACACTCAAAAAAGTTTAATTGCTCATTTGTGCATATATTTGGCACCATTTTGTCTAAACTATCACCAAATTAGTTTCGCCGAGTTCCAACTGCCGCCAAATACAGTAGTTACTTATTTTGTTTGAAATCTTTCATAAAACCCAATTTGGTTCAATTTTTGGTAATTGCTTTCAATTAATTTTTAATTGAAAAATATTTTTTGACATTTTTCACTTCTGACAGTTGAACATCACTTTTTGTGTCAAAAATCTTCCAGAATTTTTTTCTTGGGGGGTTGGCAGGTATGCACACCTTTCTCTCATAAAATATTCTTTATTTTGTCTATTTATAAATATTCTTATTAAATCTAACATAAAAACCCTTACTAAATATCATTATTTTATTTTATTTTTATTGCAGCTGATTATAATGGCTCATGGGACTCTGTGAAAACAGACCATGACTGAAGAAAATCATATTCTAGAGAGTTTGCATGAATGGATGTTCTCAGCTAAAGTGCCATTGAAAAAATCATCATTCATTAAACTAATTGCAATAAATCATCCTTTTTACTATATCCCAACCTTTTAGTAATTTCCTAAGACTCAAGATATTCCAGCTGATCATAATTAACTTCAGGGTCAAGGCAAGGAACATGAATCCTGGGTGGCATATTGTCTCAATAGTTTTTCAATTAAGAAATCCTCGTTTTTAAGAAATGACTATTCTGAGTTTTGATATAATCCAGTGATTTTCAACCCCTTTCATTTCATGGCACAGATAAAGTAGTGACTAAAATTCTGTGGCACACCAAAAAATGCAAGATTTTTTTGCCGATCTGATAAAAATTGGTATAATTTTGTTGATTTACCAAAAAAAATTATAGTAATGACCTACCCTTTGCTTCCAAAGTGTCTTTTTAAAAATCTTTTTGAAACTATTTATCAAACTTTGTAATAAAAAATAATTCCCATAATTATTTGTACTTTCAAGTATTACTTGAAATTATTTGTTAACACACTTTTCGAATGTTCAAAACTAAACTGTTGAAATTAAATGTATCATATAATGTAAACCATTTCACCATCCATAAGGCACACCTGTGAAATTCATTTTTGTGTCACACCGGTTGAAAATCGCTGGTGTAATAATTTTATTACATAGACTTCTATTCAGGTAATAAAATATATATTGTTCCCCAATTTTTAATGAGGAAAACGAAATTGGAATGTGTAATTTTATTATAATGAAACTTATTGATGATTCAACCAGCAAAGTATAAATTGTTAAAATTCTAAGCACATTGAAACCTTGATTCATTCTGTTGATCAGTTTTCTGAGTACATAATTTAGTCATTGCTTTTTGTTTTTGTATTGTATTCCATTCTTTGAGATTGTTTCTGTCTTCTGGCGAACATCTAAATACTTTTTATTTGTTTTATTTAATAAACCTTCAAAAACCATGTGTAACTTCTTGTTTGTGTATCACAATTAAGTTCTGAAATGTTTAACCAAGGATATCAGTTAACCAAGAATTTTCTAAAACTATCTAAATGTATAATTTCAAAAGGATACAATTAAGATTAACCCTCCAAGTAGTTTCAGCGAGATATCTTGTCCAACAAGGTCTGACCAATTTTGCTAATGACAAGATATCTTGTCATCAAAATGTTACCAGTTTTTTATGATGAGATCAAGATCTGATCAGTTTTCTTCTAATGGCGAGATATCTCGTCCATAAAGATATGATTCCTCCCTGGGTGTATTTTTCTCTTCTGTGTCAGTAAAACTTTCATGTGTGTGTCTATTTACTTGATATTGTACGTCTTGTAAAGCATGGTCAAATATAGTCCTTGTGCCATAAAACCCCAAAACCATAAAGATGAGATACCTCATCAAAACAACCACCAGGAGGGTTAAAAGATGACGTTTTATTGAATCATTAAAACAATTAGTGATGTTTGTGAGATCATACTTTTATTATTGTACATCAATTTCCTGACATTTAAGTGGAAACTATACTCCGAATTATTTTTCATCTAGACTTCATGGCAAAATGCATTTTTAGACCTATTTTCCCCCCTTTATTACATACTTTTCAGAAGTGATGTATATAGGTTTCATTTTATTGAAAATTAGTAAAATAAATTTTGAAGCAAGACTTGGAAGTATTGATATATTCTCTGAATAGATAAATTACTATGGAGTATATTACTCACAATCTAAATTACCTTTCTTTATATTTCGACTTTCATGCAGATGTGCATGTTTTATACTGTGATTGTGTGGACATTATGTACGAATTTCATTTTGTAGGCATTTCCATGTTTTTGATTGAGTTATAGTCCAACCAAATTAACTATGCTATGTTTTAACAGTAAACAAGTTATAAATTTAAAATAATAAAATTGTATTTTAATTCAAATTAAATTATCTGGGATATGAGGCTAATAAATGAAAAGTAATCAGTAAAAAATTTAAAATATATGTATGTGCATTTTTCTATTCAGTGCACATTTGTATTTTTTATTGACTTTAGGAAGCTATTTTAACTCTCCACTTATCCTATTTAATTCCTAGCTTGTTGGTTTATTTATATTTCTGCTTACATCTGATATGTGTTTAAGAATGCTAAATCAGTTTGTATCCTTACATCCATTGCAATTAAAAAAATTATAAGACCTTAGTTTTAATACCAAGTACTTAATACATACCTATTAAGTACTTAGTGAAAGTGTGCTCTCATTTCTCACATGAAATGATACATGTTGCTTCATATGTACTGTACTCTTAACCTCACAATATTCTTAATGGTTAAAATAATGGCAGTTACAACCATTGTGTGTGTGTGTGTAAAATTAGTGGTGCAATAACGTAACTCTTAACTAACTGTTCAGTTGGAAGTTATTTTTCTATCATTTTAGAGTAGTTTGTTATAGAAACTGAAGTTTATTGGGGTTGAAGATATTTCATCTCCATAGTGTATTTATTCATAATTCATATTAAAAGTATCATCAGAATTTTTCTTAATCATATTTTCTACTATTTGAAATAAATTCGTTTTATCATTAAAAGAATGGATTTGATAACACATCCAGTCATGTACCTCCTTTTAATGGTCTGAAGCAGCGATTTTCAACCGTTTTCATCTCACAAACATTGTCACATAAACCAATTACTAAAATCTGCAGCACGCTAAAATACCATATATATTGCTGATCTGACAAAAGATGGGGATAATTTTGATTGATTTACAAAAGAATTATCATTAGTTAACCTTTTGGCTCCAAAGCCGCTTTTTAAAAAATATTTTTGAAAGAATTTGTCAAAAGTTCAAATCTAACTGTTTAAATAAAATAAATATACAATTTAAACTGTTACCATCCATAAAGCATACTAATGCTGTTCTTGTGGCACACCAGTTGAAAATCGCTGGGCTAAGGTGTCGCTATTGCCATGTGTTTTAACAATTATCTAGTGTTTTTCGTGTAGATTATTCTCAAACAGACGCTCATTAGCAAAATAATTACTCCACTCACAAATGTAGTGAATTCTTAATCTTCATTGATACAAATAAATTTTGGATACAAAAACCACAGCCCAGAAAATTCCATATACAGAAATGCTGTGAATTGAATAAGAATCTACAATTGTCAATCCCAAGCATTTTAATTATTTTTCTCCAGAATTTAAATCTATCCCTCTTGGAAAGTTTTATATTGATTGCTTTCAAGATGCTTGTATTCATGAAAACATGCTATCTGAAAAACAAATATAAAAAGTATCTTTGTCATCAACAGTATTTTGGGTAGAAATGGCACACAAATTTCGAATATATCTCATGACCTTTGTTAATATATTTCAATGGCTTTGTTAATCAAGAAAAAGAATTATAATTTTGTGTTCCAAATATTTAAGATATTAATATGTGTATCTGATCAATGGATGCATAACTAAAATGGTCCCAAGGAGCTCTTAATCTGTTTTTATCAATTTATTAGAATATAATTCAAGTTTATACTCTGATGATAATTAATTTCCATCTAGACCACTTCTATCATGCCCAAGTAATCAATTTCAAATATTATTTATCATTGAGTATTTTAAGTAATGCTTTTTCTTTGATGGCTGTCAATTATTAATTGCTCATTAATATGTTGGAAATCATGTCTTCAGAATGTAAAACATGGACATTGCTGTGCACGAAAATGGAGTCTGCAGTTTGAATTGTGCTATTTTCAAAGCAAAAGGTAATTTTTATTTCATTATTTTGGTTTATTGTAATATTGATATACTATTACAAATTCAACACAATAAACCAACCTGTGTGAAAATTTAAGATGCAAGATGGACTTTCACACAAGAACGCCGTAATTTACATGTTTGCAGAATGTGAAAATGTGTTACTCAGATTTTTGGGTGCAGCTTTGATATAAAGACTTGTGGCAACGCTTTTGGTGTGCTTTTTGTAGCGAGTTGTGGCTGGCAAAGGCAACCCCGCTTTATTAGGAGTATGGCAACCTTGCGATTATTTGAATCTCTTATTAATTTTTGTAAATCATCTTTTTTATTTTACCATGACTAAACTCAAGTTTGTCACAATAAATATGATCTTTTATATCATTCATATTAAAATACCTGGTTCCATTAGACTTAAAGCTAAAATTATTTAACTGGGACAAACTTGAACAATATTTCAGAAAAAGTAAAGATTTTTTCATTAAAGTAAATATTTACCTATTCGTAGAAAGAATAACCAGTTAAAATTCTTCGTTAATTTTTATTTTTTCCCACTTAGTCTAAAACTGTTTTTCTTAGTAATTCTTCCTTGGCGACAAAAAAACGTTGCCACTAAAAAGTCTCAAAGTTGTATCCTAAAAATTTAGATATATATACCTTGACGTGTTACAATGTAAAACACTACCATTGCCTATAATGGCGATGATTTTGGAATATCGTAAGCATATCACAATAGCATTTTGGCGACGGAAATTTCAGTCGCCAATTTGGCAATGGGCTGTACCGTGTTCCTAAGTTTCAGCACAAACAGCGTGTATTTTTTCTTGGTCTGTCTACATCACATCGAATAGTTTCGGGAATGGAATTGATTAGATAGTCGTCTTTTTCCTGAGAAAGCGCCATTTTGGCGACCATCCGAAACGCTTCTACGACATTAGTTCCGTCCATTGCACTCGTTTCGAAACACGGGACCGTGTAATCGCAAAAAAGTAAATCTTGAATTGGAACTTTGCAACGAATGCGACTGCCTAGATCGATTTTATTGCCTATGACTACGAACGGAAAGTTGTTTGGATCCCTGGGAGCTCCGTGTATCAAAAATTCGGTTCTCCAAACCTCCAACGAATAGAAAGAATTTTGAGACGACACGTCGTAAACTAAAACGACACAATCTGCTCCTCTGTAGAATGCTACTCCTAAAGATTGAAAACGCTCTTGCCCAACTGTATCCCATATCTGCAACGTGATTGTTCTGTCATCTAAGAGGACATCTTTAGCGTAGAAATCAGCACCTATAGTTGCCTTGTAAGTGCTGGTAAACTTTTTGTGTACATATTGGTTCATCAGAGATGTTTTTCCTACTCCACTGTCTCCCAGAAGAATGACTTTCAATAGTGGTCTTTTTGGGGCATTCATTTAACATCTATTGGTGTGTGCACATTAGTTCCTTGTACGGATGAGTTGAGCAATTTCAGTGGTGAAAAAATTTTCCAATTCTAAAACTTTGTAGAAAATTCAGTATTTTCTAGCATATTTCGAGTTTAGTTGTGTTGGGTTTTTTGAAATATCAATGTTTTAAATGAAACTGAATTAAGGAAAGTTGAGAAAATTTCACGAACCTTGTCTTTTCAGCAAGATAAAATCGAGCTTTTTGCAATGTATTTTATTTATATCAATAAAGATATTGTAGATTATTTGATAATAGCACGGTAGGTAATTAGGTATTTTAATTAACGTCGCACTGGAGCAACACAACGATAATAGCACGAAAACTATTTTATGTATCTTATGCGACCATCCAATTAAAATGGCCATTTACCTCTTAAAAACTGATGTAGAAATCGCTATTCTGCATTTTCGAGACATGAAATATTTTGATTGGTATGTCCTCATCACCGATCAAACAAAAGTTATCCGATGTGTATTGGACGCTAATTCCAAAAATATATTAGGGATCTGATCCCAGACCGTCGCCAATAGCCCGTTATTGTTGCTCCAGTGCGACGTTAATTGCCTACCTACCAACCAAAAATGTCAAATTAGACCATGTCATTTCGTGTTTTAATATGGAACAGAAGGAAAGTACTAATAAAGATGCAAAATCCGATTCGTTGCACGTCGATTTTTGGAAACATTTTTGTATTGATTTGATAGGTAAGTATTTTAATTAACCTCGCACTGGAGCAACACAACGGGCTATCGTCGACGGTCCGGGATCAAATCTGAGGACACCACGTAATTTTGAGCCACTGTCTGATGACGAGGTCACACCTGAGCTGGCAGTCCACTCCGAACTTCCACGCCAACGAGGACATTTGAAACCACGATTGATTTACCGTGCCCAGCACACCTTTGTACACGATATTTAGTTGGATTCGAACTCGCAATCCGTCGCTAATCCGTTTCTCTTCCAACTGGGCTACCACGGCCCTTGTACTGATTTGAAAAATTTACATCAAGTTGGTAGTTTCAATGTAGGTAAAATGTGCTTCCGATAATTTCGGCAAACAAGGTTTGTACAATTTTTCAATTATCTAAAAAGCAAAAGTTTTTTGTCCTAATTGAGTAGCTAAAAATTAATTTTTGAGTAGCTAAAAAAATTAATTTTCTGCCAGGTATGTTTGAGTTTTATAAACGACTATCTTAATTTTAAAAAATAGGTAGGTAGGTATTTTAATTAACATCACATCAGTGACAGTCCGGGATCAATCCCAAGGGGAAAGGATCCAAGGTGTTCTTAGATCTTTCCCTTTGGGATTGATCCCGGACCGTCACCAATAGCCCGTTGTGTTGCTCCAAGTGTGACGTTAATTAAAATACCTTCCGTGGACACACTTAATTTTGAATCACGATCAGATGACGCGGCAACACCTGAGATGGCACCCCACTCTCCAAACTTCCATGCCAACGTGGGGACATTTGAGGCCACGACGGATTGAACGTGCACCAGCCCCCTTTGTACATGACGGTCTGGTTGGATTCGAACTCGCAACACCTCCGGTTGCTAATCCGTTACTCTTCCAATCGGGCTACCGCGGCCCTTAAAAAAGAATAAACTACTAGTGAAAGATGACATAAAAACAAAGCCGCAATATTCCAAAGTTTGAATGCAAATGAATTCTTGTTCGTGGGCTATCCCTGAAAAATAACTTAAATCTAAACGATAACATTCGACCATCCTAGAATTGGACGGCTTCGTCTAACGTTCGTTAAGTTATAATAAAAAAGTTAAATGCTGAAAAATGAAAATGGAACTAGAAAAAAATTTGGTCTTTTAGATCGATTACTCTTCTAAGGCGGCTCATTAAGTCACTCTTCTGATCCACAACCTTGGGCGTGGGTTCGAATTCCACTCTTCTGGACATGGCCCATGGTTCACATGGACTTTTTGCAACGCGCGTTTGATAAGAATTTTCGAGCGTTACCATGTGAACAGCACTTGGGCGCTTTTCAAGGTCAGTTTCCGTTATGCATTAAAATGTTTTTTTATTCCCTTAATCCAACTTTCTATCTTTTGAATGGTTAAAGATAGAGCCAAAATTTCAACGGATTTCAAATCAGCGTAAAATTTTACGTTAGATCGATACCAAAATCATGCTTTTCTTTGAAAAAAAATATTTTTTTGTCAATAGTCGCAACTAATCTTTTTTCAGATATTCCTGTTATACTAAGCGGATGTATTGCCTTATTTTTAAAGGGAATGTCACTTTAATACGATATTTTGTTGCCCCTTATCAACTGTTTTAATTTTACAGCCTTTAAAAGTAGGATGAAAATCTTTCTTTCCCAACCTAAAATTGATTTCTCTCTGTATTCACAAGAGCCTGTATTTGGTTAACTTAGAAATGTATAATGAGCAATAAAATGCCTAAAATAATCTAAAAAATATTCAAAACGACGTAAAAATTTGATATTCTTTCGATTTGTAAAACATCCGTTCCCTAATTGCCTGTGAATAAAGTATTTTTGAACTTCAACCTTTATACATAAATAAATGCAATATAATCGACTTGCTGACCAGAAATGACAACCTAAACAGGTAAATCTTTCGTAACGTGTAGTATACGATTCCAATGCCATCAACCTCGGTTGTAAATTTTTGAACGTTAGCTTTTCGTACGCTTTTCAAAATTTTTCGAATGACGGGATATTTTGGACCTAGGAACCGGTAAGAGCCAGCGGATCACGGAGAAGCAGTGCTTTATGTAGTTCAAATTGTGGCATTATTAAACATTTTCATTAACTCTAAAATCTTAAAAGTATTCGTTTTTTACTGTCAAGACTAGAGGAAGAAACCCTATAATCTTCACTCTCCAGTGTCGGTGATTCACCCACCAAAAAAAAAGTAGGATTTGTTTTGTGTTAAGGGGTGATCACGGATTTTTTGGGCTCAAGAAGCTAGCAGATGAGTCATTTGTAATGCGTTTTATCGTAAAAGCGAAACTGCGTAAGAAAAATTGGAATATTTCTGTAAAACTTTGATAAAAAACGAAACTAATTAGAAAATGACCAAAGAATTTCCTTAAAATTGACAGTGTAAAGTAAAAATATATCCCCAAAAAACGTTATTTCTAGAACCAGGAAATTGGAAACGGAATTTCTGTTTATATGGCATTGTCTACGAAGTACTATCAAAAGATGACACGCAAACAAAATCCGGCACTGGTGATAACCTTTCTTTTTTTATGCTATTTTTGCAGGTTTTATCGTGTTTCCTACGATCTATAGCTAATTTTTATTTAATTTTCCTTCAAATAAATCTCTATACTTCTTTAAAACCTATCTCTAAATATTTTAATGTATCAGCACAAATAACAATAATTAGTTTTTTAATTTTTAAACACAATTTTCCCAGAGTTCCAACTATCCGAAACGAATACTAACCCTCCAACCTACCCTCTTTCAGGGGTTTTGTAGCACAAATGGAATAATGACTGGGAAATATTTTAACTAAAATTTGATTAAACCCCACGATGAAACGAGAAAATTTTGTTAAAACTAAAAAAATCTCAAAGAAAAACCAAAAAGCAGTATATATCGAAAATCAGGAGATTGCTAATAGAATTTGCGTCTACACGTATATATAATATAAAAATTTTGATTAAAGTAGTAATAACACTAACTGCAAGATTAAAATATAAATTCTATGAAAAATAAGCTCACAGTAAATTAAGTTGATTTTCAAAAGTGATATCGAGTTCAATGTAACACGAGGATGTGAAAAATGAATGAAAATTAAAACTTATCTTACGCATTTCACCCGTTGAGGAAAAATTAAAAAAAATAACTAAAGTTTAGCTCTTTTGAACTGAATATTTTATTTAATATTTATTTTAAAGACATTTGCCGCACATGAAAACTAGAACGGACAGTTGTCGGTATACATTATTCTCAGAAATAAAATTACCCACTATCCTCTTTAGTTATAAACTATCAAATTTTTGCAAGTTTTGTGTGAAAGCAGTGTAAATTTCTTCAATAAATCGAATACGATTCAATTTTCTCATCCTATTTTTAATGGCCATAAATATAAATCAGTGGATTAAGACAAAATACTCCAATCAAGCTATATCTTTTCTATAAAAACGAGATTAATACTCCCTTTTGTGTTCGTAATGGATATATTCGTCAAATGAGTATCGCGAAAATATTAAAGTTACAGTTGAAAAAATATTTATTTAAAGAAAATCACATTTCAGGTATCGATCTGGTATAAAATTTTCCGCAGATTTCAAATCCGTTGAAATTTTCACTCTATCTTTAACGATCGCGAAGATAGAAACTTGGATTACAGGAATTAAAAAGCCTAACGCCCGTCAAAACGCGTGTCATGTGAACGCTGCAGAAGAAACCTATGCTTCTCAAAACGCCTTCAAATCGCGAGAACGACCGGAGATTGTTGAAGCGCCGAAGCAATCTAGCGCTTGGATTCTCGCGATTTCTGCATGTGAACACTCCAGTAGAATTGTATGTACTTTGGCTACCCGCGTTTTGTTTAGACGTAAAACGCGCGTTGGAAAACGCCTCATGTGAACGGGGCCTAAACGACGATCATGATTTAAAAAAGAATAAACCATTCGCGAAAAGATTACTAAATACCATAACAGCCGCAACATTCCAAAGTTTGAATACGAATGAATAATCGTATTCGTGTTGCCATCGCTGTATCACTATTAAATATGAACGATTAGTTATTTAGGTAAGCCGAGTATGCGTATTCTATTACAGTTTAGGAAACACTGATGTCACGTCAGATGTCGGTCCATGATCAATTTATACTTTACAAAGGAGTATAAATTACCGTATCCAGAGTACGGTAATTTATCCTCGAATTGAAACTGGTATGCATTTTGTATTTATACTTTGAGAATGAACATACAGAAAATCACTAAACACAAGTCAATGTAATAATATGAGATGAACAAAAAGCTAGTTTTATTTCTCAAATGAGTCAATTAACAGTCCTGTTTTATAAAAAAATATCAACTCTCGATGCATTTAATAGTAGATACAACACAAATAACAGTAAAGGCACATTGAATATCTTTCGTGTACTTCCTGAAAAACTACATCTTAGTATTTTAAGCCTCAGATTCACATAGCATAAGTAAATTGAATAAAAAGATGGAAAAACAAACGTGATTTAAGATAATAAAAATATTGCTAATTTTTAATGAATGAATTTATTGAAAAATATCCAAAATTTGTGTTGAAGCGAGATTATACGAGCCTAAGCTTGTTTAATTTTAAAATTTGATTAAGAAAATTACAAAAACGTAAGACAAGCTATATGCCAAACTGCTTAACTTACTTAAAAGTAAATACTAATTAACCCTCAGAGGTTCATTTGTATATATCCGTTCTACAACCTGCAATGTTCCCTGCCTGATTTCCAACCAGTTTTGCTCGTCATCTGATTGGTTCAAAATTACGAGGGGTTTGCTCGGATCGTTCCCTTCGGGACTGATCCCGGACCGTCGGCAATAACCCGTTGTTTGCTGCAGTGCAACGTTAATTAACCTTCCAAGTGGTTTTGACGAGATATATTGTCGAGACAAAACTGTCCTATTACTAGTACAAGGGAATGAAATTCCAACTTGGAAAAAGAAATTGTTCCTTGCTTAGAACTGGTGAGTTTGGAACAGGTTTTTGCATGAGGCTAGGCACTACAGGGTGATTTTCGACAAGACAAACCACCAGGAGGGTTAACTACTATCTAACCAGTTTCGACCTTGACAAAGATTTTTTCAACCAATAAATATTGCTATTCAGTCATTTAGCGTGTTGGGGTTGATGCTCAAAACAAATATTCAAAATGAGAAGGCAAGTGTTAACAAAAATGAAGCTATTAACATTGGGGCTACAATATTCAAAAATATCAACAAAAAGGAATAAAAAAAAAACTTTAAGCCCTATCACAGAATTTCTGTTCTAGGACCTCTTCAAAGTGTAATTTTGGCTACGCTGTGATCCAAAACAATTCCCATTTTGACTGCGCGATAAAAATTATTCACATACACAATTTTTCACGGTATCACACAGATTTTTATACATGGAATTTTTACACGGACATTCCATGTATTTTGTCATGGAATGTCCGTACTGAAAGATTCTCGGTAAAACTAACACGAACTGGCACTTATGACAAAATCACGAGTCATCGCCTGACAACACTTTTTCCCAACTCATTTTGTGCGAAATCGAGCATTTCCTGAACCATTTGGTCTCGCAGGGGTGATCCAGCGATGGCAAGGGCAGCCAGACCAACTATGTCCATCACCCCCTTGTCCTGCATAATGCGCTTGACCCTGTTCTCAAGGCTCCTCCAGCGGTGCTCGGGCATCTCGGACAACACTTGGTGCAGGGGCTTGAAGTCCTTACAAGTGAGACTAGCTAAGCCACCGAATATGGAACCACCTGCAACAATACACAAACGACGTAATTTATTTAACAGAAATAATGCGCAATGGTGAAACATACACTGTCCCTCCCATGCCTACACTACTGATATGGTAGGTAGTTAATTAATGTCGCACTGGAGCGACACAACGGACTATTGGGACGGTCCGGGATCAATCACAAAGTGAAAGATCCAAGGACAACACCTCGTAATTTTGAACCACAATCACATGACGAGAACACCTGAACTGGCACCTCACTCTCCACCACGCCAACGTGAGGATATTTGAGGCCATGGCAGATTTACGTGCGCCAGCCCTCGTGTACACGACGTTCTTTGACTTGATCGAGTTTCGAACTCGCAACCCTCCAGTTGCTAATCCGTTGATCTTCCAACTTGGCTACCCGCGGTCCCACTACTGGTATGTACCATCATTGGTTCCCAATTTATTTTGTGCGAAATCGAGCAATTCCAGAACCATTTGGTTTCTCAGGGATGACCAGGCCATAGCAAAGGCGACCAGACCTACCTCGTCCATCACACGAGGACTTGGGGAAATAATTGAGGGGCCTCAAATTTGATTGGTTGTTTTGGCGTATTATGGCCAAGCTTTGCGCCAAACACAAAACAACGCCAAGTAAAAAATGTGAAAGGGAAAAAAAGAGGGATTGGTGAATAGAGTAGTGGGATGAAAACAGAAAAAGATCGTTTGGGTATCCTGGGTGCGCTACCCCATGTTAAAGGCAATAAAATCCCATGGGTTGGTTTGGGGATTTTATGGTGCAAGAGCCATATTTGACCATGCTGAGCCAGACACAAGACATACAATATCAAATAATAGACACGCACAATGGAAGTTTTACTGATACAGAAGAGAGAAACACACCCAGGGAGGAATACACCAGACAGGAATCGAACCTGCGCCGCCTACAACTCTAAGGTTGCTAGCACAGAGAGCCACGACGGCCATAAGCACCATGGAAAAAGAAAAGATCACTAAAGTACCTCGGGTCCGTGAAGCCCGTAGATATCTAAAGGAGATATGCTCCTGAGGCAGCCTCAAGTAAGACCCTAGTAGCTTCATAATACATACGTATTGTAACGTACTGTGTCAAGTACTTTGAGAAGAACGAAAGAACCAAAATAAAATTTTAGGAAATATTTATTAGCAAAATTGCCCGACCTCACTATTGTTGAATTGATTAACTATATATTGAAAGTGACCAGGAAATAATCACTTTCCTCTTTTGTAGAAAAATGTCAAATCATTTATAAGTGTGAGTAAAATAAATTTTAACACCTTTTCGAAATTTTTTATAATTTCTAGTCTACTTTGGACAAAAATCCTATACTTGCATATCCATCCATGTAATGCATTTAACATATATCGCACCCCTGCTAAAGGTACACTCTTGAACCAGGTTTGCGACATTTTTTAATTTCGCCGTCATTAAGGGAAATATGACAAATTAATTTGATAAAATATTTATCACTAAGTTTGTTTAAAAGTGGATACGAGTTTTTTCTTGAAAATTCCGTTTTGCGGCGGGGCCGCGGTGGCCCGGTTGGAAGAGTAACGAACTTGCAACCGAAGGGTTGCGAGTTCGAATCCAGCCAAAACACCGTCGTGTACAAAGGGGGCTGGTGCACGTTAAATCTGTCGTGGCCTCAAATGTCCTCACGTTGGCGTGGTGTGGAAGTTTGGAGAGTGGGGTGCCAGCTCAGGTGTTGCCTCGTCATCTGACCGTGGTTCAAAATTACGTGGTGTTGTCCTCGGATCTTTCCCTTTGGGATTGATCCCGGACCGTCACCAATAGCCCATTGTGTTGCTCCAGTGTGACGTTAATTGAAATACCCCCCCCCCCCCCGTTTTGCGGCATGTGTGCAATAATAAAAGAACCTGTTTTAAAATTGAATGTCTTCGGTACAAAGGTAACCTATTAACATTTTTTAAATGGTAAATCGATTTGATAGCTTCTTCTAAAAAATCATTGTTTTAAGAAAGCCTTCCTTATATAAGTTGCTTAAGTATAGCTTCAATTCGTAAAATAAGCCACTTTGACCTTCTGTCACTGACAAATTTGTAATATTTCAAAAATCCTAGTTCGGATTTTTTTAACATTAAAGTTTTTTCAATGATAAAATTCCACTTAAAATTTGCTTTATTCTAACTTATATGCCACTTTAAATCAAATACTTTGCGGTGGTGTTGCGTGTGATGAAAAGGGAATTACAGCTTATTAAAATAATAAATATTTAAAACAGAAAAGAATTGAAACGAAATAAAAGTTGGCGGGAAAAGGTTCTAAAGATATAAACTCGTGATTATTTTTATCTCTTGATCTCGCAGTTGCCACAACTTACAACAAAAATTAAAGAAAACTTAAAAATACGAAATCAATTCCTAGCGAAAGAAACAGAAATAACACTGCACGTGGCAAACGAACACGAATTTTCGGTTAGTTTCAAATTATCGTCTGTCCCAAATATTCGGAAATAATTTATAGTTCGTAAAGAAAATAAATAAGGCTCAAAATACAAATATATTATAATTTAAATTCCGTAAAAATAGTTAAGAAAAATAATTGTTTTCAACAGTACTGGTAAAACAATCAAGTAATTGCAATGCTCAATATACCTTCCAGCTACTCCAAAACTACCAAATTATGGTTGATTTAAGTAGTTACTCAGATGTTTTAACGTGAAACTTGCCTAAATATGTAAGCAAATAAATTTCAAATAATGCATTCACTACACAAATATGTGGTGGATCAAATATAAAACATTAAATTAAAATATGTTGAACAAATCTTATGTGATACTTGTACAAACAGACGCAAAATCTAACATAGAACGGGAAGACGGACAGACTTTTGCAACTAAGTTCAGTCATTAAATGAATGTAAGAACTCACAGTATGCAAAGTTTCATAAAAATATATTCAACCGTTTGGACGTAGTACGGGCACACACATACAGACAGATACCAAACGCGCAAGAGACGGATTCAGCATCAGAAGGGTCCAAAACGGATAAAAAACTTGAAATGGGTCGAAAATATTCAATGTACAAACACTCCATTCTTATTTATATAGATTATACAAAGAATTTTGTATACTATTTACGTTAAAAATTTGCTGTCTAACCGCTTGGTTGATCTAGGTTTTACGACACAAGATCTCTAATTGGTATAAGTCATAGCGTCTCTGCTACCCACTAGATTCCGGGCTTTAATCCATGCTTGGAAGTGCATGGGTATTGGCGATTGTCCCTGTTATGAGTAACGGCGACTTACCCACTGAGTGCTCCTTCACAAATAGCCATCAGTTTGTCCCTTGTGCCAAAAGAATAAAAGGTCAGTGGTCTGAATTAGAAAAAAACATTAGATATTTAGAAGTAATGGAGCTTTAAATTACAATCTCTCGTAAAGGTTGTAAGCCACGTGCTGAGTCGGGAGGCGTGAGCATGAAGAACCCTATACATAACCAAGATTATCGTAGGAAAGTGGGTCCTAAGACTGAGGATTTAAGTAAAATATTTCTAACACTGAAACCAGTGCGAAAGCACAAAACTGGATGCCGAAGAGCACGATTCATTTAGCATCTCAGGTAGCTTCGTCAGTAGTGCTGTAAGAATCCAGTAATTGAACATACTTCGAGTTGAAGCACCAAACAGGTTATTATTCCAAACGCGAAATGGTAGGTATTCAATTAACGTCGCACTGAAGCAACACAGCGAGCTATTGGTGACTGTTCGGGATCAATCCCGAAGGGAAAGAACCAAAGACAAGTAACGTAATTGTAACACGTAACGTAAATGTCGTAATTGTGAACCACGGTCAGAAGACGAGAGCAACCCCTGAGCTGCACCCCACTCTCCATACTTCCACACCTCGCAAACATGAGGACATTTGAGGCCACGCCAGATTTAACGTGCACCAGCCTCCGCGTACACGGTCTTTGGTTGGACCGAGTTACGAACTCGCAACAAAACAAAAAAGGCAAACTCTCCATTATCTAAGGGGTCGCTGTGGCTTAGTGGGTATACTTACTGCGCTAGAAGCCTGCTAGTTGTAGGCACAGATTCGATTCCTTCCAAAGTGTAATTATCTTGTGTCAATGAACTTTCATTGTGTGTATGTACATTTACTTGATGTTTGCAGGGGCACATCTATGTAGGGTGTTGGAGTCTTAAGCCCCTCCCAGACCATATAAAAAGCAAAACAATATCCTTATTTATAATTCATTGATTGCTTCTTTAAAATCGTGTAAAAATGTGTTTTGATATATATTTTATTCTTACAGTTCACTAATATTTACTCATTGCCTATATATAAAGAGCCCACAAACAAAAGTGCTCCATTTCTTATTTACTGGAATAGGATGAAATATTGTTCATCAAATTCTAATATTGTTCATTAAAACGTGGGCACCTTTTCCCCTTAATACAGCTTCTATTT
This sequence comes from Meta bourneti, assembly GCA_933210815.1. Classification (NCBI taxonomy): domain Eukaryota; kingdom Metazoa; phylum Arthropoda; class Arachnida; order Araneae; family Tetragnathidae; genus Meta; species Meta bourneti. The sequence goes on from OW119925.1 coordinate 74,091,852, forward strand.
GTTTCTAGGTAACATTCCAAAACTAGTCTCGAGGTAAAACTCTCCAGACTGGTAACACTCTAAATCCAGTCAGGTAACACACTTGTTCCGTGTTTGTAACTTTCGCCTTGGCGACGGTGCATCATCCCCCGTGGCGCCACTTGGCAACCCTATGAAACCTTTTTGAAAGGACGAGTAGTTTGTAACTCCACAGCTCCCTCAACGGACGCATGCTAATCGAAAATAAATGTTACGTCCACGGCTTCTTTAATCGCTAAACCTAAGCACATTTTGGTCCATCGAGCCGGAGGTAGTAAACCAGCGATAAAAATGACAGCGTCATTACAACGCTAAATAGAAGGCGCGGAACATTCGCGCACAAATTACTTAGATTTCAAAGACTGACAAGTTGGATATCGCAGAACTGAAGGCTCAGCTGGAAGTTATCGGGAAAATTGAAGCTAAATTTGATTCGCTAAAGAATGACTATTATAATAGTGTAAGCGAAGAGACTTCGAAGTTACAGAAGAGATTCTATCGCAGATCGACAACGAGATTCAGAAGATAGAGGTAAGTCTCAAAACCTCTATTAATAAAATTCAATCTAAAACTGAAGTATCAAATCAAAACTTTGATAGTGTTTCTCATGATTCTTCAAATTCACTAACTGGTGGACATCCCAAAAGAACTTTGATAAAACTTCCAAAAATCCCACTTCCAACATTTAGTGGGGAATTCGAAGAGTGGAATCTGTTTAAGAGTCGATTTAATATTCTAATGATAATCCTGCTCTGTCCGAAAATGGAAAACGCCACTATCTTCGGGGAGCGCTAAAGGGTGACGCTAAAATTATTGAAACATCCGATGATAACTACACTACCTTTTGAAGGCGTTAATACAGATATGAAAACAGAAGAATCATTGTAAACTGTCACATTAAAGGTATTCTCAATATGCATCAATCAAACATGAATCCGCCAAGGATCTTCGGAATTTATTAGATACTGTAAAAAAATCTTAGATCTGGATATAGACCAATTTTCTAACGCTATATTAGGTATCAAATGTCATTCTGAATAAGTTAGATCGCGAAACCCGAAAGCAATATGAATTATTGCTAAAGGATAATGAAGTACCAAGTTTTGATGAATTTTTGAAAGATGTCAGATTCTAAAAATATAAAATTATGCCAATATTGCATCTAAGTTTAATCCAGAACGATCGAAATCTCTCATCGTGAAATCTAACAAAACGCCTAAAATGTGCGTGGCTTGTAAGAACCAAACACATCAATTATATCATTGTGATAAATTTATAAATATGAAATTGCCTGACAGACTGAATTTGGTTAAGAAACAAACTTTGTCTCAATTGTTAAAGTGATTTTCAAGTATTATCTCTGCATTTCGAAAAGTTCTTGTTTCGTTTGTGGGAAATTTAATCACCATATATTGTTGCATAGATATTCCTTCGAAGGCAAGGCCATCGAACTGATTGGCCTGCCTTCGCTAACTTAGTTCGACGCTTTGCCCAAATCCAGACATTTCGTCGGTACAAGGACAACAAAATCAAAACAAACCCGCAGCTTTCGAAACACAAGTGCCAGAAAATGCTCGCCTTCTCTTTTTTCAAACGGAAATAATAAGAGTTTTGACAAACACTGCGTTGATCTATATCAGAGATTTTAATGGATTAAAGACCTTTTCGCGCGATTCTCGATTCAGCGTCTGAATCATCTTTTCTCACTGAGAGGTGTAGAAGCTTTAGGTTTAAAAAGCAAAATATAAATATTCCTGTTAGAGAATTAAATGATTCAGCGTTGAATGTAAAATCGAAAGTTAAAGCTCGATAATCAAAATGATGATGCACAATAGGAAATTGGCCTGTTAATTATTCCAAAAATAAGACTTTACTCCTAATGATATTAATATTTCTCATTTAAATATTCCAAGAAATATAAATCTCGCAGATCCGAAATTCTTTACCCCGTAAAAAATTGATGTTCTATTGGATGAAGAATTATTCTTTGAATTCTTAAAGGCAGATAAGATAAATTTAGGAGAAAACTTGTTTCTATAGTCAAGCTGCTTTGGATACCTCGTCTCGGGTACTATTTCGGATATTTCAAACAATAGTTTTTGTCTATGAATTTAGAAGCTCTAAATAAAACTGACATCTTTCTGGGAAATTGAGGATGTTGAAAATTTAAAAACCTGCAATAGTGAAGAATTAAATTACTGTAATGAGTACTACTTCGAAAAAAACGCATTTCAGGAATTCGGATGGCAGGTATGTGGTAAAAATGCCATTCAAGCCAGAATTCTCTGAAACCATGTTAGGAAATTCCAAGGAGATAGCTTCTAAAAGGTTAGATCATTTATGGCAGCGTTTAGAACGTGATCCTGCCATGAAAGAACTGTACACAGATAATTTCTTCCTGGAATACTATCATCCTCAAAACCGACTAAATTACGTGAAGTATTCGACGTCAGCGCCAAAGCAACTAGCAGTAACTCTTTAAATGATTTATTATGTAAGGGAGGGGTACTTCAAGACCTTTTTTCTATCTTAGTAAGATTCAGAAAACATATTCATGCTTTCACTGCTGACATAAAGCAGATGTTTAGAATGATAGAATTAAATCTTTCGCAATTGAAGCTTCAAAAATCCTGTGGAAGGACAGTAAATCGTCGCCGATTAAGGTTTATCAGTTGAGAACCGTCACATACAACACCGCTTGCGCTCCGTACTTAGCAACGAAAGCTTTGCAACAACTCGCCTTAGATGAGAAAGATAACTTTCCCTTAGCTTTAAGGATTGTGCTTCAAAACTTTTATATGGATGATTGTCTCTGGTTCATCAGACCTAAAGGAATTTGAACTGCTTAAGTCCGAATTAACGCAACTCCTTCAGAAAGGAGGGATGACCTTACACAAGTGGTGTACGAACAAGGCTCAATCTACGGAACCTGAAATATCTCCACTTGATCGAAATGCTGAATATATAACAGTTAAAACAATAGGTATGTTATGGATCAGTTCAAGTACAAGTGATACGTTTACGTACAAAGTCAACATCAGTACAAATCGGAATTTTACCAAAAGAGACGTACTTTCTCAAATTGCCCGTATTTACGACCCTCTTGGTCTCATTGAAACTGATTGCCAAAGCTAAAATTTTCATTCAACAGTTGTGGGTGCTGAAATTGGAATGGAACGAAAAATTACCTCCAGATGTTTCTCAAGAATGCGAGAACTTTATTGGGACATTACCTGACTTAGAGTCAATCAAGGTACCAAGATGCTTTTTGAAGGCTGATGTCAAGTTTGTCGTGCTGAAAGGCTTCGTTGATGCATCCTCAAGGGCTTACGGTGCAGCAGTGTATATTCAATCAAAGCAGTGTATATACTCAAAGGTAACAATCTAAAACTACTCTAATTTTCAGAAATTTTAAAATACCCCTTAATAAAGAGTTTACGTTAAAAAGCCTTTCCAGTCTGATATCCTGTGTGCGTCCCTGAATGTTTACCTTTGGCGCAGCATGGCTAAATATGGCTCTTGAGCCATATTTATCAAATCAACCCCATTATCTAATCCTATATGGGATTATACCCGTTTGTATAGAGGTAAATATGGAGATGGATGAATGCTATTGAAACCGTTGATTCAAAGTGAGAAAATATACAAACCTAGGAATAATCCAACTGGTCCCAAAAACATTGCACCAGTAAGTGCCCCTACTCCTGTCAGGGCACTGCCCTTCACAGCTTCGAAGACAGTCGTCCTTAGCCCTTCCTCTTCAGCCAGATCGCGAAGAAAGCCGCGCAAGTCCTTCATCAAATTGTCGTCCATCTTCCTCAATCAACTCGAATCAATCTGGAAAATAAAAATACGAAATTTCTGGTAGTATGTAGTTAGCACATAAAACGGTTGGTTGTTTGGGAGTTTCATGGGCCATATTTGGCCAAGCTGCGCCAAACACAAGACATACAACGTCAAGTAAAAAATGTAAAAGGAAAAAAAGAGGGATTGGGAACAGAGTATTGAGATGAAAGCAAATACAGATCACTGGGGTATCCCGGGAGCGCGTCACCTGTGTTTACTAAAGACAGTTACCCCATGGGAAAAGTAAAGATCACTCACTCCAGTACCTAAAGGAGATATGCCCCTGAGGACTCACATTAAACGGCATCTTTTTTAATGCATCATTGCTATAGCGTTGATTATCATTTTCTTTTATTTAATACATCTTGGCAAATTTTATGGAGCTTGCATAGTTTGTTGTGCCAAGATTTCAAAAGCGGACTTAGTTGCGTTTCGGTTTCCTTTAATTTCATAAAAAAATAATTGTTTTCATTTTTCATGTAATTTATTATTGTTTTCAGGCAAGATTTAATTCCATTGTTAGAACATAGACGTGAAAAATAAGACTGAGCTTGGCTATTGAGGTAGGTTGTTAATTAACGTCGCACTGGAGCAACACAATTGGAGGCTGTCTGGGATCAGACAAAGGGAAAGATCCAAGAACAACGCCTCAGGATTTCGAACTACGGTCAGATAACGAGACAACACCCGAAGTTGGCACCCCACTCTCCAAACTTCCACACCACGCCAACGTGAGGACATTTGAGGCCACGGCAGATTTAACGTGCACCAGCCCCGTGTACACGACGATCTTTGGTTGGACCTAGTTTCGAACTTGCAACCGTCCGGTTGCTACCGCTGCCCACAACTTGCAAGTTGCTAGCGTAGTGGACTAACTCAGTCTATTAAAGTTAGACAGTGGGGCCGCAGTAGCCCGGTTGGAAGAGAAGCGGATTTACTACCTGAGGTTGCCAGTTCGAATCCAACCAAAGACCATTATGTGCGCAAGGGCTGGTGCACGTTAAATTTGCCGTGGCCTCAAATATCCTCAGGTTGGCGTGGTGTGGAAGTTTGGAGAGTGGGGTGCCAGCTCAGGTGTTGGCTTCCTCATCTGACCCGGGGTTCAAAATTATGAGGTGTCCTCGGAGTTCTTTCGGGATTGATCCCGGACCGTCGCCTATACCCCGTGTGTTGTTCCAATTAGATATTAATTCAACTACCTGCCAACCAGACAGAAAGTGAAAATAATAAAAATTCAGCATAGGATATAGGCAAGTATTTACTTGAATTAATGTAGCACTGGTGCAACACAACCAGTTTCAGGAAATAATGTAGACATGAAGTTATAAATAGTGTTGTCAACACGGAAATTCAATCTAATAATCTTTATATATATATATATAACTTTATGTACAATTAATATATATACATGGCACCCTGTGCCTCTTTCACATATGAATCGACCCACTGGTCCTCCGCAAAATAACATTCGCAACGAACGGTCCCAGACCGTCTTCTCTCATCACTTACTCAAAACGTCTCTCTTTTTACACTGCCACAAAAACGTCTATACATACCGACAGTGGCGCCCTCTCGCGACAATCAAAGTATAATTAAACAAGCTCACAATAGGAACAGGGAGATGGAATAATTTAGATAACTGACTCGGATTTTATACTCATTAAACTTAAACATAGACATGTTTTAGAGCAACTAATTAAAATTATGGTCTTATAGCAATTTTCCTGTTTTTAAGCTTTGGTCTTATATTCAGACATTTGTATAGGAAGGTCATATTTATTTCCCTTTTTGTTGCTTTAAAGATTTTCTAAATATTCCACAAAACTATGAATGGCTTTGCTAAACCTTTTTCTGTGTTAAAGAATAAGTGTTGGTGCCGAAAATGTTGTTATGGTGCGAGGAAGACATTTGGTCAAGCAGCGCCAAGCACAAAACACCAAGAAATGAACAGGCAGGAAATTGAATTTACGTCCCAGTTGAGCAACACAACGGGTATTATTGACGGTCCGGGATTAACCCGAAGATAACATCTTGTAATTTTGAAGAACGGTCAGATGACGAGGTCAACACCTGAGCTGCCACCCCACTCTCCAAGCTTCCCCACCACCCCAACGTGAAGACATTTGAGGCCACGACAGATTTAACGTGCACCAGCCCCTACTTACATGGTGGTCTTTAGTTGGACCTAGTATCGAATTCGCATCACATAATGAGTATATACGCACAAGGAGTTTTACTGACATTAAAGAGTGAAATACACCCAGGGTAAGTTGCAAGTATCGAACTTGAGCCTCCTACGATACCAAAAAAGTAGGTAATTGAACTAACGTCGCACTGAAGCAACACAACGGGCTACAAGACCGAAAAGGAGAGGTAGGTAGTTAATTAGCGTCACACTGGAGCAACACAACGGACTATTGGCGACGGTCTGGGATCAATCCCAAGCTACAAATCGCAGGTTGCAAGCGTAGTGGTCGAGCCACGGTGGCCCTTCACCTTAAATAGGATAACATTTCGATTTGAAACCTAGAAAGGTAAGAAAATCATACCAATATCTGACATGCTAATAAATGAAATTGGTTACAAACATCTTCGCTAAAGGCGAAGTATATCGAAAAGCGAAATTGTTTTGGCAAAATAAAATAATCCTTTAACACCTTACACCAGTGATTCCCAAAGTGGAGTATGGGTCCGCGATAAGATTTCGCGGAAAACATGCAATACTTCACTAACCAATATAAAGAGCTTCAAAGAAAAAAATAAAATATTCCATTGTTTTCAGATTTCTTTCATATTCAAGTCTAATTTTTATAATCTAATACAATTATAGAAGGTAAGTTGACTTAACGTCGCACTGGAGGACAATTAGGAGATTCCATTATTGCAGCTTTATTGATTTGAAATATACTTAAAGTTGAGGATGACTTAATACTGGAAATATCACACACACACACACACAGTTAATGATTAACATTACTGAGCTAATTGTTAAAAAGAAGCTTCATTGTTCACATTAAGATTGAAATATATATTTTGGTGTCATTAACATACTTTTACAAGTTAAGAGCCTTTATATTTAAATACATTTTAAGAAACAATTAAGAGTTAGTTTGATACTTATTGTTTATTTTATTTCAGAACTAGGTTTTCCTATACGTTTCAAAACTTTAATTGTCACTAATCTTTAATGTGAAGTTTTAACGTTTCATAATCTTTAACATGTCTTAATATTTTACTCCCACTATTAAGGTGAAAAATAAGGATCCCAATGTCTTATGAGGGTTCCTCCCATTAAAATTTATAACATTATTTCTCAAAGGGTTAGTGGACTGAAAAGTGGTTGGTTGGTTTAGGTTTTATGGCACAAGGTCCAGAAATGGACAAGCTGCGCCAAACGCCAGATAAGATAATAAAATCATTGTAAATGTAAAAACATTTAAAAAAAATAGTGGGAAAGATTCCAGCACAGTTTTTAGAGAATATAATATTGGAGAAGAGAAAAAAACGTGATAAAATAGAGTTGAAATATGATGATCAACAACATGTAGATAATAAATTAGGATAAAAACATGATTTTAATGAATTTAACATTTAAAAATGTTGAGATCAGTAATATGCAGATATAACATGGATGAGAATGATATTTACAAGTAATGAGAGTATGGTATAAAAAGGTACAAAAATATTATAGAATTTAAAAATCGAATGCTATGTAAGTTAAAAATGTTTGAATGGGGTTTCTTCCCAATTAATTCCCGTAAAGTTAAAACAGAAGCACTAAAAAAGTGATTGCGATGATGGTTGAAAACGGGACAATCAATTAAAATATGGTAAAAGGAACTTCACATGCTCCCCACACAGGAACACTCTCCTAAGAAAAGATGCCTGTGAGTAAAGCGTGTGTCCAATGCGTAGGCGAGTCAGAATTACATCGGGATGTCGAGAAGAATGAGGAAGCCATAGTGATATATCACTGAATATTGTGGAGCTTGTTTGAGAGTTCCAGTCGGTTTGCCACTCGTTCTGAAAAGTTTGGGAAATGCCTCACATAAAACAGAATAAGTTTTAGGAAATCAGTACGAATTTTAAAAAAATACATCGACGACACAAATTTTTAAAAAACAGACAAAATAGAATGCAAAACGAGCCAAAAATATTTGTCAAGAGGAAGGCCTTACAGGAAAACAACACGCGACATTCAAGCTTTTCAATCGCTTTGGTGTACAAAACAATCACATTTAACTCACAAATCGGAAAGAAGCGTGCCAATCCAATTTAATTTTACTTCTGTCACTTACCTAGTGATTAAATCCAGAAACGACAGCAGAAATATAACGGATTACCTGCTAATGCTGACTCACGACAGTTTTTAATAAGTTCACAGAACACTCGAACATTTGCCTCCTAAGTTCACAGCCAATCAAATGCCAAGTTTTAAACAAACGAGCGTCAGCTCAGGGAGATTGCAACCGTTAGAGGTTGCCAGAAGTCTTTTTTTTTTATCTCCCCTCTATATCTCACTACAGGGAAATACTTAGGCGGAACAATTGATAAATTAGTTTCGTTGACTTCGATAAGAGATTATTCTTGAGAACACTTGAGATTGTTCTTGTTCATTACTGAGTCATCAAGTACGATGGGTAAAGGTGTAGCATTTTCATCAGGACAAAAAGGGTTTTCGTATGGAGATTTTAGATTCATTAAGTGTGCTTTTTCGTATCAGTCCCAGATTCGTAGGGGCCGCGGGCCCAATTGGAAGAGCAACCGGGGAATTGCGAGTTCGAATCAAACCAAGACCATCGTGTAGAGAGGGGGCTGGTGCACGTCAAATCTGTCGCGGCCTCAAATGTCTTCACGTTGGCGTGGTGTGGAAGTTTGGAGAGTGGGGATGCCAGTTCAGGTGTGACCTCGTCATCTAACAGTGATTCAAAATTACGTGGTGTTGTCCTCGATCTTTCCCTTCGGGTTTGATCCCGGACCGTCGCCGATAGCCCGTTACGCTTCAGTGCGACGTTAATTAAAATTAGCTATATGATAATAAGCTGTTGATACTCTGGGTCAAATGACATTTAATCGAATAAATTTAGAATGACCAGTGCAAAAAATTCGCAAAATGATAATTATTGAAAATATGTCAATCATAATACGTTAATATAAATGGTAATACTAACCAATGTTCTCTTAAATTTAGGTAAATAGGTATTTAATTAACGTCGCAATGGAGCAATACAATTCTTAAATTTAGATTTTTTTCGATTGATACTGCCCGGCAGTGTTGCGTACCATATTCCGATTTTGTACGGCCCTCTTATGGGTTATCTTGATTTCCTCATGCAAAACAATAAAATCTGACTACACAAACGTCTTCCCTGTCGAGTTTTCAAGTCAATGAGTGACCAAAGTAAAATTGAAAATCAACTGCAAAATTCCATATTTGAATCCGACCTTGAATTCTTATTCCGGCAACGCGAAGTCCGTACTTTTGCCGTCCAGAAGGATAAACTAATTAGTGCAAGGATCTTCCTCAAGTTTTAACATGTGCATTGTTTTTCTTTTCACTATGTTGCTTTGAAACTGTCGAAGGCCGGAATAAGAATAACATGAAATAAGAACCACTGCTTTTACTTCGTTACTTTATTAAGAGAACTTGTTACCACAAGTTAATATTGTCCAATACAATATTTTATTTGACTTCGGTTGATTGGTGTCAGGTTTTACAAAAAAGCCTGAAATCGTCTAACAGCTTTATTCCCACAATGAAATGTAGTTTTTCTAATTAATGGAACAAACCCGGGTGAATCGGTTACTCAGAATTTTGTAGTTTTCAAAGGGACATTTTAATGTCAAAAATATGCATTTTATAAACAGAAAAAAATATAAACTTTTAAAATTCAAGATAAAAGCACGATAATTATTCATACATTCTCGTGTAAGTGTGATGAATATCACTGGAAGGAATACTACACGATTCAATTCTAAACGATCCTGATATTATGTATATGTTACCGTGAAAGACCGAAATTAGAGAATGTCAATATTCTCCGGTGAATGTCGACGCATACCAAATACGTCGGTGAAAGACCGAATATTTGGTTATATTCTTATACATTCGGACCATTGCCGGTGTATGTCGACAAGCACAGATAAGCTCTGATGGGGGTCGAAACGAGAAGGCGGAGAGGCCACAGCCAGATAGATGCCTCTCCGCGTTCAGTTTGTTGTTGCAATAAATAAGATTGTATAACGTTAATCACATAATTTACGTGAAAGTGTATTATTGGTATTATTTTCTTTTCTCATTTAGAATGTACTGTTCTTTTTAGGTTCATCAGTTTATTTACATGTTCTCCTATTTTGACATATGTTTTAATAAAGTATGATTTAAAAACTTGCATTTTTGTCTTAACGTAACAATATTTTTATTCAACATTCACCATCAGTGCATGCTAAATGTCGACATTTGCCGGTGTAAGTGAGTGTCGTATTAGGGATTCAATCACCCTACAGATGGCGCTAAAAGCACCGTCAGAGTGTGTTACGATCGAACAAGCAGATATTCGGATGATATGGTCATGGAGTGGTCGTGTAGGACGCTCCGTGGTAAATTGTAAATATTTTGTTATATAATAAATGTTTGTGCTGTCTGCATTGCCTGAGATTCGCTGATAACCCATTAAATAGAACCAGATACGACATTGGCGCAGTCGACAGGATTTTAATGAGGAAATATGCTTTCGTTTTCATGGTGAGTCCTGCTCCTTGTTGTGAACTTTTATATTTGTTTCCTGCTAAATACTACTTTTGAAGAACATTGAAGAATGGTGTAAAGATTTTTGTTGAAATGCTTCAAAGTGAATTTTGAATTTGATTTTCGGAACTTTATTGTGGAACTTTCGTTTTAGTTTTGTTTCGTGATCCCATTATGGCGTTCTTGGCGAAAGCAAGAAAGGAAGTTCTAAAGACTGTTGCTACCGAAATGGGGATATTGAATACCGAAAACATGGTTGTAATTGAGCTAAAGAAAGTTATAACCGAAAATAAAAACTATGATGAACCGTTCGTGAAGGAACTCTTAAATACTATTATAGAAGAAAGAAGGAGAAAAGAAAAATTAGAAGTTGAAGAAAGACGAAGGAAAGAAGAATTAGAAGTTGAAGAAAGACGAAGGAAAGAAGAATTAGAAGTTGAAGAAAGACGAAGGAAAGAAGAAATGGAATTCGAGTTGCAGAAGATGCGTCTAGAAAACGAAAGATTGAAGAATGGGTCTGAAATTCAACAAACTGATGTAAACATGAAGCCGAGGTTTGACTTGCAAAGTATTTTACAGAAGTTTGATCCCAAAACTAACGATATAAGCCTCTACTTAGTTCTCTTCGAGCGTCAAGTGAAACGAACGGAAATCAAGAAAGAAAATTGGGTGTCATACCTAATAGGATTCCTACCCTATGACGTTGCGCAAATAATTGCCAGAGAAAACGAAGAAGTGACGGATGATTATGAAAAAGTGAAAGAACTCTTACTAAAAAGATATAAACTTACTCCTGAAAGGTTCCACCAATTGTTTACGAAACACTACAAGAAATCCGAAATTACGTGGTGTGACTTCGCCTATGAACTTAAAAATTATTATCAAGAATGGATAAGAGGACTGGATGTAAAGACTTTTGAAGAACTGTCTGATTTAATTATTACTGATCAGATTAAGCGTAAAGTGCCATCGGAAATCCGTGATCATTTCATCGACGAATGGTCTCGATTCAAAATACCAGAAGAAATTGCAAATAAACAAGATGATTACGAAAACGTTCGAAATTGCGTAAACAAAAAAGTGAAGGAAACATTTTGGAAGGAGAATCAAACGAATACGTTCAAACATCAGAATTTTAATTACAACAGAGAAGAAACGAAAAATTCCATAGACCGGAAATATGCACCCCCTCACATCAGAGAACATCGATTCAAGACGAGAGAAGATTACCAAAGCACTAGAAATACAACTTCAAGGGAATGCTACATATGTGGTTTATCGCACTTCGCAAGAGATTGTCCTAAAAGATACAGCAGATCAACAAATATTAGCAAGAAAGAAAAGAAACCAGAAGATGAAATATTAACTGCTGAAATACGATCGGAGCATCTGGTGAAAGAAAAAATAAATGTTCCTATGAACTCTCTTCAATATGTAAACATTCTCGTAGATAATCGAGAACTGAAAAGCCTGATCGATTCTGGAGCTCAAATCCCAGTTTTCAATTCAAATTTTATTTCCGAATCAAAAACTGAAAAGGGAAAAATAATTTTAACTAGCGCTTTCGGAGAAAAAATTGAAGCTGGATTAGCAAAATTCCAAGTTTCATTAAAAAACGAAGATGAAAATAGACTTTGCCGTCCGATTGAAATACTTGCAGCAGTAACGGACAAAGTTCATGGTCAGTGCATTATACCCCCAAATATTTATGAATTACTAAAATGCTCAACAGAAGATGGAAAAGAAACATGCATTCCTAAATGTAACAGATTGGATTGTGTTTTTCCAGTGAAAGAAAAGGATTATTTAGTCTGCGCTGAAACCGGAAATGATGAATCAGAACAAGAATCACCAGAAAGCGGAATACTATCGTGCAAAAGTGAAAGCTTTCGACTTCGTGAAGAACAAAACAGTTGTGATACGTTAAAAGAAATAAGAAAAAATTTATCACTTCGAAAGGGAAACTTCTTTTTTATCGATGGATTAATATTCCACAAAGATAAAATATTAGGAGAGACCGTTCAGCAACTGGTTTTACCGCAAAAGAGAAGAGCTCAAGTTTTAAAATTAGCTCATGAATCTGTTTTTGGAAGTCACATGGGAATGAAAAAGACGAATGAAAGAATACGATATAGTTTTTATTGGCCTCACATGACTAGTGAAATCGCCGAATTTTGTAAAACATGTAAAGAATGCCAACTCCGAAGCCCAGAGAAAATGATTGATAAAATTCCTATTACTCCTGTTCTCAGACCGGAATTACCATTTGAATGTGTTAATGTGGACATTATAGGCCCTATTGAGCCTCCCTCAGCTCGTCGTCATAAATATGTGTTATGTTTAGTTGATCAACATTCTCGCTGGCCGGAAGCAATTCCTTTGCGTTCCTTAACTGCTAAGGCGACATGTGACGCACTGTTGGAAATTTTCATGAGAACTGGAATACCAAATACTATAGCAAGTGATCAAGGTACGAACTTTATATCGAAACTTACTCAAGAATTCATGAATCGCTTAGGATCCTCTCCTAGATTTTCAGTACCAGGATATGCAGCCAGTAATGGACTTGTAGAAAGATATAATCAAGTTCTTAAAAATGCACTTCATCATGTTATCCGAACAGATCCTAGTAATTGGGATAAATACATTCCGTTTCTGTTATTTGCTTATAGAGAAGTTCCTAACTGTACTACCGGAGTATCTCCATTCAAGTTGATGTATGGCCGAGAAGCAAGAGGTCCTCTGAGTGTGTTGAAATCTAGCTGGTGTGGAGAAATTCCTATACCTTTGAATATGGACAAATCAGTCGTAGATTATCTCCAGGAACTCAAAATAAATCTCGAACGAGCAACCGACCAAGCCTTACTTATCGCATCGGGAAAACAACAAGCCTACACGGATTATTTTAATCGCCGCACAAGATCCAAAGAATTTAAATTAGGAGAGCAGGTTTACTTACTAATTCCAGATTCTTCCAACAAGTTATATGCACGATGGACCGGACCTGGGGAGATAGTCGAGCATCCATCGCCACATTCTTACAAAGTGAAACTTCCTGAAGGAAAAGTACGACACTGCCATGTAAATAAGATAAGGAGATATTACCCAAGAATGAATGCAGTTGGTATTGTTTTTGAAGATGATGAAGAATTTGGTGAAATTCATGCCTCTCCTAGAACTGTATATCAACAAGAACTGTCTGATAAAATTTGGAAAATAAATTTATACGATTTACATGAGAAAGAAAGAAGTCAACTGATTCAGATATTACAGAAGCATAAAGATTTATTTAGTGGAAAATTGAAAGTTGCACAAGTTGGTGAACACAAAATAAGACTTGAGGAAGGCAAAGAAAGGACAAAACCATATGTTTATAGGATACCAGAATCTTTGAAATCACAAGTAGATACCCAAATTGAAGAGCTACTTGAATTGGACTTAATAGAAGAAAGTTCTGCAGAAATCGCTCATCCTGTTGTGTGTGTAAACAAAAAGGATGGAGGCATGCGTTTATGTGTTGATTATCGATCCCTCAATGCTGTCACAAAGGCTGATGATTTTCCTATGGAAGATGCCATTCAATTACTTCACAGCATAGGGAAAGCAAATGTTATTTCTACACTTGACTTGTTGAAGGGATATTGGGCTATCCCAATGGAAGAAAAATGTCGTGATTTTACTTCTTTCAAGACTCACAGAGCACAGTATAGATTCAAAGTAATGCCATTTGGTTTGAGAAATGCTGCTGCGACTTTTCAACGAGAAATGAACAAAGCGTTAGCACCATACAGAGATTTTAGTCGTGCATATATTGACGACATAGCTATATTTTCTAACAACATGAGTGATCATCTAAAACACTTGGATCTTATTCTTTCAAAATTAAAAGAACTACAGTTTACTGTGAATTTACACAAATGTACATTTGCAAGACCTGAAATCAAATATTTAGGTCATGCTATCGGATCTGGAAGGCATCAAGCAGATCCAGACAAAATAAAAGCAATTGCTCAAATACCTGTACCTGAGACCAAGAAACAACTTAGAAGCATGCTTGGATTGTGCAATTATTATCGGGAATATATACCTTGCTATGCAGAGATTGCCTTACCTCTTACAGAGTTAACAAAAAAGAGGATTCCTGAAAATTTACCTTGGCTGGATATACACGAAGTTGCCTTCAACAAACTGAAATCTGCTCTAATGAAAGCTCCAGCTTTGCACACTCCAGTTATGAGTGAACCGTTCATAATACACAGTGATGCATTCCAGTATGGTATCGCCGCTTGTCTGTCCCAAGGAATCGAAGGATTACTCCGACCTATTGCATATGTGAGCCAGAAGTTGAATAAAACTCAACAAGCTTGGTCTACAATAGAGAGAGAAGCGTACGCTATTGTGTGGAGTTTGAAGAAGTTTGAAACTCTAGTTTTCGGGTCCAAAATAGAACTGTACACTGATCACAACCCTTTGTCATACCTTACAAAATGTGCTCCACAATCTTCACGACTACAGCGGTGGGTTTTTGCTCTTCAAAGATATAACTTAACAATAAAACATTGTCCAGGAGTCAAAATGCCTCATGCTGATGCATTATCCAGACTATTTTCTGAAGAGAAGTAGTGACAAATTTATTATTGTGACTTTAAGCATAATGTCTGTTATTATATGCTTTCGTATTTTATTAGCATTATTATTCTTATATGTATATATATTTTTATTTTGCATTTTTCTTTACTGTTGATATGGTGTAATAATATTTAGGTGATTGAGTCCATAATATTTAAATTCAGATCTGTGTTTATGTTTTGAGAAAACCCCAAACCCATATCTTGCGGGGGAGATGTCGTATTAGGGATTCAATCACCCTACAGATGGCGCTAAAAGCACCGTCAGAGTGTGTTACGATCGAACAAGCAGATATTCGGATGATATGGTCATGGAGTGGTCGTGTAGGACGCTCCTTGGTAAATTGTAAATATTTTGTTATATAATAAATGTTTGTGCTGTCTGCATTGCCTGAGATTCGCTGATAACCCATTAAATAGAACCAGATACGACAGTGAGAAATAATGATATTTAGCAAATATTTCGGATATACACCAAGCGACTATGAATGCTGACATCACCGGAGAATATCGACATTTGCCAGATATCGGTCTTTCACAGTAACATATACATACTTCAACTGCTCAAATTCTTACATAGCGATTCACCTGGGATCCTGCAACTTGTAAATCGAAAAAATCTTCGTGTATCCCAGTCGCTTTCGATTTTCGAAGAGATTACTGAATCACATGAGAAATTCTTTCGTGCAATGTTTGGTTTTAGATCACTTGCGATTACTTTTCTTCCTACACTGAGTTTGTTATTGACCAACAAACTTTTAGAGCAGATTACATCGTTTTCTTTTCAATAGTTCGTGCAAGTGATAAAAGTTTATGTAAAATAGAAGAGCACGTGCATTAAATATTTTCGAGAAAATTATCCTTATTTATTACAGGCCACGGTAGCCCAGTTGCAAGAGCAACGGATTAGCAACCGGAGAGTTGTGAATTCGAAACTCGGCCCAGCCAAAGACCAGGTGTACACGGGTACTAGTGCACGTTAAATCTGGTGACCTCAAATGTCCTCACGTTGGCGTGGTGAGGAAGTTTGGAGAGTTGGGGCCAGCTCAGGTGTTCTCGTCATCCGACCGTAGTTCAAAATTACGAGACCTTGAATCTTCCTTTAGGGTTGATCCTTGACCGTTGCCAATAGCCCGTTGAATTGTAGCAGCGCGACGTTAATTAACAACCTACCTTCTACACTGAGTTTGTTATTGAGCCAACATACACAAACCTTTTAGCGTTGATTATATCGTTTCCATTTAAATAGATCATGTAAAAAGATGTAGGTAGGTGTTTTAATTAACTTCGCACTGAAGCAACACAATCGGTTATTGGCGACGGGCTGGGATCAATCCCGAAGGGAAAGATCAAGGTCAACACATGAGCTGGCACCCCACTCTCGAAACCTCCACACTACGCCAATTTGAGGTCACGACAGATTTAACGTGCACCAGCGAACACGGTCTTTGATTGGACCGAGTTACGAACTCGCAGCCAAACAGTTGCTAATACTTTCCAACTGAGCTACCGTTTTAAAATAGGTAGGTAGATAAATTAACGTCGCACTGGAGTATCAACGGATTATTGAAGACCTTCAATCCCGAAGGGAAAGAACCGAAGACAACACATGCTTTTGAACCACGGTAGGTAGGTATTTTAATTAACGTCTCATTGGAGCAACACAAAGGGGTACTGGCGACGGTCTGGGGACAAACCGGAAGGGAAAGATCCGAGGACAACACCACGGTCACACCTGATCTTGCACCCCACTCTCCATACTTCCACACCTCGCAGACATGAGGACATTTGAGGCCACGACAGATTTAACGTGCACCAGTCCCCTTGTACACGACGGTCTTTGGTTGGATTCGAACAAGCAACCCTATGGTTGCTAATCCGTTGCTCTTCCAACAGGACTACTTCGGCCCTTTAATGAGAGGGATTTTCAGTGTAACAAACACGGTCTGCAAAGATTTTACATCAGCAAATGCTCTCGCATGATACATATCGAGTTACCTTAGACTTGAACTTGTCTTGGCACCATACTCTCCAAACTTCCACACCACGTCAAAGGAAAGATCGGAAGACTCTCATCGTAATTTTGAAATATGATCAGATGACGAAGTTACACCTGAGCTGGCACCCCATTCTTCAAACTTCCACACCACGGCAATGCGAGGACATTTGTGGCCACGACAGATTTAACCTGCACCAGCACCCATGTATACGAAGGTATTTGGTTGGATGAAGTTTCGAACTCGCAATACTCCGGTAGTAGTATACGGGCCCGTATAAGGGACGGAAGTGACGTCATATCACGTGACCGGAAGTGGGCGGTGCCAAATGACGTCACACCACGTGACCGGAAGTGGGCGTGTCCGAATGACGTGACGTATTGTTTGTTTACATTTTGGACGAATTTTTTTTGTCATCGACTTCGTGCAGGCGTTGAGTTGTATCAAGATGGCGTCGTTTTGTTGGTGTTGCCATGGTGATGAATCACTCGTAGTGCCATCTGGTGGAGAAATTAGAAACCCTATTATTTTTAATTAAAAAGGAATTTCTTGGATTCGAACCGAGGATTCTACAAAAGGACTTATGGCGCCATCTAGTGATTTTAAAAGTAATTAATCTAAGGAACGAATTGATTTCTTAATGCTTTTACTTTATTCATCACCAGTGACGTCAGTGTGTTTACGTTTGGGACTTGGATTTTTTTTTCTTTCTGAGATTTCGATGTGACATCACGATTATGTCCATCGAGCAAGTCTGAACTTGAAAAAGTCTACTCACAATTCTTTATGTTATGAGTATGGTAAATTGTTTACAGATCGTGAAGGCTAGGCATATTTCCGTCGATTGGAAAACGAATTAACGTATTAAAAAAAGACGAAATTTAGAAATTTTAGGTCAAAAATATACTGTGCCTTGTAAACTTGTAGCATACGAAGACGAAGGAATAAGCTATACTTTTAGCGGGTCTTCTATTGCAGCCAAGCCTTGATCTCCTAAAGTATTGGAAATAAAGGGAGAAATGGAGCGAATAATTGGTGCAGGATTTAATTTTGAGTTGGTGAAGCGTTATAAAGATGGTAAGGACTGCATAGTTGCCCATAAAAACAACGAGAAGGACTTGGAACTTTATGCACCCATAGCGTCTGTTTCATTTGGACAGAAAAGGCAATTTGTGTTTTCTAGAAAAGAACTACAATTCTTTAAAAATTGTTCTGGAAAATGGAAGCTTGCTTGAGATGAAGTATCCAACAAACCAATTTTGGTTTCACAGCTTGCCCCGTGGGAATGCATTATGCCCTAGAATAAACTTAACGTTTCGTAAAATTCTTGTATAAAGCAGCGATAAACCACTTATGTGCCCCCGAACTAGAACTCAGTGTCGTACACTAGACGATATTTGGACAACGTTGCAATTGATCTTTGCCTTTCAGAATAGTATTTTTATAAATGCTTACATCTCGTTTTTAAATAAATTTTTAGCGTGTCTTACCACATATACTGTATTTTGGATTATTTGGTTTTTTTATTACATGGTTTCATAAATTTTCTTTTAAAATGCAAGATCTGAAATAAAATTTTTCTTTGCTATATAGATTTATGTTGTTTTTTTTAAGTTAGATGTTTTTACTCAAAAATTAATTATACATTAGATGCTATAACACCTATTTTATAGCAGAAATTTTGTTTTAAATAATATACACTTAAGTAAGAGTAAAATTTTTGAAACTTTACAAGACAAATACTATGAATATGTTTTCTTGTACATTTGAAGAAGTTATAATAGTATAAAAAAATCATTTATTCTATAAATCTAAATTAAATGTTATTTTTTAATTAATCTTTCCTTGCATATTATTTTTACTTTGAATAAATCTTCATAAATTTTAGTGATTTAATTTATATTATATAGATTTACAAACCTGTTTTTGGATGAAATATAAGGATTTAATATTTTAAAAATTAATGTTTTTACTTAAAACTAATTATATATTAAATACTATTACACATATTTTTAATGTTGAAGATTTTTAGAAAACATTTTACAATTGAAACATATACATTAAATATTATGACAAACACTTAAATGCAGATCCATAAGGGAATATTGGAAATATTTTTAATACTTACACCTTTTCTATTCTAAATAAACTTTTGCTTGTCTTACCACATACACTGTATTTTGGATTATTTGGGTTTTTTTTTATTATATGGTCTTATAAATTTTCTTTTTAAAATGCAAGATCTGAAATGAAATTTTCCTTGATTTTAAGATTTATGTTTTATTCAAAAATTAATTATACATTAGATGCTATAGCACATATTTTATTGCAGAATTTTTTAATATTATACACATAAGTGAGCGTAAAATTTTTGAAACTTTACAAGACCCATATTATGAACATGTTTCCTTACACATTTGAAGTAGTGAAAAATAGTATTAAAACCCTTTATCCTGTAAAATATAAATTAAATATGATTTTTAATTAATTTTTCCTTCCATATTATTGTTTACTTTAAATAAATTTTCATTCATTTTAGTGATTTTATTTATATTATAAAGATTTACAAACTGTTTTTAACGAAATTTTCTTTGATATAGGGATTTATATTTTAAAAGTTAGATGTTTTTTACACAAAAATTAATTATATATCAAATACTATTGCACGTATTATAACATTGAAGATTTTTAGAAAGCGTTTAACAATTGAAATATATACTTTAAATTGCCAATTTAATAACTTTCAACTCAATACCACCCTTTTACAATTGGATTTTCTTCCTCACCATGTTCAGTATATCACTTGAAATTGCATCTACTACATGTACTAATAAATAGAGTTTAGTAACAAATGTACGTTTTAATTTTATGTAAAATATTGGTTCGATACATAGGACACGTTGAAAGACTCTTCGTACATCTCATGCATGTCACCAGATGACCGCAAGGCTGTAAAGTAGCATTCATTTTCCGATTCCTTGCAAATTTTACAAAG
This sequence comes from Meta bourneti, assembly GCA_933210815.1. Classification (NCBI taxonomy): domain Eukaryota; kingdom Metazoa; phylum Arthropoda; class Arachnida; order Araneae; family Tetragnathidae; genus Meta; species Meta bourneti. The sequence continues at coordinate 74,112,084 of OW119925.1, forward strand.
TCGTTCGTCCTTGTCGTTGTCTAAGGGGTAAAGCTATACATCGTTTTTTTTTATAAAACCATTGGTATTGTTGATTTCGTCCAGCACCTGTACAATTTCATCTATGGGCTACCAAACATTTTGGATAAAACTTTGTGTTTCACTACATCTTTTTACCAATTTTCAAGCCCTTCGCCACACCAATAGCACCTGATCACGTCCAAGACACCGGTATAATACGATCCGTTTACGGCTAGGTCCCTAATGTCAACGTCTGTGCGTTGGTCAATCTCTAAACGTAGATAGGCGCATAGACATGCTTGGAACTTTTGGCTTCAAATTTGCATAATGGTTATTCATTTTCCTTAAAACTATAATATGCTCTATTACTCTTAAGGGTAAAATTATGGAGCAGATTGAGTTAAATCCCATGAAAAAAGGTTCTTCTCTGAATCAATTTTTAAAAATCTGATACTTGTCAAAGATACTAGTTTCCTTTCAACAGAGGCAAAGACTTGTGTGTGCACACAAATAAAATAATTCAATTTGTTGATGTAATTTTAGAAAAATAAAACTGCAGAATCAAGAGAATTCAGTATACTTTAAAGTTCTCATTTTAAAGAGTCAAAATACGTTTCTCTTATAAATTATATTTGGTTATATTTTTTTTCTTGCTCAAGTTTAGTCGTAGAATTGAATTGCATTCCGCGCATAAACGTGGTAGATTAAAAAAAAAAATCACACGCACATTTAAGTATATCAGTAGTATGCAGTGGTCTACGGGAGGCGGAAGTGACGTCATCAAAAGGGGCGGGGCCAAGTGACGTCACAGCGTGACGTCATCAAAAGGGGTGGTCGTAACCGGAAGTGACGTATCGACATGGTGTTGAGTTGTAGGGGTCCTGCTGCCACTTGAAAATATTGAGGTATTGAGTTGAGTTGTTAGTTTCGGTTTCAGTTTCTTGAAACTTTCTATTTAGGTGAATGGCAACGGTTCAAACTTTGTACTGGAGCACGTGGTCAAATTAGAGTTAAGTGTCACGTGGTGAATTCTAGAGATGAGTTGAGTTGTAGGGGTCCTGCTGCCGCCCGAAAACATTATGCTAGAGTTGAGTTGAGTTGTTAGTTTCGGTTTCAGTTTCTTGAAAGTTTCTATTTAGGTGAGTGGCAACATCAAAACGTAAATAACTCGTAAGTAGTATACCCGCCCGTATGGCGGCGGAAGTGACGTCATACCACGTGACCAGAAGTGGGCGGGGCCATGTGACGTCACAGCGTGACGTCATCCAAAAGCGGAAGTGACGTATTGTTTGTTTACATTTTTGGACTTGGATTTTTTTTGTCATCGACTTCGTGCAGGCGTTGAGTTGTTTCAAGATGGCGTCGTTTCGTTACCATGGTGCTCGTAGTGCCATCTGGTGGAGAAATTCGAAACTATTATTTTTAATTAAAAAGGAATTTCTTGGATTCGAACCCGGGACCATAGGATCCGAGGTCAAGCGCGCTATCCGTTAGGCCGTAAGAGAGTTAACTTATGATGGTGAATTAATGTAGTGTTGGAGTTTTCTCTCTTTTGGACTTGTATTTTTTCTTAGTATTAGGAATGCGTTATTTTTAGAAAATGGTTTTTGAATAATTGCATAGGGGTTTTAATAAATGCTTTTTTCAAATTGACTTATGGCGCCATCTGGTGATTTTAAAAGTAATTAATCTAAGGAACGAATTGATTTCTTAATGTTTTTACTTTATTCATGATTAGTGACGTCAGTGTGTTTACGTTTGGGACTTGGATTTTTTTTCCTTCTGAGATTTCGATGTGACGTCACGATTATGTCCATCGAGCAAGTCTGAACTCGAAAAAGTCTACTCACAATTCTTTATGTTATGAGTATGGTAAATTGTTTACAGATCGTGAAGGCTAGGCATATTTCCGTCGATTGGAAAACGAATTAACGTATTAAAAAAAGACGAAATTTAGAAATTTTAGGTCAAAAATATACTGTGCCTTGTAAACTTGTAGCATACGAAGACGAAGGAATAAGCTATACTTTTAGCGGGTCTTCTATTACAGCCAAGCCTTGATCTCCTAAAGTATTGGAAATAAAGGGAGAAATGGAGCGAATAATTGGTGCAAGATTTAATTTTGAGTTGGTGAAGCGTTATAAAGATGGTAAGGACTGCATAGTTGCGCCAATAAAAACAACGAGAAGGACTTGGAACTTTATGCACCCATAGCGTCTGTTTCATTTGGACAGAAAAGGCAATTTGTGTTTTCTAGAAAGAACTACAATTCTTTAAAAATTGTTCTGGAAAATGGAAGCTTGCTTGAGATGAAGTATCAAACAAACCAATTTTGGTTTCACAGCTTGCCCGTGCATTATGCCCTAGAATAAATTTAACGTTTCGTAAAATTCTTGTATAAAGCAGCGATAAACCACTTATGTGCCCCCGAACTAGAACTCAGTGTCGTACACTAGACGATATTTGGACAAAGTTGCAATTGATCTTTGCCTTTCAGAATAGTATTTTTATAAATGCTTACATCTCGTTTTTAAATAAATTTTTAGCGTGTCTTACCACATATACTGTATTTTGGATTATTTGGTTTTTTTATTACATGGTTTCATAAATTTTCTTTTAAAATGCAAGATCTGAAATGAAATTTTTCTTTGCTATATAGATTTATGTTTTTTTTTTAAGTTAGATGTATTTACTCAAAAATTAATTATACATTAGATGCTATAACACCTATTTTATAGCAGAAATTTTGTTTTAAATAATATACACTTAAGTAAGAGTACAATTTTTGAAACTTTACGAGACAAATACTATGAATATGTTTTCTTGTACATTTGAAGAAGTTATAATAGTATAAAAAAAACCATTTATTCTATAAATCTAAATTAAAATGTTATTTTTTAATTAATCTTTCCTTGCATATTATTTTTACTTTGAATAAATCTTCATAAATTTTAGTGATTTAATTTATATTATATAGATTTACAAACCTGTTTTTGGATGAAATATAAGGATTTAATATTTTAAAAATTAATGTTTTTACTTAAAATTAATTATATATTAAATACTATTACACATATTTTTAATGTTGAAGATTTTTAGAAAACATTTTACAATTGAAACATATACATTAAATATTATGACAAACACTTAAATGCAGATCCATAAGGGAATATTGGAAATCTTTTTAATGCTTACACCTTTTCTATTCTAAATAAACTTTTGCTTGTCTTACCACATACACTGTATTTTGGATTATTTGGGTTTTTTTTATTACATGGTCTTATAAATTTTCTTTTTAAAATGCAAGATCTGAAATGAAATTTTCCTTGATTTTAAGATTTATGTTTTACTCAAAAATTAATTATACATTAGATGCTATAGCACATATTTTATTGCAGAATTTTTTAATATTATACACATAAGTGAGCGTAAAATTTTTGAAACTTTACAAGACCCATATTATGAACATGTTTCCTTACACATTTGAAGTAGTGAAAAATAGTATTAAAACCCTTTATCCTGTAAAATATAAATTAAATATTATTTTTAATTAATTTTTCCTTCCATATTATTGTTTACTTTAAATAAATTTTCATTCATTTTAGTGATTTTATTTATATTATACAGATTTACAAACTGTTTTTAACGAAATTTCTTTGATATAGGGATTTATATTTTAAAAGTTAGATGTTTTTTACACAAAAATTAATTATATATCAAATACTATTGCACGTATTATAACATTGAAGATTTTTAGAAAGCGTTTAACAATTGAAATATATACTTTAAATATTATTACAAACATTTAAATGCAATTTGCTTTCTATTTTTTAATTTTACAATTGAGACATTTTTAAAAGTTTGGTTCTTAAAGTGCGTTTTATGCATAGTAAAAAAATTATTATAAAAACCTGTAAGAGTAAAAAGAATTTTATGCATTAATTTGAAACTTTACAAGACTCATACCATGTTTCCTTGCACATTTGAAGTAGTGAAATATAGAATTAAAAACCATTTGTCCTTGAAGATCTAAATTAAAAGTTCTTTTTCTTTAATGCTTTTGCAAACCACACATTTTACTAAATATGAACTTCCTTTTATTTATTTGAAATCCTTATGCACATCGTACAATTTACATTGCACAGCAAAATACCAATACTGTACGAAGCTATGAAGTATTTTACAAGATACTTTGTACTGTTTTCTTAATTTTAAGTGTTCTACATTGCTATATTAAATGGATAGTAAGTGGGTTTTCTGTTTTTGAAAATAATGTGTGCACATCTGTGCTGCTAAGCAAATTAACTTTTGCCCTTTTCTTGATATTTAATGCATAATCTAAATATTTACTCACACTGCTGATAGTTTTACCCATGAGTAAAATTAAATAATAACTGAAAATTTTAAGTATTAATGTGAATTTTAAAATGAACAAAAATTATTGAAATAATGGATTAAATCTGAATTCTATGTATTCTTAAAACAATCTCTGCAAATCCAGCAGACAATTCTTAAACAGATTGAAGGAAGCCACATGGAAACAAAGTAAATTAGAACACTTTTTAATAGTAAAAACATTATGATTAATATTTTTACATAAATAATACATTGTAGTAAAAAAAGAACTTATTTTTACATACTTACATTTTTTTAAGAGACTTATTTCCGACAAGCCAATTATTCAATGCCATCACCTCAGCTATGGGGCAATGCAAATTATTTTTGTGATGACCACATTATAGTTTTTGGATATCTTTGTTGCTACTTAGAGCACAAAATGCATCGAATTTGGGAAACCCATATTGCTCTAAGTTGATATTCGGAATATTCAATGCATCTAAGCGTTTCTTTTCCACACAACCACCTTTGTAAGCAATTAGGTACTGAGTGACCCTCTTGGTCTGCTCGTAATATTCTAAAAGCTTAGAGTCTAGATTTTCTAAGGGAGCACAATTTGCTATGTCATGGGACAGAAATGAAGTGCACATACGTAATTTTTAACATATCACACAGTTGTACGATCTTTGGCACTCAGTTTATGCTTAGACGATAAGTTAAAACGAATACTTGAAGCTACTTGCGATTTTTAGCGATGTATGCGTATTTACGTACTAAGAAACTTTATTGAATCTGAAATCCATCAAAATCCACAATTGCACAAATATTAATCATTGCTATTGAAAAGCGTTAGCTGTTCTTGGAAAAATAATTATAAACTGGAGGCCACGAAGAACTGGACTATATAACACCATTCACTTACTAATCAGTAAAGTTAAAATTTATCTTTTGCGTTCCATAGTTACTCACAAAAGATAAGACTAAGTAAAGAATGTACATACTCAGAAAACATGTGTTTGTGATAATGCGCGAAATAAAATTTTGTGTTGTAATACAAGATTTTAACGAAAGGATATACTTAAATGTGCGTGTGATTTTTTTTTTACTCTACCACGTTTATGCGCGGAATGCAATTCAATTCTACGACTAAACTTGAGCAAGAAAAAAAATATAACCAAATATAATTTATAAGAGAAACGTATTTTGACTCTTTAAAATGAGAACTTTAAAGTATACTGAATTCTCTTGATTCTGCAGTTTTATTTTTTCTAAAATTGCATCAACAAATTGAATTATTTTATTTGTGTGCACACACAAGTCTTTGCCTCTGTTGAAAGGAAACTAGTATCTTTGACAAGTATCAGATTTTTAAAAATTGATTCAGAGAAGAACCTTTTTTCATGGGATTTAACTCAATCTGCTCCATAATTTTACCCTTAAGAGTAATAGAGCATATTATAGTTTTAAGGAAAATGAATAACCATTATGCAAATTTGAAGCCAAAAGTTCCAAGCATGTCTATGCGCCTATCTACGTTTAGAGATTGACCAACGCACAGACGTTGACATTAGGGACCTAGCCGTAAACGGATCGTATTATACCGGTGTCTTGGACGTGATCAGGTGCTATTGGTGTGGCGAAGGGCTTGAAAATTGGTAAAAAGATGTAGTGAGACACAAACACAAAGTTTTATCCAAAATGTTTGGTAGCCCATAGATGAAATTGTACAGGTGCTGGATGAAATCAACAATACCAATGGTTTTATAAAAAAAACGATGTATAGCTTTACCCCTTAGACAACGACAAGGACGAACGACTTTGTAAAATTTGCAAGGAATTGGAAAATGAATGCTACTTTACAGCCTTGCGGTCATCTGGTGACATGCATGAGATGTACGAAGAGTCTTTCAACGTGTCCTATGTATCGAACCAATATTTTACATAAAATTAAAACGTACATTTGTTATTAAACTCTATTTATTAGTACATGTAGTAGATGCAATTTCAAGTGATATACTGAACATGGTGAGGAAGAAAATCCAATTGTAAAAGGGTGGTATTGAGTTGAAAGTTATTAAATTGGCAAAAGTGCTTCAGTAAGAAGATTAGTAAGGAAGTTTGAGACTCTAAAACCCTAAAACTCTTTATTAAGGAAAAAAATCGTGTAGGAAAGACTTATAAATATATTGACTATTTTAATTATTAGTCGTTTGTTCATTATATGTTAAACCTATTTACTAAAGAATTTTAAAGGGTGCCTTAAACAGGAGTTACTAAATGCTTTAGGAAAGATGTGTAAATGTACTCTGTAATGCAAGAAAGAATGCTTGAATTAAATATTCATTTTGAGTGTTTCCTTCTTGTAGTGGGGGCTTATTAATAGTACTTTTGTTGGAGCATTTTAAAATATTTCACACTTTAAAAGAATTATTTATATTTATTTTTTATTAATTTTTTAAAACTTTTTAACTTTACTGCTTAACTTTTTTACTGTTTAACTTTTTAAGTTTAACTTTTTTTACTGTTTAACTTTTTTACTGTTTAACTTTTTATTGGTTTTTTACTGCTTAATTTTTTTTTCTACTATAAAAATAGGTCTAAGATTATTCAGGATGTTTCGAAAATTCTTGTGAAAATGAATGTTTTCTGAAAAGAATGCCTGGATTACAAACATAGTAATTTTAGATAAAATATCATTTGCATGTATATCTATGTCCTATTTCTCCTTGGTTTCATTACTCGAAACTTAGGTAAACTATATTTTGATTTAGAAAAGTGCAGTAACAATAAAAAAGTTAAGCAGTAAAGTTAAAAAGTTTTAAAAAATTAATAAAAAATAAATATAAATAATTCTTTTAAAGTGTGAAATATTTTAAAATGCTCCAACAAAAGTACTATTAATAAGCCCCCACTACAAGAAGGAAACACTCAAAATGAATATTTAATTCAAGCATTCTTTCTTGCATTACAGAGTACATTTACACATCTTTCCTAAAGCATTTAGTAACTCCTGTTTAAGGCACCCTTTAAAATTCTTTAGTAAATAGGTTTAACATATAATGAACAAACGACTAATAATTAAAATAGTCAATATATTTATAAGTCTTTCCTACACGATTTTTTTCCTTAATAAAGAGTTTTAGGGTTTTAGAGTCTCAAACTTCCTTACTAATCTTCTTACTGAAGCACTTTTGCCAATTTAATAACTTTCAACTCAATACCACCCTTTTACAATTGGATTTTCTTCCTCACCATGTTCAGTATATCACTTGAAATTGCATCTACTACATGTACTAATAAATAGAGTTTAATAACAAATGTACGTTTTAATTTTATGTAAAATATTGGTTCGATACATAGGACACGTTGAAAGACTCTTCGTACATCTCATGCATGTCACCAGATGACCGCAAGGCTGTAAAGTAGCATTCATTTTCCAATTCCTTGCAAATTTTACAAAGTCGTTCGTCCTTGTCGTTGTCTAAGGGGTAAAGCTATACATCGTTTTTTTTATAAAACCATTGGTATTGTTGATTTCATCCAGCACCTGTACAATTTCATCTATGGGCTACCAAACATTTTGGATAAAACTTTGTGTTTGTGTCTCACTACATCTTTTTACCAATTTTCAAGCCCTTCGCCACACCAATAGCACCTGATCACGTCCAAGACACCGGTATAATACGATCCGTTTACGGCTAGGTCCCTAATGTCAACGTCTGTGCGTTGGTCAATCTCTAAACGTAGATAGGCGCATAGACATGCTTGGAACTTTTGGCTTCAAATTTGCATAATGGTTATTCATTTTCCTTAAAACTATAATATGCTCTATTACTCTTAAGGGTAAAATTATGGAGCAGATTGAGTTAAATCCCATGAAAAAAGGTTCTTCTCTGAATCAATTTTTAAAAATCTGATACTTGTCAAAGATACTAGTTTCCTTTCAACAGAGGCAAAGACTTGTGTGTGCACACAAATAAAATAATTCAATTTGTTGATGCAATTTTAGAAAAAATAAAACTGCAGAATCAAGAGAATTCAGTATACTTTAAAGTTCTCATTTTAAAGAGTCAAAATACGTTTCTCTTATAAATTATATTTGGTTATATTTTTTTTCTTGCTCAAGTTTAGTCGTAGAATTGAATTGCATTCCGCGCATAAACGTGGTAGAGTAAAAAAAAAATCACACGCACATTTAAGTATATCCTTTCGTTAAAATCTTGTATTACAACACAAAATTTTATTTCGCGCATTATCACAAACACATGTTTTCTGAGTATGTACAGTCTTTACTTAGTCTTATCTTTTGTGAGTAACTATGGAACGCAAAAGATAAATTTTAACTTTACTGATTAGTAAGTGTATGGTGTTCTATAGTCCAGTTCTTCGTGGCCTCCAGTTTATAATTATTTTTCCAAGAACAGCTAACGCTTTTCAATAGCAATGATTAATATTTGTGCAATTGTGGATTTTGATGGATTTCAGATTCAATAAAGTTTCTTAGTACGTAAATACGCATACATCGCTAAAAATCGCAAGTAGCTTCAAGTATTCGTTTTAACTTATCGTCTAAGCATAAACTGAGTGCCAAAGATCGTACAACTGTGTGATATGTTAAAAATTACGTATGTGCACTTCATTTCTGTCCCATGACATAGCAAATTGTGCTCCCTTAGAAAATCTAGACTCTAAGCTTTTAGAATATTACGAGCAGACCAAGAGGGTCACTCAGTACCTAATTGCTTACAAAGGTGGTTGTGTGGAAAAGAAACGCTTAGATGCATTGAATATTCCGAATATCAACTTAGAGCAATATGGGTTTCCCAAATTCGATGCATTTTGTGCTCTAAGTAGCAACAAAGATATCCAAAAACTATAATGTGGTCATCACAAAAATAATTTGCATTGCCCCATAGCTGAGGTGATGGCATTGAATAATTGGCTTGTCGGAAATAAGTCTCTTAAAAAAATGTAAGTATGTAAAAATAAGTTCTTTTTTTACTACAATGTATTATTTATGTAAAAATATTAATCATAATGTTTTTACTATTAAAAAGTGTTCTAATTTACTTTGTTTCCATGTGGCTTCCTTCAATCTGTTTAAGAATTGTCTGCTGGATTTGCAGAGATTGTTTTAAGAATACATAGAATTCAGATTTAATCCATTATTTCAATAATTTTTGTTCATTTTAAAATTCACATTAATACTTAAAATTTTCAGTTATTATTTAATTTTACTCATGGGTAAAACTATCAGCAGTGTGAGTAAATATTTAGATTATGCATTAAATATCAAGAAAAGGGCAAAAGTTAATTTGCTTAGCAGCACAGATGTGCACACATTATTTTCAAAAACAGAAAACCCACTTACTATCCATTTAATATAGCAATGTAGAACACTTAAAATTAAGAAAACAGTACAAAGTATCTTGTAAAATACTTCATAGCTTCGTACAGTATTGGTATTTTGCTGTGCAATGTAAATTGTACGATGTGCATAAGGATTTCAAATAAATAAAAGGAAGTTCATATTTAGTAAAATGTGTGGTTTGCAAAAGCATTAAAGAAAAAGAACTTTTAATTTAGATCTTCAAGGACAAATGGTTTTTAATTCTATATTTCACTACTTCAAATGTGCAAGGAAACATGGTATGAGTCTTGTAAAGTTTCAAATTAATGCATAAAATTCTTTTTACTCTTACAGGTTTTTATAATAATTTTTTTACTATGCATAAAACGCACTTTAAGAACCAAACTTTTAAAAATGTCTCAATTGTAAAATTAAAAAATAGAAAGCAAATTGCATTTAAATGTTTGTAATAATATTTAAAGTATATATTTCAATTGTTAAACGCTTTCTAAAAATCTTCAATGTTATAATACGTGCAATAGTATTTGATATATAATTAATTTTTGTGCAAAAAACATCTAACTTTTAAAATATAAATCCCTATATCAAAGAAATTTCGTTAAAAACAGTTTGTAAATCTGTATAATATAAATAAAATCACTAAAATGAATGAAAATTTATTTAAAGTAAACAATAATATGGAAGGAAAAATTAATTAAAAATAATATTTAATTTATATTTTACAGGATAAAGGGTTTTAATACTATTTTTCACTACTTCAAATGTGTAAGGAAACATGTTCATAATATGGGTCTTGTAAAGTTTCAAAAATTTTACGCTCACTTATGTGTATAATATTAAAAAATTCTGCAATAAAATATGTGCTATAGCATCTAATGTATAATTAATTTTTGAGTAAAACATAAATCTTAAAATCAAGGAAAATTTCATTTCAGATCTTGCATTTTAAAAAGAAAATTTATAAGACCATGTAATAAAAAAAACCCAAATAATCCAAAATACAGTGTATGTGGTAAGACAAGCAAAAGTTTATTTAGAATAGAAAAGGTGTAAGCATTAAAAAGATTTCCAATATTCCCTTATGGATCTGCATTTAAGTGTTTGTCATAATATTTAATGTATATGTTTCAATTGTAAAATGTTTTCTAAAAATCTTCAACATTAAAAATATGTGTAATAGTATTTAATATATAATTAATTTTAAGTAAAAACATTAATTTTTAAAATATTAAATCCTTATATTTCATCCAAAAACAGGTTTGTAAATCTATATAATATAAATTAAATCACTAAAATTTATGAAGATTTATTCAAAGTAAAAATAATATGCAAGGAAAGATTAATTAAAAAATAACATTTTAATTTAGATTTATAGAATAAATGGTTTTTTTTATACTATTATAACTTCTTCAAATGTACAAGAAAACATATTCATAGTATTTGTCTCGTAAAGTTTCAAAAATTGTACTCTTACTTAAGTGTATATTATTTAAAACAAAATTTCTGCTATAAAATAGGTGTTATAGCATCTAATGTATAATTAATTTTTGAGTAAATACATCTAACTTAAAAAAAAAACATAAATCTATATAGCAAAGAAAAATTTCATTTCAGATCTTGCATTTTAAAAGAAAATTTATGAAACCATGTAATAAAAAAACCAAATAATCCAAAATACAGTATATGTGGTAAGACACGCTAAAAATTTATTTAAAAACGAGATGTAAGCATTTATAAAAATACTATTCTGAAAGGCAAAGATCAATTGCAACTTTGTCCAAATATCGTCTAGTGTACGACACTGAGTTCTAGTTCGGGGGCACATAAGTGGTTTATCGCTGCTTTATACAAGAATTTTACGAAACGTTAAATTTATTCTAGGGCATAATGCACGGGCAAGCTGTGAAACCAAAATTGGTTTGTTTGATACTTCATCTCAAGCAAGCTTCCATTTTCCAGAACAATTTTTAAAGAATTGTAGTTCTTTCTAGAAAACACAAATTGCCTTTTCTGTCCAAATGAAACAGACGCTATGGGTGCATAAAGTTCCAAGTCCTTCTCGTTGTTTTTATTGGCGCAACTATGCAGTCCTTACCATCTTTATAACGCTTCACCAACTCAAAATTAAATCTTGCACCAATTATTCGCTCCATTTCTCCCTTTATTTCCAATACTTTAGGAGATCAAGGCTTGGCTGTAATAGAAGACCCGCTAAAAGTATAGCTTATTCCTTCGTCTTCGTATGCTACAAGTTTACAAGGCACAGTATATTTTTGACCTAAAATTTCTAAATTTCGTCTTTTTTTAATACGTTAATTCGTTTTCCAATCGACGGAAATATGCCTAGCCTTCACGATCTGTAAACAATTTACCATACTCATAACATAAAGAATTGTGAGTAGACTTTTTCGAGTTCAGACTTGCTCGATGGACATAATCGTGACGTCACATCGAAATCTCAGAAGGAAAAAAAATCCAAGTCCCAAACGTAAACACACTGACGTCACTAATCATGAATAAAGTAAAAACATTAAGAAATCAATTCGTTCCTTAGATTAATTACTTTTAAAATCACCAGATGGCGCCATAAGTCAATTTGAAAAAAGCATTTATTAAAACCCCTATGCAATTATTCAAAAACCATTTTCTAAAAATAACGCATTCCTAATACTAAGAAAAAATACAAGTCCAAAAGAGAGAAAACTCCAACACTACATTAATTCACCATCATAAGTTAACTCTCTTACGGCCTAACGGATAGCGCGCTTGACCTCGGATCCTATGGTCCCGGGTTCGAATCCAAGAAATTCCTTTTTAATTAAAAATAATAGTTTCGAATTTCTCCACCAGATGGCACTACGAGCACCATGGTAACGAAACGACGCCATCTTGAAACAACTCAACGCCTGCACGAAGTCGATGACAAAAAAAAATCCAAGTCCAAAAATGTAAACAAACAATACGTCACTTCCGCTTTTGGATGACGTCACGCTGTGACGTCACATGGCCCCGCCCACTTCTGGTCACGTGGTATGACGTCACTTCCGCCGTCATACGGGCGGGTATACTACTTACGAGTTATTTACGTTTTGATGTTGCCACTCACCTAAATAGAAACTTTCAAGAAACTGAAACCGAAACTAACAACTCAACTCAACTCTAGCATAATGTTTTCGGGCGGCAGCAGGACCCCTACAACTCAACTCATCTCTAGAATTCACCACGTGACACTTAACTCTAATTTGACCACGTGCTCCAGTACAAAGTTTGAACCGTTGCCATTCACCTAAATAGAAACTTTCAAGAAACTGAAACCGAAACTAACAACTCAACTCAATACCTCAATATTTTCAAGTGGCAGCAGGACCCCTACAACTCAACACCATGTCGATACGTCACTTCCGGTTACGACCACCCCTTTTGGTGACGTCACGCTGTGACGTCACTTGGCCCCGCCCCTTTTGATGACGTCACTTCCGCCTCCCGTAGACCACTGCATACTACTTATATCCTTTCGTTAAAATCTTGTATTACAACACAAAATTTTATTTCGCGCATTATCACAAACACATGTTTTCTGAGTATGTACAGTCTTTACTTAGTCTTATCTTTTGTGAGTAACTATGGAACGCAAAAGATAAATTTTAACTTTACTGATTAGTAAGTGTATGGTGTTCTATAGTCCAGTTCTTCGTGGCCTCCAGTTTATAATTATTTTTCCAAGAACAGCTAACGCTTTTCAATAGCAATGATTAATATTTGTGCAATTGTGGATTTTGATGGATTTCAGATTCAATAAAGTTTCTTAGTACGTAAATACGCATACATCGCTGTAAAAAATCGCAAGTAGCTTCAAGTATTCGTTTTAACTTATCGTCTAAGCATAAACTGAGTGCCAAAGATCGTACAACTGTGTGATATGTTAAAAATTACGTATGTGCACTTCATTTCTGTCCCATGACATAGCAAATTGTGCTCCCTTAGAAAATCTAGACTCTAAGCTTTTAGAATATTACGAGCAGACCAAGAGGGTCACTCAGTACCTAATTGCTTACAAAGGTGGTTGTGTGGAAAAGAAACGCTTAGATGCATTGAATATTCCGAATATCAACTTAGAACAATATGGGTTTCCCAAATTCGATGCATTTTGTGCTCTAAGTAGCAACAAAGATATCCAAAAACTATAATGTGGTCATCACAAAAATAATTTGCATTGCCCCATAGCTGAGGTGATGGCATTGAATAATTGGCTTGTCGGAAATAAGTCTCTTAAAAAAATGTAAGTATGTAAAAATAAGTTCTTTTTTTACTACAATGTATTATTTTTGTAAAAATATTAATCATAATGTTTTTACTATTAAAAAGTGTTCTAATTTACTTTGTTTCCATGTGGCTTCCTTCAATCTGTTTAAGAATTGTCTGCTGGATTTGCAGAGATTGTTTTAAGAATACATAGAATTCAGATTTAATCCATTATTTCAATAATTTTTGTTCATTTTAAAATTCACATTAATACTTAAAATTTTCAGTTATTATTTAATTTTACTCATGGGTAAAACTATCAGCGGTGTGAGTAAATATTTAGATTATGCATTAAATATCAAGAAAAGGGCAAAAGTTAATTTGCTTAGCAGCACAGATGTGCACACATTATTTTCAAAAACAGAAAACCCACTTACTATCCATTTAATATAGCAATGTAGAACATTTAAAATTAAGAAAACAGTACAAAGTATCTTGTAAAATACTTCATAGCTTCGTACAGTATTGGTATTTTGCTGTGCAATGTAAATTGTACGATGTGCATAAGGATTTCAAATAAATAAAAGGAAGTTCATATTTAGTAAAATGTGTGGTTTGCAAAAGCATTAAAGAAAAAGAACTTTTAATTTAGATCTTCAAGGACAAATGGTTTTTAATTCTATATTTCACTACTTCAAATGTGCAAGGAAACATGGTATGGGTCTTGTAAAGTTTCAAATTAATGCATAAAATTCTTTTTACTCTTACAGGTTTTTATAATAATTCTGTTACTATGCATAAAACGCACTTTAAGAACCAAACTTTTAAAAATGTCTCAATTGTAAAATTAAAAAATAAAAAGCAAATTGCATTTAAATGTTTGTAATAATATTTAAAGTATATATTTCTCTCTCAATTGTTAAACGCTTTCTAAAAATCTTCAATGTTATAATACGTGCAATAGTATTTGATATATAATTAATTTTTGTGTAAAAAACATCTAACTTTTAAAATATAAATCCCTATATCAAAGAAAATTTCGTTAAAAACAGTTTGTAAATCTTTACAATATAAATAAAATCACTAAAATGAATGAAAATTTATTTAAAGTAAACAATAATATGGAAGGAAAAATTAATTAAAAATCATATTTAATTTATATTTTACAGGATAAAGGGTTTTAATACTATTTTTCACTACTTCAAATGTGTAAGGAAACATGTTCATAATATGGGTCTTGTAAAGTTTCAAAAATTTTACGCTCACTTATGTGTATAATATTAAAAAATTCTGCAATAAAATATGTGCTATAGCATCTAATGTATAATTAATTTTTGAGTAAAACATAAATCTTAAAATCAAGGAAAATTTCATTTCAGATCTTGCATTTTAAAAAGAAAATTTATAAGACCATGTAATAAAAAAAAACCCAAATAATCCAAAATACAGTGTATGTGGTAAGACAAGCAAAAGTTTATTTAGAATAGAAAAGGTGTAAGCATTAAAAATATTTCCAATATTCCCTTATGGATCTGCATTTAAGTGTTTGTCATAATATTTAATGTATATGTTTCAATTGTAAAATGTTTTCTAAAAATCTTCAACATTAAAAATATGTGTAATAGTATTTAATATATAATTAATTTTAAGTAAAAACATTAATTTTTAAAATATTAAATCCTTATATTTCATCCAAAAACAGGTTTGTAAATCTATATAATATAAATTAAATCACTAAAATTTATGTAGATTTATTCAAAGTAAAAATAATATGCAAGGAAAGATTAATTAAAAAATAACATTTAATTTAGATTTATAGAATAAATGGTTTTTTTATACTATTATAACTTCTTCAAATGTACAAGAAAACATATTCATAGTATTTGTCTTGTAAAGTTTCAAAAATTTTACTCTTACTTAAGTGTATATTATTTAAAACAAAATTTCTGCTATAAAATAGGTGTTATAGCATCTAATGTATAATTAATTTTTGAGTAAAAACATCTAACTTAAAAAAAACAACATAAATCTATATAGCAAAGAAAAATTTCATTTCAGATCTTGCATTTTAAAAGAAAATTTATGAAACCATGTAATAAAAAAACCAAATAATCCAAAATACAGTATATGTGGTAAGACACGCTAAAAATTTATTTAAAAACGAGATGTAAGCATTTATAAAAATACTATTCTGAAAGGCAAAGATCAATTGCAACGTTGTCCAAATATCGTCTAGTGTACGACACTGAGTTCTAGTTCGGGGGCACATAAGTGGTTTATCGCTGCTTTATACAAGAATTTTACGAAACGTTAAGTTTATTCTAGGGCATAATGCATTCCCACGGGGCAAGCTGTGAAACCAAAATTGGTTTGTTGGATACTTCATCTCAAGCAAGCTTCCATTTTCCAGAACAATTTTTAAAGAATTGTAGTTCTTTTCTAGAAAACACAAATTGCCTTTTCTGTCCAAATGAAACAGACGCTATGGGTGCATAAAGTTCCAAGTCCTTCTCGTTGTTTTTATGGGCAACTATGCAGTCCTTACCATCTTTATAACGCTTCACCAACTCAAAATTAAATCCTGCACCAATTATTCGCTCCATTTCTCCCTTTATTTCCAATACTTTAGGAGATCAAGGCTTGGCTGCAATAGAAGACCCGCTAAAAGTATAGCTTATTCCTTCGTCTTCGTATGCTACAAGTTTACAAGGCACAGTATATTTTTGACCTAAAATTTCTAAATTTCGTCTTTTTTTAATACGTTAATTCGTTTTCCAATCGACGGAAATATGCCTAGCCTTCACGATCTGTAAACAATTTACCATACTCATAACATAAAGAATTGTGAGTAGACTTTTTCAAGTTCAGACTTGCTCGATGGACATAATCGTGATGTCACATCGAAATCTCAGAAAGAAAAAAAAATCCAAGTCCCAAACGTAAACACACTGACGTCACTGGTGATGAATAAAGTAAAAGCATTAAGAAATCAATTCGTTCCTTAGATTAATTACTTTTAAAATCACTAGATGGCGCCATAAGTCCTTTTGTAGAATCCTCGGTTCGAATCCAAGAAATTCCTTTTTAATTAAAAATAATAGGGTTTCTAATTTCTCCACCAGATGGCACTACGAGTGATTCATCACCATGGCAACACCAACAAAACGACGCCATCTTGAAACAACTCAACGCCTGCACGAAGTCGATGACAAAAAAAATTCAAGTCCAAAATGTAAACAAACAATACGTCACGTCATTCGGACACGCCCACTTCCGGTCACGTGGTGTGACGTCACTTGGCACCGCCCACTTCCGGTCACGTGGTATGACGTCACTTCCGTCCGTTATACGGGCCCGTATACTACTTCCGGTTTCTAATCCGCTACTCTTCCAACCGGGCTACCGTGGCTCATTTTCAATATAAATCACTGCAGTTCCTGAAGTTTATTGGGCCGTGGTCAATGTTTGAATCCAATCAAAGACAATCGTGTACAAAGTTGGCTGGTACACGTTAAATCTGTCGAGGCTTCAAATGTCCTCACGTTGGCGTGAAGTTTGGAGAGTGGGGTGCCAACTCAAGTGTTGCCTCGGTCACCTGACCGTGGTTCGAAATTACGTGTTTCCTCGATTTTTCCCTTTAGGTTTGATCCCGGACAGTCCCAATAGCCCGTTGTGGTGTTCCAGCGCGTCGTTAATTAAAATACCTACCTAACGTAAGTTTATGTATTAGTTGTCGCAAAGTGGTGCCTAAAATCCCCTTGCCGCGTATTTAAAATGAATTTACCCTTATTTCAAGTGATACACACACGATTTTGTCAATCATAATATACAAAAGACGAACTAACATATACTATATGTGCTATGCAACTATATGTGCTATGCAACTATATGTGCGCGAAAACTTTTATATGCACTTTTATATAAATAATAGTTTGTATAATTTTTTATTTGATTTCAGAGCTTTAAATTGTCATCACTAATACTTAATGTGAAGTTTTCAAGTTTTACAATCTATTTAAGAAATCTTAACGTTTAACTCAATGTTAAGGTGCAAAATAGTATGCACTAAGTTCTTATGCCGGTCTCTATGTGCCATCTTTAGTTTTATATCAAGGAATCCGCGAAATTTTTGAATTTTCAAATGGATCCTTGGAGGACCGAGGTAGCCCGTTTGGAAGAGTAACGGATTAGCAATCGGAGGATTGCGATTTCGAATCCAATCAAAGACGATCGTGTACAAAGGGAGGCTGATGCACATGAAATCTGTCGTGGCCTCAAATGTCCTCACGTTGGCGTGGTGTGGAAGATTGGAGTGCCAGCTCAGGTGCGTTCAAAATAAAGTGGTGTTGTCCTCGGTAGTTAGGTGTTTTAATTAACATCGTACTAAAGCAACATGGGCTACTGGCGACGATCCGGGATCAAACCCAAAAGAAAAAATCCGATATCAAGTAATTTTGAACCACGGTCATATGACGAGTGTTGTCCTCGGATATTTCTCTTTGGGTTCAATCTCGGACCGTTGCCAAAAGCCCGTGTGTTGCTCCAGTGCGACATTAATTAAAATACCTACTACCTTAATGGGCTGATTTTGATTTTTATGGCAAGGGCCATATTTCGCCATGCTGCGCCAAACACAAGACATACAATATTTGGTAAGACATGCTGCGCCAAGACATACAATATATAGTAATAGACATGCACACACAATAAAAGTTTTACGGACACAGGAGAGAGAAATACACTCGGTGAGAAGGGGTCATTGTACTGAAAAGGACATTTTTCCAATGCGAAACTGTTTCTCAACGTGTGCATAAACAAACCGGAAAAATAAAGAATACTTCCTATTAAGTAATTTTTGGTTTACAGCCGTTTTGATGTTTGGCGTAATACCAGTTTTGTAAGCACATGGATGTTGCGGATTGTCCCAGTTTTATAGTAACAGCTACTGCACCAGACTGCTTTGGGAAGATACGAGCACATGGAATTTTGCACAACTTGACCACGCTCCTCAACCCCTTCCTATATTTTAAATATCTCTTTGGGACAGCTCCTGTATGAACAGGAGTTGATCGCTGTGCGATTTGTAAAAAATGGTCTTTTGGATTTTTGTCTATGTTATACTTAGAGTAACAAGAATAATGGTAGCTTACTCTTGGGTGCTCCTTCACAAATAGTCGTCAGTTCGCAGCTTCTGCCGAAAGCCGATGAGATCGGACATTAAAAAATGACGTTTGGCATTTAAATAAAAGCGACATACTGAAATTGTGTTCACAAATGAAATTTAAAGAAATGGTTCTATGCTTTGGCGATTATAGGTTGGCAAGGTGTTTGGTGAGAAATCATTGACGAGGACAGTTCTCATTTGATACATAAATTTCTCAACCACTCACGAAGTCAAACTGTTTTCACCTTGCTACATTCCATGAGCTAGTCCCACTCCTAGAATTTCAAGTCTCGAGAATTTCCCGTTGGGCCTCTCCTGTGCGCATTACATGAATGATTCGATCGATCATTTAATAAGGTAATTGACTGAGTTCGATCCACCGTTTGAGCCGATGTCGGGCACGTCGCCAATAAAAATACCAAAGAATAAATTCCGAATTGATACGACATTTTAATGCCAAACATCACCAAAACGGCGATAAACTACATTTTAAGGTAACTCCTAACATGTACGAGAGCATTTGGGTGGCGGAATTAAAATCTGCGCTTAACGTCCCTAGTTTGTTCACATTGAAAATTCTCTTTGGAATCTGAGTGATGGTTCCTGTGCTCATTCCAAGCATCATGTCCGAAATGACAGAAAAAAGCCTCTCATTGGCGACATGAAAAAGTATCTGAAAAACAAGCCAAGTGCAGTCAGTCATTGTCTTAATACGTGCATGAAATACGTTCCATCTCAAAAATGTTACCACCAAATACATTTAGCTTGACAGAAGCCTCATTCCGTAGGAGGGATTTGCAGTGTAAAAACAAACAAACCAGACCGAAAACGGTGATTTTATAATTTGGCTGATAATAATTTGACAGAAAAGGCCTCTTATTGGGTAGCCGAAGGTAATACTCGATTTCCGGTGGTTTGTTATTTTCACTGAAAATCTCCTCACATTTAAAAGGAACTTTACTGTACATATTTGTGTTCTTGGTAAATTTGGGAGAAAAGTGAAACATTAACACTTGATAAGAATTCAAATTGATATTGCTAATGCGGGGTTACCACAATACGTCAAGAATTTTAATATCATTAATTTCCTTACATCAACGTTCCTGATCCAAAGGGACCGGTGGCATTTCAGGACAATGTTACCTGCTCTCGACCATTTTGGGTGCACGATTTGGCGAGAAAGGCCTTGGCGTGTTAAATTGGAGTAGAGCGATAAATGATTAAAATATGGGTACCATACAAGACGATATCTCAGTGCACCGTGTAACGAGTGTGAAAATCGATTCTTTAAGAATTCGAATCTTTTGAAAGATTGTTCTTGATATTAGCCAGTGTGTCCATCTTTCGGTAGGAAGGGAAAAGAAAAATAAAGTCCCAGATAATTAATTTTCAATGAGGCTGACTTCTATATAAATGTATTTTGGGTGTATTAGGTATTTGGGGACGCTTGCTTTTGTTTCTGAAATCTAACAATTTTTTTAATAATTCAATTTTATTTGTATTGATACGTTAAAGTTTTTTTTTGCATTTGATAAAGAAAAACTAAGTTTTCTGATTTTGTTAACTTAGTTCATTTATCAATAACCAATTGAGTAGCTCCAGTGTGACGTTTTTCAACTACCTACCTAGTTCATTTATAATTTTTTTCGTGTTGCTTATAATGAATTGTGTTTATAAAATCTGAAAATGTGTTCCTAAAAAAAGGACAGCCTCACGTGATGGTTTGAACGGGACAGTAGCGTTTTTTATCATGTTTCCCAACCTCCCCATCGTTTTACTAAAAATGTGGATTTTTTGGTCAGTTTTAATAAAAACTATCTTTAATATTGGTTAGTCATAATAAGCAATAATCGTTTTCATTATCAGGCAAGCAAATTACCTGAATATCATAGATCACAATTCCTGTATGTGTACCGGTGGCTTTGTTATTCAATGCGATGTTTTAAATTTCATTTCTTTAATTCTTTAGTCATTTTTAAAGCTTTGGCGAAACTTCAGTTTTAATGACGATCTCCTGAAAGAATTTATCGTCTGACTTTTTCATGAATACAAAATAACCCCAGTACCGTTTATGCCATCCCGATGTGATTTTTGTTTCAAGGAATATGGTCTACAATGGCATTTAATACTTAGCAACGAAATCGGAAAGCTAACGATTTTTAATTTCTTTTGTCCCAAGTTATACTTTATCTACAGAAGAATGTTTTTTTAAACTTTTATGACTCTGCAAGCATTTTAAGAAGTATATTTTTCGAATGTTTTTACTAATTAAAGTTTGAAAAATTTCCCACTTCTATCGCTCGCTTACTCCATAAAGACTTTAATTCCAAAATTTTTATCAACCAAACCTTTTAGTGTCAGCTGTTTTGAGGGACAGTCGCATCCCCTTACGAAATATTTTGATAGGGAACGGCAGAGCTCTGTAGAATAGAGAAAAGAAATTTTGGCTCTATAGAAATTTTTTTATAGTTTTAGAGATTTCTAAAGAGTAACCGAGTTCTGATTATATAGAAATAAATTTCTATAGAATTATATTAAGACTTCTATAGAATCATAGGCGAACCCAAGGGGAAGGGGCTTAAGCCCCCCAGACCCGATAAAGCAAGTATCCCTTGGGGGACCCGAAAAAATATTTTAATTTATGAGCCCGCCTTGTGGGAGCTAAAGGGGTGACAGGTTTAAGCTTCCTAGACCCGAAAAAATAAATGTGTCCTTTTTAATTTATGAATATGACTACGGGGCTTAAGCGCCTTAGACTTGCAATAAGCAAATATATCCTTTTTACTTCATGAGTGAAGGGCTAGGGAACTAAAGCCCCCTAGAAAAAGTAAATACATCCTTTCTTTAATGCATGGGTGCACTACGGGGGCTTAAGCTCCTTAGACCCAAACTAAGCAAATTTATCCTTTTTATGTCATGGGCCTATGTACACGGTTGGTGCTTCAGCCCCTAGATCCGTAAAAGCAAAGATATCCTCTCTTTTTTTAATTCATGGCTGCACTTAGGGGTCTATGTGAGCTTAAGCCCCTTAGATTGTATTTTCTTTAACAAATATTTGTCGAACAATACCTGTAAAGTTATTTCTGTTCTCAAAACAACTGAGATGTAATAATTTTAATACTGTATGTTTAAGTTCCTTAATTTATTGTCTTTGTAATCAAATATGTAAGTATAAAACAGCGCTCCAAAAGCAACGGTAAAATGAAAAACAAATTTCAATAAATAAATTTTTGAATACTTGTTAATATTATTAATTGTCGTGATAACAATCTGTGAACACGACTATTATAATATTATTCCTGCACTCAGATCTGACGAAATGCGTTATTTTCCATGCCTACAATAATCCCTTACTTTAAAGAAGGTATAAAAAAATTAAAACCTTTTTCAAAATAAATCTAAATCTTCAAAGGCCATAAAAATAAATTTTCTATTTTGGACCCATTCCGAAAATAATTTCTGACTACGCTTTTGATTTATTAGATGTGAACTGAGAAGTAAAAAGCATCACAAAAATTAAGCAATTTATATAAGTTTAAAAGGATTGACACACATACAAGGAGAGATACTATGAAGACTATTATAGTAAAAATACGCTTTCTTGCTCGCGATGCCTGAAATCTATGATTGAGTCGTTGGATTTAAGAACATCAAGATTAAAAGTATAGTAAAAACAGTCATGAGTGAAAGAGAAGTTAACATCCTCTTGTAAGATACCAATCAATAAATCATACCAATGTTTGAAATGTTCTCCAAAATCGAGTTTACAAAGTTTTAAATCCAAAATGTACAGAAATGATTAGTATCCACAAAATTTACTTTGAAATTATACTTTATTTTTAAAGCTATTTCGCTCGGGGTTTGTGGTAAATTTGAATGAAGTTACAGTAATGTTTCCAAAGAATTGGATTCAAAAACATGTTTTTCTGAATAAGATACATTTTAAATAAAGTTTTATAAATCATACCAAAATGTACTAATCGATTTCATTTGAATTGGGGTTTGATTGTCGCTCTATGGTCATTTTGTTCAATACGGCCTTTTCAACTGGAAACATTGCTTTCGATCCCACAAATACCTTTTTTACAGATATAGCCAATATTTTGGAATGACTAATCCTTTTACTCTCCTAACTCTAAATTCTGAGTATTTTAGCTGTGCTGAGGGTTATGTGACCTTCATTTAAACTCAAAATGTAGGTTTGAAAAAAACCCAAATCCCCATCCATGCTTTCCCGAGAGACCCATCAGAAAATCATCATCATTTACGAAGAAATTCGTAAATAACATGGCAATAAAAACTTCACTGGTTATCTGATAAAAATCTGGAAACACAAAAGACTTTGGGGAGCCTTCCCTTTCATCAGTCGGATAGACTAATTAAAAGGCACCCTGCAAAGAAATGGATATACGTACGTAGGGGGATGTAATGGTATTTTCTTAGAATCCTGACTGAAACTCGCTGGTTGACCGTGCCAGGGTCAGCGGACCCTGGCCAATGTCTCGAGCAGTGGTTCAGATTAACGCACTTTTTTTCATTGACATGACAATTTTTAAACCACGTACTCATTTTTTTGTAAATAAGGTTGCAAAATTTTCAATTCTTCAGAGATCTAGTGGTTTGGCAACCAATGGTACGATTTTAATTTGACAATTAATTGACTAAAAATAATTAAACGTACTTAAAACCAGGTTAACAATTAGGGTTGTGTTAGTTTTTCGAAATGGAGCAAGACTGATCAAATTTTAGTACTCATGTTGTTAGCCAAATAACAATTTGGATTCAACATCTGAAACAAGACATATTTATCTATAGACTGTGTCAACAAATTCATCTCTATTTCCAGACCTGTTGTGGTTGGCGAAAACTTATACTTTTCAAACCGACATTTTAATATTTAGGTTAAAGTACACATATCTAATTTTTAGCTCTCGTGTAGCAAAAAATTATCATAGAATGACAAACCAAATTAAACTTTATTTAAACGAAAATAATTTGTTTACTTATTTGCGTGACGTTATATTACAATGAAATATATTGATAAATTTTCATTATCAAGCCCTTGCGATCTAAAGATGTAATTCATTTCAATCCTGAAAAATCACGTTTAGCGGAACATGTCAGGGGGCAAATTTCATCTAAAATATTTCGATGATTACCCATAGTAGATCGTTTTCCACGATGAACTCTGGAGACATTCTCAATTATTCAATTTGAAGTCAGGGCTTCTTGCTAGGATAGGCTCTACCTTTCTGGATACAGCTATGTCAACCAGTCAAGGAATAAGGGATTTCCTTTGCTTATAAGCTAAGTTGTTGCAACACTATCGGCCGCAATTAGCCTAAGCGTGTGGATCATTTCTCTGTTTCACTGTTCTGACAATGTGTGAGAAAATTCCCTCATCTAAAATCCCTCATTGTCAGAGGAATCCAATAAAAGACCAATACATTTTTGACTTTGATCCTTTTTTTGCTCAGTTGCAGTATTGCATTTTTATAGACGTTTCCATTGTTTTTTTTAATAAACGACGGCATTAGTTTTAATAACGGCGATTTTACAATGGTATTGCATTGATCTAAATTGTTCATACAGAAATTTGATAAAATTAACTATGAACATCGTACCCATAAGAACATTTAGTTCATATTCCTGACTTTTGAGTTTCGGTTTTCTAACTCGGCTGTTTCAATGGCTAGATTGAAATTATTATACTAATTTTTATATTAACGAAGATTACTTGCATACAGCTGAGTATTTTCCCTTTTACATTAGTTTAGTACATTTAATATTTTCAGGAAACGAGGATACCTATTCACACAACAAAACTGAACCACCATAGCAATATGCAGTGATGGTAATTGCTACAAAGTGTTTTGGAGCAGGTAAAATAACACTTTGGAGCAGCCAATCAAAGATATTTTAATAATGAAATTAATAAAATTCAGGTTTTTAAACTTTAAACATACGACTATGAATGATAAACAATAAAAATAATTGTAAACTATTACAAAATTCATTTTAAATACTTACTAAAATTATCAAATAATGAATAAGGAAAACATACATAGAAATTTACCAAGTGTTTTCCATTTCCATAAAGTTATGTGCAAGGTAAGAAATAATTTTGACATTAACATGACTAATAAACATTTTATTAAACAAAAAAATATTATTTTCTTTTCTTATGTTTGTTACATTCCAACTGCATCTTTCTGTTTTCTTCTAAGGCACATATCGTTTTGGACATTCTATCTTTACCTTCTTTAAAAAGAATCTGTCCGCTTTCAACAGCACTCATATCATTGTCTGAAATACCTTATGAAATCTTGCTTTCAGCATGATTTATAGTTTTTGAAAAAGTTCAAGTTCCTTTTGCAATTCAATTTGTTTCGACTTTAATTTTAAATCTTCCTCATAATGGCAAATATTTTCTACTCTTTTTTGTTCTGATGCAAATAGAAATCTGTCATGGTACCTTCTCCAGGAATTTCGAACTGATTTAATCAAAGCCGTAGTAACTTGAAAGTTCTTTATGCTTTCTGTATTAGTAAAATGTGACTTAATATTTGCCTTATACCATTTATATACAGTCAGATTACTCCTATTTTCCAACATGCGATTGTTCTCACTGAAGCCTCTTTCTATATCAGAGTTTCCATGCGCTAAACTTAAGAGACTTGACAAAAATAGGCAAAATCTCAAACTTAAACTTGCCAGATGATTCTCTTATATTAAATATATTCCTCCAATAATGGTCAATACGACTACTTGTTGAAACTTCTGGAAAATGAAAGCTATCAATAGTTTCACATTGATATTTGATCCAATCATCTGATACAGCAGATCCTTCACTTGGTTTTACAATAAATGGAAAAGATGCTGCTAAAAACTTCAAAGAGCTTAAAGATTTTTCTTCAGTTGGCTTCATGGGATGAAGGCAAGAAAGTAATTCTTACATACCGGGGGAAGACCTCAAGAGTGAATTTTATTACTACTCGAATGCGATTTGGAGCAGCTCTGGCGTAATCCTAGCAAAAAAGGGCGTTTTGGAGCAGTCTGGAGCAGGCAATACGCTATGGCGCATGCTGGCGCAATTGGAGCAGCGTTACCATCACTGAATATGCTCTTGCACATAAAATTATACAATTGGCAATCTGATTTTAAATTTTCTTTAGCCCAATTTTATTGATTTATAAATTTTAATAAATTTAATGTTGTGGAGTTTAATTTAGGGCTTTTCAACGACAGGATCTTAATCAAAATTGCTCAAATTAAAAACGAAACGCATTACTTCTTTGCGTTGTGCTCAACTTACGCACAATCCATGATTAACTGGACCAATTCTTACGCCTTGTTCTTTACTTTCGGTTCCTTCATTGAGTGAACAGACCGTCAGATTTGGTCATAGCGCTTGTTTGCCACCCAGTAGGTCGCGGGTTCGAATCCCGGTTTGTAAGCGCATGGATGTAAGCGATTGTCCTTGTTAGGAGTAGAGGCGGCTCACCCATTACGTGCTCGATCCTTCACAAGCAGCCGTTATTTGCCCCTTGTAGTGTTATCTTTTTGACCAATTCAATTCAAGATAACTGCTTGAAACAAGTGCTTTTGATCTTGCATTTCTAAAGAAATTGATCAGAATTTCCCGTTTTCAGAAACCGAAAATTCATCAAGGGACCAGTAAAAAGAACAATATAATCGAATGCACGATATATTGGGGGAGATGTTAGTATATTATATGTGTAGTTAAAGTATTATCTATATTTTTGATGCTGATTTCAAAAATGCCTTAAAAGAACGATCATATAACTTCATTTAACAGCTTTAATGAACAATTTTCTATTTCCATACGTAGTGCACAAAGATCTTAATGTTCAGTTTACTGAAGACTATTCCTCTGAGATAAGAAAGTAATAAGGTTCACCCCTTGACTCCACTGAGTCATAAACTCACATTCGTTTAAAGTTGGGACCGACGTGGTTGTGGGTATGCCCACTGCGCTAGCACTCCTCGAGTTGTAGGCGGCGCAGGTTCAATTCCTGGTGTATTCAGCAGGGCGAAGCAGGCATTCCTCCCTGGGTGTATTTCTCTTTCCTGTGTCAGTAAAAGCTTTTATTGTGAGTGTGTTTATTACTTGATTGCGTCTTGAGCATGGCCAAATACGGCCCTTGGGCCATAAAAACCCCAAAACACCCATCAATCACATAACATGCATTATGATGATTCCCCAGCCATTGGAAATGAAAAAAAAGCTTTGGACTGATTATTTAATTTTTAAAATATCGCAGAAAGGAGGGGAGGGGGGGGGGTGAAGCAGTAACAAATATTGATAAAGTTTGCGAAAACGAGGTACGCACTTGTAATGAGCTTTTATATACACTTCTGGAATGTCAGTTTTTTAAAGCTAATATATTGTTTTTTATTTATTTTTGAGGTAAAGAACTCTTTCTTAGCTTTTCTTATAAGATCTGTAAGAAAAGAGGATTGGTTACCTTCCGTTTCTGACGATATGGATGGAATTGCCTGTCTTACTCTTAGATTAATTAATTATTGCCCTGAAATTCACTTATTTAATGAGTAAAATTATTTTAAAAGGTTAGATTAAAACAAAACAATTTAATTGGAGGAGTTTCTGCTTCTTTCCATAGGAGGGGAAGAAATGGTAAACTTCGCGATGTGTAGCATCTATTTTTATGCATGTATTATTAGTAATTAGTAAGATACTGAATGATGGATTCGTCTGAATACGTATTCCAAGCTTTCATTTATGTCTTCAATAATTCAAAGTTAAGAGTACCTAGTATATTACACAATTTAAAATATACCCACTTCTTGCATGCTTGGGAAAAATAACTATGCTAGCAGTAGTAAAATTCTTATATCTTAAATACAAATTTTTAGCACTGTGCTTTTAGAATTTTGAGCTTTTGCCATCAAAATGATAATTGCCTTCAAAATTTTATGTAGAAAAATTCACCTTCAAATTGTTGACCAAGACAAATTTATACAAACGGATTGAAAATAGCATGATATAGAACCCTGAATGAGAGAGAGAATTGTGAGCTATGATTGTAACTGACTTGAGATTTTGTTTTTACTGTAGTTGACTTAGTATTTACTGCATTTTTAGTAGCAAGAAGGTACCACCATTGGTTACCGGAAAAGACTCAGCACACCGCTTTATTTGAATAAAAAATATTCTTAATGCATTTAAAGAAATTAACTGAGAAAAGTTATTTTTAGGTTCCAAAGGTCGTTTTGTGTCTTAGGTGCTTTAGATCATTTAACGTGTTTTAAGTCCTAAACCCCGAATTGGGTATTTTCAGGTGCTATAAAATTTGCATATTTTATTCAGGATATCTCAAATAGCCAAAATGTAAAAATAGCTTTGAAATAGAGGGTATAGAACTAAATAGGTAAAAACTCCAGAATCCTGAGCTTATATGTTACACACCCGTATGACGCTGCATAACTCCTAATCTGGTTACGGGAGCCTGCCCCGAAAGGCCTTACAGACAACATACGGACTTCACAATGGAGAGGAATGTGTCGTTCCATTATCACTAGATGTGTTTTCTATTGTGGTGTCGTGGGTATGCCTAGAAGGTAGATACTTCCCGGGTAAACTGGTGTGTCAAGTTGTCTTCGAGCAAGAATGATCGTGAGAAAAAAAGGTTTCTCACGATCATTCTTTGAACGCTAACATACCTCTCTTGTACCTTGAAATACTTAATTCCTCGCATCACAACATAAAAAACCTGCTTCCCCACAGCTGTCTTAAGCACTCTCGACTCAGTTTATACTGATCAGACAAGCTTTGCATATTGCTCCCTAATTTCAGGTCATGGTTTCAAAACATATTTAATTCTATGTTGATTTAAAATAGCTTTTTCAAGACTATTTTTCTTTGGTTTACTGCATAAAAATCCTGTGCCGGGGAACCCGCCTTACTGATTGCAAAAGGGGTCACCTTCAAGTTGATGTGGAAATTGGTTTAATTCAAATGCTATATTATTGATGTCATTTTACTGATGCGTCTATGAAATTCTCATAAATTTTAGATATTGCACGAATTATATTATAGCCGTTAACTTTCTAAACCCCAGCTAATGGGATCCTAGTTCTATTTTTTAGTATGGCGTTAGAAATTAATTTCTTATGACTTTATTCATATATACAAACGTAGCCTAATGTAAAATAAAATATTCATTGTTTTTTTAAAGTAAAAAATATATTCTTCATTTTGGAATTAATCTTAGAAATGAAGAAAAGGATAACTGAATTAAATGTGATAAATAAACCATTTCTTAGATTATTCTTCCAAAGTGGAATAAGGAAAATGTAGTCAATTTTGTAATCAATCTCCTTATAATATTCAATTATAATTGTAAGTAGTTGAAACTCAAATGTGAAGCATTTGAGCACTGGGGGTACTTTCTCAACAGATCAATCAATCCTATTTGATGCCTCAGGAGATTCCTGGGAAATTTCCTTTTGGTAATGGGATTATAAATGCTTCCTCTTCTGCTCGTTAAGTACTAATATTTTTAACATTATGCTTTTGTTAAGTGTCCTGCGATTTGTAGGAGCTTCACTTATTTCAGTTACAAAAACGAATGATTTTTAGTACAATATATTATCTTTTATATCTCATTTAAATCCTTTACTCAATTTTGTGATCTGATTTTTGTAATTTGGGCACTTAAAACGTATTTTTAAAAACATTATAGAGAAAATTGTTTTTCTGCCTCATGTTCTTAATCATTCTTAAGAAAATTAAGTTCAAGTTATTATTTATAACTGAGTTTTATGCTTCTAACTGAAATCTCATGGTGTATACTGTTTTGGAAGCCACTGTAGATGTTTATTAGATATCTAGGGAATTATTTAAATGCTAATTGAAACCAAATGAACTTTGACAATTTAAAGAAAGGGGATAATGTGCTGTATAAATGGAATACAGAAAGATTTTTCTTTCTGAACACTTGTAATTTTCAGATTTCCATCTTGAATGAATATTTTTGAAACTATATTTCATAAAACTATGCAAAAATATAAAACATTTTCCAAAAGGATCAGCCCATCTTTACTTAGTTTTTAGTTGAATTTATTTCCTTCCAAACACGTCTTTATTCTATTAACTGAGAAATATTTATAATTGATGTCATAAAAATGAACATTCAAAAATAAACCATCATTCAGTTTGAACTTCCATTCATCTGTGGTATAATCTTCTCAGTGACATATTTCACCCCTTTATATTTATTACCTACAATGATATAAATTAACATTTACAAATCACAACTTTATAACTACACAAAACACACATCTATTTTAAACACAGCAGTATCACATTGAAACAGATTTGCAAATAAAAAAATTACAATTCTCAACTCTAAAATTAGTGTAGAATGCCTTTCAACACTTAACATTTGGTGTTGTTATAACAGTTAGTGAAGAAATGATTGGTTACAATAGATAGTCAACAAATGATTTCTTAGACGATTCAAGTTTGATTTCCAATTTAGGATACTGTTAACATGCTTCAAGCAAAACTTTAAAGGTTAAATGAATTTTCTGTTTCAAATAGATGAAGAAAAGAAAACGACCCTTGATACTGTTATTTTAATTCAGAAGTAAAAATCAAGATTTTAGCCCATTTTATATATGGCATGATTACCAGAATCCATAAATATTCATGTACATATAATGTCTATGAAGTTGGAAGAAAAAGACACATTGATTCCTTCAATTGGAGAAATGGTTAACTCTGATGAATGAACTAGCAAAATTCATAGGGAAAACATATAGCACAATTTTAGCTATATCTCATGTTCAAGCAACAATGTTATTGGTTAGATATAGTTGCTCTCTTTTCTCTAATTTCACATATTAGAAACATTTAGTTCTGTCATAAACATGACACACAGATGCGATTAAAATAAGACTGACAGTTAAAGCGAAATAGATTAATGCATTAACGGGCAGTGGCGGCTTTTCAGGTTAAGGAAGGGAAGTGCCACTTCCCCAACATTTTTCATCAAATTCATTTCTCAAATTAGTCTTTTTTTACCAGTATTTCATATATATACATTTTCAATATTTCTACATAAAATTTTTTTTCTATTACGATTTATAAATGACTAAAGTACTTACAAATATGAACGAATTTAATTTCGCACAGCACGTTATTCAATACACGGAAAATATTTTACAATGCTTACGACTGTGACAGTGAAAGCTTAGCATGGAAGTTTTTGCTGAAAAATAGCTGCGCATATTCAGTAAGCCAGATGGTTACTATGACAAAACCGTCATTAGCAATGGAAAGACATTTAGACTGTCAGCTCCGAAGGAAGGCGAAAGCTAAAAACCAGCGATTCCCCTTCCTCTATAGGGCTGCCGGTGAAATCTAAAGATAGATGTCCCTCATTTCCAGTTGCGAGCAGCGACCACAGAAAACTAATCGAGAGAGCTTTAGTGCCGATCACGCCGAATATTACATGAAATAGAGCAATGATTTTGTTGACCATTTTGTTTTAGATTTTCAGCGGAATGAATCCAATTAATGATATTGTGTAGTATACTGGAACTCCATTTAGCCAGTGGAAAGACGAAGACAAAAGGGACGTATTATGCCAAGCACATCCAACGGATATATTGACAACTATGGCCCAAAAAGAAATTAAAAAGAGCGATAAGTCGTACAATATTAGTTTTCAAGAGTGTTGGTTTACTCAGTATATATAAATGGTTATGCAGTAGTGTAACCTTAAAAAGATTATTTTGTTGGTCATGCTTGCTTTTTTGTAATAAACATTCTGTTCGGAATAAAGAGATTCACAGACTTATTAAACATAACACGTGCACTCCATAGGCACGATGATTCTGCTGAACATCTGAAGTGTGAATTAATGCTAAGAAATTTTTTAAAATCATAACACGATTGTCGATGCCCTGAGGGAGAATGCTAGGTTTTTAAAGTCATTTCAATGAAAACGTTCATTTGAATAGACTGTTTCTACAGTGATTGATGCAGTAATATATTTGAGCAAACAAGAAATGGCATTCCCGGGGCATGATGAATCAAACTTCGGGTACATTTACCCGAAGTTTGATTAATATTTGAAATAGACTGGTTACTATTTGAACTTCTCGATATCAAAAATTCCTGCTTCAGGGGTGGAAAACCAAACCGATTCACTTAGGGAAGAACTATTATTTGAATTACTATTTAATTGAAAATATAAATTTGATTGTGATGTACTATTATATCCAGTTAAAATTATTGATTAAATTTATTTGATTGAAAAAACATCTCCCTATATATAAAGGTCTTTTATATGTATAAGTGAAACCATTACATTGTAAACACTGGATTGATTCAACAAGACTTCTTCTACCCCTTCCAGTTCTATAATTAACAAATAAACTTTCAAATAGATATTTTTCTTGTTTTCTTTAGTATATTAGTTTTACCGGCAAAGGAGACAATAACATGGTTTCCAAAGGGCACTAGCAATCAAGCTGCTTGTTCAGGCAGAATTCTCACTCTTTAAGTAAAATAAAAATTAGTACCTCTTAAAAGAAATTTTTCATTTTATAGGCTACATTTCATATAGATCACAGTAACTCACCAATTAGTGCATATGAAGAAACTTTCACAAGTATTATATTTGGGTCTCATGGACCCAGATTACAAACCAATCACTTTCAGATAACCTATAAATGTTATGCCATTGGTATTATTAACTTGGCTTTGGAAAGGTGCAATGAAATATATATATAAAGTTCTTGCAGACCTTAAGGTTGTAGAAAAAATTTAATGATAGAAATTGAAACTTTTTGGGCTTAAATCAGGCCCTCTTTTAGCTTTAAGGAAACTGTGTATGAATAAAAGTACATTAACTATTAACATAATATCAGCATTGATAAAATAATAAGACATTTCAAACAGATAACATTAGTTTTGAAACATTTCTAGAAGTCTTTTGAGCTGGTAAATTTTTCTAGCGACAGCTTTGAGAGATGTTAAGAAGCATTGGGGTGTACAAATGAAAAAACCATGTTCAATTTCTTTTGCAAAGATAGATGAATGCATGGGAACAAATCTTGGGATTCCTAAGGAAAATATAAGTACATTGAACAGTGTAACAATGTGGATTAAAACCTTATCAAACGATAGAACACAGCAGGTATTTCCTAACCTCATGCACATAATTTTTTGAATTTACATTGATAGTGGGCTGAATAAACAAAATATGATTTCTTGAGCAAACAATTTTTTTTAGCACATTTTCAAATTAAGATGGATCACAAACAGCACAAGCTTTTTTATGTATTGTCGGTATGCACATTATAGCAAGAGTTTAGAAAATTGCAAAAAAAGTTACCTTACCTTTGAAGTTCCAAACGTAAAATGGTGTTAAGAACTCAACAGCAGATTCATCTGTCACTAAATTCCAATCCCCCATCGGCTCCAAAACGCGCAATTATTTTTCTCAAAGCGCCAGGGAAAGCAGCTACAATTAGATGGGCTTGACAACGTTTTAGGAAAACATTTTCCTAAATATTTCATCATGGAATCGCCGATCACCAGGATAGCCATTTGCAGTAGATAATCACAAGCGCAGAGCACAGCGATACATCCCGCTTGAAATCCAAATAAAATGACAATCGAGCGGGAACTGCGATTTTCGAGAACGAATTCGATTAACGATTCGGTTTAAGAACTATTCGATCTAAGAAATGAGGCCAAAATTAAGATCGCCAAAAAAGTCACAAAAGTAGAGTAACCCGGTGCACCCAATATGGTCGAGAGCAGGTAACATTGTCCTGAAATGCGTAAGTTTCTTGTTTATTTTTTATATCGATGTTTTTCCTTTTCATTAAATCTCAAAGGTTTTGTTTTCATACTTAAGAATATGGATTCGCTGGAACAATGACCAGAAAACTATTAGGTATGATTAGCATTGAACTTTTGATTCTGATATTCAGAATATAATATTCGTTGTGAATAGCGAAGGTTTTCGGTCATGGTTGGTTTTTATGCTGGAACTTTTGCTGAGGAACATTTTCAATTTTGTAGATAAAGAAATCTTAAACATTTTAGTGACATAACATGAGTAACGTTGTTGCTAATCGTCCAGGTGTTAGAAGAAAGAAACGTCAATTTTACGGAAATCAATTTACCAACAATACTTCAACGCGGAATGCAGACTGCGAGACTTCTGAAATCTCCCAACCTGTCGAGGAAGATGCTGCTGAACTCACTAAAGGTAAATATAATATATCAGGTAAATATATTTAGCTACTTTTGAACATTGTTTTTTGAATACCAAGGACAGCATTTCCATGGGGAAAAACTGCAGTAAACTACAAACATTCATAAAATTTGAAAACTAAATACTGTCGATCAATTCATTAAAAAATTTCTTGGAACAGCTGCAGTATAGACCCCCCCCCTCCATTTGGCGACTTTTTTTGTCGCCAACCTTGACGTTACTTGGCGACATTTTTTAACAGACGTATTACAAAAAAATGTACATAAGTTGAATATCTGTTTAAGCTTCATTTCAGAATTGCACTTGGAACAAATCATCTTATTAGCAATCAAGCGCCCCTCCATCCAAAAATCCAACACCATTTTTTTTCCTGGCACAAATGTATAAGAAAAATTCGATTAGCCAGGCCTACCAAAAGTATGTCTCATATTAGTAAATTTAAAATTAAATTTACTCCCAACTAACTCTTGAAACAGTAGTTTGAACGGACATGACTAACAAATAAAAATACTAACTAAAAAATAAGATGAAATTCCAATAAGATTGAAACGGTACAACCTGTAGGGTTGCTAGAATGGAGTGGAAAAAACATCAATTGCAATCGAGGGTTGGCGACGTATAAAGTCGCCAAATGGAGGGGGGGGGGTCTATACTGCAGCTGTTCCTTCTTTTAATGTGAGAAGCATTGAAAACATTCAACTGTTTTATAAAACATGTTTATGTTGAAGGAATCAAATAGTTACATAGACATTCAATTGCTAATGGTTGTTATATAACAGATAGAGCCAATATAGTAAAATATAATACCATAACAACAATTTTTTCAGTTTACTACTTTTAATCGAAGAGTAAGTAAAAAAGACTGAATAATACAATGAGAAAAAAATTTAGAATATAAAACTAATTAAAGGTATTGTTAATGGATTATATATTATGATGGCTAATACTTCAATAACAGATAGTTTGAAATGAATGATAAACAGTATTCATTGATCGTTTCAAGAAAATAACACTTATTTTTATTAAAATGTTCAATGTCTAAAACGACAGCCAAAAACTGATCAAATCGTATCCCCTTTGAATAGGGATAGCAGAGAATATTCTCTGAAAATGAGACTATTTTGAGAACATTCTCCAAACATTGATATTTGGAAAATATTCAAGAATTTTCTAATAAAACCTTATTTCTCAGGAAATTACAATTTATTGATTGCAGAAATGAAACTGAAGCTTATTTTATGTATATTTCACAATATCTATAAAAAGCACTGAATTGTAGAAATTATTTACAATTGTTAGTTTTTATTGAAAACCATGACATTTTCATAATGTACTGATAATGCTGCTACTTTGGTGAAATCTAGGGATATAAGCAACACATTCCCCCATATTTCTGCATATAGTTATGCGGCTCAGACATTAAGCTTATTGATTGGGAATATATTAAAAACAAATTCTTTGAGTGAATTTGAAACTAACTACACACATTGTTGAAGAAAATTCGCACTTCAGACAATATTGTTGAAACGAGCAGAGTATAAAAATTACTGAAAAGTCTACTTTTTTTTTATTTTTGTTCTAATGTTAGCCTTAGAATACTGCATTTTTAAATGTGATTCTTTTTTCATTTATGTATTCATTTTTCATTGTTTAAAATATATTGCATGGCATTTAATATTTTTTTGCCTTTAGAAGAAAATTCTTGATTATTCTTCACTTGGTAAATAATCTTTTGGAGAATATTCTCTCCACACACTAAAGATTATTTCCAATAAATTTACATCTCTACCTTGGAACTAGGGTTAAAGATTATCGATATTTTCAATACCTGTATATTGTGAATGAGCAATTTCAATACCTGTGTTTAGTTTTTTCAAGAGCCACTGATGTGACTGCTAGGACCTATTTCAGTTACTAGTTCTACAGATTGCAAAACAACGTTTAATCTGTAAATATTCCCCCCTTTATTTGTAAATAAGCGTCTTTAATTGTTAATTATGTCGCTTTTATCCCTTTTCCTAAAGTAGAGTTCTACGTATTCCGTATGCAAACTCATCCTAAAGTGTTCTAAGTATTCTACACATATGCATCACCAGGACCATATATTTAAGTTGACATGTATTGACATGTATGATTTTAACTTTGACCTCATTTTTAGACAATGTTTTAAAAAAAATTAACCCTCCACGTGTTTCAAAGAGATATCTTGTCTAATATATGATCAATTCTGTTAAGGACGAGATACCTCACAGAGACAAAACTGCTCTATTACTCCAAGGGGAATGAAGATCCAAGTAGGAAAAACAAATTGTCCCTTGCCCAGAACTGGTTACAATTTGGAACAGGTTTTTGCACCAGAGACCTGGACACAACAGGGCAGTTTTCGAAGCTAAGATAACCAGCAGGGTTAAGGAATTATCTTGTAAAAGATTTACAATTGATTTTAAACATGATCTAGGAAAAATAAATTATTCTAAAACTTTGTTTTGGGCATGCACTTCTAAAATGTCCATTAACATGGAGGACTCTTGAATTGTTGAATATCCTTGCATTATTTATTGTGGTAAGAACTTATTAAGAGAGAAATCGCTTAAAACATTCTCACTGTTAAAATAAATTAATATTTACTGCCCATTTTTATTACCGCCAGTGAAAGTTAAACACCAGTTAAACACTTTGCAAAATTTGGGAAATGAGAAATGTTTTTTGAAAAACAATAAAATTGTTATCTCTATCTACTGTGCTAAAAAACTGTCAGCCTGGTAGCTGAATGGATAACGTTATGACCCTTGATTCAACAGGCTTTGGGTTTGAATCCTAGTCTTGGCATGGATGTTCGAAGTGCTTTGGAATCCACTTTAAGTCAGATCCCAGTCTAATTAGCCCTCAGGTAGCAAAAATGACTAGTGATAAACCAAATCATGTAAATGTTATAAATTGCTACAAATCTAAATAGCTACAGGCATTCTAAAGCTACCACTGTATTCCGACCATTTATGGAGTATTGACTGCTAAAATGTGTTTTCTAAAATAGATTGTACCTATATTTGTTGAAGAAATTGTTCAATAAGTATACATCTTGTGTACGTACTGAAATAGATACCTAGAGATAGATACCTTCTAATCATCCATTGGCATCAGTAGCATATGAGACTGCTTTAAATTTCCATAGTCAAAAGGGAGGAAACCATGATAACTCATTCATTCCAGGTATTATATGTAAGGATACACTCATATTTCTGAAAGAATGAAAGAAATTCTTATTGCCTTCAGTCAAGTCTGCTGCTATATAGTTTATTTTGTAATGCTTCAGTAATAAGTTCTGTGCTATGATTTTACATTGAAATCACATGTTAGCATGGTAAGGAATCTGCTGTGTTTTTGTTGAAAAGGAAGATTTCAGTAGTCCATATTTACACAAAACTTATTTTTGTAGTTTTAAGTAAGAACATGTGAGTATTTTATCTATACTTATACTTTTCTATTCATTTGATCTTTCAGATAGTTTAAGGTTGGTTGGTTGTTTTGGGTTTTATGGTGCGAGGGCCATATTTGGCCATGCTGGGCCAGATACAAGACCTTTTATTTCAAGTAATGGACATACACACTAAGTTTTGTTGACACAGAAGAGAAATACACCCATGGAGGAATCAAACCTGCTCTGCCTACAACTCGCAGGTTGCTAGTGCAGTGGGCTTACCCACTGAGTCACAAGCTTCGTCCTTGCTTAGATAGTTTAACATTTCCTCTCCAGATGACAGAATATTTTTTTTAAATCTTCTAAGAGCCATCAAACTGACCTAGTATTTCTCAGAAACCTTTTTGAAATACACAGACCAATGAGAATAACTGATTGAAAATAATTTCTTTTTGTTTTTAGTTATTCCTTTTTCTAAAAACAATGGAGCTCGGTGACGTACGAAAGATATTTTCTTTTGTGCAGAAGGTAGTGAAATATTTTTTTATGGTATATTTTCCCTCAGTAGAGACAGAATGAAGTTCCCCACATCACTGAAAAAATGAAGCATTTCATTTAGTACCTTTGTAAAGCTTTTAGGTTGACATAACCTTTGCTAATGCACGTTATTAATTTTATGACTTGTACTTCAAGGCTTATTGTTGCCATAAAGAATAGTCACTAACAGATTACAGGATATTGATCCCTTATAAAAATAATTTGGATTACTTGTGGCTGCTAGGTAATTGGAATGTATTGATAAGGAAAACTGAATGGGGAGTGAATCTAATTTCTATTTACACCACCAAGTCAATTGAATAATTTCTAGAGCATAGTAAACACCTTTTTATGATGGTAATAATTTTTATTTGATCGAATGTTTAGGGAATATTTCCTAAAAGTAATCTCATTTATTAATTGAAAGAAATTTAAAAAATTAAATACTGTTTTTATGTGAAAAGTGTTCACTTTATTTGTTCTCTTATATTCATTCTTTAGCACTGTTGCTTCTAATTGTGTTTTTAATTTTATTTATGTGACTTATATTGTTTGTCTATTTCAATCAAAGAGGCCATTTCTGTAATTCAGATTGAAGCATAGCATACATTTTAAAGTTCATGTTCTTAATTTTACTTTTATGTCATGCTTCAAAACAACATGGCTAAATTTAAATTAGATAATTTTATTAAACAGATTAATATATCTGCAGTCGTAAATCCAATTATGGGTCCACGCTCCGTTACAAGAGGCAACTCGACTTTGAGTTCCTTACATAATGGTCATTTTGTTATGATATACGAGTATTTTTGAATAAAAATAAACTAACGCAGAGAAAAACAGTACTTCCTGGAAAGAACTAGTCTTGCAGGTAATCTTAGTGGATTCCATTTCTACAAAAGTGATAAGGTGAAAGGCTCATACACGCTAAATCAGATATGGCAACCACCATAGGTAATTATTTGTTTCTAATCAATTTTAACTAAGTTGACTAATGAATTCTGAGCCAGAATCCTCACTTCAGACACCAGTCTCAGAAATGCATTGTTTTTATCCCTGCCCCTAATTAACAAGGGCCGCGGTGGCCCGATTGGAAGAGTAAAGGATATAGCACCTGGAGTGTTGCGAGTTCAAATCCAGCCAAAAAACCGTTGTGTACAAAGGGGGCTTGTGCACGTTAAATCTGTCGTGGCCTCAAATGTCCACATGTTGACGTGGTGTGGAAGTTTAGAGTGGTCCCAGCTCAGGTGTTGCCTCGTCATCTGACCGTGGTTCAAAATTACGTGGTGTTGTCCTCGGACCTTTCCCTTCAGGATTGATCCCGGACCGTCGTCAATAGCCCGTTGTGTTGCT
This sequence comes from Meta bourneti, assembly GCA_933210815.1. Classification (NCBI taxonomy): domain Eukaryota; kingdom Metazoa; phylum Arthropoda; class Arachnida; order Araneae; family Tetragnathidae; genus Meta; species Meta bourneti. Next base: position 74,151,788 of record OW119925.1, read on the forward strand.
CTAGTGCGATGTTAATTAAATACCATTACCTAACTAACGAACAAACCCAGTTCAAATGCTAACTCGTTGGTGCCGCACAATAATTTGCTTTATCGCCATTTTGACAATGTTTAACGTAATTTTTTTCTTATAAGCGGCACACTGAAATGACATTCGAGTAACAGGCCAAATTATGTCACAAATTATGAGGTTATCAAAATATTTGCGTCCTCTGCATTTAGCTTAACAGAAAAACCCTCACAAATGCAAATATGAATTATCTAACTTAGTTTTAAAAATATGAAAAGCAATATAAAAAATTTGATGGAACAAGTTGTGAGATTAAAATTAACTTTGTTTCTCCTGTTAAGAATTTCACATTGATATATGAAAATTATCTTCTGCACTTTCCGTTTTGTAATTAGAATTTTGGAAAGTTCTATGCGAGGTTTTTCTGTGTAAACGAACCACCGGATTGGTTGTGTTGAATTTTAAGGCACAAGGGACAAATTTAACTGTTTCGATTCCTCCCTGACCTGATTGTAAGAGTAACGGATTAGCGACTGGAGGATTGCGTGTGCGAATCCAACCAAAGACCGTTGTGTACATAGGGGGCTGGTGCACGTTAACTCTGTCGTGGCCTCAAATTACCACGTTGGCGTGATATGGAAGTTTGGAGAGGGGTGCCAGTTCAAGTCTGACCTCGTCATCTGACCGTGGTTCAAAATTACGTGATGTCCTCGAACGTTCCGTTCGGGTTTGATCCCGGATCGTCGCCAATAGCCTGTTGTGGTGCTCCAGTGTGACGTTAATTAAATACCTACCTATCGAGGACACCACGTCATTTTGAACAATGGTCAGGTAGGTATTTTAATTAACGTCACACTGCGACAACACAACGACTATTTGGACAACGGTCAGATGACGATTGGTGATTTTCAGAGTTAATAAACCACCGAAAGACGGTGTTTTATTCTTGCTTCCTAATACGGAACAGGAAGCACCTATTGAAACACTAATGTCAATCACTACAAAAAAAGCTTCAAATCGACTAATGCGAGAAACACAGCCACTAGCGCCATATAAATTTAGCTTTACAGCAAAAGCCTCAGATTTTCATTCGTCCATGTTTATCACTAATCGTCTGAAAAAAACAATCCTAGAGATCACGAAAGGAAATTTTCTTTATAGCTTACACCTACAAGCTGACTTCGAAAAATTTTCAATATTTTTCCGCGAAGTGAGTATTTGGTCTCTGTTGATTACTGAAATGTATTTTGTTTCCATACACGTATGATGTATTCATTGAAACGTATTATGGTTTAGTGAAATGGCCCGTTGTGTTGCTCCAGTGGGACGTTAATTAAAATACATACCTATCTATGGTTTAGTGAACAAAAATATTTCAACTTGGACTATGCCTGATCTCGAAGATCTATTTAGTTTCTTTTCTTAGTGTTTAGCATTAGATAGTTGGCAACAGCGATTGACTGTTTTGGCTCGGTTTCGATTTCGCTAAATGTGTTGTGTTCCTTAGTATTGCTGTTATTGAAAATTTCTTATGCTATTTGAATTGTTGAGCACATTATTTTGACAACCAGCCGGTAAATCGAATGATGGATGCTTAAATTTGATTTTGTTTCAAATCGTTCCAATAATCGTGTATTTCGAACACGAGATTGTGTTAATGAGTAAGTACATTTTGTTTTCAAACACTATATAAACAGAAACTCGCAATTTCTCAATATGAACTCAAATTCTATTCTTTATAAGAACTGAAGACTAATTGTTTAGCCCCATTAAAACTAACGTTATCAAGTTAAATTGTAAAATAAATTGTTCCTAGCATGTGTTATGTAGGTATTTGCTGATGTCCTGCTATGCGTTCAAGTGTTAAAAATGAAGAAATTTTATTAGAAGATTAGTTTTTTTGTCAAACGTTTAGGGTTAAGGTACATAACATATAACTTTTTCAATCGTTTTTAATTAATCGAGTTCAAAACAATGACTTTCAAGGAAAACAGTCAGTAATTCTTGATAGTTGGATTCTTTTTTCCGTTATTTAATCTGCCATATTTTGTTTCTTATAAAGGAACTGATATCAAGGATAAAAAGTAAACGATTTTACTTCATTATATTCATGTCTATTGTAATGTGTCTGAATTTAATTTTACTATTAAAATCTTCAGATACATTTTGTCAACTTGAAGTTATATAATTGCTAGGGGCTGTCATGTTGTCTATCTTGTCTTTTGTGCAGCATGGTCAAATATGATCCTTGAGTCAAAACTGAATCAACCAACCTATTTGTGGCTAACTCAACAAAGCATCATTATGTAATCGTATTAATTCAAGTACATACCTGATAATTATACTGAAGTTACATTTTAATACTTTTACTATGGATTTTCAAGAAAAGGATTATAATTTGTATGATTTTTATATAATGGTTTGCTTGAAATCACATGAATTATTTTATAGTTTCTTTTCTAAGATCACATCAATATATACTACTGCAATATATTTTTTTAGCAAACCCCATTTTAAATTTGTGATTGTAAGCATTTGAAAATTGCCATCATGTCAACGAAATACTTTACTGTGAAATTTGGGGGCATTTTTATTAAATTTAAGCTGTACTTATCAAAACCAATAAAAACCCTAAAACAGTTGTAGGACCTTACAAATATCTCAACATAGTTTAAAAAAGTATAATTTATTAATTTTGACAGTTTAAGCTAAATAAACTTATTCACATTTCCAGTCATTTCTGAAATTAAATTAATTTCGGGTTTGTGATTTAGGTTTTAATTGGAGACCATATTTAAGGAAACCAGGTTTCTCGGCAGCCCCAGTATCTTGTTTTAAACATGTGAGTATAATTATTTTGTTTTTAAATTTGAATGTGACATTAACTAAAATGCTAAATAATGAATCTTGGTATAAAATGACTCGTGTTTGTGACATTTTTTCGATTAGGTAGTTTTTGTACTGGTGTGTAAAAACAACTTTTTATAGTGCTTTTTAATGAAAACCTTTTGATATTTTTTATTACTGAAAACAGGTTGCTTTTTCAAATTGCTGGGATTCAATAGTCTTCAATGTTAGAGTTGAGGTTAGAAGTCCTGATTGCAAAACATGTTGTACTACCAATCCTTGCAGTTACTGGATTGCAACTGTCATTAAAGTGTGTGGTAAGGTGGCCAATCATTTTTATTTCAATATCTATTTTTAAAAATAAGTTTTTGAAAAACCATGATATCTCATTTAGAAAACAATGAGTTAGTATTTAATACAAAACTAAGTGAAAGTAACTTTTAATAAAGTAAAAACGAGTACAAAAATATTACTTAAGATTGTTTTTTCTGAAGTGCTGTGTTCCTAGAAAGGTTACATCGTTCCCAGTGATACAATTGTATCCTTATTTCTTCCATGTCAGGGCAAAAGGGGTTAACTCAAAATGGCTATTTCTCAGAATCTTAATTTGAATATTTCTCTTTCTCACAAATATTCAGGAAGAAAAGAAGCATGCCATGATACAAATAATTGTAATTTAGATTTGAAATTCAATTAGTTTTGATTTCAAGCATAGATTATTTTAATTTTTTTAAATTACGAGGGCATTCCAGAAAATAGTACCCGTTTACTCATACAGATGGCGCTACTAATCCAATTAAAAGCAAAGCGACGCAGGTGTCTAAAGTAACATCGTAGCTTTGCGGTTATGTGAGTGCGAGTTCTTCCGGTGCGTGGTGTGAGTTTTGTGACGATTTACAGTGGCGCATAAGATAGAAAATCCCGCCACATGTGAAGTGCGATCTGTGATCCGTTTTTTGAATGCTGAAAACGTCCGTTCAAGTGAAATTCATCACAGGATTACTGAAGTGTACGGTACGGGAACAATGGATGAGTCATCTGTAAGGCGCTGGGTTCGAAATTTCATACAGGGAAGAGGTAATGTGCACGATGAAGAGCGGTCAGGTCGCCCGTCCCTTGTCACCGACAATCTGAAGAAACGTGTCGATGATTTCATCAAGGAAGATCGGTGCGTAAAACTTAATGAAATGAGTAAGCAATTTCCTGAAATTTCATGATCATTGCTCCAATGAAATCGTGACAGACCATCTGAATTACAGAAACATTTGCTCAAGATGGGTGCCCAAAATGCTTACAGACCAGCACAAGACCAATCGCATGGGTTCAGCATTGTCGTTTTTGACTTGTTACGAGCAACAGGGCGATGCATTCCTTGACCAAATTGTTACTGGGGATGAAACCTGGGTGTGCCATTTCACACCTGAGACCAAACGCAAGTCCATGGAGTGGCACCATCCACAATCTCCAACAAGGCCGCGCAAGTTTAAGCAGTCGTTTTCCACAAAAAAGGTTATGGCCTGTCTTCTGGGACTGAAAAGGTTTGTTGTTTAGGACGACCATCAATGCGGACGCATACTGTGAAACACTTCAGAGGCTGCATAGGGCCATCCAAAACAAGAGGCGGGGAATGCTGACATGTGGTATTGTTCTTCTGCATGACAATACTCGTCCTCACACGGCTCGAAAGACCAATGACCTTCTTCGGAAGTTCAAGTGTGAGGTTTTTGACCACCCTCCGTATAGCCCCGACTTGGCTCCAAGTGACTTTCATTTATTCACTAAACTCAAGGATTTCTTGTCAGGAGAACGTTTCCAAAGTGATGATGACTTACGAGAAGGTGTACAGCATTGGCTGGCTAATTTGGTGGTAGAGGTTTATGAGGAAGGCATAAACAAACTGGTTTCAAGATACGACAAATGTCTCAACAACTATGGCGACTACATTGAAAAATGAGTAAATGTATTACTTTCATTTAATTAAAATAATTTACTTTCCTTCATTTTTCTTTTAATTATATGTAAACTGGTACTACTTTCTGGACTAGCCTCATATAATGTACTTGACTTCTTTGAACCCATAAAAAGTCAGACCTAACCCCTTTTTGCCCTGACGTGGAAGATTTGGGGTTCTATTTACTTAGGTAAATTTTTTTTATTGAAATTCATTTAATATATATATACTTATTCTAATTTCTGCTTTTTATTTTGTATTACCAGTTCTGAAGTATTTACCCTTCACAATACGAGTACCAAATGCAATATTATAAATAATATTAAAAATATTCAAATTAACAGTTGAAAAGATTCTCTGTCATCGGTTTGAAATAGAAATACACCAAGTCAAAATGTTCAAATATGAATCTTTTCTAGACCAAAATGTGATGATCTTTAGACTGATGAAGTGTCCATTAAGTCATTTTTTCTTGGTATCAAACTTAGATTTCTTGAGGAATAAACACCGAGTAGAATTTTTTCTCCTTTAGTTTCACAGTAGTATGTTTTCTAACCTAGTCACTTGTAAGCCAATGATGAGTAAAACTACAGCAAGATGAGCAGGCACTCTTGCAACTTATGATATTTTTATTGCAATACTTCAGTATTTATGTCTCCACCCAATCATAGTTAGGTTAAATATTAATAACCAATATAATTACTTTGAATTTCAGGTTATTGGGGTCTGCTGAGATACGATGGTTTTGATAAATTTAGTCCCCACTATTTTAATGTTCCTGACAAATGGGTGAACTTGTGTACAGAACAGCACATTCATCCAATTAGTTGGTGTGCTGATAATGGTAAAAAACTTGTACCACCAAAAAGTAAGTATTTGTTTTTAAATTATCTACTGCATATGTATTTAAACTGAAAGTTAAAACTGACTTTTATATACGTGTAGTCATAATTGTCATTAACATGCTCCTCATTTAACTTGTTTGCATTGTTCATTTCTAGGTGTTGAACCAAAAATTATCTGCTGGAAAGCTTTCTTAATTGACATGATGACTGGTGGTCGAACAATTCCTTCCAATTTCACATTTAAGGTCAGTTTGACAAATATAATCAATAACATAGTGTAACGTTGATAACTAGAGGTGCTGAGATTTGATTGAAAACAATCTTATACTTAGCTTTAGTTAACCTTATATGCCAATTCCATTTCATTGTCTCCATGAAGACAATGCAAATAAATTTTAGCCATCAATTATAAAGTAACTCAAAAGGAGCAATTGCTCCGAATCTTATAACTGCATGGTTGTTTGAAACTCCCTCCTCCATGTTTGAGGGTGGGAAAATGAGAAGAGAATAATAGACCATGCCTAGGACCAACTATGCATATTAATGGGATGAAAATGAGTGATTCGTTCAATTGAATCGAATCTTTTAAAGTAACCAAATCGGTCAACCAACTCCCTTCAAAATGAATCGAATCGACTCCCTTCTTATTTTCTTACGAGCAGTAGTCTGTAGGGTTACTAGTTTCTATTGTAAGGCTACCATATTTTTAGGTTTATCGATTGTTTTGTTGTTGAAAAGTAATTGAATAAGTTCTGAGATATATACAATAGACACCAAAGCATACAATTGATCATAAGAATGTCTCTCCGATCGCCAGTGGGAGCCAACTGATTCGATTCGTTCACGAATTGGTCAATTGACTAATCGGACCATTTGATTCATCAGACCAGTGGTGCGCAAACCGTGCGTCGCGACCCTTCTTGAAAATTTTTGTGGGTCGCCAAATTCAAAGAAATTTATTTGACAAAAAATATAAGGCTTTTCTTCAACAAGTATCAGGTACCAGTAAAATAGTGAAATGAGATAATATTATTTATAAAAGAAGAACTATATTTTTTTACGAAAACAATTGTCTGTATTAGTATATAATACCTATACTTCGGCAACCGGCAGACGAACAGACATAGTGATAAAAGATAATTGTCGATTTGAAATGCCCTTTACCTGCTCTCCGGTGGGATTCATGTGCAACTTGGGTCGGTCTGACGTTTTGCAGTGGCCATCTTTACTACAACTTTTTCAATCTAGGTGTGCACCCCTGATATTTAGTCTTTATACTATGATCACAGATAGGACCATGCAGTTATTTCCTTCTGTACCTCAGTAGTTCGGTTTTGATGCTTCTTACGTTCATTCAAGTGCATTCTGTAATTCTGTTTATATACTGCCTTTGCTAATTTTAAGTAAAATTTGCAATCGGGTATGAACATAACATATTTTTTTTGATATAAGACAGTTCAGTAGTGTGCTCGGAGGGCAATAATAAACAATTAATTAAAAAATCAATATAGGTATTAAAATGTTTATAAAGAAAAAATGTTTTTTTTAAAAATATTTTGTATTATTTTTTTCGTTTTTGATTTTTTTCGACAATCAATTATCTTTAACTGATATTTCGTTGGAAACGCTACAAGGGTAGTTACTATTTTAAAACGTGTAAGGGAACAGTTAGTTCTGTTTCTGGATTACAGATGGTGGCACACTAAACAAAGCCTGCTTTTGCAGTTTAAGTGCAAGTACAAATTTAAGATCATAGTAAGATCAATTTTGAAAAGTAAACGCTAATTGTAATTTTTAAATATATATTTTCTCATCTTTGGAGTAAGTAATGTTAAACATAATATTAAATTACTATAATTAATTTTGTACTTGTTTTGTATTTTTTGAGTAAGTTCCAATATTTGTATGTTATGATTCACTGTAACCTCTGTGTACAATATAGATGTGTGCTCGACTGGCAACACCAGTTGAGATATTTATTTACTTGCCTCGATTACCATGTGTAAATTTTTACTTGAGCGTTGTATTTTTTATTTTAAGCATGTGCAATTGGTATAAAGAAATGTTTCTCTTATAATTAAGTTTTCTTTTCTTTAATTCTCGTCTGAATAAGCTACAAATAAACATGATTTATACAGAGTAATCCCGGACTTTATTTTCTTCCCACGTGGTAGCCGCACGTGATTGAACAAACGCAAAGAAATGAAATATTGTATATTTATAATTTTTTTTTAGTTTTAATTCCCTCAGAATGTATAAATGGCTAAAAATAGGTACCCAACGTCCAGAAGATGAAAAGAATGACAATACAAATGAAAATGATGGACCAACATCCAATGAACTTAGAAAAACTGTGAATGAATCCAATGGTTCTGTTTCTACATAAAAAATATCGAACAAAATGTCCTATCTAATAAAAAATTGAGAAAATATCAAGAGTTCATTAAATATGGATTTGCATATTGCGTTAATGGGTAAGAGCATCCGTTGTGTGTTAATTGCAGGGATAAATTAGCAAATGAAAGTATGAAACCTACTAAATTAAAAAGACATTTAGAACCAAACATAAAGAATTAGCAAATAAATCAGAAACATTAAAAAAACGAGCTGAAAGTATGAAAAATCAATGTATTTTTGAAAAAATACGCAATTTCTGAGAAGGCTTTACGGGCATCCTTAGAAGTTTCATATTTAATAGGAAAAAATTTGAAATCACATACAATTGGAGAACCACTCATTCTTCCTTCAGCAATTAAAATGACTTCAATTATGCATGGAGAAAAATACGATAACGATTTAAAAACGATACCATTATCAAGAGATACCGTTTCTCGCCGAATTTCCGCTATATCACGTAATATAGAATCAGTTCTGTTAAATCGATTACAAAACTCTGTATAAGCTCTACAACTTGACGAAATTACAGACTTTTCTAAAGTGTCTCAATTAATTGTTTAGGTGAGATAGGTTTATGAAGAAGACATATCAGAAGATTTTTTTATATTGTAAAAAATTGGAAGGAAAAACAAATGGAGAGAAAATATTTGAAATTATTAAGATATTTTGAAACAAATGGCCTTACCTGGACACACTGTGTCGCGGTTTGCATTGATGATGCTGCAGCATTAACAGGTAGTAATAAAGGACTAAGAGGGTTAATAAAGAAAATTGCTCCCCATATAGTATTCAACCATTGCATACATAGACAAGCTCTTGTTGCAAAAGACATTGATGAAGAATTGCACAAGATATTACAGGATGTTGTTATTGTAATTAATTACATTAAAAGCAACAGCTCCCTAAACAGTCGTCTCTTGTCAATACTCTGTAATGAGATGGGTTCTGTGTATGAGGCATTATTACTACATATCGAAGTCAAATGGCTCTCACGCGGCAAAATACTGCGACGTATTTTCGATTTGAGAAACGAAGTTTACATTTTTTGGTAGAAAAGAAACATATTGCCAAGTTCATTCATTAATGAAGATTGGCTCGGAAAACTCAGTTACATGGTTGACATTTTCGAAAAACTTAACGATTTGAATTTAAGTCTACAGGGAGAGAATACAAACATTTTAACATCGAGCAGTAAAATTGAAGCTTTTAAGAATAAGCTGATACTTTGGCAAGGAGAATTGGACAAAAACAACACAGACATGTTCCCGTGCTTTTCAGAATTAAATAAAGAAAATAATATAGATTTCTTGATACTTAAAAACACCATTCCCCGTCATATAAAATTGGGAGAAAACTTTTCGAAAAGGTTTGAAAATTTCTAGATAATGAATTAGGTTGGATACGTGATCCATTTTAGTTTGATATTTTTAAATCCAATCTCTTTAAATGAAAAAGAAGTTAATTGATGTTTCAAGCGATGAAACACTGCAAATTCGATTTAAGTCTCTGATTTGCCAGAAATTTTGGTTATCGATTGGAAACGAATATACCGATTTGAAGGAAAAGGCAATTAATATTTTGATTCAGTTTGCATCGACCTACTTATGTGAAACCGGCTTTTCAAAATTAGTTGCCATTAAAACAAAATATCGATCTCGATTGGATCCAGAGGATGACTTACGGCTTGCAATTTCAAATACAGATCCAAACATAGAAACAATCATGAGCTCTTTGCAAGTTCATACCTCACATTGAATTCTTATGTTGTAAGTTTTTTAAAGTATGTATTTTCCATTAAAAAATATTTATACCCATATGCATAAATAAAATCATTGCTTCATAAAATTATGTGTTTTATTCAGACTTCTAATAAGGCACAAACATAAGCGCAAATCCCAAACAGAATTCAACTTTAACTACGTTGATGATTAAAAAAACGTCTATTTCTATCCAGGGGTCGCGACAAAATAGTAAACAAAATTGGGAGCCGGAAATGAAAATAGTTTGCGCACCACTGCATCAGACCATTTGACTCATCGCATCATTTGATTCATCACATCATTTGGGATTCAAATCTTTGAGATTTGGATCTTTGGTAGTTCTTTTGATTCAGTTTGAGAAAACACTTGCGTTTCATTTTTTGCCTTGGTTTTTTTTCTTTTGTTTTTCTTTTCACAATTTCTTCACAAAATGCATGTTTAAAATTGAGTATCACACTGTAATTATGAAAGTTTTTTCTTTATTTCCTGAAATGGACTGCTTCTTTTCGAAAACAAAAATTGTTTTTCATAAAAATAAAGTTGTGCTCATTTATCTTCTAATTTAATTTCGAAAAACTAAAAAAGGGAAATTGACTTATTAGCTTTGAATTTGATTAAAAGTGATGTTGAAATTTTTCTTTTAACATTTTATTCATTTTCCTACTGTAAACATTTCTGTATTTTACACCTTTCTATTTTTTAAAACAATCAAATTACATTTTGCGCAATTATATTTTAAGGTCATTTATATTTACTACATTTAAAATTATTTTCTTCTCTATCTGAATAATTAAAAAATCTCATTCTACATGAGCTTCATATAGAATTTTAGATTTTAATTAATTAAAATGATCATGCAACTAAGTAAACTATTTCAATCATTACACTAATAGCTATAATATTGAAAATGTATTAGTATAGAAAATCATTAAATTAGCATGTTAAACTTTAATTTGAAATTAATATGGATGGATATTAATATTTTATGAATACTCAATAGAAATATTTTGATGTTGTATCCTGTGATCTATAAAGCATAAAACAAATGTATAAAAAACCTAGATATTAAAGCTCCAATGTGTGCTAAATTCAAATTAGGAAAGGCATGAGACCTGAATCTCCAATCTCGAACATAAACAGAACATGTTTCAAAATTACAGATTCAACACATTTTTAGAATTTCAGTGCTGTTTTTTGTCATTATTTTATCAAGGACGAAACTAGGATGGTAGGTAGTTGAAATTACGTTGTACTGCAACCACGCAACGTGTTGGTGACATCCAAATTAGGAATCACAATAAGATTGTTCTAGTTTTCCTAATTTTAATGAATGATAAAGTAAATGAAAAAGAAGGGCTTTTATTGTAATTGTAAAATTGAAAGTTTATAACAATATGAAACAGAATTGCATTTATTCATTAAGTCAATTCTAACAGTTTCAAATTGAAATGAAAATGTTATTTTAAAATTTTAGTTCTAACAACGATTTTCTAATTTTTAATCGTAAGATCAATAGTGAAGGTTATATTTTGCAATTAATTATATTTACTTTAGGATGAGTTTTAAGGAGACTGCACTTATTCAGGCTTTGACCTGTTATGAAGGAAAAATACTGTTTAATTACATTATTTCCTGAAATGGGAAGAGAAACAGAATTAAATCCTTCTGATTTCATGACTTGATTGAAGCTCAAAATTATGTTAATAAAACAAATAATTTTTGAAACTTTTAAAGGTGCAAAATAAAAATACTAATCGATTTATTTATGGACATGTGCTTTCGAAAGAAATCTTGTTCACCTCAAAGTGCTTTGTTCTCGGTTCAGCAGGCTCTAGGTTCAAGTCCTAGTCATGTATGGATGTTCGTAGTGATTCAGATACCACTTTATAAGCAGTACATCCCCAATCTAGTTAAACATTATCGTAGAGCGACAAACCAACTATTGCAGGCGAGCAGTTAGCTCAGTCATAATACAACATTAAGATTGTTATGAATGATAAAGGATCTTAAAAAGAGATTTTTTGAACTGGCTATAATCACGTATAAATTCGATGCTGTAAGATGAAACATGATCGTAGCTGACAATTGTGACTCCTGCATCTTGTTTTATCCCTTCCACAGAAGAGTTAAGACAAATGTTTTTGGTTTTGCTCATTATTTTCAGCAATTGTCAATCATCTCAGTGGCAGATTAGCTAAGATGATCAGCCCAGAAAATGTGATCAATCACAAGCCATAGGCGGGACTTTTAAATGTTAAAAGTAAAACTTTCAACCAAAACAGACCGTTGAAAGCAGAACTATAATTGCTCCTCCAGATAAAGTAAAATTTAAAAAGTGAACAAAAAAGTTTAAAGTGAAGTGCGAATAAAAACACTATCAGCAATTGTCATTTCTCTGAAAGAATGCAATGAAACAAGTCCTCACCCGATGAATGGGAGGAAATGAACGCCTGATAGAAACTCCCCATCCCACAAATGAATTCGAAGACGAGGTTCCCCCAACAAACCAAAGAAATACAACATAGTGTGAAAATTTACCAACAGATGGCACTGTAAGTACCGGAAGGCTAAAGGTGAGTTATTTCTGGTGAGCGAATCTTTTTACTGACTGATTCAAAAAAAATCTATGTGCCCATCATTGCATACTGCCTTATGTAGGCTAGCCTCAATAAGAAGTATGGGGAGAAGAATCGGCTGAGTTCTCATTTTGCATAACTAACTCTAAACGGTACTTGTGTATTAACGGCATGCCAGCGATTAATCGCCAAATCTGTTGGAAGAGGTATAAGACGGAAGAACTGGAACAATCTGGTTATATTCACTGCCAAGTGAACCACAAATACAATTTCATTGATTCTGATTGTTTTGCAAAACTTTTTCGAACCACAGTTCAGTGCGTAGTTGCATTAGATACTCGTGTTTTATTTTCTCTGTTTTTAGGTCGAAGTAAATTTTTACGTACCGCTTGATCGTTACGAAATAATGCTGGAAGAATATTCCCATCCCAATGGATATTTGGGGGCATTTATCGCAAAACAAGAGAAACATTTCTTGTTATAGTCCCCGATCGTAGTGCTACCACATTAATGAATGAAATAAAAAAACACATTAAAGATGGATCGACCATTTTTTCCGACTGTTGGAAGGGGTATAAGTAGGAAGAACTGGAACAATCTGGTTATATTCACTGCTAAGTAAACCACAAATACAATTTCATTGATTCTGAAACTGGCACGCACACATAATATATAACGCATCTGGGGAAGTGAAAAATGGCGAAATAAAAAACATCGAGGAACATCTCGAGTCCCTACCTCGCCAAGTTTATAATGATAATATGTTTGATGCCATCCTAAGGGCAATTGCTAAACATTTTCCGCCCGAAACAAAACATTGGCTTATATTCGCCAATGGCATGTGGTTAATACATAAATACCCTCTAAACAATCTTAGTATGAAACCATTTATGGTTATAAGGATCAGGCATCGTCTTTTTTAGATGAATATCAATGATTTTGAAATAGAAACTGATATCTCACTCAGATTTATATTATAAAGATCTATTTCTTTTTATCACTTAATTTTAATTAATTTTACTAGGATATGCCTGGTTTCTGGGCTTCCATGCACATTATGCCACTGATAACATTTTGCTTTATAAAAATGCTATTTCAAGAAAGCCATTTTAAAACTCAAATGTTTTGTATGCCTTAGGTTCTGGGAAAAATATTTTGCTGTAAAATCAAAATTCAACATCACATAAAATTTCAAAACTCTTTAAATGCAGAAGTGCCTTTCAGTATGTAGTGATTTGTTTACAGGTTGTTTTTTCTTATTGATTATTTTGGCAGTACATGATAGTTTTGTATTTTTAGGTTTATATCTGTAAATATGGTAGCTGTTTTTTATATAATGCTGATATGTAGTCTGTTCAATTTACTGAGTTTTAACTGTTAAATTTTGTTTACTTTACAATTGATTCACGAGGAAAATGTTTTGATTCTGAACTAATAATTACTGCAACTTTCTATTATGCATATCCTAGAGTAATATAAAAATTATACAATAACCCATCAATGTAGTATGTTTCTTGCAGCACAAGCAAGAATACCATAAATAGAAAGGAGCAATATATTGAGGAAAAATTATTAGAAATAAAGCAAATTATGCATTAAATTAAGCAGTTTTTAAAAAATTATTTAAAACAACTTTAGAACAAAATAGATGGTACAACCTTTTAAATTAATCTATATAAATAAGAATGGATTGTTTGTTTGTACATTGAATATTTTCGACCCATTTCAAGTTTTCTATCCATTTTGGGTCTTTCTGATGCAAAATCTGTCTCTTGCTTATTTGGTGTCTGTTTGCCTATATGTGAGTGCCTGTACTACATCCAAATGATTGAATATATTTTCATGAAACTGCATACTGCGAGTTACATTCATTTAGTGACTGAACTTGGTTGCATAAGTCTGTCCATCTTCCCTTCTATGTCTGATTTTGTGTCTGTTTGCACAAATATAACATAAAATTTTTCGAACATATTTTAATGAAGTGTTCTATATTTTATACATTGTATTTTAGTTTAATGGATATGTTATTTTACATTCCTTTGCTTTTGACAGGTTTCATGCTAAAACATCTGAGTAACTACTTAAAATCAACCATAATTTGGTAGTTTTGGAGTAGCTGGAAGGTATATTGAGCATTGCAATTACTTGAATTGTTTTCTGGTGCTGCTGAAATATTAATTATTTTCCAAAACTATTTTTACAGAATTTAAATTCTAATGGTTTATTTATTTCGAGCCTTATTTTTTTCTTTACGAAATATAAAAAAATTCTGAATATTTGGGACATACGATAAAGAGAATAAAACTATACAAAGCAAAATGTTTTAAAATAGGACTGGTAGCTAATATGGCAACCTTGGTATTTTTTAATCGTTTGCTTTTTAAAATTTGTGTCTGTTATATTCCAAGGATCTATTTTGTTGTGAAAAAACTTGATACATTTGTTCCTTTTCGTTCGAAGCTTTTTTAAAATCTGGTCTAAGATGTATTCTTGAATTTGAATATGATGTTTTTTGTTCAATAACTAATGGAAGTAAATAATATGGTTTAATTAGTTTTAAAAACATTTTTAATCATTGTATGATAATTTTGGGAAACACTTTTGTTTTTAAATGACATACAAGTCATTTATATGCATACTCTGAACTTTTCTATGCATTCTCGGTAACATTGGCACTCTAGACTTTTCTTTCTTACTAAAAATTTAAATTCTACAAAAATGTAAAATGTTAAATATGACATTTATTTACATTTGTGAAATTTGGTATTTAACATTTGTGTACCTTTATTATATTGTGATAGTTGTTATATGGGATGAATAGGAATTACAATTTATTAAAGAAAAACGGAAATTTGTTAACCAATTCAACCCAAGTAACGCTGGGTTATTCTGCTAGTACTAAAAATATTTTTGAATTCAAGTTCCTTTTCTTTCCCTTTCAAGTTACTCAAATCTTTTTACCAAATCAGTTTTGAATAACTAAAAACAAGGTGTCACCGTGGCTCAGTGGATTTGCCCACTGCTCTAGCAACTTGTGAGTTGTAGGTGGCATAGGTTCAATTCCTCTGTGGGAGTATTTCTATCTCTTCTGTATCAGTAAAACTTTTTTGTATGTGTATGTATTTACTTGACAGTGCTTGGCACAGCTTTGCCAAATATTGCCTTGGGTCACAAAACCCAACCAACCAGCTAAAGAAATTGTTAGCAGACTTCAAATTCACAGGAAGACAGTTTTTATCACCCTTTTATGAAGGTTTTATCACCCTTGGTATGAATGTTAGTCTGAAATTCTTTTACGTCTATTTTAATTAAACTTTATTTCATCTTGCATTTGTCACTGCTTATCCATTTTTAGGATCTTTTGCAATGAAACCTAAATCAACTAACCATTCGATGATGAGTAAGTGTGATAAAGCAATATAACAAGAGGTTATTTTACTTGTTGACTCATAATTGATTAATGCATGTTATCTTCTATTGTTAATCCTACTGTATATATTGATAGTTTCTTTTATTGATTGATGTTGATGTTTCTTTAGATAGAAGAACATTCTCTTAATACCATTAAGAAAGGAATGAAGCTTGAAGTGGTTGACAAAAATTTAATCTCTGTTGTGCGCTCAGCTATTGTGACAGATGTCGTGGGAGGAAGATTGCACATCAAGTATGCTGAATCTGAAACAGAAGATGAAGGTTTTTGGTGTCATGAACGATCACCTCTGATCCATCCTGTTGGTTGGGCACAGATCATTGGTCATGCACTAAAAGCGCGTGCAGGTAATATTTATTTTGTATTTTTGTAATCTACTTATTTAAACTTAGCTTAACTAACAGTTGAAAACCACTTATTGAAGAAAAATTTCATCTGATTATGAAACCCAATGTCTATATTGTTTAGATTTTGTATTTAATTGCCATTCATCAATCTACAAATAAAACTACTACAGCCAAAGGTTCAAATTTCCTTCAGTCTATCATTTGCTATGCATTAGAAAATAAAATTAGATAAGGCAATTCTTTGATATTGTTTTTAGAGTTAATATTGTTACTAACTAGATTCCACATAATAATCTTGCAAGTGTTTAGTTTGATAAATAATTATCTTTTTTTGGCTTTGAATATTGCATCTGGACCATATATTTACTGTCAGTTCTTAATTAATTGCATTTGTTAGTGTTTGTCAGTGAATTTATTCCTTATTTGGCATTAAATTATAATTTTTATTAGAAGGATTGTTACAAGCTATTCACAGGTCATCAAACAAGTTACATGAAACATTACCTTGCTAAATAATTCTCACATTTTCTTATCTCCCCTGAAGCATGATATATAGTGCAGTGCAGCTCATGGGAGAATTCAGTTGAGTCGCAAGGTTTTGAACAAGTCTATTAGTTAAATTAGGAGACTGATGGAAAAGTAAAAAAAATTGCTCCACAACTAACATGTTTAGTGCAGATTCTGGTTGTAAGTTTATCGTTGGGTGCCAAAAGGGATAGCATTGATAATGAGTTGCCATGGCAATAGCCATTCATGCTTTTTTTCTAAATTAAATTATCTTCGTTTCATTTCCTTATTTTAATTGTTTGATCTATTTGTTTGCAGAATATGCGAGACAGTCTTTGAAAAAAACATTGTATAGAACATTTGCCTCCAATGATGCTACTTGGGATATGTTTTTACCAGTTAGTAATTTATGTTTACTTTATACAATTTTTTGAATGCATAACAATGCCATAAAATTTTGTCGCAAATTTAAATCTTTTACACGAATAAATTTTTGTTAGGTTTATAACCCTGAGAGCAAGTTTCAGTTTAAGGCTGGAATGAAATTAGAAGCTATTGATCCCTTGAATTTGTCTACAATATGTGTTGCAACAGTGACTGAAGTTTTAAGAAACAACTATTTGATGATTGGTATTGATGGAATGATGGCAGCTAATGGTGCAGACTGTTTTTGCTACCATGCATCATCTCCATGCATATTTCCTGTAGGATTTTGTGAGTGTCATGATATAACACTTACTCCTCCTAGAGGTACAATTCTTATTTCCTTTGTTTGATACATTTTAATCTTAATATTTGTCAATGTGTATTTTTAATTGTACGAATCTAGTATCTCTAACCAGTAATAGTGTCATTTAAGTAGAATTCTATGTGGTTTTGGATTTATTCATCACTGATTTTCAATTACACCATTTCATAGTACATCAAGTGATGTTTCAGACTTATATTTATTTCTCTGTGCTTGTTTGAACTAAATGAAATATGTTGGAAGTCATACTTTTTAATTTGAGTTTACTGTTCATGTATCATTATGCTTATAAATGCTTTTTATTAAACTGTGAAGCATAATTTTTAGAAACTTAAACCATATATTTTATGACTTCAAATCATTGTAATGGTATCAAAATGTTTTCCGCATAATTGCAATCTATATATTTCACTTATGCACATGGCACAGAAATCGACACTATTTGTGTATTGGAGAATGGCAACAAATTTTAATAATAATTTTAATTAAATATTAACAATTATATAATATACAGTCACAGAATTTACTCACTAGTTTTGCCACTTGGTTTAAGTATGTTCTATTTGAGCTATGAAGCTGCATAGTTTTGTTAAAGCTACATGGAAGAGCTCGCCAATCTAGTGAAACTTTTCATCAGACTGATTACAGAAGGCAATGAAAAATCAAGTGGATAGAAATCATTTCTGAAAAGAAAATGTCAGTAAATGTGAAAATAGATCCTAGACATTGAAAGGTGCCGAATTGTTTTGATCAAGTGAATGAGGTGCAATTGAAATGAACATTAAAAAACTAATTGTGATATTACAACTAAGGTGTGCTCTACAATTATTAAAATTATGAATTAACAACAGTTAGCAGTTTAAATGCTGCTTTATATCTTTGATTAATCTTATTTCAATAGGAAGTATGAAAAGTGCATATATAAATGTTTATATTCATTACAAATGGATTTAAGTAAAGTCTAAGATGGTGAGTTCATTGTAAATATAACCATTCTCATTAAACTCTTCAGTCTTCTGATGAATGAAGTGAAGGAGATGAATTTAAAATATAAATGAAGATTAAACTGTCGAACAAGTAAATGTAATGCAATTGAAATATATGTTAAGGAGGATGTAAAATGTCTAACACCAGTAAAACAATCAGTATAGAATGGGGTTTCTTTTTGATAAATTTTACAATAATTTGATGCTTTTAAACAGGATATTAGTGTATATTTTCCTTTCAAGTTTTGGTTTAGAAATTTTACTGTGTTGCTAACTGTTACTGGTGCTATACAGCATAGACCAGCTAGTGTGTTACTACTACAATATATGTTTTCTAGTATTATGAAGCAATATATATTTTGTACTTTAGGTTATAAAGGAGAATTTAAGTGGTCTGAGTATTTGAAAAAAACCAAGTCAGCTGCTGCTCCTGTCAACTTATTTCGCACAGTATGTTGATTAGTAGTAATTATTTAGTTAAAAAAATATTCACAAAACACTTGGAAGTTATTCTTAAGTTTCTTAAAGTTTTGTTATCTGAAACTTTTTATCTTAACATGCATAATTTTTATTTCAATGTTTAATGTAAAATATGTTAATGAATGGAATTTTGAAATATGCTCAGGGAAACTTGAAATCACAACACCAAGAAGTTCTTTTGCATGATACTTGCGTACAAGACCTGTTGGATATTAAATAAGACTTGATAATATTTCCAGAACCAAAGAACACATTTATGATGCACAAAATTGCTTTTATGATAATAGAAGTAGGGAATGGTTTCTCATTGATGATGACTCAGGGACACACCCATGATATCAATCTGGAGGGGCTACATTTTTATCATAAGCTCTATTTATGGATGATTTTAAAAATTCTTTGAAATAGAGTGGAGTTTTTGAGTGTATTACTCAGAGATCAGTTTTTGAGTACATGTCCAGTACTCAGTTTTGGAGTGTTTCTCAAGAGACTAGATTTAGAGTGTTTACCCTGAGGCTATTTGTGGATATGTATTGTGGATAGAGACCAGTTTCGGAGTGTCACATAGACTAGTTTTACTCCTAGCCCAGTAGAAGCAGCATTGATTTTATCAAGCCCAGTAACTAAGAAGTCAAGCACTTTTGTTAATGAGCTCAAAGCAATGAATCACTATTAGTTGAATAAGAAGAAAATATTTAAACACCATTATATTCGATTTTTAACGAAGCAAGCAATTAAATAAGAATATTTTTCGTCCTTTATACAGTCTGGGAGGGGCTTAAGTCCCTATAACCCCTTCCATAGGTGCACTCCTGGATGAGCTAACAGCAGGTATCACTGCTTATCTGATGGCCTATAAAATTGCCAGGACTTGTCAACGAGTACTGCAATCATCACACTGACAAGTCACTGTCTTTGATTCATTTTCGACTTTATGTGTGTGAGTACCTTCTTTTTTATCATTTTAAGACCCATCCTCTTCAAGGCCACTTACCCATCCTTCCTCAAACTTCATAAGCTAGTAAAATTCCTAAAAGGCATGAACTTAATTACCCTTCAGGAACAAGTTTTTTTTAAATATGTTTTAGTGTCGTTTTTAGATAGATTTTGCCATATACAGCTAATTTAGGATTGCTACGAAACTTCATTCATCTCTGGCTTAATAGTATGCAAATTTTCAGACAGATCAAGCAAGCAATTCTGTGTTGCAATTTCAATTTTACTGGGCGTTTGATATCCTTATGCAGCTATAATATTGAATCTCTACATCGAAATTTTCAATTGGTTATGTTTGATTCAATTGGTTATACTGCCAGCAAATTCTATTCCAAGTCCAAAGTGTGCACATACTGTATAATTGAGAATGACAGAAGTTTTATATGGGTTATTCCATGTCAAACAGCACAAAAAAGGAATGTTTTCAACCTGATCCCCTCCGATTTTTTTAAAACCTCTAATTTGATGCCCAGGCACATAATGAATAATGTCTTAATGTATATTTAAAAATAAAATACACCTTTTTGTATTTCAGTCAAAGGACAAATTTAATTACCTTGAAACTAGAAAGGTTGTACATTTATCTACAAAATGAGCCCTAATTTAGTCAAAATGAACAATTTGATCCAGATGCTGGTGAGTTAATGATAATAGAATTATGAAAAATTTTTCAGTTTTCTTAAATTTAAAATTAAAATATCAATTAGGAACTATTACAAGTAAGAAGCTAAAGTTTTCCAGAAATTGTTATATGTCGGTGGGCAACAAATTAACTAAGTTTAAAAAATAGGGGGTTGAGGAGTGTGGTTTAACTTGGAATGACCCATATTTATTATATTTGTTTGACCCATATTTTGTTTGCAAATAATTTATTAAAGCTCTTTCTGTATTTGGAAAACAGGACATTCCAGATCATGGTTTTAGAGAAGGCATGTATCTGGAAGCTGTGGATCTTATGGAGCCTCGTTTGATATGCGTGGCATATGTCACAAAGGTTGTAGGAAGACTTTTAAAAGTTCATTTTGAAGGTTGGGAAGATGATTATGATCAGTGGTGTGACTGTGAAAGTCCTGATCTTTTCCCTATTGGTTGGTGTGATGTTTTAGGATATAGACTGGAGCCACCTAGATTAGATGGTTAGTAGATAAAGAAAATACTATTTTCTTAATCATTGCTTGATGTAAATAGTTAAGGTGTAGAAATAATCGAAAATATATATCTAATCAAATTATCTGTAAATCTATAAAATAATCTAATATTCTGAAATATTTACTTGTCAAAATAGTCTCCATAAAAATAATTTCAATTTAAGGAACACAGACTCAGCATTTAAATGATAATTATAAAAAATTTAAGGTAGATGGGTATCTTGCATAACTTAGTGCAAAATGTGAATGCAACTAAACTGTTCTAACAAATTTGTTTCACTAAAACTTGTTTTCTTTTAATAATATCTTGGTGAAATAAATATATTTGAAAGTTTGGTACATGGTTTAGAAATTATTTAAAATGTTTTTGTCAATTTTAGGGTTGGAAGATAAGAAAAAGAAGAAAGTGATTGTGAAGAAAAGTAATTTGTATTTTCTATTTATCTTTAGCTGTTTTCCAAATGCACTGTGTTTAGATTATTGATTTTCATTCTTTATAGGCTAACAAAATGATGGGATTTTTAAAATTCTTTTATATCTAAATATTGTCTCCAAGTTGTAAAAGTTATGATAGTAAAACCTTATAATAGCAACACTTGTGTTAAAAAATTAGTATATTTATGTGTGAAATGTATATTTATGTGTATATGTGAAAAAACGTAATTTACATTTTATATTTATCTCGAGCTGTTTTACAAATGTTCTGTATTTAGACTATTGATTTTCGTTCTTAAAAACTAACAAAATGTGCTCGGATTTTTGTAATTGCTTTATATCCAAATATTGTCTCAGTGTTATAAAAGTTATGATAGTAAAACCTTATAATAGTAACTCTTATGTTAAAAAATTTGCATAGGTACCACCTTTATTTGTATTACTGATTGCATTGATTTCATTGCAACTTAAGACAGTTTGACTATTTTCGTTTGAAAATTTAATGAAATTATTTTTTAATTTTTGAACCCTAAATTGATTTACATTCAATTTGTTATAGCACAATACTGTCTTATTTCAGGAAAACGAAGACAGTGGACCAAAAAACCAGTCAGCAGTGATTCCCCAAATGCTCTTCAAGAACTAGACACATTCAAATCAAATGATGGCCAAGATTCAAAAGGTTTTTTTATAGCTAATCTACCTATTCTTCGTGACTCAGTGGTATGTTCACTGCGCTAGCAACCTGTAGAAAGGGTTCGATTCCTTCCTGGGTGTATTTCTCTCTTTTGTGTTAGTAGAACACTTTCCTTGTGTGTGTCCATTACTTGGTATAGTATATCTTGTTTCTGGCACAACATGGCCCTTGTGCCATAAAACCCCCCAAAATCAAACTACCTATTCTTTGAATTAATGATTCTAAATTTAAGATAACAGTAGATAAGTATAAGGCATGTATATTGCAAATTAGGTCTAATTCTTTGGGAATCTCAAAATTAAAAACTAGTTTTAGTTTGTTTTGTTGCTATGTCAATTTTTGCCTTACACGTACTAATTAGACCCCGGAACCTATGACAGAGTGAATTCCAAACCACTACTAATGTCCATTCCAGTTGCGAGATTCAAACCCAGAGTATTATGAATCAAGGGGAGCACTAATCATTTCTCTACTAAGTCAGGTGAAGTTTTATATATTGAATAAAAAGTGTTTGCTTTTTTTTTTAAATTGTAATAGAATCTTTATCATTAAATGAATTTATTTATTGTTTTTTCTGCTCTTAGGTTATAGCTATTGGTAACATTCAGCAATGTTTTAATTTTGTACATTGAATGTCACTTATTGTAAAAACAGAAGATACTGCTATAAATGAATTTATTTCGTGATAAAGATTTCATTGCCAGTTTTTAAAATAACTTTTACAAATAGATTTGTGGAAGTCATAGTTTATAGTTCTCTTCCCTATAAAGAATCAAGATTGTAAATATTTCTTTTGCAAAATGCAATAACTAAATCGCTTTTGTAATGAATATTTCTTAAATTTTGTTAGAATGCGTAAAAAATTCTATAGCTTTTGCGTTTTTACTTTTTTAAAAATTGTACAAAAGTTTATACAAGTTATTTCTTTTATCATGTCATCATTTTTTTTCTCATTTTTAGATTCTTCGAGAGAAAACAGCATCATTGCAGTTGATGAATCAAGTTCAAATTCTTCCCAAGGTATGAAAATACCATGAAAGCCGACTTAAAAATACTTATTTGCCAAAGCCTACATTTTGTAAAATTGTATACAATCTTCATAATGGAAAATTAACATTCCAATGCAATGTGTTCACTTTCAAAGGTCAAAATTTGCCCAATACATTTTTTAATTAGATGGTTATTTTACTTATACACTTGAGTTATTTTTTGGATTATCTTTTTACTTAACAGTCTCGTATTGTACAAAACTGGTACTTTTATCAGATTAACTAAAATTGTTTTGGTAAATTAATTCCTTTCCTCTGTTTTAGAAAAGAAAAAAACTGGAGCACAGCTTTTGCTCTCTAAAAGTCGACTCACTAGTCAGAAAGGGAAATCAAATTCAAATAAAAAGAACGTTGAAATAACCAGTATGTTTTTCATTTTGAATTATTTTTGTTTTTCAATTCAATATACATTCATGTCCAAAAGGTAAACATAATTCGTAAAATGCGAAAAAATCGAAGTAAATATGGATACAATAGTTCAAAATCACTTGTGGAGAATGTGAAGAAGGTAAAACGATGTTCATATGCGAAACAGCAGTCGACATTCGCAAAGCACAGCCGCACATCAGAATGAGTAAAACGGCCTCGAGTGGCATTGCCAGTTGCTGTGGTACGAAGCGCAGTTGCTGTGGTATGGAGTGTTATTAACAATCAATAAGGACGAAAGATGCCAACTGGACATGTTTGTGAAGGGATTCTGAAGGTGCCTCAGATTGTGATTTCCAGACTGGCTCCAGAGAGGTTTCAAATCACTGGAGATGTTACCTGACGACCAGTACCAGGTTGGCTAAGGGTACAACCGCTCGGCACGACCCATATATATTTGCGCTACGTCAGAGGAATGTTAGTCTCCATGCCAGATGACCAGCAGTTTGCATCCCCGACGTCTACACAGAAACGAGCACGTTTACAGTGGAGTTTGGAGTACAGTGGTCAATGTCATATTCACTGATGAGTCCAGATTTAGTCTGCAAACTGATTCTCGTTGTACCACAATCTGGAGAGAACGTGGAATGCGTTTTCACCAGGGAAGCATCACGGGAAGACACCGTTTTCCTTCAGGGGGAGTCATGGTCTAGGCAGGCATCATGCTGGATGGCCGCACAGACCTAAATCTTTGACATGGGGTCTTCTACCTGTCACAGATAGAGACGAAGTCCTTGAGCCTACCGTTCGCCTGTTTCGAGGTGCTGTTGGTCTTGGTTTCATTTTCATGGATGATAACGCGCCTCCTCACTGTGAAGCCATAGTGGACGCTTTCCTTCAAAGTGAAAATATCCATATCGCATGCAGTGGCCTGCCAACTCTCCTGATCTGAATCCTATAGAGCATTTGGGGGATATGCTCGGAAGACATTGCAGCCCTCCACCACCCACCAAGTTCTGTTCTGGAATTGAAAACTGCTCTCTGTGAGGTTTGGAACTCTGAGCACACAAGTCATCCATACCCTCATCGGGAAATAGTTGTGTACCATGCATAGCTATCAGGTTCCCACACACCGTATTAAACTTCCGCATTGCATTGTTTTAATCATTCTGTTTCACTAAAGTTGTCACTTATATTATGAACCTTTTTCTTTCAACTCTTCTCTTTGGATAATAGAAGTCATTCTTGTTTTGCATTGTTTTCTTCGTCTATAACCATATTACACCAACATACCGCATTTCCTTCCATTCCGATGTAGATTTTCTGAAATATTCACATAAGCAGCAATTATGCTTAACTTTTGGACATGAGTGTATAATGTACAATGCCTCTACTTTTAAAAATTATGCATGAGTAAAATTTTAGTACATTTGTTTATAAAGTTTATATCAAATGATTTTGATTCTTATACTATGTTTTATTGATTTATTTACATATTCTATAAATTTTAGAATTTCTTTTCCTCTTAATATGTTTCGCGTCATATGTAAAGTTATATATTTTAAAGTTTATTTGTTATAATTTTTGAATTTTTATTTACAGCTCCAGCAACAAAAACTAATAAACCTAACTATTCACCAGAAATTATTGTTGATGACCCTTTACCTGGTAATTATTCTAATCTTTATTAAATCTATATTTTAATATAATTTTAATAATTTCATACTTTATTTCTTCAGCAGCATATTATCTATTTACTCAAATGTGGATGTAAATATCATTTATCATTAATCTATTTGTATGGGTAAGTTGAGCTGTAATATTATCTAAATTGGGTGCAGTGAATTCTTAGCATTAAAAATAAAACAGCAAAGTAGGGATTTGACTTTATGTTAGAGCTCCTTAAATTGAATGTTTTCTTTTTGTTGTCATTATATTTTATATCAGAATATTGTTAAAGTATTTATTAACTACTAGCTGTAAAGCCCATTGTGATGACAATGCAACAGGCTCTAGAAATCACTTATTGCTATTCAAGTACTTAGTATCTTGCGGAGTACTAGTAAAGACTATGCTTTGAAACACATACCCTTGATCCCCTTGTTCATGAATAGTTAGTCAACTAACCTTTACGATCCGGCACCCAAATTTCGTTACTTGCGTCTAAGAGCGGCAGATTTCTCTTGACTTCTTCCCCCTACAGAACTTGTGAGAGAGTCGTGAATGAATTTTATGACTGACCACCTAGCTCGCTTTCCTTTCATAGTGTTTGGCATGCTAGAGATATCACTGGCGTGACTTTCTGTATTTCCCGGCATTCACAGAATGATCGACAGGGTAGGGCTTTGAACAAAAGAACCTCTTTAGGGCCAGTCACTGACGACTCGCAAATGGTGATCAATGTCAACGGTCACTAAAAATCACATCTGTACCAAGCTGCTCTAGGAAGGAAAAATCTCACTCTAGGACTATTGTACCGCCCATAGTCTAAAGTTAATAAATCTTAACTTAAAAATACATCTCATTCCTCCGCAATAATCTCAGAAAAACAGAACTCAATTAAACTCGCATCTCAAAATTACATCAATTAAGAATTCTAAATGGAACAAAAAAAAATTGAACATAATACTGCCATTGCTATGTATAGAAAATTGCATACTTATTAATAATTTAATTATGCTATCGCATGTGCGCCTTCACTGTTTTTGTATAAAGATAGCTAGCATTTTATACTATTTTATCATGAATATTATCACCTGCAGTACCTCTTTCCTTACATCTATGTCATGGTTGAATATTTATTGTGTGTGAGCATTTTCTCATGAAAGTGTTTAAATGTAATCAACCAATTATAAAGTGAGGATAAAAGGTGATCCTTGATGTCGCAACTTTTGTCTTTTATCTAGTAGAATATGCTATTAAAATTTTGGAAAATTAAAAATGTGTCGCAAAAGTAATCTTAATTGTTTGTTAGGAGTGATTTTGTTTGATGGGGGCTACAGTTTGTCCCCAAAGCTTTCCTGTTTTTCCAAAATCCGCAGTATTGGTAAGATCCTCAAAAGCAGAATAACAATTGTCAGTTTTACTATTTCTGTGTCTATTTATAGAAAAAAAGAAACTTCGTGGCAAGAAACTTATTTTTGAAGATTCACCAGTTGTGCAAAGACAGAAAACTCGTGTCCAGCATTTGCGTAGAAGTAATATTAGTTTTATCTTTCCATATAGAAAATATTATGTTTTTCTTTATTTTGCTAACTTGAATTGTTTATTGAATATTCTTAATGATACTTTTTGAAATTGACGTGTTGATACTGCAGGCAATCAAAACATGTCCGTCTGCTGATTTCTATCTCCGATATAATTCTTTGGTCTGTGTAGTACTCTCGATTATTGCTTGCTTTTGAAAGAAAACTGGCCATATTTTAATCTATTGAATGAGACAGATAAAATCTTATTGTTGACTGAGAGCAAAACTCATTAACTGACATTGAAAATATTTTACTGTACAGCTACTTAAAGGCTAATCAATAGTTATAAGGTAAAAAGAAATTAAAATATTAGCATTTTGAGAGTTATGTATCATTTAAAACAGATTACAGGATGGCAATTTATTTCTTATGAAAATAAGATTTTTGTATCTTTGAAAAAATGTCTGTTAATGAGTTTCTGCTCTAAGCTGATGATATGCAAGTTTAGATAGTTAAGGTGTAATGAAACTGAATTGTGGGTGTAATTTTCTTAGGAATGAAGATTGGAAAATAATATATAAAAAATGCTTAGGTACCTTAAAAGAAGAGAAGTTTCACATGGCTTCACTGATATTATCTATGTAATAGTAGTGAAGATAATTTAAGGTTTTTATTATATGAATTTGCTTTCATGTTTCTTGTAATATTCACACACCAAGCATTGAAATGTCCGACTGGGTGTTTCTAAATGCCATTTAAAAGCGAGGGGACAGTTAGTTGCATATTAAACAGCTGATCCAATATCATCGCTAATGCAATTGTCTTCATTTAATGTTAAATCTATTAGATGGGAAGGGGTCATGGTTAGTGTAGAACTGTTTGAGGTTGAAGTTGATAAAAATATAGTATAGAAAATGTTTTACAACAATGTGTGGGCTACAATTAACTAAAAGTGTTAAATACTTGGAAACTGTTGAGGCCTATTTATAATAATTTTTATATCCATTTTCTTTAGAAACTAAAACACCTGCTTATGTAACATATGCTGACGACTCTAGCTTGAGTTCCTCTGATGGTAATTCTTTTTAGATTTCTTTTAAAGTTATATTTCTGTATCATTGGTAACAAAATGAGACAATTTCGTTATGTATGATATGTTAAAAGTTAAGTCGTATTTATAAATGTTATGTGTGCAGTTAGCTTTAATGTTTACTTATCTTATTTCTATTTAAATGAACCTAAATTCCTATATTCCATCCTATTTTTATTTAAAGGGTGAAAATAAGCCTAGAAATATATTCAAGACACTTAAATTATGACATGTCTAAACACATATAGTACACGCATATCCAAAAATTAAGGATAATGCAGTCCGATATGAATCCTGTGTCAAGTACCTGCACCAAAGTACCTCAAATGACAAATGAATATTCCACAAGCTATGTAGAATAAAATGAGAGCACTCACATACCTCACGGTACTACTGGGAACTAAAGAAGTGAAAAAAATGGGGTGGGTGGTGGGGGTACTAGGACACAATCATTTAAGTGAATCCATCTTTGTGTTATTAGAGGGAGGGTAATATGTAAATGAATAAAATATTTGCAGTTAGAAGGTGAAGTATAATTTTATTTATCAGAAGCCGATGATAGAAGTAATATTAATGTGACATAGTACTTACATTGATCTTTCTTACAAAGGTTAAATCTATGTGTTGCCCATAGTAGTAGGTTATGTAGAAATACACTTTGTTGTGTGTGTGAACTCATATTGCAGTCTATAAGTTATTTGTTTTGAGTAACATTGACATTACCATTAAGCATAATTGTTGCATTGATATTTGTAATCATTGGGAATGAACATTTATTACTTGATAAACTGCACAATAGTTTCCTTCATAATGTAAAATTCTTATTTGCATCAATAATTGTGGCATTACCATTTCCAGTGTTCATGATCAATTACTTCTCATCACTGCACCCCCACTACCATTATAGATATAGACATAAACCCTCTATCCAGAAAATTTTAAATAATTAGATTATCATTCATAGTTACTAGTTATAAGTATGACAAATCTCGCCATCTTTTGATTGCTAGTTTTCAGAGACCTCAGAAAAACTGGACTGAATTGAAAGATGCATTCACATCACAGAAAAATGCATAGGGGAACACACATTTTAGGTTTTAGTTGCAAAAAGGAAAACATTTTTCTCTTAAGCAACCTAATATGGAATATGTTGACCTCTGACCCTAATAGGCCTCACTGTGCAGGCATGCTTTGGAGAAGGTTGTTCAAGAGTTACTGTGGCAAGAATCCTATTCGTGCATTAGAGCACGTCTTTCCTCTTCAGTGGTCCTTCCTTGGTGGTGTTTAGGCTACAATGGGACATCTGAGAGCATCCCTATTATATAAGCATGATCTATTATATGAGATTAGTTGACATTCTTTGATACAAATTCAGTATTATCCTTAAGTTTTGGACATGTGTGTATTATATTTTCCCTCCATTTTATTTTTCTTATTCAAACACTGAAAATTTCTTCATAAAAATGAGGAATGTTTAATTTTGTTATAAGAACTTTAAAATAATCCTTTTCTTAATTTTCAAAGAATTGAAATGGTTTGTCGATTATGAAGAAATTACCTTGATTGTGTCATCCATTATATCTTGCAAATTAATTTTGTTGAAAGTTAAACAAGTGTTAATTTTCAACATGCACTTTCCATGTGAAGTGGCTATTCAAGTGACTTGTATTTTTTCTGTTTTACTCTTTAAGTTATAATTTTATATACTTGGTGTTTAAATTTTTTGATGTGCTAAAGCTTATCATTTCATTACAATTTAGATGAATAGGAAGATCTGGCTCTCAAAGAAAAATCATTAAACTTTGAAGTCACCAAAGAAAGCAATTCATGTATCATAAATTTTAAAATAAAAGTTGTATTAATTTGTTAATATTTTTATTACTTTGTTCCTCCGACCATGTGCTTATGCAATTTCATAAAACGTGATTTTCTTTTGTATTCATACAACTGTTACAGCTGCTGATTAATTTTGTTTCAACTGTTATTAGTTTTTAGCAATCTAATAAATGATAAGCTTCTAATTAGTTTTCAAATTGCCAATTAAGAAATAACTCTGCATCATAAAGTTGACTTAGAAAACAAACACATTTAATTCAAATACTTTCAATTCATACACACTCTGAATTTTTTGTATCTGAAAATAAATACAAATGTATAAAAGTACGAATAATATTTATATTATATATTATTCCTTGGGAAAATGTGAAAGTAATCTTCAATTATATATTTATGTATGAAAGGCAACCAGATATCTATTTAGAGCATTTTATTTAACCCATATAGGGGACATTCATCACAGGGTAAGAATTGTTTATCTTGAAATATTCATATCCTTACATTTTACATTAATATACATTATTCTCTTCACCTACAAAACATCTACACAAATCTAGATAAGCAATTTTCAACCTCTTTCATCTCACAGCACACAAACAAATTTCTATTTATAAATTCTGTTTTGTTAATTAGACTGCAAAGAAATCAAACACCCAAAAGCCATGGCTCCCTCATTATGAAGCTTAGCATGTGTGACATACAGAGGTAAGAAAATAGTCACAATATCAAATATACAGGACTTGTAGAATTACATCAGAAAGGTCATAAATTGTAAAGGCCCCTTTGATGGCAATATATACCGATATAGGCATAGCATGAAGTCAAAACCCTTATGCTATACTGTAGAAAATTATATCAAGCTTTTTGCAGCTGCTGCACTTGACCTTTTATACTCCTGGTGTGGTGTAACTGATGGCCTATCCCAGACAAGCTGAATAGGAGAAATCTGGGATCTCTGACCAAGGAAAAGTTTCAACAAGGGGCACTCCTGAGAGGGGTGAGCTGGGGGTTATCTAGATGGTAAATAGCCCCTTGGACATATGACATGAAAGGTAAAACAGCTGGATGTATCACTGCTATCAAACTACCTCATAGCACCACTAGAAAGAATCAGCACTCTTAAGTGATGAATCCACACCATTACACTACCAGTTACAATGTTGTGACTCGGCAGTTGCATGGAAAATGTAAACAAGACATGGAAAATGTAAATTAAATTCTTCAAATTTCGTTGTATCAGCAAGACTAATAGTTTTTCACAATCTTGAAATCTTGTGTTTACTTCCATAAGAATGTGGTCTAAAATTTCAAAATATAGCTGTTTATAATTTTGAGAAATTGTTTCTAGTGAAAGAGCGGAATATTCTCATTAAGATTGAACTATTTCTGTGATTTTAAGCGTGTTTTCAGTGTTTTAAAAACGTCCCTTTTACTGCTCAATAGATCACGAGTGTATTTTATTTGAGATACACAATAGTTTAAATCTAGTGATTTTTCTGGAGAATTTCGAATATATCAGTAAAGCCAAAAATTTCACTGAATACAACTGCCAAAAATGTAAATTCAAAATCGTTCATATAATTTAAAAATCCCTTTGTAAGTTGAATTGTTTCGTCTGAATGTTTG
The DNA here is from genome assembly GCA_933210815.1 of Meta bourneti. Lineage (NCBI taxonomy): Eukaryota > Metazoa > Arthropoda > Arachnida > Araneae > Tetragnathidae > Meta > Meta bourneti. The sequence goes on from OW119925.1 coordinate 74,183,102, forward strand.
CTGTTTGTCATAAATTCGAATATTTCTTTTAATTTATTCCAATCTTCAACAATCACATTCACTAATTTCTAATTGGAGGACTATCGAGTTTGTGTTATGATTGATATGCATTTTGCGGAATTTGATGTAAGAGCATAAGATCGCTTCGCCAAGTGAGGAAAAAACGAAGGAAAGCCACTGAGGCTTGCAAAACAAATTCGGCACTTAGAAAATTTAGATAAACTTTGCTGCAATACAAGATTGAAACGATGTGCTAGACAATGGACAAAAACGGCTTGAGCTTTATCCTTGACTTTTTTCTGGAGTCCATTCAAGTGTCCAGACTTTACTGGCCCCATCGCAACATTGTCCTATTAATTTGTGTTGATAATCAAACGGATTCAAAATTTTGTCCAACATTTTATATAACATTTCTGACGTTCTTGTCTTCACTCACCTGGAAACCTAAAAATCGCTCAACTAATACACCTTTACAAATCTTAATGTTAAGGAGCACTGAGAAGTTTGATTTATGTCAGTGGTGGCGTCCACTTGAATAGAAAAGAATTTAGTCCCGTTTATTTCATCTTTGACGTGATCGTTTATATAATCGGAAATACATTCAATCATTTAATTTTGAATAGTTTTGGGGTCATCAGTGAAGACGTTTTTAATCTCTTTGTAATGATTTTTAATTTCTAAAGGAAGTTTGATGTCAAAAATCCTAGTAAATTCCTTGAAATTTCCGCGATTTATGGCCCCGGAATGCCATTTCTTGTTTGCTCAATTATATTACTGCATCAATCACCATAGAAACAGTCTATGCAAACGAACGTTTTCATTGAAATGCACTTTAAAAAGCCTAGCATCCCTCAGGGCATCGGCAATCATGTTCTGATTTTTTAAAACAATTCTTAGCATTAATTCACACTTCAGATGTTCAGCAGAATTATCGTACCTATGTACTGCTCGTGCTTAATAAGTGCGAATCCGTCTTTATTCCAAACAGAATGTTTATTACTAAAAAGCAAGCACGGCTAACAAAATAATATTTTTAAGGTTATACTACTGCATAGCCATTTATACTGAGTAAACCAACACTCTTGAAAACTAATATTGTACGACTTAGCGCTCTTTTTAATTTCTTTTTTAGCCATAGTCGTCAATAAATCCGTTGGACGTGCTTGACGTAATACGTCCCTTTTGTCTTCGTCTTTCCACCGGCTGAACGGAGTTTCCGGTAAATTACACTCCATATCATTAATTGGATTCATTCCGCTGAAAAATCTAAAACAAAATGATTGCTCTATTTCAACGTTTCTCAAACTGCTCCGCGGAGCGCATAGTGCTCCGCAAAATAATTCCCAGTGCTCCGCGAAAAGGTAGGACATGTTTAAAATTAAAAATATTTTTATCAAACATATTTTAAAGTTTAAAATTAAAAATATCTTACGAAAAAAATGGGATAAAAATATTTGAATATTATGACCTTTTGCGCTCTCGGTGTGTAAGAAAAAAAATCGAGTATAAATCATTTATCACCGATCAGGTGAAACATTGACTATAAAAAGGTAGTCGGCATTCAATGTGTCAGTTTCTCGTCTGCCAGTCGACAAAACAAATTTACGTCAAAAAGCAACACAGAACCAGACAACACGGAGCCAGACAGGCTGGACTCACTGTCTCCGGGTTTGCAGAAACAATTAGAAGCTTCGACACCTTTCCAGAATTATCGGGGGGGGGGGTATTTCAATTAACGTCACACTGGAGCAACACAACGGGCTATTGGTGACGGTCCGGGATCAATCCCAAAGGGAAAGATCCGAGGACAACACCACGTAATTTTGAACCACGGTCAGATGACGAGGCAACACCTGAGCTGGCACCCCACTCTCCAAACTTCCACACCACGCCAACGTGAGGACATTTGAGGCCACGACAGATTTAACGTGCACCAGCCCTCTTTGTACACGACGGTGTTTGGCTGGATTCGAACTCGCAACCCTTCGGTTGCAAGTCCGTTACTCTTCCAACCGGGCCACCGCGGCCCTCCAGAATTATCGGAAAATTTTTTATTGCGTATAAAACTGGTGGTTTACTCACTTCTCTAGGGATGGGAAATACTGTTCTTTTCGGCGAACAGTTCTTTTTGATATTCCGTTCTTTTTAAAAGAACTGTTCTTTTGTTCTCAAATGTCTATTCGAAATGTGCAAGCCCTGTTCCTCCTCGTAGACTATGTGGCGCCAGCAGTTTTCCGATTGACAGGGACTGAATTTTGTTGACGTCATCTTTGTTAGTACTTTGTATAGGCGTGCATATATAAAAAAATACAAATGACTCGGAGTCTGTATTGTTATCGGTTGATTGATTTTTTATGGCGCAAGGGGCAAGTCGATTCAAGCTGCGCCAAAAAAACTATCAGTAATTGAGAAAAGAAAATCAGAATTTTTCCATAAATTGGAAAACGTTCTTGCAAATCGAAACGTTTAAATTCTCTCCCCAATGGCAACTAATAATGTCCCACATCCGAACCATCTCAAGTAGTTTCCCAAACAGATATGAGGTGCCTAGGATAAAACAAATACGCAAGCGAAAGTAATATTTTTTAGATTTTAATGTCATTTTTAAGTCAACAAAATGGTCATTTAAGTCAATAAAACGACGGTCCATGATCCATTCTGAAGAGAAAGATCCGAGGACAACACCAGGTAATTTTGAATCACGTTATGCAATAGGGAGTTGCCCTTTATTAAAGATTATAAACAAAAAAAAACGTATACCGGGATTACCACTTGGAAAGTAAAATTGGTTTGAAAAACAGGTTAATATTATATGATCTATCTAAACACGTTTAAAACGTAAAAAATACAAGTCAAAAAATCACTTTCGCTTTTCAACTCATTAGTTTTATGGTGGGATACTTATTTCCGAGATGTCTTTAAAATCGTAATACCTGACTTGAGATCCCTTTTCAACTTATAGAGAGCATGACACCCGATCCGAATTTCCTTTTCACAGTGAAATATGTCCACACATTTGAAATTTTACTTTCCATTTTGTAAAATTTGGTTTTAAAATAAAGTTAAAACCATTGCAAATCCTAAGAACGAGTAGAGGTGACACCGCCAGAGAGAAAGCTGGACAACAAAATCTTGATCAGCAATATCTAAAAAAAATTTTGAATTTGTTTAAAACTAAAAATTCATCATTATGTCATTGCCTAACAATTATAAAATTTCACAATTATTACGCTAATCTTCTCGCAAATTCATCAGACGTCGGGGCTTGGTTCAGTCGAGAACAGTTCCTGGAGCAGTCATCGAGATCATCTCCGCGAACCGTTCATCGAGAACAGAGAACTGTTCTGAGAACGGAGAACAGCTCCGAGATCAGAGAACTGCTCTGAGAACGGAGAACAGCTCCGAGAACGGAGAATAGGGTCGGAACAATTTGAGAGCAGGAATCATTTTCCGAACAGGAAGTAAAAGAGCTCCGAGAACGGACAACAGGGTCGGATCAGTTTGAGAGCAGGAATCGATTCCTTCGGTAAATTTGATTCCTGCTCTCAAACAGGAAGTAGTCTCAGAGCAGGGTGTAGGTTTATGGACAGAGAACGGATGAATGAATCAACAGGAAACAGTGAGTCACGAACTGTAGGATGAACAGCTGTGTTTCGGACTTACCATAATTTAGAATATGCGAAAATTTTTGCGAACTTAGAAAATTCGAGAAAAGGTAACTGCAAAATTCCCACCTGTTTAAAATCGAAGTATAAAAAATTGCAATGTTTCTTTTAACAAAAAGAACCGAGAACAGGTTTTTGTGAAAAGTGGGAACAGGCTGTTCCCGTTCTTTTGAAGAGCAGGTGAAAAAGAACAGTTCGCTCTTTTTTCCCCATCCCTACACTTCTCAAATCAGTTGCATTTTAGTCAACTGATTTGATTTGATTTTTTAGGAATTTGTGCGCTATCCATATTTGGACTCTTCAAGAGGATTTACTTCTCTGCAAGCCATTACCGACTACCACAAGTGGCAGTGAAATATCTATATATTAATACGTGAAGAAAAAACTTTGTACCCCTTTTTAAGCACATTGCGCGCACGGAGGAGTATGAGATTTGGCATAATTTGCCACCACATAAGTTAGTATTGAAAGTTAATTGCATCGTTTTGCTGATCAGAAACTTAAATACAAAGGAAGCATTAGTCAATGGAACAAGAATGCGCATCAAATTTATGCATCGTAATACTATTGATTGCGAAGTTTTAACTGGAACCGCACGCAATAAGGGAATTTTGATTCCACGTATAAATTTAACATATTCCGGAACTATTTTACCATTTAACTTTCAAAGAACTCAATTTCTAATTATACCTGCATTTGCGATGACAATAAATAAGTCTCAAGGACAAACATTCGAAAAAATTGGAATTTTATTGAGGCAGCCAGTTTTTACACATGGTCAATTGTACGTCGCAGCAAGTAGAGTTCGATCATTTGATGGTTTGAGATTTTATATTTCAGAATATAACGGTCAAGGGCATTTAGCAAACGACGAAAGAGTTTTTACAAAAAACATCGTCTACACAGAAGTTTTGAATCATTAAATTCATTGTCGAACTATTTCAAGTTCAATGGACAACATTTATTTTTTTAACCACCCGGTTTTTTTTGTTTCAATAAAAAATATATAAAAAAAATACGAAGCACGTATTCCTTATTTCATTTTTCGGATTTATTTTTTATTTAAATTTTATATAATTTGAAAAAGATAGGCAAATTAACTGTGTAGCCTTGGCGAAACCTGTGGCGAGTATAGCAATAAAAAAAAACCAAGAAAATGTCAAACAACGCGTTATTGTTTTTTAGATATGTCTTAACCAAGCTATACCGCATTTTTCCTATGACGTATTTGTACATGCTCGCAGCTTACGTAATAGAACAAAATTAAAAAAAATTATATGCAATGAATATAGAGGTATACTCGTTGACAAAAGAACCTTATTAACGTTCAAACTTAAAAATTAAATGAATTATGGTCGAATTTCGACCACTGGGCGACCACTAGTTTAAATTATTAGATGAATTTTTCGCGGAGAATAGCATCCTATGGGATAACTGTGTTGATGTGTGCACAGATGGAGCGAAAGCTACGACTGGTAAGGTGTCTGGTGCAATCGCAAAAATAAAAGAAAAAGCCAAGGGTGCAGCAGTAACCACTATGTACTTCACCGACATGCTCTTGCAATGAAGAAAATGCCACCTTTTATAAAAGAAGTGCTGGATGAAACTGTTTAAATAATAAATTTTATAAAATCACGACCTAAGAATACCAGGTTGTTCAAAATCTTATGTGATGACATGGGGAGTCTGCATACGTCTTTACTTCTTCACACAGAAATAAGGTGGCTCTCCCGTGGTAAAAGTTTAATGCGCCTCTTTAAACTAAGGAATGAAGTCAGAATCTTCATGAGTGACAATGATTTTGCTTTGATCGTTGGCTAATGAAATTGGCGTATTTGGCAGGTATTTTTACAAAAGTTAATGATTTATGTCTCTCACTTCAAGGAAAAGCAGTAACTGTTTTTGATGCTACTGATAAAGTGGAAGGATTAAAAAAGAAACTGAAGTATTGGGTAGAGTCAATCAAAAACGGAAGCCTGGATTGTTTTCCGTTAACAAAAGGATTTGGAGAACTCGAATCGGACATTCCTGCGGATATCTTAAACGAATTTGAAGTTCATCTCTTGGGTTTGATTGATACTTTGAACTCTTATTTTCCAAAAGGATTGCATGAAAACATAAAAGAAAAAGTTTGGGTTGTAACACCATACTCTATATCCAAAAAACCATCCTCTCTGACATCACAGGAATATGAATGCTTGCTTGATTTGACATCAGATACAGCGATAAGATCAAAGTTTGAAACTGAGAAATCAATCTAAGATTTTTGGTGTACGCTAAAAGATGAATTTAAAATCCTATCAGATAAAGCGAAACTTATTCTCCTACCCTTCGCAACCACTTATTTATGCGAAACAGGATTCTCCGCATACGCCGCTAAAACAAAATACAGATAACGTCTTAATGCAGAGCAAGATATTCAGTTGCAACTATCCGAAATTCAGCCGGATATAATCTCATTGTGCAAATCAGAACAGCCTCATCCTTCTCATTAAATTTCTGTTTCATGAAAACAAGTAAAAATTTGTAACAAATGTAATAATGCCAAATTAATAAAATAACAAATTGTGGATCTGCAATATTTGCACAGAATTTATTTTCAAATGTTTTTTTTCATGTGTGTGTTTTCCGTCTGCAATGGGAAATTAGTGCAGAAAAAAATTAAACGGTGAAATCTAATGTCCTGCAAGCTTAAATGACGAAACTACCTTGTATCGTCAATGCTATTTTGTCGTTCTATTTATTTACTAAATACAGTATATAGCTGCGAGATAAAATTTAGTGCTCCTCGTTGAATTTCCAATTTCAAAGGTGCTTCTTGACTGCAAAAGTTTGAGAACCTCTGCTCTATTTCATGTAATATTCGGCAGTTTCGGTGCGATTGGCTAGACTTTTGGGCGCTAAAGCTCCCTCTATTAGTTTTCTGTTGTAGCTGCTCGCAACGGGAAACGAGGGACTTCTATTTTTAGATTTCAACTGGCAACCCTAAGAGGAAGGGGAATCGCGTTTCTAACTTTCGTCTTCCTTCGGAGCATACAGTCTAAACGACTTCCAGCTGCTAATGGCGGTGTTGTCATAGCAACCATCTGGCTTACGGAATATGCGCAGCTATTTTTCAGCAAAAACTTCCGTGCTAAGCTTTCGCTGACTACAGTCGTAAACATTGTAAGATATTTTCCGTGTATTCGAATAACGCGCTCTGCGAAATTAAATTCGTTCATATTTGTAAGTACTTTAGTAATTTATAAATCGTAAAAGAAAAAATAAATTTTACGTAGTTTTACGAAATTTTTTATATATACTCGTATATATACATACTGAAAAGAGACTAATTTGTGAAATGTAATTTAAAAAATGTTGGGGAAGTGGCACTTCTCTTCCTTCCCCTGCCACTGGTTTAAGGGGTAATACCTAGTTGTAACTTTCAATAGTAACATTTTCCGGTTGTTCATTATATTGAAAACATTCAGTTAAAATTTTAAGTTGATCCGATCAATATTATCGAAGTTACACGCATACTAGTGGAGATATCTCAGAACGCTTGACAGCTATCTCTGCGTTCTACGATTACCTTTCACTCTATCGGCTATCGTATACAGGTTTCTATTGAATTCCGGTTTGTATAGCATTCAGGTTGGCTATATGTTTGCGCTGGAAAGTCTGTATACCTAAGTTAGGGGTTTAACGGATTTTTCGTTCTCTGCTAACAAATCAGAAAATAGTCAGTTCGAGATAAATTGGAAGCCAAGCCATGCAGTTTTTCATTCGTGTATTTTTGAGTGATCATGGATCGTAAAAAGTGTACTAGAGAACCGAGAAGGCTTATAAATCAAGAGAAAAATGTTTTTAATCAAAAACAGTAGAAACAAGTGAAGGTAGTTTCAGCGCTTCTGCGAAAAAAATTCAAGCAGCAAGAAGAGTTCAGTGTTCCACGAGATACATCGATTGAGTATCGAATTTTAAACTTAATCAACTGATTTGGAAAATCAGTCATTGAGATCATTCCTAGTGGATTAAAAATCTTCGAAATATCAGCATACATCGCAGCTTGCATGTTTAATGAAGGTACCACATCACTCCTTACATTATGAATACAATGGGAGTCTGTTGACTCTAATGCCCATTTGTATGCTGAGACAGCGGATGAAGCGTGTCGCGATCGCTGAAAGAAGTTCGCAAAAGTACCCAAAGGAAAGAATGCTTCGTAGACAACGTCAAATCGAAGTTGTGAGGTTGCAGCTGGGAATAGAGGACTTATATGGGCCTGGAATAGATGATTCAATGTAAGTAGAAAAAAATTGATTTTAATCATGTGTAAACTGTTTTTAAAATTTTAAATGCGTTTTTCTCAAAACCATGTGTTCAAAGTCGGTGATCAAAATATCTTGAGAACCGCTAAACCAATCTTTCCAAAAATTTTATTGTTTTTTCTTAACATAATTTTCTTAAATCGTTTGATTTTTTTCCGATCAATATTATGAATTTTATAAGCGAAGAAATACAATTTTTACATAAAAATGGAAACTTCTGACATTCACCATTTTATGCAAAATCAAAATTTAACTGATTCGTTCGATTAAGTACTAAAAACTTATAAACTAGCTAATTTGTTTTTTTTCAGGTAATCTAGTTCGGAGATATCTTGATCACAGCAAAACGCCTTTTTTAAAAGACCCTCTCGGAGATCTGCTGTAACTAGTGTAAAAGTCGATATCTTTTTACAAACAATTTGTGATAACATCTTCAATATATGCTGCTTCAAATGTAAAAAGTTTCATTTAAATATATACATATGCGTTTTCACAAAAAAATTCGTTAAAAATCGTGTTTTTTTTGCCTTGCAACTAGGTATAACCACTTAAGTTTACTTTTCTCGTTCTTTTCCCGAACAAATATTCAAGTGTGTGTGTTGCTTATCCAAATGATAAATAGTCGACGACAGCGCGATATTCTTTCATCTCTTACATCATTGATCATAATAAGCGGTTATATTTCACATTTCAACTTATTACGAAATGTTGAAGCATCATCTCGTTTGCTGGAAATCGTGGAGGATCTCAGCTGAAATTCCCACAGCTGGAATTTAACAACTGTAAGGTATTACGCGTGGGGAAACCAGGTAGTGTCCAAGGTCATAGCGGAGAAATGTATACGTACTAGGTATTCTGTTACAATGTGGTGCAAGATGATTGTTGAGGAATTTCTATAATGATTGGGATGGTAAAATGATTGCTTTTTCGAATGTGACATCTGCTTATGTATTTAAGACATTATGTTAGTGCCAAATGATACATACGTAAAACGGATTTTGTCTGTTATACTAATTTAATTACGCTAATCGCATTCTTCTATTGAACATTTTAATAGAAAATTTTTCTGCTTAAGATATATAAAGGCTGATCTTACTGGCATTCTTTATCTTTTTTTAATTTTTAAAATTTAGGAAAATTTGAGGCATCGTAAAATAACCATTCTGTTTTACTTTTATGAACTACTCTGTTTTTATGCCTATACACACACACTTGAAATTATAATGTTTATAAGTAAAACACAGATTTTATTTGCTAAGTAAAATGTTTAAACTTGATCATTCTGTGGATTGGATTTTATGGAGCAAGATCCAAAACAGGACCAGCTGTCAAATCATTCTGTGAAATCTATAGTTCGATTCATCAAACCTCTTGTGAAAAATGTAAGAAATAATTTTCTACAATTCTTTTACTGTTGGATACCAAGGGGGGTGGAAGCATCTTTACAAAACTAATTTTTAGATATAGGCATGAATATTACAAAATATTATTGTATGGTATAAATTGTTTAGAATTGCATAAAGCAGCGACTTATGATGTATAAGATGGAGTATTAAAGAAAAATGGTTTCATAAGGAGGACAAGATTTAAAGCATAGTACTTGACTTACTCGATATAATTTTAAAACAAAACCAGAAACTTAGATAACTTACGAATTTTATTGTTTCGGGCTTAATGTTTTTATTTCCCCCCCAAAAAGGACAAAGGAATAAATGCAACATACACTCTTAATAAATTTACTTTAAAGAGGGCAGCTTCTTTATTTTTCATGAATGAAATCTCCACCTTTACTCTGACAAATAAGCTACTTTATAAAACACTTTTCACTATTCACCTGAATCTCATCTCTAAGTGTTTTTTTAAAGGAACCATTTCAAAACAAAGTAAAATTATATTGCACCTATAGTCGACAAAGGAGAGGTATGAAATGGGGACTGACTTTTATAGGTGTCCAGCCAGATTTGGTTAAAAAGAATAAATCATGTATTTTTTTGCACACAAAAACAATACATTGGAAAAAATAGGAAACAAAGTCACAATTTGTAGAAAATTCGCCCTTACAGTCGAATTCTTTTTCTGGATCAATTTTTATTGGATGTCAACTTCATTTTTCATCGTTAACTGTGTTCTCGAAAATTTGCCAATTTGAGTCGAGACATTTTAATTATTCAAATTGATTAATTCTCTGTTTTGCATTTCAAGGCAGTTTTAGGAAAAACAACCAGGAGTCAAAATGAAATGGATTTACAAACTAAAACGCACCACTGGGAATTGAACTTTTATCTATTTATAAACAAGTCAGATACAGTTGATTGGTTGGTTTTTGGGTTTAAGGGCAATATTTGGCCGAGCTGTGCCAAATATAAGGCATACAACGTCACGTAATGGACACATACAAGGAAAGTTTTTACTGACGCATGAAATACACCCAGTGTAAGTTACAGGAATTGAACTGTATCACCTGCAATGTTAGAGACAACTTAATTTCCATAGACGAGAAATATGAGGAGACTGAGTATTGCTATTGATCGATTAGTACTCGCATGACTGCTCTGTGAAAATTGACTTGGCCGATGTGGCATCTTATGGCTTCGTTTGTCGTTATAACATCTTATATTAAGGTAGATGTGTGAATGCGCATTTCTATAGAGTGGTGATAAAAATGGTGAAATCGCCCGTCTACTTCTATGTCGGGTGGACCAATCAGATGATGAACCTGGGAGATGAAAATAGTCTAACGGTCATGTTACTACTAGGTTTGGTCACATTATCCTGGGCACAGAAAAAGGTTACAATTGTTCACTCCACTTTTATACTTTTTCCATGATAATTTCTGTCTAAAGTTGTCCCTTAGATTCTATTGGAATCGGTTTCCAAATCTCATTCAGACTGAGGCAGTGGTATTCCGGTTGAAAGAGTTGCGGAGGGCAACCGGATTACCACTTAGCAACCGGATTAATTTATTAGCAACCGGAGGGTTGCCAGTTCGAAACTAGATCCAACCAAAGACCATGGTGTAAGTGGGGCTAGTGCACGTTGAATGGCGTGGTGCGGAAGTTTGGAGAGTGGGGTGCCAGCTAAGGCGTTGACCTCGTTATCTGACCGTGGTTCAAAATTACTAGGTGTTGTGGCTTTGGATCTTTCCATTCGGGGTTGATCGTGGACCGTCGCCAATAGCGAGTTGTGTTGCTCCAGTGCGACTTTAATTAACTGCCTATCAACTAACTTTAATCAGACAACCTGCATTTTAAGAGTGCCGTAAGATACATGTGAAATATGATTATATAAATATTTGTTTCCCCCCGTTTCACTTTCTGTATATCCTGCATTCAGTTATGTAGAGGGTGACTCGAGACTAGATATCTTGAACTTGAAAGATGATTTAGTACTTGTTTTGATTCCTTGAATACAAATTGTGATAAAACCACATTAAATTTTAAAATGCTTCTGTCGTAAATTTGTTTGGAGTGGGGTGCCAGCTCACGTGTGTCCACGTCACCTGACCGTGGTTCTAAATTACGTGGTGTTGTCCTCGGGTCTTTCCCTTCGGACTGATCGTCGCCAAAAGCCCGTTGTGTTGCTCCAGTGCGATGTTAATTAAAATACCTACATATCGTAAATCGTAATAACAGTTGACTCCTTGGGCTTCAGAGACTGATTTTCCATATGCTACCGCACGATTACTTTCCCGCTCAGAACACGTTTCGCGTTATTGGAGAAACCTATTCCCCTTCTATAAACCTTGCGTTGTCTCCAATGGCTCAATCCATACAGATTCAATGAATTGACATTTATTTAAACAAATGACTTACCACCATAGTTACATACTATTTGCATTTTTATGTCATACCAGTTACGGCAAGGTATCGTATGTGTTCAGGAGCATATATTTTATTCATTACCGGATCTCCATAATCTATGTATAGATGTATTTCACTAACGAACACGGTACAGAAATCGGTGTTATGAATGCTGGCAAATGCGCTACAAACAGATACAAACAATGTAAACTCAGCCGCTACGAGATTAATTCATCAATTTTCCCGCAAATCTGAATGTGTTTATGAGCTCAAAGTTGCATAATTTTGCTAGAGCTGTACGGAGGAGCTCTAGCCGCTCTTATGAAATTCAGTCTGATTACAGGAGGCAATTAGAAATCAGGAAGATAGGTTCGGGCAGAAAATAACATCTGAGCCAGCCTGACAATAGGTCTAGATGTAAAAAAATATCCAATCGTCTTGGAACAAGTGAATGAGGTAGGTATTTTAATTAACGTCGCACTGGAGCAACACAACGGACTATTGGCGACGATCCGGGATCAAACTCGAAGAGAAAGACCGAGGTCAACACCACGTAATTTTGAACCACGGTCAGATGACGAGGCAGGCGAATGAGATGCAATTAAAGTGGACGTTCAGAAGCCGAGATTGTGGTAGTCCCATGACTGAGGTGTGAACTTTTACCATGCATGTTATTGGGAATAAGAATTAACACCAGTAAAAGTGAATGGAGATGGTGTTATATATTTTTGTCGCGGCCTCAAATGTCCTCACGTTGACTTGGTGTGGGGAGTGGGGTGCCAGCTCCAATCCTCCTCGACCTCGTCATCTGACCGTGGTTCGAAATTACGTGGTGTTGTCTTCGGATTTTTCCCATCGGGATCGATCCCGGACCGTCGCCAATAACCCCCAGTGGTGCTCCAGTGCGACGTTAATTAACTACCTACCTACTTATATATTTTTTGTTAATTTAATTTCATTATGAAATGCATTTATGTGAAATATGAATGCTATATTCATTATAAATAGATTAAAACAAGGTATGAAATGTGAGCAACGTTACTTTACCATCAATAGATTTAAGCAATTAAGAAAGTTTATAGCGCAGATGGTATGCACGGGTCTGCTAGGTTTAATAATTCTGCATGGTACTGTAATAAAGAATTTGTCTTACATTAGTTAATGATAATATTGTATTATGTTTAGTTATTTTTTTTATTTTTGCAGAAGGTAGTAGTTAATTAACGCCGCACTGAAGCAACACAACTGGCTATTGGTGACGGTCCGGGATCAATCCCCAAGGGGAAGACCGAGGGCAATAACAAGTAATTTTGTACCTCGGTCTGATGACGAGGTAACACCTGAGCCGGCACCCCACTCTCCAAACTTAACACCATGCCAACATGAGGACATCTGAGGCCGCGACAGATTTAATGTGCACCAACCCCCGTGTACACGACAGTCTTTTCTGGACCGAGTTTCGAACTAGCAACCATCCCTTAGCTAATCCGTTGCTCTTTCAACTGGGCTACCGCGGCTCTTATTACAGAAGGAAAACTTAGGTATAGGGGCTTAGCTTTACGACCATTGTGTTAAGTATAAAGTTTTTCTCTGCTGATAACGATAAAGAATGATAGTGCATCTGTATTAAAAGTAATCACAGTTATTTGAAATATATTGTGTTATTTTTGAATCCAAAATTATAATATCGAAAATTTCAAAGCTAACATTTTATTAAATATTGACTAAACTTTGTTACGTTGATTATTTATTTAGAAAGTTAATGAAACAGAGTGGTTTTTAAAGTGGCCTAATAATGGAATTACCATTTTAATAGAATTTATGTTCAAATTTTAAAGTATTACACTGGAACCTTGATTATCCGAGGTTACGTGAACCTATGCAACCTCGGATAACCAGACGGGCGTAGTAACACAAAGCAGCCTATACGAAATAGAAAAAAATTAATATCTCCTGACAGATTCATAAAGCAAGGAAACTCGGTATCAAATTCGGCTCGCATAACAAGTACACTCAGATAATCGGAGCTCGGATAACCAAGGTTCTACTGTATTTTGAGATGGAGCGGAGAGAAAAGTGATGGAGGCAATGGGTGAATAAATCAATAAATTCATTTGTAACTTTTCCTATTCTCCGAACTTCAAATTAGGGAATATACCATATAAAATTTTCAGGAGTGGTTAGAGAATGCCTGTTTCTATTGGTAAATCTGCTTGGAATAATAGAAAATATTACAGCTACCACTTTTCAAAGAGGGAATGCTTTCACTGGAATACATCCCATCCTTATTCACAATGACAAGTACAAAGTTCAAAACAATAGCTAATTTTACGATTTTTCCGACGCAATAAATATCCTTTTAACGATTCCAACTATAAGGCATGCCGTTAAAGTCAAGATATTTTCTGTGTCGAAGTATTTGACGGTGACAGATTTTCTGATACATTTACTAAAACTCATTACACTCCTTTAATTTAAGGGTCGCGGTAGCCTAGTTGGAAGAGTCGCGTTTAGCAACCAGAAGATTGCGAATTCTAAACTCGACCCAACCAATGACCGTCGTAAACGTAGCGGGCTGGAGCACTTTAAATCTGTCGTGACCTCATGTTCTCACGGTGGCGTGGTGTTCAAGTTTATAGAGTAAAAGAGAGTTTATAGAGTTTAAAGAGAGGCGTAAAAGGACATCGTCCTGCAGACATTACAGCTATCCAAACAGCTGGGACAAAGCAACTCTCAGACATACCATACTTTCCAGAACTGTTTCAAGGAACCTTCAGAAACGCTGGAAGCTCTGTAGTGATTCCTATGGTAGGTATTTTAAAGGAAACCAGCAATAATATCAAATCCACTTTTTCCAGTACCTTCTTCAAATGTGCACGCCGTGGCCATTTTGTAGTTTTTATGAAAGATTCACTGATTGAGAGGTAAATTAACCAGAAACTAATTAAATAACTATAAATTAAGGTTTATTTAGATTGGTTACATATTACAGAAAGGTTTTAAATGGATGGACCGGGTAATTTAAACTTAAGAATTAATTAACAGATAAACTATTGTCCAAGCAAAGCGCCCTCACAAGGCTCACCTCTGGTCGCACTCTTCTAAAAAACTCATTGGTTCTTCGACAGCTTTCGATGAAAGTTCTTTGGGACCGGACTGTACAATTGCTGATATGATTCTTTTCATATTTTTTCTATCAACAGTCCTAGAAGTTTTTAGACATTGACTGTATTAATATAACGATAATATTCGTATAATATTGGTCTGTATAATCAAAATAAATTACAGATAATACACACGAAACAACTGTTTTTACGCTTCAACATCTCAATATTATTTGTTTACTTATTTAATTTTTGTTTCTCTACAGAAAAACATCCTATTACAGAGAAAAAAAATATGACCCAAAAATGCAAAAAAAGTCACACGAACACAGTTAGATAAGAGATAAAACACTTCATTGAAGCAGATTATTTATTGAATTGAAACCAATAAAAAATATATCAACCTCCGAGAAAGAATTATACGTTTAACTCTTAGAATTATACATATATTTGCAACAAAATTGTTACATACATTCTTTTTAAAGGTACAACAAAAAATAATTTACAATTTCTGGTGGTTTAACTGAGGATGTTAAAATCAATACAAGAAACTAAAAAGGGCCGAATCAATCATTCTTATAAATTGATACTTTATAGTCTTACTTGTAATAAAGAGACACTGAGCAGTCTCATAACCTGGTTAAGGGCAACGGGGTCAAATAAAAAAGGACACTTGATTATATTTTTGAAGGAGGGGAGAGATTCTAGAATTATTTTGAGTGTCCACTCCATACAACGTAGCTTATGAAAAATAGAAACTAAAATTCTGAATCATTTTTCAAATACACTGGTGTACAAAATTATATATATATGTGTACAAAGCATATTTTGTCTAATTTCTCGAAAAGTACTGAACGAAAGGTAAAACTAATGCTTCCAAACAAAGATGCAAATCTTTAGTGTTGAATACGTAAGCGTACACGTGCGTGTGGGCGATGCATTTAGAGGAACAGGCTTTCTAGGAGCATGTTACTATTTCCGGGCTCCGTTCACACGCACACCTCGGCAAATTTCGTGGTGTTTTTTTGCAACATTCGGTGAAATTCAAAAGCAAACAGTTAAAATGAGTAACCACTAACGTTTGGATGATGGAATGAGGTGGCGAATCATCGGGAGACTGGAAAAAGGGTGAAGGGTCTCAAGTGCAGATTGTTAGACTTGAATGTAACGCCCAGAGAGCGTCGTGTCCAACTTATGAAAACAGTTCAAGGATACCGGATCCTTAGAGAGAAAGCGTGGGCAAAGTCGTCCAAGAGTCACGACGGCCAATGAAGATCGATATTTGTCGATTACAGCTAGGCGTAACAGGAGTGCAACAGTTTCTCAGCTTTCTCATGACCTTCATGCGGCCACAGGAAGCAGTGTTTCAATTACTGTTTCCAGAAGGCTACATGAGAGAGGCCTGTTTGCAAGAATACCTGATGTTTACGTCCCGCTCACTTCTGCGCACAGGAAAGCCCATTTAGCATGGTGCAGAGAACATCGTCTTTGGACCAGGGATCAGTGGGGGGCCGTTCTATTCATTGGAGTCCCGGTTCAGCATAATCCCAAACTTCTCAGCGTAGGTTCCTCTGGAGAGAACCAGGGACTGTCTTCCGCTACCGCTTTCTCAGTGGTGCAGTTGGCCCTGATTTCATTTTTATGGACGACAGCGCTCGTCCACATTGGGCTCATCTGGTTGACGAATATCTGGAAAGTGAAGACATTCGCCGGATGGATTGGGCAGCCAGATCTCCAGACCTAAACCCTATCTAGCATTCTGAGACGCTCTTGGGAGGGCAATTGCAACTCGCCTTCCCCCTCCCAGAACCATCCAAGACCCGAAAACAGCGTTGCTGGAGGAGTGGGACCGATTGCCACAAGGACTCATAAACTGCCTCATTTCCAGTATGAATTCACGTTGTGAGAGCTGTATAACTGTAAGAGGTGACCATAACCCCTATTAACCCATTTTTTGTGTTGATATCGTAACTTCTGTTTTCGACCTTCCTGCGGTGATGAGTCACGTTCGATCGTGCGTGTGTACAATAACTGTTGTATGGTTATTTTGTTTGTATTATTTCAACCTATATACATAACTAATTTCATTAAAATATGTCCAGTAGTACTGGAGATAATCGCTTTAAAGTGAAAATTACCTTAATTTTGAACACCAGTGTATATGCGATAGTTTGTAAGGAACATATTACAAAACTCGAATGCATTCTGAATTGCTTAGAATCGCGAAACACCATTATAATTTGCTTTGAAAACTAGGCTCTGGTTCTATGCCTGTACAGTGTACACACATACATTTGAAATTGTAATGTTTGTAAGTAAAGTGCAGATTTTAATATTACAAAAATTACTGCGTTACATGAATTGTTTAGAATTGCGTAAAGCAGCGAATTATGATGTACTACAAGGTGCAGTACTAAAGAAAGAATTTCATAAGGAGGGCAAGGCTTAAAGTATTGATTACACTTGGCTTCCTCGATCTAATTTCAAAAACAGAAATTCAGAGATAACATACGAATTTTATTGTGTCGTGTTTTATATGTTTTTATTTCTCCCACCAAAAGGACATAACATACACACGTATTTATAAATTAAACATTAAAGAATGCCGTCTTTTTATCTCTTTCATGAATGAAATCTCCACCTTTACTCTGAAAAATAAGCCTTTATGATACACTATTTACCTGAATCTGTTATTTATTTGATGAATCTCTAATCTCTTACTAAGCGTTTTTTAAAGAAAGCACCTCAAAACAAAGTAATAAAATTATATTGCATCAATAGGTCGACAACGGAGAGGAATGAAAAGGAGACTGACTTTTACAGATCTCGAAACTTCTAGCCAGACTTGTTCAATGTTAATATATGCATATCGTCACTTAGAGAAGAAACTCTACTGACAAAACGTTTATTTTTACTGTACAGACGTTTAATGACTAATTAGTTTTAGATATAAAAAAATAAGAATTTTAAGTATTTTGATAGTGTTACATATTTTACACAGATTTCAAGAGGACAATGTATTTTTCACCATGAGAAACAATCATTTCGTCGACTTAGAGTAGAAACTAATTGACTGACATTTTTTTCGGAGACACCAAACACTTACTTTTAAGATAAAGAGAAATGCATAATCATATTGCAATCTGTTTAAAAGATATATTATACTATCAAAATGCTTATCTTTTTCATTTTTTCACTTAAAAACGAATAGTTAGTCCAAACAGCTGCACAATAAAAATAAATTTTTGTTAATCAATGTGTTTCTGCTCTAAGCCGTTGAACAATGTCAGCCAATAAGTTTCTGCTCAAAGCCGATGATATATATGTAAATAGGAACGAAACGCATTATTTTTTTGCACAAAAAGCAGTAAATTGCAGAAAAAGAACTGTTTTGTGTGCATACTCCACACATACACACAATCGGAGCTTACGATAGATAAAAACTAGAATTACGAATAATTTTCAAACAGGAAAGATTTTCAAAGTAAACAAATCAGACTACAGACGGTGATTTTACTTCCTTTCACACACATGCTCCCACATGACACAACTATCCAAATTAGTTTAAAATGTAATTTATAGCCGTTTTGAGACGTTAAATCTAATTGGCGTCAATTAACTATCATAATCGGAATTCATTCTTTCGAATTTCTATTGACGACGTACTGAAATCGTAATACAAAAAAAAGCCATGTGACGTCACATTCGGAATGCACACTGGAAGCACCGTCCAACCACGAAAACACTACCATCTCACCTACTATTCAAACTGTTTTTTAAAGCGAAATGTATTAAGATATTAGCAGTATATCTAAGAATCACACCTTCATTTTATAAATCCTTCACTCTTAAATGAGACTGCAAACAAAGGAATTCTACGGTGTAATCAAGATTTTTAAAAACAAAAATATTACCATGTTTTTTAAATGTGAAAATTATTTTTGAAATCAAATTTCAGTATCAAGACATTCTTGCAAATTGCACTTTTGATCCAAAGAGAAAAAAGAGCAAGGTTTGAATCCTTGTTGTTTTCACCCTCTACATAGCCAGACGCAAGCAAAAACTCAACATTCAGAGGTTTCTTGAATAAAGCAAAGGAGACAACACAAAAAATTTCCCCACAGATGGATGTTTTTATTTTATACGAAGCAGAATATTACTTACGAAAAGCTAAAGATGAAAATGTGCTTTGGTAACGAGACTCTTTCTGAATCAAAATATTCAGTTGATCCCATCTGACTCCATAAAAGTACTGTCTTTATACGACTGCTTTAAAATTTTTTTAGAATATTCTTTCTTGTAAATAGAATTTTGCTACAACAGCAGATTGTCGCCATTCTTACAAAACCAAATTATGCAAACAGCCCAATTACTAAAACGCAGACGATAATATTATACTCTTAATAGTTATTTCGAGCAGTAACAGAAACTCATAATTAATGCTGAGCGTAGGTTTTTCCGTCAGCATTTCCTCTAACGATCGCTTCCAGGTAAGCAGATGTAAATTAGAATGACTGATCATTTGAGACGTGCGGACCCTAAATAGAACGACTCGTTTGTCCAAAATGTCAACGACCGCAGGGAACTGAGATTACTCTTTTTTCGGGAATAAAATGCAATATCTCACATTGAACAAGGTCGTCTGTGAGTGTTAAAACGTGTTTTAAATATTCGCAACAGACCTTGGTACCACTGCAAAGCGAGTTGGTACTTTTTGGTACTTCCCAATCTATTCCTCTCGTCGAGAATAGTAAACGTATATTCTTTCTTTCATTGCTCGGAACCAGACGGAGAGGTTTTACAAAGAAAGGAGCAATTAATCCATTTGAAACGAGGAAATATTAACCAGAAATTTTTTTAATTCGAATTTAAACAATATTTCTCATGAACGTATTTGGGTGTTTAATAGTTCTTGAACGTTTTGGTACTTCTCTAATATAATATACATAGGTTGCTTTAATACATGTAAATGATTATAAAGCTTTTACAATGATGACATAAATGCCTGAACATTTATATACAGTGAATAAAAAAAGTTTCCCTATGCACTTACTATTTGCAATAAATGACTTTATTATTTGCAGAAAATAAGTATTGAAATGAAAGAATAGAAAAACAGAGGAGCATAATTGCATAGGAAGTATCTATAGCATTTAAACAAAATTCACAATAACACAAAAATGTGTTAAATAAAAAGCAAAAAAATGCTATTATTACTCCCATGTTTCTCTCTCATTATTTAGTGATCAGTTGAACCTCCCTTTGCTGTAATTATCTCTCTTCGATTTTAAGGCATGAAACCTACAAGTTTTTTCCTGTTGTTTGTGGAGTAATTTTGTTCCAGATGTCCAGAATGTGGCACTTTTTCAGTTTATCGTTGCTGCTAGTATCGTAATTTTTGAGTTCACGATCGATTTCTTTCCTTAAGCGTTCTATGGGGACTCAGGAGACTGGTGGTGTGTGAAGTTGCTGCGACACATGGTAAAGGCACCATTCGTTACAGATCCTTGCAATGTGTTTTGAATCGTTGTCTAGTTGGAAGATTAAATGTTCTTCAAGAGACTGTTTCGTAACACTAGCAAAGACATTTTGTTTCAAAATGTCTAGGTACACATATCTATCCATGTTACCTTCAACAAAACACAAATTACTCACACTGGAAGAACTAATACAACCCCACACTATTACACAACCGTGTTTTACAGTCCACATAAATTTTACGTTTGCATTTGCTGGTTTGGTTTTCTTCACATCATAACCACTCGTATATCTGAACCGTAGAGACAAAATTTTCATTCACCGCTGAAAAGTACAGAATCCCCAAAAGTTAAGGGCTTACTTACATGCTTCTTTTCAAACTCAAGACGCTTTCTTTTGTAAAGTTTGCTAATGAATGGCTTCTTACGTGCCGCACGCCCATTGTAGCCAAATTTTTTTATCATATTCCTTACAACCTCAGGTGATATTTCAAGATTGTAATCAGTTTTCAACAAGGACGCATGTTTTGATGCATTAATTCACGAATTATCACAAACCATTCGTAGAACATTTCTCATGTGTATACGGCTCAACTTTTGAGCGAACCATCCAGATCGGTTCCTATTTTCCAATTTTTACCTCATTATATCTTTCATGGTATATTGATACGTAAATTTAGATTTTTTTACTATTTCATTTCTTACAATATTTTCCTCATTATAAACCGTCATTTCTCAACTTTATCACCAACTCGCGAATGGCTTCGGAACTTCCATTTTCGGCAATCCACTGGAGTGAAAATTGTTTGAAATGATTACGTATACTATTCTGAAGTTCTTATTGGTAATTATTCGATATCTTATTATCTATTCTTATTCGATAATTGAATGCGAAACAGCTAAACTGTACGTCACAATCAATTTGCATAGAGCGTAGGGAGAATTTTTTTGCCTTTCATTTTGCTTATTTTTCTCAATGCTTTGATTAATTACTTTTTATTTGTGAAAATTAAGGAATTTTTGTTGCTAACACACTCTCTAGTGTGATATTAGTTTCTTGTGCAGTTTCTTAATCTGTGGTGAGAATTTTTTAGAAATTATAATAATATATTCGCCGTTTTCATTTCCGAACAGAAACTTATTTTATTCACTGTATATTTTAGGGTTTTATCTTCTCTGGTTTTTATTCACTTTGACCCAAGTTGAACTTTGATTTGCTTTTAATCAGCCAATTAAATTGATATGGAGTGACACAAATTGGAACATGAAGATGCATTAACATACATGGATGCCGATTTATTACTTTTGTTTTTGACATTATGCGTTGTTAAACCATTAAATCTAAAGCATTTTTCTGAAATGCAAACTTAAAATATCAAGTGATCCTCCAATTTATGAACTGATTCATAAAGAAATGTCCAGAATTACAATGTATATTTTTAATTATACACAGCAATTATTTAATCTCTAATGATAGTGGAGTTTTAAATTAAGAATATCAGAGAATACTATAGCCTTAAAAGAAAATTCAATGGTAATCTATGAGATTTCAGATTTACCGCTTTATAAATTGACAAAAAATGACACATTTTACTGTACGTGGTTTATTCAATAATCCCATTGGCAGAATAAACCCAAGAAATTTGTCGAATTATTGAACATATCACACCCTTAGAGAATGACAAAACATGCTAATTTTTATTAGTACTTAATTCCAAATTCTAATTGCATTGAATTGCGGAGTAGATATTACCATTTCGAATTGCTTTTGTGATTAAACGACTTGCCTCACCGGAAATATTGTTTCAGACGTGCCACCTGTTAACTTGAATGTGACTTTCGACACTATTTTCAAGGAGTGACACTGATATGAACATGAAGACGATACATTAGCATACACGGATGACAATTTATTACTCTTGTTTGTGACAATATACGTTGTTAACCATTGAATCTAAACATTTTCATGAAATGTAAATTTAAATGATTTAGTTATACACAACGAAAATGAGGTATTCATAGTCAGGTGCGTTAATTTTTACATTCGCATGCTTGAGAATGTTTTGTACAAAGAAGTACACAAACAGTTAAATATTGAACATAATTTTATGTAGGAATTTTTTTTGCAAACGATCTACTCAATTCTAAAGTTAGTCAGCTAGAAACAATTTCTTTTCGTAGTATAAAGCATTACCTAAGCATCATTCTTATTTCGAATTGCCAACATCTCAGGCTACAGTCCGGCTCTCGCGAGAAGGCAGTTGGATCACGTGATTTTGAACGATTCTATTGAAATAGGGATTGGTCGAAACGTAAGCAAATCATTTCCTCAATTGGCGTCTTTAGCTCTGATTCTGTCTCTAAGTTTATCGTTCTATTCTTGAGTTGGCGAGGTATAAATCATCTATGACAATCGGAGCAATTTCTTTGGCTTCAGCGTATGGCAGTCTTTATCCGAGACACTCTTTCACACCTATTTAGAAATCAACTGATACATGGTCGGCAGCCTTCTCGCCGGAGCTGCACTATAATACCGGATTAATTCCTTCCAAATTAGCGACTGAACAAGGAAACACATGATATCGTGATACCACACACACGCATTCTATTGTTGAATGTGACCATTCTGTTAGCAAATTTAATACGCAGCCGAGACTAAGACAATTTAGACATAAAACTTAGGCTATGCTTACACTCCGGCCGGAACGGATGTGACAAGAATAGAAAAACAATGAATGATTGAACATACAAAGGTTTTGGTTTATGGACGGGTTCCGCTTTATGGTGGTATAACCATCGTGTAATGAAAATTGACCACAGAACAAACTATACCAATCTTAATGTTGTTCAACGTATATTTATTGTATTTCTTAGATATTTTGAAAATTACAAGTACGAAATATGCAATTTCCCCCCCTTCCAATATCAGCATACGGATCATATGATCCTTCAAGCACTAATTGGCAGTCTCTTGGTTACCTCAAGTAGGACAGACAAATATTTAAGATATTTTGACGATATTCGCATAGCTACCCGAATAAAACGCTCAGATGTCTCAATGACATACTACCTTTTTCTCCCAGTCATATTTACGATTGTGTGCAGTGCGAATGAGACGAAGAGCTTAATTAGTGAACAATGGATCTCAATTAGTGAATAATGAATATGTGGTAAACATGTGTTAGTACATCGCGCAGTGAACGGAAACTGGTATGGAGCAGGACAGCTGGGAGGAAAGATTAATGAGAAATATGGCTTTTAATATGGAAGCTGCGAGATATTTTTCATTTTTGCCAAAAGTATGGTTTTACAGAACATTAACCTGCCCATTTACCTTCGTCGATGAGGTATCTCGTCTATCAGGCCCTGATCAATTTTGCTAATGACGAGATATCTCGTCATCAACATATTGCCGATTTTTTTTAAGATGGTGAGATCAAGAGTTAGTTATTTATTATTTTATTGGTAAGATCTGGTTAGTTTTTTTCTTTTGACGAGATATCTTGTTCATCAATATCTCGACGGTTTTGCTAATGACGAGGGATACCTTGTCGAGGCAACTACCAGGAAGGTTAAGTTACCCCGTTACTTTTCATCGACAGAAATAATTTTCCACGGCGTGACACAAATCAATGTTTCTCATTATTAAGATCACTTGTATTTTACCGTCTCAAGATTTATTTAATCGCTACGTAATAAGCATTTCAAATAACTATTGTAAAATATTTTTTTAAAGTTTGTTTAAAACTCATCAACCAATATTTTTTTATTATGTAGATAAGTTTTATTTACCTCAAGACTTAATCATTATGTAATAGTTTTTAATTATTGCGACAAACATATTTTTAAAAAGTTTGCTTAAAACTCAAAAATGTTTTTACAATAGTTTTCCATTCTGTTTTGTAAGCAACTCTATAATGGTGACAGTCATGTAGCGCCGCCAGGATTCCATTTCAAGGGCAGCTAGAAATACAATTATTTTTGTCGAATTAATGTCAGGGTCTTATTAGATTCGCCAAGTTTCACTAGAAGTCGTATCTTTTTTTAGGATTTCCAGACTATTTTAAAGTTGGTTTTTCTTATAATAAATAAACATAAATGAAGCACCTCGGTTGATCAGACAACAGAAATCTTTCTTCAGTAGATGTGTTCGACAAATATTTTTGTAATGGTAATTATATAACATTAATAAAATATTCAAATCCTGTTTGCCAAATTCATTTTCTTTTCTTTTTATTACTTTTCAACCGAGATACGAGAAGTAAATACAAGTGAATTATATCAGTGGAAGAAAAACATTCGTTATCTTCCTACTTTCATATACGATAAATGTAATAGAATATTAATTTATTGTTATTTTACTTAAGAAATGCAACAAAAATATTTGTTACATCCATCATATTTTATCTGTAAAAAGATAAAAATAAGAAACCAACAACTTTTTGGGGGAGGGGGACGAGGCTAGAATCGCCAGAAGTCCCCGTTCTAGCTACGTTACTTGTGACAGTTTATTGATAAATAAATGCTGATAAAATGTATGTGGATAAAAGGTTCAGGTCTCAGTCATGTCAAGCCACCTCGGGAAGGTTAAGGAAAAATTTGCCTTTCAGTGGATTCCAAGTCATTGCGGTTATATATGTCAATGAACAGGCGGACCAAGTGGCTAAAGATAGAGCTCAGTTGCTCCTTAAATCCCCTTTACCTCTACCTCACATTAAGAGGCTTATATGCTCCGTCTATAAAGACTAATAGATTTTCAATCTACAAAGAGAATCACGGGAAAGAACTGAAATGTTTTATTGAGGAATAAAGCTCGTATCCCAGGTTCCTTGCCCAGAGCTGTAGGAGTAGCTTGCCTTCGACTTCTTACTGGACATGACTACCTACAAAGACACTTACACAGTATTGGAGTAACGATCAGCTATATGTCCCCTTTGAGACCTGGACTAAATGTCTTCAGATTATCTCAAGAACTGCCCTAAAATTCCTGACAATAAAATTACAAACACTGTAGATAGTGCTTTTAAGCCACATTGGTTCACTTCCGAAATCTGTTGGACTGCTCATAGATTGACCGATAGGTCACAGACCCCCGGACGTTGATTAAAAAAATGTTAAGCTACCCGTGTCTTTTTATTGTGAATGTCTATTATCCTGTGTTTCCTTCTTTCATATTATTATACTGCAATCGGTGGGCTCAGTTTTCAGAATATTACGTAGTCCATATTATTTTTGTAATTATTAGGAAAACTTCCAATAGCTATCGATAGATTTTTCGTTGCTTAACTTTTGGACAGCAATGCATTTATG
Source organism: Meta bourneti (assembly GCA_933210815.1). Lineage (NCBI taxonomy): Eukaryota > Metazoa > Arthropoda > Arachnida > Araneae > Tetragnathidae > Meta > Meta bourneti. The sequence continues at coordinate 74,208,768 of OW119925.1, forward strand.
ACCTGAGCGCTCATAATGAATACTTGTAGAGGATAGTTTTTCTTACGCAATGAGAGACGGTTATTTATTTCATTTCTTGTTATTCTTTGCTGCTTCAGACCATAATTGCAAACACATTTTCAGAAATCAAGCCAAAAAGCTGCTTATTTTTGTGTTAATAAGATGTAAAGAATAGAAATAGTGGATAAATGTTATGAAGGATTGCGCAATTTAATATCCTGGAAAATAAATATTTAAACTGTTCCTATAAAATAGAGACATTTCGAAATCAAATAGAAACGAGGCTGTGCGGGTGTACGTGGGTAGAATCGAGTATATTTCGAAGGAATACTTTTTCTACAACAGTTGAGATGCGTATAAATTATATGCAGTTATTCGCTAACCCTGGACAGAGTAAGTTAAATAAATATTTAAACAGGAGAGAGAAGTTTCTCAATTTCTCCCAGGACTATTTCCAAGGAAATAAATCAATCATACTCGCGATCTGACTTCTCACGAAATCAATAAAATGTGATAGATTAAAATAAGGTACATGTTGCAAACTTTCAATATATTTTCAATTAACTAATGATTTAACAAAACGTTCAAGAAATTGATTCTAATAGTTCTCAAAGGGTGTACTGGTTCAGTGGCAGAGTGTTTCCTACTCTTTCGCTTTATTCTTGATGCAACAGGTAGGTATTTAATTAATTTCACACTGGAGGGCTGTTGATGTCACAATGGGCTGTTGGCTACGTCCCGGGATCAATCCAGAATGGAAAGATCCTAGGACACCTCGTAATTTTGAAAAACGGTCAGATGACGAGGTCAACACCTGAGTTGACTAAATTTCCACACCACGCCAACGTTAGAACATTTGAGGCCACGACAGATTTAACGTGCACGAAAAATTATCTCAGACCGACCAATCAAATCAATGATGTACTCATTGCAGTAATTTGTTGGTTTCTTTTTACTGAAAAAATTAGATCGCAAACTAATCGACTAATAAAATTGAAAGAAAATAAAAATTAATGTTCCATAGGAATATCATTCCAAACTCAACTTTTAGTTGTGTCTTGCTTGCATATTAAAAAATGTCTAGAATTTTAATTGAATTGAAATGGTACATACAGTAAAATGTTTAGTAGGTATTTATTCAGAATCAATCTAAATAAACAAACATAGAGCTTATTCAAGCTATTTGCTGCCTGTTTTTGAATAAAAAATACGCATAAACAATTAAGTTCTGTACATGGACATTAGCCGATCTTTCGATAAACACTGAATTTCTGTCTTGTGCTATTGGTTTTTATAAGTTCGTATCTAATTATTTTTCATTGTCGAAATGAAATATATCACTACTTTGATAGGAAATTAGTTTAGGTTCTTATTTCTATTGCCTACATTTTGCCGACTTCAGCGACTCAAAAGCTGACACACATCGGCGTAAGGTATGTTGGGTTTTATAGCCTATGGGGTCTATGCTGCGCCAAACTGAAGGTTGAAAACGTCTAGTAATGGACATTACACAAGGAAAGCTTTACTGACGCAGAAGAGAGAAATATACATAGGGTAAGTTGCAGGAATCGAACCTGCGCTGCTTAAAATTGCAGTGGGAAAATCCACTGAACAACGGGGGCCCCTGGCGTAGGGTAGGATCAGACCCTCAACGATATTAAGTAAGGTTCGGGTCACTTACACTTTGAGGTCCCCGAGAAATTGCAAAACTAACAGAAAATTAAGAGTGAACTCTAAAAATTTAAATTTGAGACTCAGATTTAGAATGTTTGACGTTGTCTTTGTTGCGTTTGGCGAAAATTTGGCTCTTGCGCCATAAAACCCAACCAACCCATTTAGGTCCGAATGAAATGGCCCTACTGCCTCTTCTCAGAGACTTGGTGTTGGACAGAGTGGGATCACTTGCCCTTGGCCCCACTTAAGACTTCCTTTTAATCCTATCGCATCATTAAGACGATACTGATTTCTAATGATGACGAGATCAAAATCTGGTTAGTTTTCTTCTAATGACCAGATTTCTCGCCCATCAGGATCTAATGACAAGTAATACCTAATCGGGACAACCACCAGGAGTGTTGGGGCAATCAACAGTTTTATGGAAATCCGTCTAAGCGAAAAATATTTTCACTCAATTGTCAGAAAGAGAAAGGAAATAAAGTTTCTGATTACGAAATTCGCATTGTGAAACAAAGTATTATCACAACTTAGTTGTATAACTTGATAAAAAAGCATGCTGAAAATACAAGATCAAGGCACTCCAAGATCTTGCTTTACTGAAATACGAAATTAGAAGGAAAACGACTTGTGTGTTAGATAATCACGAAGACTTATTTGTATCTGTTGAAACAAGGAAGATTCAGTTCTTGTAGTTCTTAATAAGAGATTCATGAACTTGTTTTGAATTTTGTGATTGTTATGGTGTAAGTGAGGTGGATATTATATCGTAACGTAGCCAGGACTCTGAGGGCACGAGCTTCTTCTCAAAAGTGTTGTTTCCTTATCTAAAAAATAATTTAATAATAAGTAATTAAAATGATTTAATTTAATCTAATTATTAAAATGATTTAATATAATTCAATGATTAAAATAATTTGTTTGGTGCTTATAATGGTGCGAGATATGTTCTATACCAAGACATGGAGGTTGTTCAAAAAATATTTTTCAGGTATTGTAGTTGGAGAAGATTTTTTGGTTGTTGACATTAAAACAATACAGAACGTGATGTGGAGAGGTTGGCTTCTTTTTTACATTTGGTGCTCTTTGAGAAAGACCTGGTATCATCGACGAAGGCCATATGCTTTAGATGTCCAGTGCTCAATCTTATGAACATGGAAAAAAAATCCTTCTCCACATGTTGTGATCTAAAATCTCACAAGAAGATTTGCTCATATACCAATGATGGGACAGAACAATTTTTCTATAAAGGTTGGATTTTATCTAGACTGATGGTTTTTCTCTGAGAGGGCAATGTTATATTTTTCTTAAGAGAATTTAATAGTCACGAGCTTGTTTTGAATTTCTTAGCTTACTGTTATGGGATGGATGATTGCCAGTGGCATGGGGGACTCTGGGGACATGTATTCCTCCTCGAAAGTGTTGGTTTCTATTTTAAAACATCTCAACAAAATAAAACACTATAAATGCATGAAATACTTTTACATTCTTCAAGAAATTAATGACAATTTTATCCTCAAACTTTATCTTCAAACTATTATGCTACGAATTAATATTCAATATTACAATCTAATGATTAAATATTCATTACGAAGAATAAAAATTAAGTTTGATGCTAATATATATACGTTAAAAAAATCTTTCATTCATTTTGCCGCCAGACTATGAATTTCAAAACAATTTCTACCACTGTATAAAAAGCCACGTGCCTGAGTTGATCCAAGTACATGCATGACTGTGCAATGGTTATTTCGCAAGTGCGGTAAGGAGAAAACTATTGCACCAGAAATTTATAATTAGCATATTCCGCTATGTAGCCATTGTAGAGAAAATTTTGCACAATTGACGATGTTTAATGAGCGATAACGACCAAACGAAGTACAACTATTTAATACGGCACTTTATTCATCACCACAAAATAAAGAATTACAGTTATGAGGTAATGTCTATTGCTCCAAACAATACTGAAATTTAAAACGTTGATTCAAATGAGCTAACGGGCTATTGGTGACGGTCGGGGATCAATCCCGAAGGGACAATTCCGAGGACAGCACCTCGTGATTTTGAACCAAGATCAGATGACGAGGACAACACCTGGACCCCACTCCCCAAACATACACACCACGCCAACATGAGGATATTTGTTTACACAACATGAGGATATAGATTTAACCTGTATCAGCCTTGCTTACACGACGGTCTTTGATCGAATCGAGTTTCGAACTCCCAACCCTCCGGTCGCTAATCCGCTAGCCTCCCAACCTCCGAGGTCCTACACACAGAAGGAAAGTTTTACAAACATAGAAGAGAGAAATCACACCTGACAGAAATCTTGTCTTCACGGTAAGAACCTAATTAAGGCTCTACTGTAATTAGAATTAAGAGTAAGATAACTATTACTTAATTGGGAAGAAATGTGGAAAAGTATTTTGTGTTTTATTTTGTTTGTAGAATATTTTAAAACCAGAAACCGCTATTTTCGGTGTTGTGGGTGCTATTCAGGACCACGGACCACCTATCCGATCTATGCCATGTTCACCCGCTATTCCTAGATAGCTCACAGGCGAAACACAAAAGAACGTCTCATTCGAAAGTTTTTCTTCCTCTGCGTCCTTGGAAAGCAAATAATAACAGTATTTAAATATTTTTCGATTTTGTCACGTAAGCGGAGTAATTCTAGGGACAAAGACAAGTACATACTCGGATTCTTCGAAAACGGAAGAAAAACTCACGAGAACGGCTCATTCTCGTGTATTCTTTTCTTTTCGTAATGACGTGATTGTGAGTTCCGTCATTGTCCCTCGCGAGCGCAACTCCTTGCTTGCCACCAGGTGGCGCACAGGTTAACAATGCCGCGGGTTTCGGATTGCCTCAGTCTGCATTTAATCACTTTATGCCTTTGCAGCCAGGTGTTGAGGTTAATCCTTGCATGCCAAATGATCAAGGGAATTGACGAACTGTCGGAACATATGCGCCAGAAATGGTTTTCATTGATATCAAAGTAAGTGGGAAGTTTTTGAACTTAATGCGTTGTTATATGTCGCATCGTGCCTAGAAAAGTTTCAACTCAAGTGGATATTTTAATTTTTTTAAAAACAACAATTCTGAACTAGAACAAACAGTGGAAAACAAATGGAATTATGGAACACATTTTTCGAACAAAGATGTGTGGGAATTCTACTTATTTCAAATTGAGAAGTAAGTCATACTAAAATGTTTTCAATCATCTTTTTGGCTTGAGAGGTAATGTTTTTTTAAAATCTTTTATCAATATGAAAGTATGTGGAAAGTTTTTTGTAGTTTCATATGTCCCATCGCCTCTAGAAGATATTCAAAAGGAAATGTAATTAAAAAAGCAACAACGAATATGTTAAACTAGAACAATCCGTAGAAATCTAATCGAACTATAGAATACATTTTTCGCAAAGATATGAGTGAATAATTAAATTTCAAATTGAGAAGTAAACTATATTGAATATTTTCAATCTTCCTTTGGCTTGTGATGTGATGCTTCTAAAAACCTTTTATCGATATGAAAGTATGCGAGAAATTGTTTTGTGCTTTATAAGATTTTGCATGTCGCACACACATCTAGAAAAGTCACAGAATGGAAATTTAACTTAAAAATAATGAATTAATTTAAAAAATAATGAATTCTATTAACTTAACTTAACTTAACTTAAATATTAATTTAACTTAAAAATAATGAATTAATTTAAAAAATAATGAATTCTATTAAACTTAAACAAACCGTGGAAATCAGACCGAATTATGGAACACATTTTTCACAAAGATGAGAAGGAATTTTTACAAATTTTAATTTGGGAAACTATATTTAAATATTTTCAATATTTTGTGTATTGTGTGTGGTGTTCTCCTTTTAGAGTTTTGTCACTTGAAAAATATCATTCTCTTTACAACCCCAAGTGTTTTGTCGAGATATGTCGTCCATCTAGATCTAATCAATTTTGCTCAAGACAAATTACTTCGTCGGAACAAAGCTTCCCTATTACTCCAAGGGGAATGAAAACCCTAGTAGGAAGAATAAATTATCCTCTGCCAGAGCTGGTAATGGCTTGGAACATTTATTTTATCAGACTGGCCACTACAGGACAGTTTTTGACACGAAGATAAATCATCAAGAGGGCTAAAACCTTTTTATCGATGTTTTCTTACAAATTTAAAGGAAAATGCATAATATGATTGATGCTAAGTAACTTCTTTTATGAGGTTTGTCGCTTTATGGTAAATTTTTAAAAGTTCACAAGGGCTAATTAGACTGGGACTTGTGTCTTAAAGTTATTATATAGATCAAACTCAATTTGCTTAGGAAGTGAGATGTGGCTGCATTTCAATTATGCTGGTGTGCGAATCTCTAAATCTATGCATCATAAGTACAAGAGAACGGAAGTTGAATGCTCGCTCTATTTGTATAAGAGAGCAATTTCCTTTGATAAAAAACATTTTTATTTTTCAAGCATTACTACCTATTATATGCAAAAACAAAATAAATGACAAAAGAACCCAAATTAATTCATTAGCATTTAATCACGAAATTCTTGGAATGTTGGAAGTGATTATTTTTGTTTGGATTTAGACAAAGTAAGATTAATTTTAAGTACCATTCTCTCTCTCTTTCTCTCTCTAAAGAAAATTATTTGCGCGTGTACCCAGAAAATGTTTTTAAACTCAAATCTACCAGAAAACGTATGGACACTGTTATGTGTCGGTAAAATTTAAAAGGTTAAAGCTTGTAAACCGTACGCGTTAGTTTATATAAAGGTTTTACTAGTATTTTATGCATTTTCTGTGAAAAACAATCAATCTCGATATCAATATCAGTTCAATTTTTGTCAATCTTAAATTGATTTTAATTCCAACGAAAACTAACGAGTGTTATAAAAACAATTTACTAAAAATATTTTTCAAATCAAAAGTTATTGAACACTTCCAAAACAACTCAGTCTATTATTGCTGAAAATATTAATTACAAAGTATAAAGGCATTCGAATACTTAGATCAAGGGATTCCTAAACTGCGGCCCGACATTCGAATCCTGCCCACAGACATATTAACTTAATAATCAATTTTAAGTATCAAAATTATAAATCAGATAATTGTGTTGGTTGGAAACGATATGTCGTTCATTGAGATCACTGTTGGCCGATTAATGCTAAGCAGAAAAGTATTATTTCTCTCACTTTTTGTTCAGGGGCAGCGGTAGCCCGGTTGGAAGAGTAACGGATTAGCAACCGGAGGGTTGCGAGCTCGAATCCAACCAAAGACCGTCGTGTACAAAGGGGGATGCGTTAAATCTGTCGTGGCCTCAAATGTACTCCCATTGGCATGGTGTGGAAGTTTGGAGAGTGGGGTGCCAGCTCAGGTGTGACCTCGTCATCTGACCTTGTTTCAAAATTACGTGGTGTTGTCCTCGGATCTTTCCCTTCGGGTGTGATCCCGGACCGTCGTCAATAGCCCGTTGCGTTACTCCAGTGCGACATTTATTAAATACCTACCTACCTTTTTGTTCAGAAACTTAACAGTTTTACTATTTTTTAGAGATTTCATCTTTGAATAAGCTAGAAATTTGGAAGCCTATTTTGCACGTATTTTTGTCTTAAATGAATTACACAGTAGATGTAGTACATATTTAAGCGATGGATTTACAACGTTCTTTATAAACAATAGATTATGAATATAATATTGCAGAATAAAGCATGTCCCTTTTAATCTTGACCTCTTAGTACTTTTAACTTTTTTATGAGGCCGTCCAAATCAATATTTTGGGACCCCTGACGTAAGCAATAGAAACCAAAATATAACGTTTACGTGATGGTAAAGGTATCCAAGCCAAAATTTAACATTTTCTAAATAATAAAAAAACTGCAATGAAAATTAATATAAATAATAGAAATAGCAGTACTTCTCCCCTTCTATTGGTGAGTAACATTTTTTATTGCCCTCTAGTTTCAATGCATAATTTAAGAAATTATCTTCTAAAAAATTTTGTGTAGTAGGTAAGTTGTTGAATTAACGTCACACTGGAGAAACAAGCGGTCTATTGGTGAAGGTCCGGGATCAATCTTAAAGGGAAAAATCCGAGGACAATACCTCGTAATTTTGAACCACTGTCAGATGACGAGGTCAACATTTGAGCTGGCGCCTCACTCTCCAAATTTCCACACCACGCCAATGTGAGGACATTTGAGGTCACGACAGAATAAACGTGTACCAGCCCCCACGTACACGACGGTCTTTAGTTGGATCAAGTTTCGAATTCGCCATCCTCCGGTTGCTAATCCGCTACTCTTCCAACATTTTTCCTAGTTTCTTCCCTAAAAGCTTTATAGCTTAATATATCTTAATCTTGGAAATCTGAATATTTACCAAATTACCACATGGTTGATGTTATTACCAGAAAAGTATTGAAGTTCAATTACATTAGCTTACAGTGTCGATTGCATTATTTTTTAACATGACAGAGAAAAATGTTTTATCAGTTTAACATAAAAATATTTTCCTCTTTAAATTTAGCTCACCGAAAGATGTTAATATTAAATTAGATAGTTGCATTTTAATATTTTAACAAGTTAGGAAATTGCGGACTTAATTGATAAATAACATGATTTTCAAATTGAAAAGTAATTGATTTGCTCACAATTACTCAATTATTTGAGTAAAAACCACATTGAAACGGCTTTACCAGGAAACAAACTTGCAGTCCTCACGTAAAAGAAAAACTATAATCTTGACTTTAAAACCAGTTTAAATTGGAACTCCTTTTCTTTTGGATTTTGCAGCTCCAACCCGTTCACATTGAATGGCGGCAGCTGTACTACCGGAGGTAATTTGAACAATACGAGTTTTGTTAAGAAAGTCAGGAAGTTATTCCGTTAAAAAATGTTACGCTTCATTTGATACCGTTTAATCGTTTTCTTAACGCCACCTATACTGCTTGAGTGATTGAGTACACTGCGAGAAATGCTAATTGGATAACCGCCCTTTTCAATGAACCTCGTTTTGCATATTCAATACAGCAAGCTAAACAATCAAACTATTTATAAGGTTGGAGATAATTTCATGTTACAAATGCCTTCACGTATTTTGCTTTTATAGATAAGACTTTTTGATAATTTATAAAGACGTATCTAGATTCGTATTGACAATTTATCGACCTTAATATTGATGTTTTTGACAGGTTATCGATGAATAATTTTTATAAGTTGATCATTCAATTTTTTTAAGTATAAATAATTGGATAACGAACTAATACTTGCTCAAGTAAGACAGCGAAATTGTGAGAGAAAGCAAGTCAGAAAAGAAAGAACAGGGGACAGTTAGATAACTACTCTTCTAGACATTAGAAAAATAAATTTTAGATTTTTATGACATAGGGAGCGGTGGTCCCCAAACGGTACAGGACCGAACTAGAAACCAGGAAGTTGCTAGTTCGAAACTCGATCTAACCGAAAACCGCTGTGTTCGTGAAGGCGCACGTTAAATATGTCGTGGTCTCTAATGTCCTCACGTTGGCATGATATGGAAGTTTGGAGAATAGAGTTCCAGTTCAGGTGTTGTCCTCGTCATCTGACTGTAGTTCAAAATTACGAGTTGTAGTCGGGTCGTCCTAAGGGATCGATCCCGGACCGTTGCCAGTAGCACGTTCTGTTGCTCCAGTGAGACGTTAATTCGACTACTCCACCCAAACGGTACACCACGACTTCCTAGGGCAGGAAATATTCCAATATTTTGGCTCAATTTAAATATTCCAATATTTTCACCCGTGTGGTTTTAGAATCGGACTATTGAGGTGTGCTGATAGGAAGGACATCTTATGGACAATGCAAACCACTAACGGAATACACTGACGAAGGCAGCATTGAACTAACGTTTGGATATAAGTAAAGGATGAATATCGCTTCTAAATGCTATCTCAGAGAATATTATTCGGGGCGTTATATTTGTGCAAAGCATGGGAGTTTGGAGGTCGCTGTGATAAAAAAGCAAATACAGTGCGGAAACCAACGTGGAACATGAAATGAGGGTGGCTGTGTTGGGTTTGATTCCAAGATTTGAAAAGATATGCAGTGAACAATTGGCTTACCCTTCTCACTCATGCACCACGGAGGCCCAGTTGGTAGTCTCGTGTTAGCAAACGGAGGGTTGCGAGTTCGGAAACTAGATCCAACCAAAGACAATGATATACACGGAGGCTGTGCACTTTAAATCTGTCGTGGCCTCAAACATACTCACGTTGACGTGGAAGTTTTGAGAGTGGAGCGCCAGCTCATATGTTGACCTCGTTATCTGACCGCGTTTCAAAATTACGAAGTATTTTCCTCGGATGTTTCCCTTCGTTATTGATCCCGGACCGTCACCAGTAGCCCGTTGTGTTGTTCCAGTGCGACGTTAATTAAAATACCAACCGACCAAATACCTACAGACCAAAGTTAAAAGTACCATTGAATCGGGAATAACGTATTTGTAAATTCATACCCATAAAATGTACTCAAGGGAGTGGTCTTCATATTAATTACTCGAAAACTCCACGATTTCCAATAGCAACACCTAATTTTACTGCCAAATTTCATATCTATATCAAAATTGCACCTTGAATACCACCTTTTAAATCATTTGATCCTGCCGTTTCTTGATTATAAACGATGGAATCTTTGAAACACCTAATGGTAAATTCGTTTCTGAGACTTCTATTCATATCTTGTAAAGTAATCTTTTCCCTTGATGTCTGTCTTGTGTTTGGTGCAGCACTGCCAATTATGGTTCTTGGCCATGAAACTCAACCAACCAAAATAATATTTGTATCACTCTGAAAGTTTTTATAATGCTACTATTAAAGAATCCAGCAAAACCCTCGAAATGGTTCCAAGCTGGTTTTTCATGATTATTTATGTAGGTATTTTTCGAACAAAATAAGTTAAATGTTCACTACATTTAGCCCTCTTTTGCAAAAAAGAACGACTAACCTATAGGAGGAAAAATCTAAAATTTTGCTGGGTCAAGTCCCTGTGAATCAATTTACATAAAAATAAATGAAGGTTGCAAATCATAATTTTTGATTATAAATTACATAATTAGTATGTATTATAAATGTATATTAAAGACGAACTTAAAAAAGAGACGGTTTTGTTTTGTTTCATTAATAGTAACCCGTTAAAAATACTAGCGCGATAAGAGAATTATTAACAATATATATATATATATATATATATATAAATAGATGAAAAGATATGAATAAGCATTTGGGAATTAATTTAACATTAAATGCTACAAATGTTCCAAACTCATATTAGCGAAACGGCTGTGCCAAATGACTTGAAACGTGGAATCTAAGGTTAAATTCGGTATAGATTCGAAAGGTTGATGCCAAAATTGAGCGTTGTCATTGGAAAGTATGTTTATGCACGATTTAATATGAAGACGGCCCCTTAAGCAAATTTTGTACACATAAATTTTTGAAAGATCTTATTCCCTATGGAACTGGTGCATTTGAATATACTCTTCTTTAAATGATGCAAAAAGGTGATTCGATTCCTCTACCGCAGCTGTACCTTACAGAACGTAATAATAACGGTCTTCTGTACAAATACAATTATCATTGAGTTGAACAAGGACATGGAGTTGAAGGACATAACGAAAAGACAACAAAGGAAAGTACATCATAAAAAGAAGACTAGATGTGCAGGATTTATGACAAACCCAAAATTTATTGCCTCTCCTTTTACGTGCCCTTCTTGAGTGAGGTAATTAAAGAGCCAAATTCATAGGTGTACGACGTACGTCTAATAAATTTAAATTTCACGTAAGTTGGAATCTATACGAAAAAATTGTTGAAAGGTTATCTTCCCTTGAAATGTTTTTTACGTTAACGTATTTGTGGAAGGCAAAAAAATTGAAAAATTCTGCTGCGGATTACTATACTATTCTGATGTGTCCTACAATTTATCGAAGTTGGATGGTGCTCATAGCTGCTACCACCTACAGTAATGCACGCCTGACAGCGTCGATGCATTGATTGTCGTGCAAGTTCAGAAAATGTTCTGTTGGAATGCCATACGTGTACTGTTTTATCTTTTAGCTGTTTCATATGCGAGGTGCATGGCAGCCATCTCGGAATTCGTGAAATGATGCACGTTATCCGTTCGAAGACAGCTTTTGAAATGACGATGGTAAAAATGGGTCTACTACCGAACAGCGCCCTTCAGCAAATCCAAGTAACCCTTAACCCTCTGAAAGGTTCACGCATAATTCCCCCTTGAAATCTGCTGTCTTCTCTGTATCACTTCTAAACCAATTTTGAACTTCTTGACCTATGGAAACGTTCCAAAGCCTTCTATTCTAAGGAAATGAGTAATAGAATCTTTCCAAAGGATCCTATTCTACAGAATGGGCTAATAGAAGGAAATGTTATATTCTAGGGAAAAGTTCAATACAATCTTTCTAAAGATGGAAAGAACTAACGGATTCCTTAGAAAGGTGTGATTATTTAATCCTTAAATGTGTGTGTGTACTGTGGGATAAAAGCAACATTACACAATTCTGAAACCTCGCGAGGGGTTTATATATAAACAGTTGGTTAATTATATAAACAGAGGGTTAATTATATGTTCCCTCCTCTTAAAGTTTGCGCAGAAAGTTTTGAAATACCCAGTTCATTTATTTTTTTCTCATCCCGGATAAAGGTAGATCAGTTCCAAGGTGTCCTTTCTGCAAAAAATGTCCAGAAGTCTGGGATCATCAGGAATGTCCTTCCATGACACCGCGAAACACTGCAGCCCATAGTCAGAACTAGTCATGGTGTTACCCTGACAGTTGTGATAGTCTTGGTAAATCACAGCGGCGGCTCGTGGTTGGAAAAATAGGGGAAGGGCATCCCCGGAATCACCCCTCCCCCAAATTAAATCCTGGCCATGCCAGGATATGAAAAAATAGCAGTTCCCAAAATTAGTTAATGAGGATTTACCCCTATTTTCTGTAAAATAAATCAATTCTTCTGTCCTTTAATGCTGCAAATCTGTCAGATATGTCGTAACATGACTTTCTTCATAAGCGTCACTAATACGTCTTCTTGAATAGAAATATTTGCTAAAGAAAGACTTGCGAAATAGTATTTCTTGAGTAAGTTTTTATTTTTAAAAATTCCTTTCCACTGATATACTTGTAGATGGAATTGTGAAGACGAGAGAAAACAAATTATAAGCTTCTGTGAAAATTTCTTTATCATCATAAAGCATTCGAAGAAGTTCTTGCGTCAATATATTCCTGAATTTTCCATCGGCATATATAAGACATGGAAAATGTAAATTAAATTATTCGAATTTCGTTGTATCAGCAAGACAAATGAATTGAAGTTTTTCACAATCTTGTGTTTATTTCCATAAGAATGTGGACTAAAATTTCAAAATATAGTTGTTTATAATTTTGAGAAATTGTTTCTAGTGAAAGAGTGGCATATTCCCGTTTAGATTGGACTATTTCTGTGATTTACGCGTGTTTTCAAACTGTTTTAAAACATCATCGTCCCTTTTACGGCTCAATAGCTCACGAGTGTATTTTATTTGAGATACACAATAGTTTAAATCTAGTGATTTTTTCTGGAGAATTTCGAATAATATATCAGTAAGGCCAAAAATTTTGCTGAATACTACGGCCAAAAATGTAAATTCAAAATCGTTCATATCATTTAAAAATCCTTTTGCCAGTTGAATTGTTGTTTTGTCTGAATGTTCGCTGTTTGTCATAAATTCGAACATTTCTTTTAATTTATCTCAATCTTCAACAATCACATTCACTAATTTCGAATTGGAGGACCATCGAGCGTGTGCTATGGTTGGTATGCGTATTTGATGTAAGAGCATAAGATCGCTTCGCCGAATGATGAAAAAACGAAGGAATGCCGCTGAGGCTTGCAAAACAAATTCGACATTTAGAAATTTTAGAAAAACTTTGCTGCAATACAAGATTGAAACGATGTGCTAGACAATGGACAAAAACGGCTTGAGCTTTATCCTTGACTTTTTTCTGGAGTCCATTCAAGTGTCCAGACATTGCTGGTCCCATCGTAACATTGTCATATTAATTTTTGTTGATAATCAAACGGATCCAAAATTTTGCCCAACATTTTGTATAACATTTCTGACGTTCTGTCTTCACTCACATCATGGAAACCCCAAAATCGCTCAACTAATACGCCTTCACAATTCACAAATCTTAATATTAAGGAGCACTGAGAAGTTTGATTTATGTCAGAGGTGTCGTCCACTTGAATAGAAAAGAATTTAGACCCGTTTATTTCATCTTTGACGTGATTGTTTATATAATCGGAAATACATTCAATCATTTAATTTTGAATAGTTTTGGCAGTGAAGACGTTTTTGTCTTTTTGTAATGATTTTGAATTTCTAAAGGGCATTTGATATGAACAATCCTAGTAATTCCTTGAAATTTCCACGATTTATGGAATCACTGCTTTCATCATGGCCCCGGAATGCCATTTCTTGTTTGCTCAAATATATTACTGCATCAATCACTGTAGAAACAGTCTATTCAAATGAAGGTTTTCATTGAAATGCACTTTAAAAAGCCTAGCATTCTCCCTCAGTGCATTGGCAATCGTATTCTGATTAAAAAAAATTTCTTAGCATTAATTCACACTTCAGATGTCCAGCAGAATCATCGTGCGTATGGAGTGCTCGTGTTATGTTTAATAAGTCTACGAATCCGGTCTTTATTCCAAACAGAATGTTTATTACTAAAAAGCAAGCACGGCCAACAAAATAATCTTTTCAAGGTTACACTACTGCATAGCCATTTATACTGAGTAAACCAACACTCTTGAAAACTAATATTGTACGACTTACCGCTCTTTTTAATTTCATTTTTGTCCTTAGTCGTCAATAAATCCGTTGGACGTGCTTGACGTAATATGTCCCTTTTGTCTTCGTCTTTCCACAGGCTAAACGGAGTTTCTAGTAAATTACACACAATATCATTAATTGGATCCATTGCGCTGAAAAATCTAAAACAAAATGGTCAACAAAATCATTGCTCTATTTCATGTAATATTCGGCAGTTTCGGCTCGATTATCTAGACTTTTGGGCGCTAAAGCTCCCTCTATTAGTTTTCTGCATTCGCTGCTTGCAACGGGAAACGAGGCACGTCTATTTTTAGATTTCAACCGGCAACCCTATAGAGGAAGGGGAATCGAGGTTTCTAGCTTTTTCCTTCCTTCAGAGCCTAGTCTAAATGTTTTTTGGCTGCTAATGTCGGTGATGTCATAGCAACTATCTGGCTTATGGAATATGCGCAGCTATTTTTCAGCAAAAACTTCAGAGCTAAGCTTTCACTGTCTACAGTCGCAAGCATTGTAAGGTATTTTCCTTATATTGAAAAACGCGCTCTGCGAAATTAAATTCGTTCCCATTTGTAAGTACTTTAGTAATGTATAAATCGTAAAAGAAAAAAAAAAGATAAATTTTACGTAAAAAATATTGAAAATGTATACATATGTGAAATATTGAAAAAAGACTAATTTGAAAAATTAATGTGATGAAAAATGTTGGGGAAGTGGCACTTCCCTTCCTTCCCCTGAAAAGCCGCCACTGGCAAATCATCATTGAGTGGGAGAAGGTTCCAACTGATGTCCCTCAGAAGCGGCTGGGCACTTGCTGTAGCAGTGAGACTTTCCCATAAGAATGGCAGTTCCTAACATGGTAAATACTTCCCGGGGTTAGAATCGGAGCTTACCTTCTCCTAGATACACTTGGTCTGACCCCCTTACCCTACGAAGACGGCTCCGGCTTGGAAGTACCTATAGTAAACTATCACCAACCTGGCCCTTGGGGTTGTGTAGGCACGCCATCCCGACAAGGTGAGATATCATGGTGGAAACCATGTAACGATCGATAGTTAGAAATAATATTCTATTCTAGTGTCAGGTCATCTATATAATTTTGTAAAGTTGATATTCGCTCATAAGAAATTCCATATCGACGAAATAAGAAATTACATGGTGTTGTCTTCGAATCTTTCCCTTGGGAATTAATCCTGGACCACCCGTTGTGTTGCTCCAGTGCGACGTTAATTAACTGCCTACTACAAGAAATTCGTTAATATTCATGCGGTCCTTAACACTCCTGGTGATTGTTTCGACGAGGTATCTCGCCATTAGCAAAATTGACCAGATCTTGATGGACGACAAACCTCGTCAATAGAAGAAAACTGACCCTTGATCTCGCTATCATCAAAAGCTGAAACGATCTCGTCATCATAACAAATTAGCCAATATCTTGACAAATTTTTCGTCAATAGCAAAATTGATCAGATCTTCACATCTTGATGGACTTGATGCCTCATCTTAATCACTTGTAAGTTCCTTGAAAACTGGAAAGCAGCGCTGTCAAGCTCAGCTCTAGAATATGAATGTGTTTATGGCAAAATTTGTTACAGGTTTTCGGTATTTTTAAATGTATTACTCACTTATTTAAATATCAGCAACTAGTAATCCATTTCCTAGTTGTCATCTTTGTCTCATGAATTCATTTCGTTCCCATTTTTGTTGTAGGTACCCGACGCGGTTATCGACACAAAGGTAAACAAGAAGCAGGAGGCAGAATACGAATATGTGCCCCCACCACGTGAGACTTGGGGCAGCAAAACAGAGTTCTTACTCTCGTGCATAGGTCTTGCAGTGGGTATAGGAAATGTATGGAGATTTCCGTACCTTGCCTATCAAAATGGAGGGGGTAAGAAAATTTTCTTTTTTTTCGTACATCTCTGAAGCCGTACCAGCGTACTTTAACTTGTTACGAACTGTCTGTCTATCACGAAAACTGTTCCAAATCCAAGACCACCCTATGGAGGAGATATAAAAGTAGAGTGAGTAATGGTAACCTTTTTATGTGCCTAGGATCATGTGACCAAAACTAGTAGTAACGTGACCGTTAGACTACTTTCGTCTATCTGGAGGAAACGAACATTCATCATCTGATTGGTTCACGAGACGGGAGCAGGCTTCCGTCCATTGATTCATCATTTGATAGTGAATAGTCAGCGTGATATAGTAGTACATTTAGGCGATTTAACCATTTTTGTCGCCACTCCATAGAAATGCTCATTCACTCATCTATACCGTCATAAGATGTTCAGGATTGATCCCTGACCTTCGCCAATATCCAGTTGTGTTGCTCCAGTGTGACGTTAATTAAATACCTACCTATCTGTCGTAAGATGTTATATCGCCAAACGAGGGATAAAATCTCAAATAGGCCAACCAAGTCAATTTTTCACAGATCAGTCACGTGACTACTGGTTGACATGTTGATCACACTTTTTGAAGCTTCTCTCAATAGCGATGCTCAGTTGACTTATATTTAATGTCTATGGCCAATCCTTGTCTGTTGTCCTAGAAACGTAACTTACCCTATTTTCTATAGGGGATGCTTGAAATGTTTTCAAGTTTGTCACATTTGAATATATGCTTGAGGAAGGGTTGTCATATATAATGATTTTTGAGGTAAGTAGGTAGAATTTGCGTCGCCCTGGAGCAACGGATATGGGATATTGGTGACGGACTGGGATCAATACCGAAGGGAATGATCTGAGTCCAACAATGTCGGGAGACGTTGCGTGATGATCCGAGCCTGGTCATCTAGTATCGCCCCCTGGATAAACCGCCCAACAGGGGTTACCGAATGTTTCCGTTTTAATTGAAATGTTTTAAATTATCCACAAATTGGTTAGACAGGTTGGTCACAGAGTAAAGAAATATGTCCAAGTGCCAATATTTTCAGACATTCACGTTTAGTAAACATTACTATATATGTACAAGTGATCTGAGACACAAAATGAGCATTCAAGCTCATCGCATTACACATTGCGTTCCATCAACTAGATAGTTTTCTGTAAGTCTAATAGGAGGATATCGTTTGCAATTATGGCTTCAGCCTGACCACATGTTTATATAAACAAATGGTTTGGGAGCGAAAGGAGGAATTATGGAATTAATTCTTCGACGAGTCTCTTGACCTCAATTGTGACGCAATCGTTTGCACGTTCTAACAAACACCTCGCAATTTTTTAATCATGGTCAGATGATGAGGTCAGCACCTGAGCTGGCATTCCACTCTCCAAACTTCCAAACTACACCAACATGAGGGCACAACAAATCAACGTGCATGCATGGATACATTCCAAAAGTTCAAACATAAATTTTAAACACCACAGCTCCTTTTAATTTGTAGTATCTTCCTTTAATTAGAATCCTTGTAAGTGGCGCCGGCTCGATTGCACCCTGGTTGTGTTTCTTTCTTCTGTCTTAGTAAAACTTTTGTGTGTGTATGTTCATGTGTTAGTAAAACTTTCCTTGTTTGTGTATGTTCATTACTTGATTTTGAATATCATGTGTTTGGTTTTATATGGTCCTTGCGCCATGAAACCCCAACCAACCTTTTAATTATATAGCAGCATAAATAAAATTTTATTTTGCAAATGTGCTTCAATTGACACCTCTGAATCGTTGCATTAGATAATTTCATATTCCACGTATATAAGGTATTGAATATAATAATCGACCATTTCATGCAAATAACGGTGAAGTATGAGCTGTAACTAAAGAACAAAGGATAATGGAACTTTACAGATGCATTCTCCATGTTGGGTATGCTAATGATGGAGTTCTTTGTTTTGGGATTTGTCAGTGGAATAATATTTAAATGCTTTTGAATAAATATTAGAAATTCTTTATTCGTGCTTATTATTTAAGCTATTCTAAAGAAAACAACTTCATTTCTTTTGTGCCAAAATCGGTTAAACTGGAAATTGTCTTTTTGTTTATGATGCAGAAAAAGATAGATGGTAAGAAGTTTGGAAAAAAATGGTTTTTCTGATTATGCAGGATTCTTACGCAAGTGTATACCTCCTACAACTTTTGATCCGAATGTCAGGGTCACGGAAGTTGTATATGCATCTCGAATAGCGATCACGCGTAGTCTGTTGAGTGTGTTTGTAGCGCCTCTAGTGACGAGATACGGAACTTGAGAAGCTAAGAGCTTCTCGCTGGAAATGTACCTGCCCACTAAGAATAAAATACAGGAGGATGAGGTAGGTATTTTAATTAACGTCACACTGGAGCAACACAACGGACTATTGATGACTACAGGAGGATGAATAGAAACACAAAATAATTCATTCCATTAAACAGCTATATGTTTTTTCTGCTTTGTAATACACTGCTGGCCACCCAAATTGCAACACCAAGAAAGACAAGAGATATCACAACAAAATTTATTTTGTAGATAACATGTTGACCAAGTATCAAATGATTAAATTTATAGACTTCTGTGAAGTGTGGTTCCTGCCAAAATCAGTAGCCAGAGTAGCCGCCATTGTTGGAGATCACCGCTGCCACACGCCTCGGCATTGATTCAAAGAGACTTTGGATGTGTTCTTGGGGTACAGCAGACCAAGCAGCTTCCACACGTTGCCAAAGTTGATCTGGTGTGGCAGCTGGGGATGTATTCTGGGTCAATCGTTGAGCAACCATGGACCACATGTTTTCTATCGGCGAAAGATCCGGAGAGCGAGCTGGCCAGGGAAGCAATTCAATCTGGCGATTGACGAAGAACCCTTGGACAATGCGTGCCACGTGTGGTCGCGCATTATCCTGTTGAAATATGGCTGTGGGCAAGCCCTGAAGGTAAGGAAGGACAACTGGCTCCAACACCTCGGAGATGTAGCGCTGGCTGTTTAAAGTACCGGCAATGCGTACTAAAGGAGTGCGAGAGTGATATCCAATACCGCCCCATACCATAATACCCGGTGCAGGACCAGTGTGGTGGTGCATAACGCAGCTGTTCAGCATCCTCTCTCCACGGTGTCTCCAGACTCGAATCCGACCATCGTGGTGTTGCAGACAGAAGCGTGACTCGTCAGTAAAGACAGTTTCATTCCATTCTGCCGTCCACATCCTTCTTTCATCGCACCATTGGTGGCGGAAACGTCTGTGGTTCTGCGTCAAGGGTAGACGAAGCAATGACGTCTTGCGGACAGACCACTCTGCTGTAAACGGCGTCGAATGGTACGCGCAGACACTGGATGATGCGGTACAGACTGAATGTGCTGTGCTATGGTTCGTGATGTGGCTGAGCGATCCGTCACTGCCATACGCACAATATGCCTGTCATCACGTGAAGTGGTGCACTGAGGTGGATGCGATCGAACACGTCGGTCCGTCGTACCCTCCTGCATCCAACGATCACATATCCGCATTACAGTTGTTTGGTTTCGTCCAACACGACTACCGATTTCCCTGAAAGATAATCCACAATCTCGGTAGGCCACTATCCTTCCTCTGTCGAACTCGGATACTTGATCAAAAGATGATCGCTGTTTTCTACGAGGCATAATTGATCGTTTTTTTGAAAAAACCACAAGAAAAACACAATTGCCGTACTTGAAATCGTCGAAATCTCCAAGCCTTAAATAGCGCTTTGAAGTGGCGCCACAGGCGCGCGTGATGTGCGTCTGCGCTGAAATTCTAATCATTTGCATATCTCACCTCCGCTAATGCATGTTGTAAATTTCATATTATTTGCATGCTTCCTTCAGGGTGTTGCATTTACGGTGGCCAGCAGTGTAATATGAAACTTAATAATTTAAAATATAAACGTTTGATGGGTGCACTTAAAAAACAAGGAATTTCTTACAGGAATAGACTGTAACATAAAATTTTATTACCAAAGCTTTGGTTTCAGAAACACGTTAAACCACACATTATTCTTAACTTTTACGAATTAGAGAAATACATATAGTGACAATTAAAATATATGTAAGTAGTTTTACTAATTATGCAGTATCCTTACGAAAGTGTATACCTCCTACAACTTTTGATCCTAATATCAGTGTCACGGAAGTTATGTATACCTCCTGAAAAGCGATCACGCACAGTCGGTTGAATGTGCTTGTAAGGCCTCTAGTGTCGAGATACGGAACTTAAGAAAAAAACTGATTCTGACAGGAATTGATTGTGAAATTCAATATCTTATATACCTGGATATATAAAATTATTTAATGAGGTCAAGATAAATAAATATTTTTCTACAGCAATAAAAAATTAAATAAATCGGAAAAATAGTTGTATAAAACATGGTTATTGTACTAAACAAAAATAAATTTGTCATTTTGAAAAGGTATGCGAAGAGTATATTTGTGTTTATTATGATAAAACATATATCCGTTCTCTACTCTTGTACAAACGCATATTTTTATTTCTAGGTGCGTTTCTAATGGCCTATGTGATTTTGCTGATATTTGTTGGGAAACCCCATTTCTTCGCCGAACTAGGCCTAGGTCAATTTACATCACAAGGAGCATTGCGTATTTGGAGATGCTTGCCGATTGCAAAAGGTATCTTTCGGAACTGTATTTAAGAAGCATCAGAATTATTACACTACTGAACATTTTAATTTATTTATGAAATACATCGAAAAAGACATTTGTTTAGTATTAGAGGATGAATATTGTAATTTCTGTATCTAATTATTCTGCATATAAACCAGTGTGGTCCGTAGATACCGCAAACTCTTCATACCTATATTCTTTGTGCTGAGTGAGTAAAATTTGTCAAGATAACTATACCTCAACGTTATACCTCGACGTTAACTATACTCAACGGAACTACATCGAAATTTCGCTTATAATAGAGATTTTAACCCTCTGAGCATCACGAGATTTCCTAGTACTGTAGTGTTGCTGTACCCCACAACCCCAAAATAAGGACAATATTGATTAGTTGAAAGAATCCAAGGAAAGACCATTGGTCAAGAAGGCCAAGCCAGGTTTGAAGTCACGCATGAAAGGCTGTAGGGATTGCAGAATGCATATATGCGCGTAAACTCAGAGTGTTAACCCCTTCAACGTCGCGAGATCTCTAGTGGTCTATTTTTAATATTGCTTTTACCTACAACACACATAATTATAAATAACCAGATTTATTGATTGAAAGAATCTGTTAGTTCTATCAACCGTGATTCTATTGAACTTAGATTAGTATCCTATGAAAAGATCATAATGGTCCTGTAACGTACTCAGTAACAAAAAACAGCTTGTAGAAAAATTTTTTTATTGATTTATTTACAGAGACATCTTTTCTTTGAAAAAATAATCAGAAACGAAGGAATACAGATTTTACAAAAGTGGTTCTCTTTAATTTGAAAATTCCACAGATAGAGGAAGTTTATTGCTCCATAGCCGGCGTCGCATGGTCGCTCACCTGCTCGTTTGATTTCAAAGTTTGGTTTTTAAAAGTCCTTTTCAAGGAGGTTTGCTTTCACCTCACCTTGACGATTCTCGAAATTTTTTTTCTCTTGTAGAAGCAGCGTCGGACCATGCCACAGTCCTTTCCTTAGATTAGTATCCTTAGGAAATATTGTATTGGTCTTCTCAGAACAGAATCCATTGCAACAATTCTATTGATGGAGTAGGTCAAAACTAGTTGAAAGTAATGCAGGGAGACTGCATGCTGCAAGGTGGAATTATCCGTGTAAACCCCTCAGTGGGTTAAGAAATAAATGAAACAAGACACGTGAATGGTATTTGAACAGGAAAAATGAGTAAGCAGTGAAACTAAAAGAGAATAATGAATGTTTAGTTATTCCATTGAGTTCAATATCTAATCTTACCTAACACGGACATTAAAAGTGTCTTATTCTTTTTAGGAATCGGTTATGCAATGCTCGTTTTGTCAGGAGTGATTGCTATTTATTACAATGTCATCATGATGTACACTCTATACTACATATGCCAGTCATTTCGCGCCGAGCTTCCTTGGGCAAAGTGTCAAGCCTGGTGGGGAGCAGACGAGAACTGCTACGTCAGAAAACCCAATCAGGTAACAGACGTATAAACAACTTAACTTCTTGGACGGATTCGTTCAGGTATGCGAAGAATTTTCAGTGTAAACAAACATATTATGAAGCTTTAAGCATGACTTAACTTTATTATTTACCAAACCCTGTTATTACTGTACTTATTTTAAGTCTCTTAACCTCTTCGATCTGGTGGTATTTATGGACTTTTGGTTCCCCTTGAATCCCAATTAAGGGAGCAATGATTTATTTGAAGCTCGGATTCACAGACATAAATGTTCAAATAACATGCCAATGTGTGAGTCCGTGGTTACTATAAAGCATTTTGCACATGGTTGGGTTACAAGAAACAAAATTCAAGATTATATGGACCTCCGGATAGAAGAGGTTAAAGTTCTGACCTCTTAAAATTACTGGTATGCATATTCTGAAGCTTTAAGTATGACTTAACTTTGTTGTTTACCAACCCTGGTATTACTGTTTTTTATTTTAAACCTCTGTGACCTGGAGGTATTTACGAACTTTTGGTTTTGTCTCTTGAATCCCAATTAAGGGAACAATGATTTATTTTAAGCAAGGATTCACATGCATGAATGTTCAAGGAACATGCCAATATGTGAATTTGTGGTTACTATAAAGCATATTGAACATAGTTGGGTTTCAAGAGACAAAATAAAAGATTATATATACCTTCGTATCGAAGAGGTTAAATTTTATTCTGAATTCTCTTTCTTAATCCAGACATCATGTTGGGAAGTACCCCAAGCTCTGGCCGAGAAGTATCAGACCCCTATCAACCAAAGTGCAGACTTCTATTCAAGTGGTACCATCAACTTAACATATGAAGGTGATGTTTACATCGTGCCTTTCAACGAATACACCCAAGCATACAATAACTGCAACAATGGTACCCAAACAGCATCAGAGCAGTTTTGGGAGTAAGTGGTGAAATCAATTCTGTTCCTCCAATCAATCCATCTTCTACTGTTTAAGTAATTGTAATAATTTCGAGAGAAGAGTTGAATAAATACGGAGCTGCTTTTATTTCAACAGAAGCAGACATGTGGGATTGTTTAGAACGAGCTTGTTAGATCCTATTTTAAATAATAAAGTTGAACTCTTAAACTCACGCGGTTATCGAGTTGGCATTTGGGTCACGTAGTTTTAAACGAGTCTATTTGTTAAATGAAGGGGCAGGTTAAAATAAACAATGCGCTCCTACGTTTGGCATCTTTAGCGCGGATTCTGAATGTAATTCTGCTTTAGTTTCCCGTCTCGCAGTCAAATCTGAAATATTAAAGCGAAATTATTGTTACGGTAGGGTAGTGCTTTTTAAGCCATATTTTTTCCACATCAGATTGGCCTGCTCGTCGATTGATAACCCATAGACTAGAGACAGGTGTAGGATAAAAATGTTTTATCGATATATCATGTGTTTGGTCAAATGCTAAAAAACATATAGCAGTTCAAAAAACTGAAAAATTTGAAATTTATTTCTAAGAGGGTGTACCCCTTATAAAAGAACACAAAAGTATTGTTCTTTGCTAATAATTTTTTAAGATCGAAATCTATGCTCTTAAAAGATTCGTATGAAAAATCTGTTCGGTGTGGTTTGTCGTTCTATGATCACTTTTTGCTACACAAGGCTTAATTAAACCTTTACCTACGGTTTAAAGTGGGCCTCGAACGACAACAACCATTCGAGACCGAGTTCCGATCATTGGGGAGATACAAAAGTAGAGTGAGCAATGATAAGCTTTTTATGTGCCCAGAATCATGTGACAAAAAGTAGTAGTAAGGTGATCCTTAGTCTACTTTCGTCTTCAGGGAGGAAACGAACATTCATTGATTGGTACACGGAAGGGAGAAGACGACCATCCATTGATTCGTCATCTGATTGGTCCGCATGACATAATAGTAGACTTCGGCAATTTCACCATTTTTCGCCACTCTATAGAACCGAATAAACAAAACTTCTCATAAATTCATGTAATTTAAAACATGTTTGTTGCAAAATCATGTTCGTTAAATTCATGTTTGTTGCAAAATCTTGCTACCTACATCGATCTTCTGACGAAGTAGAGGGAGCATGCGGGTGGTATAACTGTAGAGATCTGAGAAATGTAGGTCGCGTGGGCTTGAGAATCGATTTCGATTGACTATCGAAGAGCAAACAAGTATTTTTAATCATGCTCCGCAGTTGTATTGAAAAGTCAATAATTAGTCCTACATTAGGATTCGTGCTTTCTCCTAATACTACGTGACAGATTTCCAAACCGAGAGATATGGAGAAATAACACGAGATTACTCATGCTTCGTCTATTTCAGCGATTTTCAACTCTTTTCATCTCATGACGCAAAAATTAATCACTAAAATTCTGCGGCACTTCAAAATGTATATTATATTTTTTTGCTGATCTGCCAAAAAGAGGAATAATTTTGCTTGATTTACAAAAAATAATATTATTAATTTCCTACTCTTTTTTTCCTCTGTGGCTTTAACATTTTTTTTGAAACAGTTGAAATGATATTTTGTAATGAAAAAGTAATACCCTAAATTATATACTGGTATTGCTTGAAATTATTTATGAACACGCTTATCAAAAACCAAACCGTTGAAATGAAGTAAATCATACACAATTTGAATAATTTCACCATCCGTAAACCACACCAGTGTAATTCTTGCGGCACATCGGTTCGTTAGAAATGTTACGGTTGCATGCACCACATGAGGTGTAGTAGAAAGTTTGATTTCTTAAAGGAAAATGTTAAGTCCTGGTGGTTGTCTCTCGAAGTGGTATCTCGTCGTTAGCAAAACCATTAACAGATCTTGATAGGCAGATATCTCGTCATTAGAAGAAAACTAATGACTTCTTGATCACGTCATCATAAGGAAATCGGCAATGTCTTGATGACGAGATATCTCGTCATTAACCCTCCAAGTGGTTTCGACGAGATATCTCATCCATCAAGATCTAACCCATTTTGCTAATGACGAGATATTTATCATCAAGGTATTGCCGATTTTTTAACGATGGGATCAAGATCTGGCCAGTTTTGACGAGATCAAGATATCTTCCATTGACAAGTTATCTCGTCCATCAAAATCTGGTAGTTTTTCTAATGACGAGATACCTTGTAGAGATAACCACCAGGAGGGTTAAGCAAAATTTATCAGATCTTAATGGACCAGATATCTCGCCGAAACCACTTGGAGATCTATCGAGAAATGAATGAAATATGACAAAATGCCTTATATGAAGCTGTATGTTTGAAGTGGTCTGCATTCTCTTCAGGCGATATGTCTTACAGCTGACGCCCAGTATAACAGACATGGGCGTCGTGAAGTGGGACCTGGCTCTGACTCTCTTCGCGTGCTGGGTCATTGTTGCACTCGGTCTCATCAACGGCATCAAGTCCACGGGAAAGGTGAGTTGAATACCAATCTTATTTGTCTCATAACACGGTATATGCATTAATCCTCCTGGTGGTTGTCTCGGAGAGGCGTGTCTAGTCATTAGTATAGCTGACCAGATCTTGATGGACGAGATATCTCGTCAGCAGCAAAATTGGTCAGATCTTGAAGGATGAGATATCTCGTCATTAAAAATACTGGTCAGATCTTGATCTCGTCATTAAAAAATGGCGGCAATATCTTGACGACGAGATATCACGTCATTAGCAAAGCTGATCTTGATGGACGAGATATCTCGTCAGAACCACTAGGAGGGTTAAATTCGAAAGGAACTGAAATAAATACCCGAACTAAATGAAATTGTCTTTGCAGGTTGTATATTTTACAGCAACATTCCCCTATGTGATACTAATCATTTTGGTCATATATGGATGCACACTCCCAGGAGCTTCTGAGGGTCTTAGATACTTCTTCATTCCTGAGTGGTCAAAGCTTTTAGAAATTACAGTAAGATATGCATTTGAAAAGCCTGTGATGCTGACATTAATGACTATTTTGATGAATGATGTTTTAAAAAGATAAATGTTATCTGTATGAAAAAAAATCACTCATAAATTTTGCGGGGTAGCGGTAGCCCAGTTAAAGGAGCAACGGATTAGTAACTGTAGGGTTGCGAATTCGAAACTAGGTCCAGCCAAAGTCCGTCGTGTACACGAAGGCTGGTGCACGTTAAATCTCTCGTGGCTTAAAATGTCCTCCAGTTGGCATGGTGTGGATGTTTGGAGAGTGGGGTGACAGCTCAAGTGCACCTCGTCATCCGACCTTGGTTCAAAATTACGAAGCGTTTTACTTGGATCTTTCCCTTCGGGATTGATCCCGGACTGTCACCAATAACCCTTAGTTTTGCTACGACGTTAAGTTTAGTGCGACTTTAACTACCTACCATTCATTAATTTTCAAGTTTTAATTGCTATTATATGTGCTGCTACAGATAAGAATTTGACCAAAGTCCATTTAATGCTTGTGAGGCATTTTCTTTGCAGCTAAACGTACATGGGGTAGTGTTTATGAGGCAGAATGTGTTTCCTGTACGTATTCCGAACGTGATGTCACTGGGTTTGTTTTTCGTACAAGATTTCAGTTCTTCGCCAACAAAAATTCCAAATTCCAAAGAAAAAATTTCGAATTGATATAGTTCATTAGTCAACGAGAATTAAATTCACCGTCAAACGTCCCCAAACGACGATAAGCTACATTTTAAGGTATCCCCAATATGCATAATACGCGAGAGCATTTGGAGATGTAAAATCTTCACAAACCGTCTGATTTGTTTGTTTACACTAAACATCCCTCTCATAAAATATATTTTCGTTGTATTCTTTTGTTATGTAAGTAGTCGTTTCTTTATTTAAGAAATGTAACATTTATGAACTTTTTTATATACAAAGGCATGTGTCTTGAAAATCTCGAATGATTTACGAATTGTTGATTCGTCCTATTTCTGATCATAAATATGAAAAAACATGTTGAGCAAATTTAAAAGAAAAAATGAAATCTAACCTATATTAGGAAGTTATCTCAGCAAACAATTGTTTCATAAAGTTGAAGGTATTCTCAAACGTAAGTTGTTTTTTACATCTTTTAATTCTATATTTCCTTGGAATCTAGACTCAGGGCAGACATGGGGAACGTACATAAATTAAAACCCTCTTACATGTCCATAAATTTAAAACCCTAGGTCCTGACCGACGATCACGTGGTACCTCGTTTGAGAGACTTCTTTTGACCTTCCAATTCTAGGGCAGAAAAGAAAAGTTGTCTGGAGAAAGAAGAGAGAGAACTAGGTGAAGAATTCTTTATAAAGTTGATCTGAAACGGTAGCATTTCAGAGGATATTACAGGGTATGCAAGATCTTAAATAGAAAATTGTTATCTACATATTTATGTATTACCTTTGGCCCAAACATTACACTATGCACTATATTCTTCATGTTATAAGCAAACGGAGGGTTGTGAGTTCGAAACTAGGTCCAGCAAAAGATCGTAGCGTACATGGGGGCTGGTGCACGTTAAATGTCGTGACCATAAATGTCCTTACGTTGGGGAGGTGTGGAAGTTTGGAGAGTGGGTAGCCAGCTCAGGTGTTGACCTCGTCATCTGACTGTAGTTTAAAATTACGAGTTGTCCTTGGATCTTTCCCTTCTGGATTGATCCCCAACCGTCGCCAATAGCCAGTTGTGTTGCTCCATAGTGACGTTAATCAACTACTTACCAATCTATTTCAGGTAGGTAGGGTCCGTTGCTCTTCTAACTGGGCTACCGCGGCCCAATGACAGGATTTTTCTTGTATGAGGGATTTTCAATGTAAAGAAACCAGACGGCCTACGAATACCTCATTTCTGCTGTCCAAATGCTCTCGCGTGATTCATATAGGGGTTACTAGAAAACGTAACTTATCGCTGTTTTGACAACAATTAAATTGACCTTATTCAGTCTTTGGAGATTCTTTTCGTGAGAGCATAAGAGATGAATATTCATATTTTTTCTTAAATTACACCAGAATATTCAAAAAGAACTTGAAGAGTAGGGATGTGTTCAGGGGGTGTCCACAGGACTCGAATTGTTTTCGAAAGGTTTTGAAAATAAAAGAAAAAGCTAACCAAGGGGCAGGCTGAAGTTAGAGTCACGCACGCTGATTTGACCGTATCAGTGGAAAATGATTTATCATTGGTATCTAGTTTAATACCCATTTTGGCCGATCTGTATTATGTAAAGCAATGTACTACATTTATAAATGATCAACAATGAAGAAATTAGAGCAAAAGGAATTCTTTGGAACTATGTCATTTTATCGTATTGTAACAATGGTTTTAATAATCTTTGTTTCAGGTTTGGAGAGCGGCAGCAGAACAAATGTTTTTCTCACTAAGTCTGGGATGTGGGTGCCTCATCATGTACGCTAGCTACAACCCATTTGAGAACAAATTGTACAGGTAAATCACTTGAAATTTCAAGAATGAATTATTCATCTCTAATCATGCATCGGTTTACATTCAACCTCTCGCTTTCAGGGACGCCGTGTTAGTGAGTTCGTTGGATTTCGTGACGAGTGTGATGTCCGGCGTGGTTATTTTTTCTGTTCTCGGAAACATGGCCACCGAAATGAATCTAGACATAGCAACAGTGGCAAAAGGAGGTAAGCATCTAAGTGTATTCCATTGATATTTTTCCGTAAGCGAGTTGGGACCGCGGTAGCGCAGTTGGAATTGCAACGATTTCCGAGTTCGAAACTAGGTCCAGCCAAAGACCGTCGTGTACACGGGGCTGGTGCACATTAATTCTGTCGTGGCCTCAAATGTCCTCACGTTGTTCTGGTGTCAAAGTTTGGAGAGTGGGATTCCACAGCTCAGGTGTTCACCTCGTCCTCAAACCGTGGTTCAAAATTGCGTGATGTTGTCCTCGGATTTTTCGCTTCGGGATTGATCACGGACCGTCGCCTATAGTCAGTTGCGTTGCTCCAGTGCGACTTTAATTAATTACCAATTGCCATTACCGCACCAGCTGACAGAGCTCCAATTTCTCCTAAATTCGTCTCCAGGGTTCGGCCTCACTCGTAATCAGAATTTTAAAGAAATTGATGTTCGACGAACATACAGTTTATGTTAAACTATGCGATGAACTCAATAAATTCGATAGCCCATTGTGTTGCTCCAGTGTGACGTTAATTGAAAATACCAATGCCAATAAATTTCGAAAAATTAAGGTGTTCAATCAATTCCCCAAATAAAAACTTGAGGAAAGTTGGTAGGTTGAAAATTTACGTCGTTCTGGATCAAGACAACGAGCTATTGGTGACTGTCCGGGATCCATCCCAAAGGGAAGGACATGAGCACAAAAACTCGTCATTTTAAACCACGGTCAGATGACGAGGCCAACACCTGTGTGTGTGTGTGCTTGCACATCACTCTCGAAACTTCCACACCTCACCAACGTGAGGACATTTGAAGCCCCGAAAGATCTAACGAGCACCAGCCTCCTTTGTATACGACGGTCCTTGATTGGATTCGAACTCACAACCCTCCGGTTGCTAATCACTTACTCGTCCAATCGGGATACCACGGCCCTATTTCCTCTATGGTTTCATACCTACAATTTTCATTAGCCGATTGATTGAGCTTTAAAAATGATCATAAAGGTCTTCTGTAAGACCGAATTTCGAACACGTAACCCTCCAGTCGCTAATCGGCTACTCTACCAAATGGGCTATCCCGGCCCTGAGGAGAGTAAAATACATTTTATGAGTTTCATCTGTAAGCTTATTCGAGGATAATTGAGTTTTAAGAAATGAATAAAAGGATTCGTAATATAACGTTGAATTAAACCGGTATGAAACATTAATTAACTATTTGTGGTTAAAGGTGGTTAATTTTATTTAATAGGTCAAGGCTTAGCCTTCGTGACCTACCCGGAGGCGCTGGCTAGACTACCTATTCCGCAACTGTGGTCAGTGTTGTTTTTCTTCATGTTGTTTCTACTCGCCATCGACAGTGAGGTAAGTGAGACACATACACTGTACTGACAAAAGTCGCCTAACACCAGGAGTAGAAACAAACAGCATTTATTTTGGGGTCTGACTACAAATTTAAATTTTAAATTTCAGAGTTCACATGCACATGGGTAACTTCAGAGCTAACTACTAGTGGATATAGACCGAAAAGGAAGCAATGTCCTGTAGAAATGTGCAAATGTTTTATATCAAAATCTAAACATTGAAGTAGCAGTCACTTCATTATCCTAAATGTACAAGTCCTGCGGGACTGAACAGTGTTGGCGCTCCATAAAATTATTGAATAAACAAATTGGAAGTTCAGTTCCATAGAACTTGAACTTATGGTGGTACGTTTATAACATTCTAAATACGTATATTTATGGATAATAAAGTGACTGCTAATTCAGAGTTTAGATTTCGGTATAGAAAACATTTGCACATTTCTATAGGGCATTCCTTCTTAGCTCTGTAGTTACCAATGTGGATGTAGGATCTTTCTACATGAGGATGTAAAATTTGAAAATTTAAATTTATAGTCAGACCCCAAAATAAATGCTGTTTCGTTTCTAGTCCAGATGTCCGGTGACTTTTGTCAGTACAGTGTATAATTAAACGTGAATCTACACAGTATTTTCTTATGTGTGATTATATAGGATGATTCGAAAAACCTTAACCGAAATCTATAGGGTGGTAGGGGCATCTAAGAAACACATTTTTGCTTTCCCCTCCTGGTGGTTGTCTCGACGAGGTACCCCTCGTCATTAGCAAAACCGACCAGATCTTGATGGACCAGATATCTCTTCATTAGAAAAATCTGATTTGATCTTGTTCTCGTCATAAAAAAAATCGGCAATACCTTGATGACGAGATATCTCGTCATTAGCAAAATTGGTCAGATCTAGATGGTCGAGATATCTCGTCGAAACCACTTGGAGAGTTAAAGAATGTATGTCCGCAACTCTTGTGAAAGTGCTAGAAGGTATGCTTGGCGCAAATCGTACTTTTTTAAAACTTCGTCATTCGCAACGCGGATTTCGCACATGTTAGAGATTTATACGACTTCCGAGATAGATGACACGAATCCAACGTTTGGGGCAGTCAATGGGAAGGAAACGGTTGATTGGTTGTTTTGGAGTTCTATGGCACAAGGGCCATATTTAGTTCAGCTGCGCAAACGGCAGGACAACGTCAAGTAAAAAATTTCGAAGGAAAAATAGAGGCATTGGGGTTCAGAGTAGTGCGATGAAGGTAGAATAATATCGCTTGGGGATTGGGAAAAGATCACCGAGCGCGCAACCCCCGTGTTTACTAAAGGCAGTAAACCCCATGTTAAAAGAAAAGATCACTAGAGTACCTCTGGTCCGTGAAGCCCGAACACACCTAAAGGAGAGCAGAAAGCCTGAGGATAGAAACGAAACGGAAGAGCTGCTCAAAGACTGTAGAACGTGCGTGAATTTCCCCAACATGTAGATTTTCTCATCTTGGAGTTGGCTATCTTCTGTTTCTGAATTGTTTGAATTTCCCGGCCGACCCGTATCATGCCGGTTGACATATGTTCGGGTTTCAAACAATTGGCGATGCAAACGGTCAAATGTTTGAGGATGCGGCTCTTATTGCTCTGAGGCAATAGATACCTATATATGCAGCATTTTAACAACGTTAATGCTATAGACCAGTGATTCTCAACCACTGTGCCGCGGCACTTTTGTGTGCCGCCAAATTCTTAGAGTGTGCCGCCAAATTTTAGAAAATAAAAATTATGATTTTGTTCATTTGTTGGAAGATGAAATATGGTGTGCTAAACTAGCTTACTTATCAGACATTTTTGTTATTTTTAATAACATAAATTCAAGTATGCAAGGGCCGAAAGAAAATATATTAAACTCAACAGATAAACTGGTGGGATTCCAAAAACAAATAACTTTATGGAAGAATAAAGCTCAGGAAGGCAATTTGGAAAAGTTTGAGTCAGTCCCAAAAGATTTTAATAAAACTATTCATAAAATTGTTATTGACCATTTGACAACATTAGAGGAGAGAATTATTCATTATTTCCCAAATTTAGATATAAAAAAATTTGATTGGGTTCGTAATCCATTTGCGATAACGAATACTTCTGTATTTGAATTAACTTTGAATGAAGAGGAAGAACTAAAATTTCGCTTTCTAATAATCGAGATTTAATTTTAAAATATTCGGAAGAATCAATTAATTCATTTGGATTAACATGCGATTATCCCATGATAGCCAAAAAAGCTTTAAAAATATTATTACAATTTTCTACATCTTATTTGTGTGAATTCGGATTTTTAGTATTAACCAACATAAAAACGAAAAAAAGATCGAGACTGTTAAATGTAGAAGACGATATGAGAGTAGCATTGTCATTTTTACGACCAAATATAAATGAAATTATCAAAAAACATCAAGCTCAAATTTCTCATTAAAAGTATTCTTATTATTACCTTGTAATTAATCCCTTAATAAACGTACTGTTGTTTTTGTAGTACATATTATATTATTTTATTTTACATTCACAATTATTATCATAAACTATTTTACACAGTGTATTATAGGTAAGTAAACAACTTTTAAACTTATCTTT
The DNA here is from genome assembly GCA_933210815.1 of Meta bourneti. Classification (NCBI taxonomy): domain Eukaryota; kingdom Metazoa; phylum Arthropoda; class Arachnida; order Araneae; family Tetragnathidae; genus Meta; species Meta bourneti. The sequence goes on from OW119925.1 coordinate 74,241,894, forward strand.
TTCTTTGTGTGCCGCCAAATTTTGAAATCGTTAAAAGTGTGCCGCGACAAAAAAAAGGTTGAGAATCACTGCTATAGACCATAGGTTTCCTACTGTTTTGACTCGCGGAGCCCTTTTTAGAATCAATTTCTATGGCGTTACCCCTTAGGCCTACACTATGTTTTACAAGTTTATGGTATTTAGGAGTAGTGTTATAGGGGAAGGAAGAGGGGATAGATATTTAAACAATTGCGCAAGGTCAATGCTATGAAATTATATTTAAAAAACTTTAAAATTTACCATAATATCTCAAATTATTCTAATTTTATTTTTATTTATTTTCTTTTCTTGGAGAGGCTCTTATATATATATATATATATATATATATATATATATATATATATATATACACACATGCTGCACGCAGATCCCTTGAGGCTCCACGGAGCACAGATTGGGAACCGTGCTATCGACCATCGAGCATCTTCATTAAAGACTTTCGAATTATTGCCTTCTTGGTTTGCACGGAATACACTTTTACCAAAACCTTTCATAATACTTGGATATTAAATGAAGAATTGTATTTTCATTTCTCATTATTAAGCTTTCGACTTATATATACAAACAGAAGTATATTAACCCTCCTGGTGGTTGTCTCGACGAGGTATGTCGTCATTGGCAAAACTGACCAGATATTGATGGACTATATATATCGTCATTAGAAAAACTGACTACATCTTGATCTCGTCATTATCAAAAATCGGCAAAATCTTGATGACGAAATATCTCGTCATTAGGTAGGTAGTTAATTAACGTCAAACTAGAGCAACACAACGGGCTATTGGCGGCGGTCCGGGATCAATCATTAAGGGAAAGATCCAAGGACAACGCCTCGTATTTTGAACGACCGTCAAATGACGAGAACACTTGAGCTGGCATCCCACTCTCCAAACTTCTACACCATACGAACGTGATCTCGTCATTAGCAAAATCGGTCAAACCTTGATGACGAGATATCTCGTCATAAGCAAAATTGGTCGTATTTTGATGGACGAGATTCTCGTCGAAACTACTTGAAGGGTGAATATGCATCCTTCCATATACTTGTTACTGCATGCAAATGCACGCATTACCAAGTATGTGGAAAATGAATAACTGAACATTACTTTATAAATTTGAGTGTCCTTAACAATTCTATTGTTTTGCAGTTTTCATATCTTGAGAACATTTTTACTGTTCTTTATGACAAGTATCCTCATCTTAAGAGCAAGAAAAAGATAATAACAGTAGCATCGTGCATGGCATTCTTCCTCTGCGGACTCCCTTGCGTCATGCAGGTAATTTGCTCCAGAATTATTTTGAAGATAGTTTGCATTATGTATGCAGCTAGGTACTCTTGTATGTGATAACTTTTGCGAGGTTTTATTTGAAGAGTGCTCCTGTGGTTTCAGTGTAAATGAAAAGGAGCTTTTCAATGTTTCAAACTTTGAAAGACCATAGAAATACCAGCTGCCAAAACACAGAAAGTTACTCTCTTTTGAAAATCTTCATACGGTTTTTGTTCTGCTTTGAAAATTCAGGATTGATGAGATAAAATTTGCAGTTATGTGACGAACGGATTTAAATGATTTTGTTGGGAGACTTCAACCAATTCGATACGTAACTGTCAGAAAATTCAAGCTGCATTTTTTCTTGTTTTCTTTATAGAACCTATTTTTTATTAACAAAATGACGACTTTCAATTTGGCAGAGAAACTATAAAAATTAAATTGCATTTAAAATGTACTTTTTTTGTTGTTTATGGATAGTTATATTCTTTCCATTTGTTTCAGGCACCTTTTTATTTACAAAACGTTTGGGAAAAATAAATAAAAAAACATCCGCAACTTTTAGGTCATATTTCTTTGTTTTTAGGAACTTTTAACAGTTATTGGGTCCTAAATTCGTTTTTATGGAGCATTTTCTAGCAATTTTTAGGTCATAAAACTCCTACCTCTACTCATGACTAAAGACATTAATTCTTTAGACAATAGTTGTAAATCAAACATTTTTACAATGTTACTGCTTTAGAATATACAGGAAACGAAATTTGATCCGTGATACTTTTTAGGGATTTGACTGTATTATGAATTCAGTCCTTGGAAAATTATATTAAAATTGAATTCAATCAACAGGGTGGACAGTATGTTTTAAATTTGATGGACACATATGGCGGAGGAACGGCCACGCTTTTCATCGCTACATTCGAGCTCACAGCTCTCATGTGGGGATACGGTAAGTTGTGTTCACATTTGATTTTAAAAGAAAATTGTAATATGCCTTATTCAAATTTCAAATATCAACACATTTTATAAATTAGGAGTGGATTGTTTTTAGAATACACTTTAAAAATTATTTATGTTAAATATTATTTAGTAGTAAAATATTTTACCGGAATATAAAATATTTAGATCTATGTTAAATAGATTGTAAAACGTTAAAACTTCATAATAAGGATTTGTGTTTATTTAAAGTTCTAAAGAAAAATTAGAGTTCTGAAATAAAATAAGCAATAAGTATTATACAATTATTTATTTATAAAGTATTTACAAAACTAACAGTAAGTATTATTTAGTAATTAAAATCAAAGGGATCTTCACTTACAAAATTATATTAATGGCATCAAAATATATACTTTAATCTTAATGTGAAATATCAAGCTACTCTCTTTTGAGAAATTAGCTCATGAATGTTTGGTTTGATACCTGATAATTTAAATATTAGGTTATTCTCAACTTCAAGTCTTTCAGAAACTGGAATACCCTACTAATTGTTTTAGATTCTAAAATTTTGTTCTTAGATTATTAAAGAATCAGAGAAAATAATGGAATATTTTATTTTTTCTTGAAAGTTCTCCGTTTTGTCTAGTGAAAAATCGCATGTTTTCCACGGACTACACTTTGAGAACCACTATGTTTGGGTTTCTAAGACAAATTTACTCTAAATCTTTTGAGTGACTTTGATTACGCGCTTTCTGCATGGGCTGTTTTGCACTAGTGTCTTCAATTTAAATCTTTACTGAATGCAGAATTTTATTAATAGCCATTCCATATGGTGTATATTCTAATGGAAATATCCCGAAGTGAAATATTATTACATTATAGTATGTCTGAATGTATTGCCAACTATTATAGATAAAATATTTTAAAATTCCTTTTTTTCTTCATGCTTGTACATATAAAATACTTGTTTTACAACGCTTGAATGATTTCATACCTTTTTGCGAGTCGCCTCGGAAAGTTTTATTACATCGGGATGTAGTAAAACCACGTATATCGTGATGCTTTACAAGATTCAAGGTAACGGATTGTATTGCTTATAATTCACATTTATCGCCGAGAGGATTATTACAAATATCAATTAAAATGCAAATTAATTTTTCGCATAAAATTGATGCTTAAAATGGTATCTGAATCATAGACGTGAGATGTAAGTAGACTGAGCATTGCGGTTGAGTGGAGCTTAAAAAAGTGTGACCAACCTGCTAGTTACGTGACTGCTCTGTGAAAAATTGACTTGGTTGGCCAATTTGGCATCTTATCGCCTCGTTTGGTGATATACCATCTAATGACAGGGTAAGTGTTTAAATGCGCATATCTGTAGAGTGGAGACAAAATTGGGGATATCGCCCAAGTATAACTACTATCTCGAGCGGACGAATAAGATGATGAATTAATGGATGGGTGTCTTCTACCGTTCCGTGGACCAATGAGATGATGCATGTTTAGTTAGATCCAGCTGACGAAAGTAGTCTAAGGGTCACGCTACTACTAGTTTTTGGTCACATGATTCTGGGCACATAAAAAGGTTTTCATTGCTCATTGTTACCTTTATATTTCTTCTATGATCTGAATGATACTCACAAATGAAATCTGAATGAAATATATCGCCTTACTATATTTATAGGTATATGAATTTCAAAAGTCAGGAATTAATTTCAAACGCAAATATGAGTGACTACTCAGCTGTGTCGTAGTTTATTTAATAAATAAAATATTGATGAATTTCACACTTGTTTAACTCCAGGAAAATACTTAAAATCTAGCTCAAATTATGTGAATAATAATTTTACTCTAGTGTTTTTAATAATCTCTCTATAAATGTAGGGTGTTTCAAAAATATCTAGCTAAATTGCAAAGAATGGAAGAGGAGACCATAATAAACATTTCTTTCAAAGAATGTGCCCAAAAATGCCACGTTTAGGTGGTAGTGGGCGCTGCTTGTATTTTCAACGGCATGCATCGCTACACGAATTTAGAGCTTGCCATTGAAAATTAGAGCGGGCAATGAAGCCTTACACCACAGAAACGATGTTATCGACTGATCTTGACAGCGCTCTCAACCTAATCGCGGCATTTCCTAACTTAAATCCTTTGACATAAACGTTTATTTTGGAGCCCTCTACCACCCTTTACAATTTGGCCAGATATTTTCGAAACATCCTGTATATTTCACTAACGCACGTGGCACAGAAATCGGCGTCATTGGTATATTGACAATTTGTGTGTATATTGTGGCAACAAACGGATAAAAACAATATAAAATTAACCGCTACGAGATTCATAAGCCAGTTTTACCGTTTAGTTTAAATATGGTTGATTAAAGCTATATGGAGCTGCATAATGGTAGCTAAACCAACATGGAAGAGCTAAAAATTCTTTCGAAATCTGATTTAGCAGAAGAAATTCAACTTCACCAGCCTGTTTACAGAAGGCAATGAGAAATCTGGAAGATAAACAAACAGCGCAAGAAAGAAAATGTGAACGAATGCGAAATTGTTTAAAAGTAAAAAAAATATCGAATCGCATTTGAACAAGTGAATGGGATGCAGTTGAAGCGGACGTTCAGAAAAAACGACTCCGCTCACATGCTTTATTTCATTAATGGTTGGTTGGGTTTTTATGGCGCAAGGGCCATATTTCGCCATGTTGCGCCAGACACAATATCAAGCAATAAACATACACACACACAATGAAAGTTTTACTGACACAGAAGAAAGAGATACACTCAGGGAGGAATCGAACCTGCGCCGCCTACAACTCTTAGGTTGCTGGCGCAGTGGGCATACTCATGGAGCCACGACGGGCCCCATTTTATTAGAAGGTTGATGCGTGTGAGAGGGAGTTAATTACAATTTGCTTTACGTAATTTAATACAGCAAGTTAAACTTATTTAATTTGAATACAGTTTCAGTTTAACAATTATTGAAATGAATGACATCACCTTTGCTACTCTTTTCTACACATAATACTATTTCTATACACAGATATACTACAACTATTTATATACTACACATATACACTACATTTTCTAACCATAATGCACACATTTTGAACTTTTAGGTGCTGATAGATTTGCAGATGACTTGCATTTTATGTTGGGATTTAAACCTGGTCTTTACTGGAGATTATGCTGGAAGTACATATCCCCAACCGTTTTATGGGTAAGTCATTCAACTTCAGTTTGAAGCATAAAAGTTTCTAAAGAGAAGTTAATTAACTTCATTCCATTTCAGTTTAAAGTATGGAAGTTTCTATAAAGAATATATGTGCGATACTGATATATTTGTTAAGAGGTACATTTGTCTTTACGTTTTGAGTTACACACGAATGTTACCATCCTGTGCATCCACGCTGAAGTACAGGAAACATTGGCACACCAGTCTAAAACTTGGTAGGTCTCCCACGGGAACGTAGAACTGCAGAATTATGACGGGGAATGGACTCCATGAGCTTGCTGAAGTATTCTGAAGGCATTGAACATCATACGTCTTGCAGAGCTGTCCATAATTCTGTCGTATTTATTCCTAGGTCTAGGAGTTTTGCGTTCCACAATGCATTGCATGTCATACAAGATGTGTTCGAGAACGTTAAGATCTAGTGACTTAGATGGGAGTGACAAGATCTCAAACTCAGATGACTGTTCCTCTAATCATAATTTGGATCGTCTAGACTTGTGTGGCGGCGCCATTGTCCTGTTGGAAGAGGTCAAACCCACTAGAATGAACGCGACATGAACTGGCGTAACTCGTCAAAAGTATTCACATATAGAGTTCACCTGTCAGAGACGTTTGTAGGAGTACAAAGGGTTTCACTGAATGCCAACTAAATGAACCCCTTAAGGAACCACTACCAGCCTGTACAAACCTCTGTTGATATACAAGATACATGGCTTCATGGGGTTTTCTCCACACATAGATTTTTCCATCTGCCCGAAACAGTTGGAAACGTGACTCGTCAGACCAGGCTACTCGCTTCCAGTCACCAATTGTCCAGTGGCGATGTCTCCGTGCCAGACGAGGCACATAGCTCTGTGTCGAGTACAGGGTACTCGAACAAGGAAACACGGAGTAAAAAGAAAATGTCAAGAAACAACAGGTATTGCTGTCCACTATAAGCTTGTTACTATCCCTTTGGTATCCTAATCCCTAACCTATACCAAGGGGGATTACTAAAAGAAAAAAATCCCCATTCAAGAGATCGAAATGGATATTCACTTGAATCTATGACAGCCACTTTCACTATAATTTTTTATTGGATGGAAATTGGAAAGAATAGGGGAGAATTAATAACCGATACGTTTGGTTTCAATTTATTGGTACATAATATTTTTTAAACGTTGAGAATTGTTTTGTTCAGTATGTTATGAACGAAAAATCTTTAACCCTCTTGGTGGTTGTCTCTGCGAGGTCATTAGCAAAACTGACCAGATCTTGATGAATGAGATATATCGTCCTTAGACAAACACCTGACCAGATCTTTATCTCGTGGTCATAAAAAATCCGCAATATCCTGTTGACGAGATATCTCGTCCTGAGAAAAATTGGTCAGATCTTTATCGACGATATATCTCGTCGAATCTTCGCCACTTGGAGGGTTAAATGAGTGCATAATGTCTATTCACGCACTTCGGATATCGATGTTGCATTCAGTTATATCATGTTTGTTTTTCAGTTCGTACTGCTATACAGCTTGTTTACACATACTGAAATTGTGTACGCAGGAAATCCATATCCACCATGGGCAGAATATATAGGTTGGGGAATGGCAGGAATATCGGTTCTTCAAATACCCATATGGGCACTACTACAAGTCTACAAATATCGAAAGGTGAGTACATAAAACTTTTTATACTAAGCATCTTTTATGTTAATTCTTAAACGCAATACATATATAGTATATACACTACTGTTTGTGAGAATTGCAACACAATGAAAAAAATCATGTAAATTAAACGCAACTTGCAGAAATGCAAAATAGGTTAGGATATGCAAATGATATTAGAATTACAAAGCGATCACGCATGCGATAAGCATTAAGTGTCTTCGAAAAAATGTCATTTAACCCTCCAAGTGGTTTTGAAGAGATTTCTCGTCTCTCTGACCAATTTTGCTAATGACGAGGTATCTCGTCTTGAAGAATGCCGATTGAATTCCAAACGATGAAGATATTGCTGTTTTTTTATGATAGCGAGATCTAAGTCAGGTCAGTTTTTCTCTTGACGAGATATTTCGTCCATCAAGATCTGGTCAGTTTTGTTAATGACGAGATACCTCGTCGAGACAACCACCAGGAGGGTTAATGAGTTCCTGCTCTGCGTCGACGATATATGAATCCAACTCATAAAACTGATACTTTTTAATTTTTACTTACAGAATTTACGAAAACTATTTTCGCCACACTCCGAGTGGGGTCCATCCAATCCAGGGGATCGTCACCTATACAACTTACGGTCAACAGGTATACCGATGATACCTCCTCCTCCAGCAGGTGTCATCAATTTGGCCATGGATCCAGTGATAGAGGACGGCAGTTAACGCTTGACCAGGCTAAGAAACACTTCTGGAAACAAAATAATCCATCTGTCTAGTTCATAATCATGTGGTATTTCGACTCAGACTTTTACTTCCATCGGCATTTTCTAATGACTAAGATGGTGTATGTGCGCGCTACTTCATGTCATTTCTCACCATTCCTCGGTTCGAAGATTTATCATGTGGTATTGGAAGAAAGCACGAATCGTGATGTAGGACTAATTATTGACTGCCTAATGCGATTACCTGAAGCGTGATGGAAAATACTAGTTTGTTCTTCGATAGCCAATTGGCCCAAGTCTCAACACTTCTGCGATGTACAACAGACTCCTATTGATCGAATTGACTTGCAAACACAAATTAACGACTAGTATTCACATGATTTATCTGCAAAAAATTGACTTGGCTGGCTGATTTGGCATTTTATAGCCTTTGTGCTCTAAATGCAATTCAGCTCAGGCTTCACCCGATCACATCATCTCTTGTCTCAGTTGCATCCCTCAGTCTAGCTTATATACCATCCCAAGCTGCTTATTGAGGACCTCAAATCTCACGGGCTAGTAGACTTGGTGCAATTTATTTGTGCGAAGTGAGATAAGTAACAACGCGACAGCGATTTCGCTGTCACATTGTTATTTTCGTTGACATGTTTCGTCTACTTCATTAGAAGATCAATGTTTATTTCCTGCAATGATCGCTTTCATCCGGTACCACAATTGGATTTTATATATCATTTTTGCTTTTCAATAGGCTTTTATGTGTAAGATCAGTGATATGAAACTTTCGATTGACATTCCTTTGTGGCAAGATTATTTATAAACTGTTTTATGCAAGTGGAATTTTCAAAATAAAACTATTTATTTTAACCTGTTGTTTTTATTGTGTATTAAGAATAGATTCAGTTTTATTTTTCCCTGACACAGATTCTCTTACCTTTATTATTATTTTTTAGTATGATAGTTATATTTTATACATCAGAGAGAGAATGTACTGGATCAAGAAAACTTTATACTTTAAAGTATCTTTAAATATCAAATTATAAATATTCTATATTTAAATCTCATGAAAACGTATCGAAACTCCCTAAATTTAAACGTTTGATTTGCCTGAACGGAAAACGTAAACTTCACAAAATAAAGAGCAATCTTGCTAGCAATCGATAGAGATAAACACCAAATAATGAACACAATAATAATAGCGAACATAAAAATAACGAAACAAAGAAACGGACAAAAACAATGAGCAGAAACATAAACAAAGTACAAAACAAAATGTCAAGTCATCTTCAAGCCGTACATTGCAAGTTATTTCCTGGAAAACCGTTCCAAAGCGACACGAAGGAATCTAGAAAATTTATAACATCATCAGTTCCGAAAACTGTATTTCCAAATACGAACATCAACATGTCTACCCATGAATACAAAACCAAATAAAAGTGAAGTAATATTTGATAAATCTCCGATAACTTTTAACTACTTTTTTACTCATGAGAAGGAAACTGAATTTTTAAAACTCTTCCCTTAGATTAAAGTTAAGAATGAATCTCTAATAACAGGGTCAGGATTCTGTTGACATAAAAATACATAAAAATGACCTTCAAAATAATCCAAAAATGACCCCAAAATAAAATTCATATTCTTTCGATTAGCAAAATATTATCTTTTCAAATTAACTGTAAATAAAATGTTTTAGTACCTGAGCACGTGCAAGAAACCGAGAGAATTATTATATTTACTAGCAGAATTATCCGACCTTACTCGGGTTCATTGGATAAATGTGGATTGAAAGTGACCAGAATAATCAATTTTATCTTTCTTAGAAAAATGCATACATCATTTAAAAATACAACATAATTTAAGTGCCAGGAAAAAATAATTTTTAACATTTTTAATTTCTTCAACTTACTTTGGACGCACATCTTATACAAGCACATCCATTCATATAATGCATATCGATTCATGTACATTTCACACGCATCACCCATATTGTATGACGAAACTACAAAAGGTGACACTAAGGTGACTATGACAAAAGTCGACATTGAGGGTGTTTTGAGAGAGTTATTATGAATGCATTTATGTGATATTTGCACAAACACAAAAAGCAGATATAAAACGGGAAGACAGACAGACTGACACAATGAAGTTCAGTCACTAAATGAATGAGTATTCACAGAATACAAAGTTTCATGAAAATATATTCAGCCGCTTGAATGTAGTGCGAGCACACTTATACCGACCGACAGACTCGAAACGTGGAAACCACTGATTTTGCTTTAGAATGACCCAAAACGGATAAATGACTTGAAATAGTGAGAAATTATTCAATGTACAAACACTCCATTTCTGTTTACATAGATTCTTTCAGTATTGCTTGTACAGTGGTTCTCAACCTTTGAGACCGCTACGCAGTAAATTTTTTTGTAAGACAAGGGCCAGATTTCAAGAAATTTACTCATAAATTCCATTCAAAATTTAAAGGTTCATATAGTATTATACTAGAATGCATGAGTATTAACTATTACTATGCATAATCATAAAGAGTATTAGTGCACTTAGTGCCATATCCTCTTCTGATCACCAAAAATTTATATTAATCAGTGGGATCGACTTTTGTATTTTTAAATTTATTTTAATGATGTTATTTTTATAAAAGGGCGGTGCCAGATCAGGTGTTGACCTCATAATCTAACCGTGGTTCAAAATTACTCGGATCTTTCTATGAATCCCGCACCTTCCCCAATAGCCCCTTGTATTGCTCCAGTACGATGTAATTTCAACTACCTACCTACCATATCTGTAAATAGCAATCGCGATTTATTTATAAATTATAGAAATTAGTAAATTCTTAAAAATCGTGAAAGGTTTTTGATACACTGATACTGGTGGTTATTATTGTAGCGTAAAGAATGAAAAAGCAGCAACAATGTATGATATTAACAATGTTGAAAAGTAACAGAAAACAATGCACGATGTGACCATTAAACAATGGTAGTTAATATTTCTCAGAAGAAACTATTTAATTTGGTGAAAATATTCCATTGTTGCTCTCATATTATTTAGCAGAACTCATTACAACAAATGTTTTCTTCATTCGAAAAGTAGTTATCAAAAAGATTGTACGTAATTTTTAAAACTGCTAGAATTGTATATTTAAACAACTATTCTTAAGACTTCTAACATCCTATTTTAGGTTCTTTCTTAAAGGGCCAAATCGCCTCTTCCAATTCTTGATCATCTCTAATTTCTACGGAGATAAAAGAAATGGCTAGCAACGTCATCGACTGGATTGGTAAAAAGATGTAAGTTCCATTTTACTTGTGCTTCGTTTCCTACTACAAAAATTTATTATATTGCCTTTTCAGAACTTGATTCAATTGGTTCTTTCAGGAAATAATTATTATATTTAATTAAAGTGACGTTTCATACATATAACTAAAATTTCAATCATTAAACCTTGTTCTCAATATCAAATAACTTTTAGCTTTCAATTATTTAAAGGTAAGTATATGAAACAGAGAGGAATTGTAATTAAAAACAGTATTGGCGAAAATCTATACATTTTTCTTTAAAGCAAACATTCTGCTTTGAAATGCGAATATGAATATTATAGATAAAATCATCATACACCAATAAAATTTGACATATTTTTTAAACATCTACAATTTAACAGAATATGTTTCATCAGTTACTTATACATAAAATAAAAAATAAGTTTTTATGTTTTGACAGTGTAAATGTATTTTTCCATGCAGACTTCTATTCTATATAATGTATATTTTTAATATTATAAAATAATTATTGAAATAATTTTTGTATTTGTATTTCGGATCTTTAACCGATTTTTAATAAATTCGTAAGATAGTATTTTATCTTTTAGAAACAGGTTCAAACAAAAACGAAAGAAAAAGAAAAGCATGAAAAAGAATGCTGATACAAATTAAAGAACATCTCCAGCGATTTTATGGCAAAGATTTCGCAGAATGTTATAGATCCGGGTGATATTGATTCTAAAGACATGAATCCGAAGATCAGCTGTTTTGAAGAAAGCATGCTGATTAATGGTGTCAAAAAAATTGATACAAAAAATCCACCCTATGAAGATGCTCCATCATGTTGAAATAAATGACATACACAAAGTGTCTAAAGAGAATCATAATCGCGATATTGTGGGGATATTAAAAAATATTTACAGTGGATTTAACTGCGGTCAAACAGAATCAAAGCCAGGAATCTCCAACACCGAAAAAGAACCGAATGGTGTTTGGGTGTGTCAAAATCCCCGCCCTGAAGTCAATATCACAGAAAAGAAAAGAATTCGAAAGGACATGGCTCTAAAATTTATGCTATTCGATAATTTTGTTAACATGCAAAATCCCGGATTACTGAGAGGGGTACCGATCGAAGAACATCCCCAACTCGCACCTGCGACTGTTCGAGCGAGCAGCGAAGATAGTTTGTATGAAGGTTCCGAAGTGATCATTGCTGCAGATGAAGATCTTTTCATGAAGAAACTGAGTCAAGATTTGGAGAAATCTACCATCAGTGAAAGAGTTGAAAAATTCAAAATAAATCAAGAGTTAAGGAGTGACATGCGATGAGTACGATGCATTTATATTCGAGGACTGAGGCACTGAAAAGGATCTCTTCAACAATGGTAGACAAAAAATTGATAAAAAAAAATCCACCCTATAAAGATGTTTCACCAAAACAGGTTGAAAAAAATGACATACACAAAGTATCTAAAGAGAATCATAGTCGTAATATTGTGGGGATTCTAAAAAATATTTCCAATGGATCTAACTGCAGTCAAAGAGAATCAAAGCCAGGAATCTCCAACACCGAATTGGAAGCGAATGGTGCTTAGGTAGACATGAATCCGAAGATCAGCTGTTTTGCAGAAAACATGTTCATTAGTGGTGGCAAAAAACTTAATAGAAAAAATCCACCCTATAAAAATGCTTCACCAAAACAGGTTGAAACAAATGACGTACACAAAGTGTCTAAAAAGAATCATAGTCGCGATATTGTGACGATTCTAAAAAAATGCTTCCAATGGATCTAACTGCGGTCAAATAGAATCAAAGCCAGGAATCTCCAACACGAAACAAGAACCAAATGAGGCTTGGGTAGGTCAAAATAACCGCCATAAAGTCAAAATTACAGAAAAGAAAAGAATTCGAAAGGACCTGTCTCTGATGTTATTCGATAATTTTGTTAACATGCAAAATCCCGGATTACTGAGAGGGGTACCGATCGAAGAACATCCCCAACTCGCACCTGCGACTGTTCGAGCGAGCAGCGAAGATAGTTTGCATGAAGGTTCCGAAGTGATCATTGCTGCAGATGAAGATCCTTTCATGAAGAAACTGAGTCAAGATTCAGCGAAATCTACCTTCAGTGAAAGAGTTGAAAAATTCAAAATAAATCAAGAGTTAAAAGGCGTGAAATGCGATGAGTACGATGCATTTATATTCGAGGACCGAGGCACTGAAAATGATCTTTTCAACCATAGCAAAAGAGTCTACAAAAGATGGTTTCCGAACCCAAAATGAGATGGTTGAAAACTTCAAGATATTTGAACCCTTTCTGGCAAAATTTGATTCAGATTTCTTCACCTACAAGGGCGAGATTCATAGACCTAAAATTATAGGTACAATCGCTTTTTGCCATAGTTGTTTGGGAATAGAAAAAATAGATGAACTCTTGAAGACTGAGGAAGAACCTACATTTCTTACATACGCGGTAAGGGAAATATTTTCTGTTCCTGAATAATTTGATTATTTGGCAAACCTTTGTATATTACAATTCAAAATGAGAAACAAAGTTATTAACTTGCAAAATATATAAGTTTAATAGGAAATAAAAACGTTTCAATTTTCCATAATGTGTATTCTTTTTGACTGATGTACTGTATTAGATTTATTTACATTGAGAAAAATTGGACTATAAATAAAAAGCTAAAGTAATTTTAACGGTTGTGTAATATCAGAATTCTTAATATTAAGCCCTTATATAATGCATCGTTTATTCTAACTTCATTGAAATTTTCTGGTTTTTCTCGCGTTTTAATGAAGGAAAGTTTATGAGTACTGAAGGTACCTTGAGTACTATTACTCTAAGGTACTCTATCTACACTTACGTATAATGTAGTGAGTACTACACATATTATACTCTAAGAACAACTTTCTAGCACAGCGATGCACATATAAAGAGGGGTGGTGGGTTATTATCCGTAGCTGTACGTGCATAAAAAGAAATAGGCTCCAAATTTTTAACCCATTATATTTGGTGCTGTTTCAAAGTTCTCATTTACTCGAATGGGAAAACTAATAATTGTAATAATTTTGATGTTAGAAAATATCTCATAATTTACTAAGCAAAACATTTTCTGAAACATGACCGCATACACTCATAATATTTTCTCTTTAACCCTCCAAATGGTTTTGACGAGATATCTCGTCCATTAAGATTTGACCAATTTTTCTAATTACGAAATATTTCGTAATAAAGTTACTGTCAATTTTTTGATGATGAGATCAATATATGATAATTTTTTTTCTAATGATAAGATATCTCATTCTTCAAGATCTGGTCAGTTTTACCAATGACCTTGTTACTAATTTACCTTGTCGAGACAACCAGTAGGAGGGTTACGTAAGCTTAAGAATATAGTTTATCTACTCACGTAAGCTTGAAAGTAATCTATAAAATTTTTCTGGAAGAGTCGTCCTTGTCTCTCGGGTCAATCTGTTTCTGGATTTGCCTCTCTAGCTCCTTTGTGATCTGCCGGACATCTAAACAGGTAAATTCTTCATAGGATATACACGGTGCATTCCTGTGCAAACCACTGACGACTTTTCTCACGACCGTTTTGTTTTGTCCTAATAACCGGTACCGACCCACGGATCATAGTTTGGGAATTCGGGCTTTAGAAGTTCAGATTTTGGCATCACAAAACGTTTCAATAAACAACTCCAAAAGTATATGATATTTCGCTTCCTTCTATCAAGACTAGAGAACTCTTCCTTTGCGGTGACGCGAATCACCCACAAAAATATCGGGAATGGATTTGTTTTACGAAAAACTGTAGACCAAGTAATTTTTTGGCCCCAGAGACTAGCAGATGAATCTTTGGAAATGTGTTTTGGAGTAGAAAAAGTTATGGTTGAAAGATTGCAATTCGGGAATGTTTGAATAAGCATTTGATTAAAATCAGGAACAAAAATATAGCATGATGAAAACTCGAAAAATGACCAAAACATTTCCAAAAAATCTTAAAAAATCTCCAAAATGATCTAAAAATAAAAAATAGCGAAAAAATGAACAAATATAACCTTTAAGCCTATATATCTAGAATAAAAAAAAATTCAAATAGGTTTCTGTCGAAATTCGAAATAGCCCGTTGAGCTGCTCGAGTGCGACGTTATTTAACTACATACTTTCCTACCTGTCGAAATTCGAGCATTGTCTACGAAGTATAAATAAGATGGTCTGTCTATAAAATCGGGCCCTGGTAATATGTATTCATGTACTTTGAGCTTAATTTGCTATCAAAAGATGGCAGCACTGTTTCTTCATACAATTTACCTTTTTCGGTTTGTAATTACGCGTTCATTTTCTGGTAGGTATGTAGGTATTTTAATTAACGTCACACTGGAGTAATACAACGGGCTATGTTAATTTTTTGGAATTGGAAAATTTATTTGTGAGTGGTAGGTATTTTAATTAACGTCACACTGGAGCAACACAACGGGCTATTTGTGACGGTCCGGGATCAATCCTAAAGGGAAACATCCGAAGACAACAACACCGCGTAATTTTGAACCACGGTCAGATGACGATTTAACACCTGAGCTGGCACCCCACTCTCCAAACATCCACACCACGCCAAGTTATTTGTGAATGCAATACCCTGTCGATTTTTATTATTATTAAAGAGTCCATTGGATTATTATTAATGTTTTTCATGTTATTTTTTGCGAATAGTCTCTTGATAAAAGACATACACATGAACATCGTGATAAAGGGGTACAAATTCTCATGACTGCTAGATTTTAAGTTCGAATCAACAAAATGGGTTCATTGTTCGTTAATTTTTCCGATGAGTATTAAAAAAGGATGGCAGAGAAAAATTTAGGGTATGCTGTATCAAACAACACTATAAAACAAATTTTCACATGCCCAGCCATTCTAGCAGCTTTGCAGTATATAGACGAATTTCCGCGAAAAGACACTGCGATCCCTGTTGGAAGTGTAACGGATTAGCAACTTGAGGGTTGCGAGTTCGAATTCAACCAAAGACCGTCGTGTATAGGGGGGCTGGTGCACGTTAAATCTGCGTGGGCCTCAAATGTTTTCAAGTTGGCGTGGTGTGGAAGTTTGGAGAGTGGGATGCCAGTTCAGGTGTTGATCTCGTCATCTGACCGCGGTTCATAATTTCGAACTCGGACCTTTCCCTAGGGGATTGATCCCGGACCGTCGCCTATAATCTGTTGTGTTGTTCCAGTACGACGTGAAATAACTACCATTGCCATCTACAGGCAGCTAAAGCATTATTATTAGCTCCCCTGACGTACACCACCAACCAACAAAACTATACTTACAAATAGTATAACATTTTATGATTACGTGACTCTCGTGTCCGCTTGAAAAATTTATATTGTTTATTACATTAGGTGAAGAGTCAATGCTTTTTGATTAGAGTAATCAGTCGCTGTCATTAAATCTCTGTTTATAGAAAAGCAGATGAAGAATTTTAATAAATCAGGCAATTTTTATTTTTACCTCCGAATATCGCTTAAAATTTATCGCACACATCAATATGTTCCCAAGGGAGTGTCAGAATCGTCTTTTGTATAGATATTTAAGAATAAGGAATCTTAATAGTGGATAGGTAGTGAAAGAATCGTGACAAACTTCTACAGAGTCCTTCATACTCGTCATGTGACTGGTTTAAAGGGCCGCTGTAGCCCAGTTGGAAGAGCAACGGATTAGCAACCGGAGGGTTGCGAGTTCGAAACTCGGTTCCGCCAAAGACCGTTATGTACACGGCGACTGGTGCACGTTAATTCTGCCGTGGCCTCAAATGTCCTCTCGTTGGCGTGGTGTGGAAGTTTGGAGGGTGGGGTACCAACTCAGGTGTTAATCGCCATCTGACCGTGGTTCAAAATTAAGTGGTATCGTCCTCGGATCTTTCCCTTGGGGGTTGATCCCGGACCGTCGCCAATATCCCGTTGTGTTACTCCAGTGCGGCAGACGTTAATTAACTACCAATCAGACTGGTTTAAAATTACTTTCCCTTCTGGATTGATCCCTGAACTTCACCAATGTTGTGTTGCTCCCCCAGTGCTGAGTAAATTCAACTATCTACCTACCTTTATAATCGCCAACCTGCGAGTTGTAGGTTCGATTTCTGTAATTGACCCTGGGTGCATTTCTCTTTGTGGGTCAATAAAACTTTCCTGTGTGTTTATGTCCATTATTGGATGTTGTCTGTGTTGTGTTCGGCTCAGCTTTCCAGATATGGCCGTAAAAACGCAACCAACCTTGCCCTTGCATACTCACACCTATAGCTACTATGCTTGGAATACCTGGTGAGAAATTTGACCCATTCTCATAGAGTTTGAAAAGATAGCTGAATATGTGTATGTGTGTCGTAAGTGTCATACAACACACTACCGAGAACCTAACCATTATTAACATTTGGATTGTATAGGCGAAACCAATAACGTGTCATTAATTTTGATAGTAGCTTACAGGTGTTTACGGGAGAGTAAGGAAAGACATTAAAAAAGCGAAATTTTCGGTAGGGTAATTGTACACATGCTTCAAATTGTTTGATTCGTTCGATTATACAATTACCAACTTCAATTTGTGAAAGTAACATTTAAAAACGTGATGTAAGTGTAAGAGGCATAACTTCTGATTGGGTAATTGATTGATTACGTTGGATTCTATGGCTAATTTCAAGTTGTCAAATTTAATATTAAAACGTGGCATAATCTGTAAGAGGGGTAATCTCTGATAGTGTAGTTAATTGATTACGTTCGATTCTATGGCCAATTTCAAATTGTTAAAGTAACATTTAAAAACTCGATATAGATTGTGTGTACGGGCGTAGCTTCTTGATAGGGTATTGTCACACATACTGCATAGCTGTGAGAAATAATTAAGTGCAGAATTTTATGTTCGCATTAATTATGCAAATTGGAATACAGGACTGATGTGTAGCAAAGAAGTGTTGTGAATTGTAATAAAATCCCCTTAAGATTTTAAAGTGTGTTATTCTCTTTATGGTATCATTAGCTCAAGATACTCGTGTCTCTCCACAAGTCGGAGAACATCACGAAAATGGAAATATGATTTTTTGTCCAACGTACATATAGTTTAGTGTGAGTTGTAATGGATTTGTCATTACTTTTGATGCTTAAGGTAAAAATATTGCATTTGCAAGATTAATTGGATATAAACTTGAAGATTTTGTCCCGGATTTCTCTACTCTCTTGACTGCAATTGCTTGGCACAGTTTGGACAGATCTGGGCTTTACAGCATAAAAGACAATAACCAACCCTTTATTGTGAAATATCCATTCTCACACTCAACCACTAGGTTCGTTGGTGGGGTTTTATGGCGCAAGGGCCATATTTGTCCATGCCGTGCTAAACACAAGACATACAGCGTCAAGTAACCGCCCAATATACGAAACAATAGTATATTAATATGTTTTGAGTTGATCTATTTCATGAGAAATGTTTTCGAAATGTTTCCATATCCTTCCTTTTATATTCTTATAGCAATTAAGCAAATTAAATCCCTCACCTTGCCATTAGAACTTACGTAGAACATAAGTGTGGAAACGTTAATTGCATCATCATTCTACATTATTGTGCACTAAAGAGTATTAAAATGAAATTACTCTTTCCAGTTACAATCCAGAAATGATATAGGGACCTAATCAAATGTGCGCATCTCATTAATTATGAATGCATTCCGTAGGTTTTTCAGTTGAAAGTTGCATTATGTATCGTTACTACTGTTAAGCTTGTTTGAATTTTAGCTGTATATTTCCACCGACAGATGGCATTAGCATATCTCACTATCACTCATGTTATATATTTCCATCGTTTCACATACGCCTTAGCATTGATTGATATTTTACTTAGGAGGTTTCACCATTAACATTTTGTGCATGAGAAGTTAAGGAATGACAAGAATGAGACTGCAAGAAAACGGAGAGGAGTTTTGGTCCAACATTAAACTTTTATCTCGTTGACATGGAATAATAAAAATTAATGCAAGAAATAAAATTTTTTAATAATAGTTAAATTTCCAGTGGCCATTGCAAGACAGACCAAAGAAGGAATACAACACTACATAAACTACTACAATACAAACACAGACGCGTACAGAAAAGGAAATAAGCTGGTGTTCAAAATTAAGAGAATTTCCACTTTTGGGCTATTATCTCCAGAACTACTGGACATATTTTAATGAAATTAGTAATGTACATAGGATGAAATAATACAAAAAATAACCATACAATAGTTTTGGTACACACGCATGATCATGCGTAAGACACATCAGCGCAGGAAGGTCCAAAAGAGAGGTTACAATATCGACACCAAAAATGGATTAATATTGGATATGATCCCCTCTTACAGTTATGCAGCTCTCACAGCGTGAATTGAATTCATACTGGAAATGAGGTAGTTTATGAGTCCCTGTGGCAGTCAGTCCTACTTCAGCAACGCTGTTTTCAGATGCTGGATGGTGCTAGGAGGGAGGAGGCGAGTTGCAATTGCCCTCCTAAGAGCGCCCCAGATATGCTCTATAATGTTTAGATATGAAGATCTGGCTGGCCAATCCATCCGGCGAATATTCTCATTTTCCAGATAGCGCGGAAATAGTCACGTGCTCTTAGAAAGACTGTTCTTCTAAATGCACCTCCCACACAGACGTGTATGCTTACGTATTCGACCCTAAAGATTTGCATCTTTGTTCGGAAGCATGAATTTTACCTTTCGTTCAGTAATTTTCAAGAAATTCGACAAAATATACAAAGTTTCTTAATTTTGAACACCAGTTTATAACCTGATTTATCACCCTAAAAGTTTCTGTCGCTCTCCAATACCGTAAATCTGTCTCCATGAATTGCTTTGCACTGAAGCAGATGAGATCTGCCCGTAGGCTGCTTACAGGGAGTGCATAAATTCTTTGCGACAATGCCATATCTATGCAGATGGAGGAAAGACAACCATGCCCATTCTTAGGGCTAAAGGTTGTCACCTCATCACGCCATGGCTTGTCAAGCGCCTCTTCAAGAAAACCACTTGTCCAGGATTTTGTAGACATTCTACCTTCTGCTCGAAAGGGAAGTTAGAAGTCTATATGTTTTAAAGATAGTTTTTCCAAGGAAGGAAATCAGAACTTCAGTGTTGTCCTTGTTTGGTAGAAGATTCGCTTTTTCCTTGGAGAAAATATTACAATGTCCAACTGAGAGAAAATATTTTATTTTTTAGACTTTAAAAGTAATAGGATCTTCTGGAATTCATAAACCTTCTAAATTGAATGACATTAAAATGCATGGAAATTGTTAATGACTATACTCGTAGCTGGATGCACAGAAAGAGGGACTAAAAGTTTAGAATTTGGACGATGTTTTGTAGAGTGGGCTCTAACATAATAGAAAATGTCACATGAATGCAAGAACTAGGTAACTCGAAAATTGATGTATTTTGAGTAATTAGCAAAGCTGAGATCATACTGAATTTAATGCAAGCACTGGGTATCCTTTATATATGACCATTTTTGAAGCTCAATCCATCGGCTAATGAAAATTGTAGGTATATATGAGACCATAGAGGAGGGAAATAGGGCCGTTGTATCCCGGTTGGAAGAGTAACGGATTAGCAACCGGATGGTTGCGAGTTCGAATCCAACCAAAGATAGTCGTGAACATGGGAGGCTGGTTAAATCTGTGGTGTCCTCGAATGTCCTCACGTTGGCGTGGTGTAGAAATTTGGAGAGTGGGATGCCAGCTCAGGTGTTATCTCGTCATCTGATTGTGGTTCAAAATTACGTGGTGTTGCTCTTGGATCTTTCCCTTGGGGATTGATCCCGGACCGTCGCCAAAAGTCCCCTGTATTATTCCAGTGCGACGTTAATTGAAATACCTACCAATCATAGATGAAATATAAAAGTAAAGCGAGTTACCCTTTTTATGTGCGCAGAACAAAACTAATAGTAACCTAGTAGTAAAGTTAGACTACTTTTGTCAGCTGGGTGGAAGCTAACATTCATCATCTGATTGGTTCATGGGATGGGAGAACACACCCATTCATTGATTCATCTGACTTACCCTCGTGATATAGTAGACTTTGAAGATTTCACCAATTTTGTTATCAGTCTACAGAAAACCAAACGTGACGATCCGATGTCAAATCGGTCAACCAAAACAATTGTTCACAAAGCAGTCACATTACTACCAGTCAACATGTTGGTTACACTTTTTGAAGCTCCTATAGTAATGTTTAGTCTACTTATATTTCAAGTCTATGTATGAAACAGGGATTGTCATAGAAACTATTTTCCCCTTTGTTTCAAATAAAAAGTTTTTGCATTCAGATGACGATATGGTCGCTGAGTTATGAAACTATAAGCACGCAAAATGAGGAAAGCGATAAAAACGTGATATTCTGAGAGAAGAAAGTAGTTTAAGCAATGATGGTACATCTGAAACAACGAAATATTCAAAAATAAAAGAGGATTCAATAAACAGAATTCTAATACAGGACGCCAAATAATCTTGACGAAATCTATTGCTTTGCAGAAGAAAGTGCAGTCCTAAAAATGAAGTCGATAAAATACTTCAAGACCGAAGCTCCGATGAAAACCACGGTAAATGAAGAACTTTACTTCTGACATTGAGAGAAATATGGAGATGAGAGTCCTAACAAATCCTTCAACACAATTACGCCATCTGACAGAATTCTAGATCTGCCTATTTCATGGCATTCAAGAAGAGAGATTTTTAAAATAGTTCCAGAAAGTACGATTTCAGAAAGGGATGGAGACATTCCTCTCGCTAGTATTAATTTCAAATTGAAATTTGAAGACTACGATGCAGTTAAAGCTACACACTTAAACCTCTTGTTGGTTGTATCTCTCGACGAGGCATCTTGTAATAAACAAAACTGACCAGATCTCGATGGACGAGATATCTCGTTATTGGAAAACTGACCAGATGTTGATCTCGTCATCATAAAGAAATAAACAATATCTCCATGACGAGATATCTCGTCATTAGCAAAGTTGGTCAGATTTTGATGGACGAGATATCTCGTCAAAACCACTTGGAGGATTAAAAAGTATGGTATTAAAATATCATTGACAAAGGCACTTTCAGAGGAAACTTTAGGTGAAAACATGTGGTGCTAAATTATTTATTTTTTTTCGATATGAAATTTGAACCTGAAATTTATATAAAAAACGGAGTGCTTCTACATTAAATATAATAGCCCGTTGTGTTGCTCCAATGTGACGTTAATTAAAATACCTACATACCTACCTACATTAAATAATTTCTCGTCCCATTTTAACTTATTTAATTATTTAGTGGCATTTCAAAGCAAAATCAATGCTTTCTGTGTTTCGTGGCTGTCTGCATACGTGCCTCCGAACAAAGTTCATACGGTTGGATCTATTTGAATGATATTTTGCATCCTTTGAACATTTAGAACAACTACTCAGCATCAATTTATCTTCACGTTTTGTATTTGTCTGCGTGTCTATGTGTTAATGCAAGCATCACTATCCAACATTAACGGACGCTCCCATACCTAATGTCGCGGCTTGGAGAAATGTGGCATATGCGCCATAAAACCCGAAAACAACCAATCACCAACCAACCAACCAAGGGTCGTGAGACATTGTACCAGTTTAAATAAATGGGATGAATGGAACGTGTGACCGAGGTGACAGGTCTATTCAGAATGGGAATTGATATTAGTTACATTATATTATACAATATTATACTACATACACAACATGCATATTAAAGTCAATGCCCTAGAATTATCAACTTCCTGATGAGTTTATAAGTATTACATAAAAGCTCAATATATCTAAAACTTTATATTTATAAAAAAATGTTATAACTTAGTTAATAAGCTATTTAATGTTACTTGGTATTTTTATGCAAGTTCCACTCTAAACAGATGAATATCCATATACTTGAATCAACCCTAGCCTGGCTATGTCTGACAGTTTGATATGTTGACGTGAAATATAAGAAGTTTGAGCATAGCTATTGAGAAAAGATTTAGAAAGTGTGATCAACATGTCGACTTGTAGTCTGGTGAAAAATTGATTTGTTGACTGATTTAGCCTCGCCTCGTTTGACGATATAATATGATAGGATAGTTGTGGAATGCTCATCCCTATAATGGCCACAAAAATGGTGAAATCGCCGAAGTCTACTGCTGTTTCACGCGGACGAATCAGATGATGAATCAACGGCTGGACTTCTCCCATGCCGTTTGCCAATCAGATGATGAATTTTAGTTTCCAAAGGGAAAGTGTCTAAGGGTCACGCGCGTTATAACTAGTTTTGGTCACATGATCCTGGGCACATAAAAAGGTTACCCCCATTTCCCATTCTACTTTATACGTCTTCTTCTTCGTTTGATAGGCTTTATCTGTAAAGCTAAATGCAGATGGCGCTGGTGTTTTGGTGCTATAACGTGCTTCCTGTACGTCTTCCATATTGATGAACAGGAAGTAAAATCCTCATCTTCTGGTGTTTTCCTTGCTTACACTGAAAATCTATCATTGGAGAAGTTGAGATGTAAACAACCGCTAAGATAATATAGTGCGTGCTTGAAATACTCATAAAAGTTTTTAATGCTCAATTTTCTTTAGGAGATATTAAATCGAGTCACGCCGAGTTCTTATGCTATCAAATTGTCTTCCTTCCACTTACAGACAAGCATAGCTAATATTTCGGCATTGCGAATGATACCCACATACGAAATATGTACTAGTGACTGCAAATGCTCATATTCATGTTCCGAATGCTCGTTGAATAACTGAGTTTAGAAATGAAAGTACTCATCTCCTGCCGGCCCTCCTTTGAATTCAAGGAGCTTGAATAGTGTTTGAGTAGTTCTTAGCTAGCTATGGCTTATAAATTAATGAAACTTCAAGGAGCTTAAGAGCTAAGCGAGGTACAGTTGTAGGAATGGATTCTTTGGATTCTCTACACCTTAGAAATCTATTTCAATTCCATAATTGGGTTTGTAACGTTGATTCTAATCTGCCAGAGTGAGCCAAAAGATGTTTCCACATCAATAAGTTAAAATAATGATTGAATTTATGCTATTGAGCTTAGCAATGATATGGGGTCAATATAAATGGATCAAATAAATGCATACAATTCATCTATTTAATAAGTTCGGTTTGTCGCTCTGCATTCTTTCATACTATCTGAGCGCTAATTTGACCAGCGAGATTAGGATAACTAAATTTAATCGCAATTAAGTTAGATAGTGGACTAGAAGTGAAACTCCTCCGAATTGGTTAAAAAATGTTCACGTAAGTCCTTTTTAGTATGTAACAAATGGAAAACTAGCATTTATATTAGACGGGCAGTATAAAATCGTAATAGGTAGGTAGGTAGTTAGTTAACGTCGCACAGGAGCAACACATGGGTCATTGACGACGGTTCGGTATCAATCCCTTGAGGGAAAGATCGGCGGCTAACGACTCGTAATTTTGAACCAAGGTCTGATTACGAGGTCAGCACCTGAGCTGGCACCCCACTCTCCAAACGTCCACACGACTCCAATGTGAGGGCATTTGAGGCCACGACAGATTTAACGTGCATCAGCCCCCACGTGCAAGACGGTCTTTGGCTGGACCGAGTTTCGAACTTGCAACCCTCCGGTTGCTAGTTCATTGCTCTTCCAACTTAGCTACCGTGCCTATAAAATCGTGGAGTTCGAGGTTAATGAAATTCGTTTATTCATCGTCCTTACCTCAACTGCCACTGTAACTCGGTTGGAAGAGTAAATGATTAGCAACTGGAGGGTTGCGAGTTCGAAACTCGGTTCAGCCAAAGATCGGGGGCTGGTGCACGTTAAATTTGTCGCGGCCTCAAAATGTTCTCAAGTTGGAGTGGTGTGGAAGTTTGGAGAGTGGGTGCAAGCTCAGGTATTGACCTCGCCATCTGATCGTGGTTCAAAGTGACGAGGTGTAGTTCTCGAATCTTTGCCTTCGAGATAGATCTCAGACCGTCGCCAATAGCTGCACTGGAGCAAATGCGTTGTTCCAGTGTTGCGTTAATTAAACCTACCTTGGCTGCCTCGCATTGAATTTCGTATTGGTTGTATTTTCATTCTCGTCTTAAGTAATGTTGTAATAACTTGTGAATTATTATTTCCATTTATATGATTCTGCTGTAGATAGGATTCTTTTCGATTTCGATTTCATTAATACCAGCCTAAGTCCTGACATACCTATTAACTTTTTAAAAGTTCAAAGCATGCTGTTGAATGGAACCATTTTTTAAACAACGATAAATCTAGATTTATTTCGCCAGTCTGCTATTGACTAAGGAAATACTGGTCAAGATCTAATCTATTGACTAAGGAAATACTGCATTGATCTTCTAATGAGAAAGACGGATCATATGGGCGGAGTCAATGCCGTACGATCTTAGAAGTGTGGGTCAGGTGGGCTTGGGAATTGTGCCGTCAGATCGAAGGATTCGTTCTTTCTTCCAATTCCATGTGACCTTCATCCGGTGATCTTCAAACCAGTCTATCGGAAAAAATAACATGGACTTAGCATGTGAAGGCACTTAATCATTACAATGTCTGTGCTCTCTTGGAGTACATTGGGAATAAAGGTTTTGTCATAGTTATAGCGAAGCTTAAATTCCCAAACTGGAGTAATGGGAAATTACAGTACAAGAATTAGAATTGTTGAGCAAAACTGTATAAACAGTATGGATATAGTTTGGAAATGTTTAAGTAATTTCGTACAACTTTTGATATATGTCAAACAACAATGAAGCTAAATATAAAGCTACACTTGTTTCATCTGATTTTAAACAATTAAAAAGAGGTGTTATTTGTGGTAAACATAAGTTATTTTCGTATGATAACCCTCGACGAGATATCTCGTCCATCAAGATCTGGCCAATTTTGCTAATGACGAGATAGATCGTCATCAAGATATTGCCGATTTTTTGATGATGACGAAATCAGATCTGGTGAGTTTTCTTCCTCTCGTCCATCAAGATATGCTAATGGTTTTGTTAATGACGAGATACCTCGTCAAAACAACCACCAGGAGGATTAACAGTACATTCAGCAAAATTTAATTTGTCGATTAGAATTAAATTGAAAAACCTACATATGTAAACAGTAATTTAAAGGAACTTTTGTATAGGTTGAGTCTGGATACGAAAAGACCGATTTGGAGAAGATAATATGCTCGTATTCAAATTCAGTTTTGTACTGTTATTAACCGGATAGAAATCATCATTTCAGAGATTAAGATATGAATGGAAGAAATTCAGATTACATCAACTAACATCTTTTTGGGACACCATGTGTGCCACGATCATTACTTATTTCCTCATATAGCTTCAGTATTCCCTTGTGGTCTCATTAGACAAATCCGTCCCTAAGCTTGTGGTTCAATCAAGGAAAATAACGAAATAATTGAAAAAATCTTCCCTAATCTTTCGATTCCCAAGGTGGAAGAAATTATTATCGATTTAGCCAAGAAAGATGTTCCATTTTCTGGGGAATACTGGAAACTATTTGCTGTCGTGAAAAGTAAACAAAAAAGTCAGGAAGAAGTTATTTCCGTCTTTTGTGCCATAAAAAAGAACTTGCTAATAGAATACAATAACAGCCAAGACGAGAATTCCGTACTAATATGCAGCGTCGTTGAACGGAAGCATTTATTACCTTTTCATCTGCTTAAGGGATTGAGTGAGGAATTGGTCCAAGAGGAAGGAAGCAATGAAAGGATCGAATGGGAAAGTCTAGGATAATAAGAGGACAGCTATCGAGTACAATGAGGAAGGATAGATATTTACTTATTTTGGCTCTACTTCAATTCATTTTTTGTCTTCAGTATCATTTCTTTTGTTCTAGATTCATTTCAATATTGGGTCGAGGTAGCCCGGTTGGAAGAGTAACGGATTAGCAATAGAACGGTTGATAGTTCGATACTAGGTCCAACCAAAGACTGTCGTGTACATGGATGCTGGTGCATGTTAAATCTGTCTTGATCTCAAATGTCCTCACTTTGGCGTGGTGTGGAAGTTTGGAGAGTGGGGTGCCAGCTCAGGTGTTGACCTCGTCATCTGATCGTTATTCAAAATAACTAGGCGTTGTCAGATCTTTCCCTTCCGGGGTTAATCCCGAGACGTCGCCAATAGCCCGTTGTGTTGCTCCAGTGCGAAGTTAGTTAATTACCATGATCATTACCATAATTTTAATATTATTCAACGTTGTGCACAGTTATTCCTTGGTAGTAGATTTTCAACTGAAAGTCAAATGGCTGAACGTTGACTTCCTACATCATCCAATGTGTCTAAGTGCCATAACCACTTAACCCTTTCAGCGGTTTCTATTTTTATATGATGACGGGATCAAGATCTGGTTAGTTTTCTTCTAATGACGAGACGACGAGATCGTGATGATCGGGACGAGATATCTCGTCCATGAAGATCAGATCAGTTTTATTAATGACGAGATACCTCGTGGAGACAACCACCAGGAGCGTTAATCTAGGATTAGCCTCGTATACTGAAATAACCTGGATATTTCTTATAGAAGGTCAATACTTGCATGTTTTTTATACTACATGAATCCGATTTCTCTATTTAGCTCCATTTAGGCCAGTGATCTGCTTAAATTTGTAAAACTCTTACCAAATTAATATTAAAAGTGACTTTTATACACTTGTCTTTTGATAATGAAACACATCCACTGCAAAGTTTATCAGACAAATTATTAAGTATAAAGTACCTTGCGGGAGAGAAATTCTAGTTCAAGTTTACTAAACTGAACTTAACCCTTACTATTTAAGTTATGCTTTACACGGGTAAAACATATAGTCTTCTTTGAATGTAAAAAATATGTTTAAGAATGACATAAACCAAATCTTTCCAAAATTCATGAAAAGTCATCTTTTCAAAATTCAGCTTGAGAAAGAAGTAAAAATAGAGAAAATTGAAAATTAGATGATTAAATAGAATAATTAAAAATAACAAAAGATTTTTAGAATGGATTATTAAAAACACAAGCATATATTAAATACATTCTTGATCACATGAATCAGAATCATGCTAACTACACTTGTTTTCTGTTTATTACTGTATAACTTCAAATAGACATCTACACTACTGTTTGTGAAAATTGCAACACTATGGAAGAATCATCAGAAATAAATGAAATTTATTCCACGTATTACTTATAGTGGTTTAAATAAACGATCAAATTTACAGAGCAATAAAACAAAAATAATGCCGAAAATCAATATCTTGTGCAGCCGCCACGCGCAGCGATGAGAGCCTGTACACGCCGGGGCATCGAATCATACAGATTCTGAATGTCATGCTGAGGAATGGCATTCCAGATGGCCTCTATCTGATGCCTAAGTTCAGCCGCACTCTGCCCGACGAGCGGTACGAGCGAGTCGCCGCCCGATATAACCCCAGACATGCTCAATGGGCGACATATCCGGTGAACGTGCAGGCCATGGAAGAAGCGGAACCTGTCGTGCACTGAAGAAGGCTTGTACATTCCGAGCAACATGTGGACGGGCATTGTCTTGCTCCGGGATTGCGTTGCAGGAGGGGTAGGACCTCGGGCTCCACAACTTCCCTGATGTAGCGCCCGCTGTGTTGGCGAGCCATGTGATGTAGCGTCCGCTGTTCAGGGTCCCCACAATTTGGAGTATGCGGGATCGTCCATGATATCCAATAGCACCCCAGACCATAACGCAAGGCGTTCGTTTAATATGACGCTGAATAAGACACTCCGGGAGAAGGCGTTCACCTCTGTAGCGTCTGACGAGAACGCGAACATCGTTATAGTCCAGATTGTAGTTCAGATTCATATCTGAGAAGACGATTTGTTGCCAATCGGCACGCCATTGGCTGTGTTGGTGAGTCCATTGTAGCCGGAGGCGTCGGTGGTTCAGCGTCAAGGGAATCCTGCGCAAGGGAATCCTTGCCCGTAGCCCATGGAAGAGCAGACGTCGACGAACCGTGGGAGCAGACAATGACACACCTGTAGACGCGCTCCAATATTGTGCCAAAACACGAGAGGACGCTTTACGGTCCATCACCGCCATGCGGATGAGATATCTGTCGTCCCGTGGTGACGTCATATTGCGTGGCCCACTGCCGGGGCTTCGACTTGTCCGGTTCTCCATGGTCCATCTCTTCCACACACGCATCACTGTTGTGGCATTACGCCTCGTGCTATTTCACGATACGGAAGTCCACCCTCACAGAGGCCGATCATGCGGCCCCGTTCGAACTCCGTTGGTTGCTCGTATGGCACTCTGCGTTTTTGGCGTGGCATATTGACTTCTAAACAATCATTTACAGCAGTCAAACGACGATACACACATTTTAACGCACCTTTACAATGCTTTTTATACACGGCTCACTTGGAAGTTTAGAGGGTGTTTCTCGGCCCACACGAGTGATCGCTTTGTAATTCTAATCATTTGCATATGCATGATGAATCATTTGCATGATTCCTTCATGGTGCTGCAATTTTCACAAACAGTAGTGTATGTCTTTCGAAGAATATCGCATCTCTGAAAAGAATAAACTTGACTAAGAGTATAATCTGTCAATTAAATAAAATATATCAAAACTCCATTTTACGATCCCAAAGGGAATTAGGTTGGTTGGTTTTAGGGTTTTATGCCGCAAGAACCATATTTGGCCATGCTACGCCAGACACAAGACACAATATCAAGTAATAGACGCACACACAATGAAAGTTTTACTGACATCGAAGAGAGAAATACACCCAGAGAGGAATGCACCTGACTGGAATCGAATCTGCGCCGCCTACAACTCGAAAATTGATAGCGCAGTGGACATACCCACTGAGCTACGACGGCCCCCAAAGGGAATTAGGATATAATTCATATAGACAGTTCGTTAAAAGGAATAGAATTCTTATTGTTGCATACATGGTTTAGTGGTTTGTCTGTGGTGATGTTTGTATGCCATCCAATAGGTCCCGGGTTCGAATTCCAATTTGTGGAGCATGGATGTTGGTGATTGTGTGTTGCGAGCAACAGCTACTTTTACCCACTGAGTGCCTCCTCAAAAATAGCAGCCAGTTTGTCCATTGTGGTGCCGAGGGCCGAAGAGGTCAGTGATCCGTCATTAACGCTCCAAATGGTTTCGACGAGGTATATCGTCCATCAAGATCTGACCAATTTTGCTAATGAAGAGAAGATCTCGTCGAGATATTGCAACTTTTTGATGATGACGAGATCAAAATCTGGTTAGTTTTTCTGACAAGGTATCTCGTGCATCAAGATCAGGTCAGTTTTGCAAGTGGCAAGATACCTAGTCGAGATAACCACCGGAAGGGTTAAAACAATACTTGGGTACTGAAGTTTCGTCACAACGTGAGGATTTGGTAGAAAGAAGACCGACAGAATTAGCAGAAATAACGTTATTAATATTATGAAAAGATGTATTACATGAATATCTACCTGTGATGCCTATGAAAGATTTATCTGAATTTCAATTTGTGACATATTTTCTTCCATTATTCATCAGACCAAATATATCAATTCAAGAAATCAAGATTTTCAACTTATAATGGTGCATACAGTTCTCGTTATAACAGACTCTTGTGTTCAATTTTAAGTGTAAGCTAATTTGATCATGTCTTGCTAATTATCCGAAAGGATAGAATTTATACTGTACGTCAAATAATCTAAATAACATTAAACTCCAAGTGGTTTCAAGGAGATATCTCATCCACCAAGATCTAGCCCAATTTTACTAATGACGAAATATCTCGTCTCATCAAGATGTTACCAATTTTTTTATGATGACGAGATCAAAATCTGGTCAGTTTTCCAAATGACGAGATATCTCGTCCGTTAGATTTGGTCAGTTTTCCTAATGACGAGATACCTCGTCGAGACAACCACCAGGATGGTTAAATAGCATGTTATGTAGTAGTCACGAAACATTTGGATTATTAGCAGCCTTGTATGTATGAAACTACAAATAAAATGAAATCAACTTCAAAGATAGAATTGGTCTTAAAAATCTTAGGGAGAAAGGTTTTTAGAGCTAAAAATACTTCTACATTTTGCTCAATAATGGACACTGCCATTTGAGTTCTCCTAAATTTATATTACGTACTGGTACTACGGTGATTGATGTTTGAACATTACCAACCATAAATCAAAATTATTTCCGGTGAGTGAAATCTGTTTTCAAGCGAGATCATCATTCCGTTGTCATTTCTTCATTTCAAAAAGTTAGATAATGGTCTTAGAATTCTTTTCGGGTTTTGTAAGAAAAACTCCTTTAAATAGTTCTTTTCCATGTTTGCGAAAGATTGAAAAAGACCGCTACCGAAAGTTTTCTGCTTTCAAAAGAACCTCGGAAATAGGGGAATGTTCATTCCAATAATTCAAAATTGGTTGATATTAACTTAAGTAACGCTTCTCTTTGAAAAGTTAGTCTAATAATTCAAATGTTTGGAATAACTTATGAAAAGATTAAGAGAAAATGCTTCAAAAACAAAATTCATTTTTACTTTTACACCAATACTAACAATAGTGAAATTATATCATGCATGAAATTCGGATTGGATTGGATTTGGGGTTTTAGGGCACATGGTCCAGAAAAGGGCAAACTGCTCCAAGCATAAAGTTCAGAAATGAAAACTGAGTGATTTTGTTATGTAATAAGCGTAATATTAATTATCAGTTATTTATTTACATAATTTATTGAAATTTGATATAATTTCGTTAATTTAATATTGTGATTCGCAAAACTTTTGTATTATTATTATTATTTACATGGGGTTAGTGCGAATCGAAATATTCATATTGAACCAAAATGAACTCTGTCTCAGAAATTAAAAAATTATACTTTAACCACACACTCCCAGATCCTTTACAAATATGTTTGCATTCTTAATTGTTTATATATAAACTTACCATTGATAAAAAATACTTTCCCATGCCATTTCATGAGGTCGCACTTGCAACGCATGATGGGACATGGGCATATCATGGAATGTTTTCTTTTTCACAGTGTGGCGGAGAGAAAGAGTATATAATTTCATTCATGCCTTTCTTTGGTTTGATCAACGTCCTTGCTCAAAACGCTGTAACCGTGGAAATAATCAATGACTCCAATAATTTCCAGCAGGTGGCAGCCCTATTTTAATCACATACAAGATGTACTTGCCCCACCTCTCCCTAATAAATCTCTTAATATAACTTGGACTCCGGTTTTCTTGAACCTCACGCAGAATAAACAAACGCGACGCAGCTGGTGACCCTGACATGCCCTTAGAAATTCAATTTTCGATTTGAAAAACTGTTTTGTTTCCAAGTTATAAACTCGGAAAGGCGATGTAACTGACACGCTAACAAAAAAAGAGGAAGGATAAATAAAAACACTATATTGTTGGGAACATCAGTGCTTGATTGCTAAAATATGAATGTCGTTGAAAACAATGAAAAACATGAAAAAATTAAAAATCTCTCAAATAATCGTGTCAGAAATCATTGAACGTTGAAGTTCTTGAATGTTACTGGATACTTAGATTGGTATAGATAGTTGAATGTAGTACGTCACACTGGAGCAACACAACTCAATGTACCTGGGAAAGGCAATTTATCTATAGTAGACAGTTGACAGGTAGAATGTGAATGATTTGAGTTTTTTTCGCCTCGGAAATCTTTGTCAGAATATGCAAAAATAGTATTGGAAGAGGTTTGGCCAACTTTCTTCACAAAATTGATTTTAGGATACACGTCGGGAGTGATTGACTTGATTTCTCTAACGAGTGTTGAATAGTTTTCTTTGCATATTTTTTTAGAGACGACAGCATGACTCTGATTACTTCATTATCCATCTCTTTAACGTCTTCATCTTCTCTGGTTTCTGCCGCAATCAAATCCTCAATGTCAGCGTCATCACTTGATTTATGGCTGACGTCTACGTCACATTCATATCAGAGCTGTCTTCCGTTTTTTTATTGTTTTGGTTCTTGTTTTTTTATTTTTAGCTTAATATCCGTCTCTGATATTCTTTTAACTCTTCTCCCATTATCTTTCCTTTTCAGCTCTCGTATCTATTTCGTTTACATATCGACTTGAAAAATGATTACTGTCTATCTGCTAAGAGAACTGCTCCAGACACAAAGCCCAGGTAAGTAACTAAAACGAGGAACAAACATTACATCAAGTTGTCAATGAATCAAAATACCTACCTTCAAAGCCGCCAGGGAACTAAAAAATAGCAGGTAGGGAAAGACGATGTAACGTCTTTGAACTTAGACTAGCTGATCCAACAAGTTGCACGATCTTTTTTGGACATGGGAAACTTCCCTGCCTAAATTCGAAGGGCTCTAGCAGTGAAACTAATTTATCAGACTCCAAGCATTTCCAGCAGGTGTACTTTAACCTCTGAGCGTCGCTGATTTGCAAGTATTGTAGTGTTGCTCACTTAATTACAAAATAACCACGTATTTCTAAAGAATCCATGGATTCTTTAAACCTTTGGTACGATTCTATTTGGTCTTTTTCTTGGAATAGAATTCTTTGGAACAATTCTATTGGCGCATTCTGTAGGATAGAATTCTTTGGAAAGATTTTATTGGTTCATTCCTCCTTTCCATACATTATAATCCCTCGGAAAGATTTTATTACTCCTTTAAGTGGAGTAGAATCCTTTAGAAATATCGTATTGCTCATTTCCTTATAAAACAATACATTGGGAAGATTTTATTTTTCATTTCCTTCGAATAGAATCCATTGGAAAGATTCTACTGGACCTTTCTTTAGTATAGAATGTATGGATATATTCTATTTCTCATTTCCCTCGAATTGAATCGTTTGGAAAGATTCTATTGGTCAAGAAGCTCTTAATTCGTTAGAAGTCATGCAAGAAAGACTGCAGGTTGCAAGATGTAATCATGTATGTGAACCCCTCATAGGGATAACCACACACATGTTTAATATTCAGGTGACACTAAAATCTCACGAAAACACTTGCCTCACCTCACCCTATTAATAATTAAGTACAAGGATAATTGATAGTTAGTGGCGTCAGGTCAATACTTTTGTTGTAAAGGCGTTTAAGCTAAACGTTAAATTTTATTTAGTTTGTTGTACAATGATTTAGTTAAATAGAGTAGTTCAACCCTTGATCATAAAACCACTCAATTCGTTAACAGTTATATTACATATCGTAAGCGGCTCCGTGGGAGTATCATGGAGATTGAAAGATATTGTGAGGGGTCAAATGTGAGTTGATGGGAAATTTTCAAGAGATTGGTACTCACCAACTTTTGGTCTCTGGCGTTTGAGCGCTGGGGTGTCTGATTCTGGCTACGATGTTCTTACGGTGATACTACAAGGCTTGGGAAGTACTGCTTAAACTTCTGGGGTTCCTCGAGGAGCACACTTTTCATCGGTCATACATTCCCGACATTCACAAGATCTCTGTGCTCCCCGAGAAATTCCAAGGTTCTTTCATTCCAGGCTCCACCCTCAATGAAACCCAGCTTCATAATCAATGCCCTGACCAACACCAGCAAGTGCACTCATCCCATATTCAAACACTGTAGCTGTTTCACCCCTCCCAATTCCTTATCATCCCACTGACGTAAGTGCTACTTTTTTTGTATTGATTCACGTGTTATTATGACGTGTCTTCCTATTTTCTATTCGCCACGCCATAATAACAACTATTTTTCATTATACCGAATTAATAAATAGAAAATGATGATTTCTAAGTGACATTATTAAGCATAAAGGGAATATGATATTTTCCTCTCATTCAATTACAATTATAAAAGCTTAGACATAATTGTACACTTTTATTGTCAGTGATAACACAATTTTTAATTATTTTCTCCGATTTAAGGATAAATATAGGGATATGTATAGCTGTTAAGAAAATAAAAACTCTTTATATTTTTTTTCTTCATCAAAAAACAATAAGAGGCCCTTATCTATTCAAGCAGAATCAGATCCCATAAGGTTACACCAAGCTGGTAACAAAGTTGTAATGAACAGAATAATTAATGTCGAACGCAGATACTGGACACCGTTTTAATATCGAATGAATTTTAAGTATTAATCAATTCTCCCACTGTGTGGAGTAGCATTAAAACCAGAACTTAGAATAGAGTAGAGATATGGGATTAAATAACGCAAACATGAGAAGGACTGTGTGTGGAGAGGCACGTCTGTTTATCAATTGTTCTCAGAAACTATTTCACAGATGATAAATATGCAAATAAATGTATCGTAGAAGCAAATACAATTATTCCACAGAATATGACCTTTTTAAGATGAATAAATTATCTCCTTTCAAGCGCTGACTAGTTCATTTCTAAGAAAATTTGTAGTGTTTTAAAAGGTAAATTTAATGTTACCAATTTAGATGACTGACCCCATGGAAAGTTTAGGTAACGGGCCCCAGGATTAATGTAGATAACGCGTCCCAGTGAAAGCTTAGATGGAAAGCCCCAGTACTACTGCAGACGAGTCACAACCACGAGTATGTCCACGAGTATATGGCCTGGAACCAAGTCTTGTTTCGAGAAACAAGCATATACCAACACACTCAAGTGGAGATGCTAGAATCAAGATCTGTCTCGAGATAACATGCATACACCAACACACATTCAATTGGAGGTGATGGAATCAAGATCTGTCTCGAGGTAACAGTATACACCAGCACACGTCCATGTGGAAGTCCTGGGATCAAGACCTGTATCGAAGTAGTAGCATACATATACTAACACACAAAAGGGGTAGATATATCCTGGGATTAGGCATGTATCGAGGTAACATGCATATTATGCATACACCAACACACACTCAAGTGGAGGTGATGGAATCAAGATCTGTCTCGAGATAACATGCATACACCAACACACATTCAATTGGAGGTGATGGAATCAAGATCTGTCTCGAGGTAACATGTATACACCAGCACACGTCCATGTGGAAGTCCTGGGATCAAGACCTGTATCGAAGTAGTAGCATACATATACTAACACACAAAAGGGGTAGATAGATCCTGGGATTAGGCATGTATCGAGGTAACATGCATATTATGCATACACCAACACACACTCAAGTGGAGGTGATGGAATCAAGATCTGTCTCGAGATAACATGCATACACCAACACACATTCAATTGGAGGTGCTGGAATCAAGATCTGTCTCGAGGTAACATGGATAAACCACAAACGTCCATGTAGAGGTCCTGGGATCAAGACCAGTATAGAGATAACATGCATATACCAACATACTCAAGTGGAGATGTTTGATTTAAGATCTGTCAAAGATTTTTCAGGGTTTTCCTTTGAAAACTTTATATCGAATATTGTATTTCTGCATTTGGTATACGTTAAATATCTAGAACTGTGAATTAAAATATTTGCAAATCTTATCGTAACGAAAACATTGTAATTTAGTAGCGGATTTTCTTATCATTAAAATTCTATAAATAAATTTTGAAATTTGTTATTTGAACACATTTCAAAAACATTTAAAAGGAATACCAAAATATTACAATCCCTCCTTTTTTTGGAA
This sequence comes from Meta bourneti, assembly GCA_933210815.1. Taxonomy (NCBI): domain Eukaryota; kingdom Metazoa; phylum Arthropoda; class Arachnida; order Araneae; family Tetragnathidae; genus Meta; species Meta bourneti. The sequence continues at coordinate 74,278,589 of OW119925.1, forward strand.
AAGAAATCTCGAGCTTGAATTAAAGATAGGGAATTCGCATAATAACCAATTTCGTGTTCGCAACTCAAACCCCATGGGGGAGATTTAATTTGCGAAAAGAACAAAAATGCATTAAAACGATGGAAATATTCCAGAAAACCATTTTCGTTTATTAAAAAACTTGTTTCCATGCCTTCTAAAAACCAAAATAAAAAATCTCTAGTTGGTAAAACGACATTCCCCAATTTCCTGGCATTGATAACATTAATCTGTTATCAAATTGTTTGTCTAAGCATTTGATTTTAAGTTCCCATTTCATTCTGCAAAAAAAAAACTATTTATGCATCAAGGCAGTGGTATAGCATTCATTAAAGTTTATCTGATTATGCATTTTTTATACATGATTAAATTCCACATAAAATGATGAGTGAGTTTTAGAAGCAAGATATATTAGCGGAAGTTTAGGTTTGTAATATCTTTAGAAATAAAGGGTGTAAAGGGGAATGGAATCGAAAGGCAATATTGGAATGCTACTGGGATTTTTGCAATGGATAATGTTTTTAATTCATTGGTTGATTTTAGAATCTTTCTCTATGGTAATAACAATGGTGATGAGTTTTATCGAATTTTAAATTGATATTGTGAAAAAGTAGGATGCAGAGATGAAAGTCTCTTTCAATTCATTACTTAAAGAGACAGAAAGGAATTACCAATAAAAATTGGTACAACAAGTAAATCGTGCAAAGAAAAAGCTTTTTTGTCGATTTCGAATTAACTCTTACTAAACTTCAACGTGACATAAGGGTAGATAGGCAGGTATTTAATCAACATCGCACTGGAGCAAGACATCGGGCTATTGGCCATGGTCGGGGATCAATCCTGAAGCGAAAGATTCCAGGACAACACCACGTAGTTTTAAACCACGGTCAGATGACGAGGTCAACACCTGAGCTGGCAGCCCACTATCCAAACTTCCACACCACGCCAACGCGAGGACATTTGACTGATTTTACGTGTACCAGCCCCCTGTACACAACGGTCTTTTTCTCAACCAAGTTTTGAACTAGCAATCTTCCGGTTGCTAATTCGTTGCTCTTCCAACTGTGCTACCAGGGCCCTGAATTTCAATTGAGAAAATGCGAATTACTTTCGCATTTTCTCTCAATTGAAATTCGACGATTCTTTTCGGAGAAATGTTTTCTCCCATTTTACATATTTTATATATAAGATGGTAGGGTAATCGTCACACATATTCTCAGTTTCTGTCTATAAAAGCATTAAAGCATTATCACATTGTTTAATTTAAAGATTGCATGTCTCACATAGTTTTCGCGTATACATTGAAGCGAGAATACAATCTAAATCCCAGAGGGTGGTGCTTAAAGTCAGGTTGCATGAGATAAAGTATATAGAGCCACAATTTTAACATCAGTATTGTAAAAAGAGAAAATAGTAACATCAAATATCCTATTAAAATTACCTTTAAAAAATATGGTTTTTTAAAAATGAATCAATTAGGAAAATAATTCAGCCAAAAGAGAAATAGTGCATTAAAAGGTAAATTTACGATTCTATCATCAAACTTCGTGTATTTGCTTGCATAATTCAATTTACATCATCATACTTAATTCCTTTGTTCAGTGCCAGAGGTCAAAGCAAATGCCAAGTCAACTCATTGAGAAACTTTTTCATATGACCTCCACTGTTCTTGATATCCCTGTTCTATTTACATAAGGATACACAAGATGATTTCAAGAGGAAACGAAGTGGAAAATCTCAAGGGGAAAATCGATTAAGTAATGGAATGCATTATTCGCGAAATTGAAAGAATGAAGACTGTCTTCTTATTTTTTGAAGTAGTTGGTGAAGATCGAGTAGCGTTTCATGTTTATGAATATTCATGTATTACATAAATACCATGCTATCTGTAAGGAATATATTAGTCACACATTAATACTACAGAACATGAAATATTGTAATTTTGAGTAAACTTTATTGACAGAAAGAAATGAATTAGGTTTCGATACATAAAAGAATTTATTCTTATAGAATAATATAAATTAGCAACAGCTCGTCGGGATTATTTTGTTCGTAAAAATGGTCAATAATTAAATGTTTGTATTTTTGAAGGGTTCTTCTATACATGCCAAATAGGCTTTTCATTTAATTGAATTCTACGTTGGTTGATAGTGCTTCTAAATGTAAAAATGTTTATATACTGCAGGTAGGAATATAAGGTTAATGAGTAACCAATTATGTTTTTTGTCTTTTCCTTTTATTGTAGTATTTCCGAAAACTATCCTCCGCTGTGATAAATCTATTGCCGTCCAATTATGTTATATATATATATATCAATTTTTTTTCTTTTTTCAATGTTTTCTGTCTATATTATAACGTTTGAAATCCTTTTTTTTTTATCAAGCTTAATGTAGGTTGCGGTAGAGTTTTGCGGCAGATCGTGATTTCTGTACGTATTCAGGACTTGACGTCACTTAGATTGTTTTTCCAATAATGTTTCAGCACTCCTCCAACAAAAATTTCAAAGGATGAATTCCGAATTGATGTATGATAGTTCATTGGTCAACGCCAATTAGATTCAACGTCAAACATCACCAAACGGCTATAAGCCACATTTTAAGATAACCCCATTATGTATCATACGAGAGCATTTGGGCTAGAAGTAAAATGTTCACAAACCGTCTGATTTGTTTGTTTACATTAACAACCCCTCTAATAAAATCATTTTGAATTGATATATGACAGCTGATTGGTGAACGAAAATTTATTTAAACAATAAAAGTCGCCCAAATGTCGATAAACTACAGTTAAGGGAACGCTCATGTGTATCATGTGAGAACATTTGAGGTCTGTTGTTTTGGGATTTTATAGTGCAAAGACTATACTTGGCCAAGCTGCGACAAACTCAAGACAGACAACTTCAAGTAAAAAATGCCGTGAAAAGAAAAAAGAGGGATTGTGTTATAGAATAATGGAATGAAAGCAGTAAAAGATTGCTTGGGTATCAAAGGAGCGGACCCTCTTGTTTATTAAAGAAAATAAACCCCATGTGAAAAGAAAAGATCACTAGGGTACCTTGGGTCCGTGAAGCCCGTGCACACCTAAAGGAGATATGTCCCTGAGGGAACGAGAGTGTTTATGTTACAGGAAGTAAAATCTCCATTTTGTCTGTTTTGCTTGTAAATACTAAAAATTCCTCTAATTTTATCAGGTATTCATAAATTCAAGTTACACGAAAGCCTATTCTATAAAGGAAAAGTGGACTACGTATGTTTTCTTTAGCTTACTTGGACCTGGGTCTAAATGTAGGGTACAAAATAAATTCGTTGGAAACGTCTCTCTCGCGACACGATGAAAAGAGGAAAAAGGAGCCGTCGGATAATGTTTGTGGGCTTCCTATCATCCGAACAATTAATAAAGTTCGACATCCGAACGAAACATCCCGAGGTAACATCTTTGTTTTCATACGATAATCAAATTAGCTTTCGAGTACTTGATTTCAGATCAAAACAAACACTCATCCGGGGCAAGTGCTTTTTCTAAGCACTTCGATAGTTGTTTCTGCCATATCGATAATGAAATTTATTGAATCAGAAAATATTTCATGCCTTCTACGCCTTTCTGGAAGTGGATGAAGATTCTGTTTTTGAAATTTTATTGAGTGTTTCAGTTCCTTTAGTAAGTGATTGAAGTTTAGTTATGTTTTATAAATACTCCGAAATGTGTGTCCGTTTCTCCAGTCCTGATTACTTTTTGTAGTGGTGCTTTTAAAAGGTAGGTAGATATATAGTTAACCCTCCAAGTGGTTTCGACGACATATCTCGTCCATCAAGACCTTATCAAGTTTACTAGTGACTAAGACATATCCTCATCAAGATATTGCCGATTTTTCAATCGTGACGAGATCAAGATCTAATCAGTTTTCTTCTATTGACGAGATATCTCGTTCATCAAGATCTGCTAATGGTTTTGCTAATGACGAGGTACCTCATCAAGACAACCACCAAGAGGGTTAATCAAAGTCGCACTGGAGCAACACAAGGGGCTATTGGTGACGATCTTAGATCAACTCCGAAGGGAAAGTGGACATACCCACTGAGCCACGACGGCCCCGCAGAAAGATCGAGTTCCTAATGTTAAATCAGTTTCTCAGACTTTTATGGATATCTTCCTAAATAATAATCCTATAGCGTGAATATTTTATAATGTTATTGTTAAACATCCCAAACAAAATCCACCTAATATTTTGATTTAGTTTCTAGTATGCAATAATAATTATTAATTTAGTGTTTGAAAAAATTATGAATTGGAACCTTACTATATTTTGATAGGAATCAATTCAGAAGGACTTCTAATATGACCATGCAAAATTTCAGATCCTTCCTACGGTTAGTTTTTGCGTTACATTAAATTTTCCTTATGGCGATTGAAGGGGGCAAACAAAAGTTTAAAAAACGTTAAAAAGTTAATCTAAAATACATTGCCTCTTACCAGTTATATGTCGTATAGATGAATAATTGAATGACATAATCTATTCACTCTTTGGATGATCGGAATATCAGTTCGATTGGTATGAAATAATTGTAGGTAGGCTTTTTGGTTGTATGCAGGGAGACGAACGCTAATTAAAAAAAATTAACATTTATTAAGAACACTAAAGACGATACAAACTTATACAGAACATCGATCAACACTCTTTATCTCCGTTTCGAATTTTTTTCAATTCCAAAATCCTCCTTTTATCACATTCTAATCATGGTTACAATTCGCATTTTTATCGTTTGAGCTTGTATAATAAATATAACTCTCGAATCGTTTTCACTTGCATAATAAATATAATTTTCGGAACCGATATTAAAATAAATCGTTTGCACGAGCTAACAGATAAGTTTGAAATAGTGTTTAAATTTGAAATTATGGTAGCTATAACTATAATTAATTTCGATCCACGAATAGCCATTTTCAATGTGGAGATGATCCCTGAAATTGACAACTTTAACATTGAATATTTCCGGATATAAAGATAGTAAAGTCATGAAATTCCATATTTAGACCAATTTTACGATGCAGAATCTGATTAAGGCATCAAAATATAGTGTTAACATTGCAAAATTTGTTGTTTGTGCAAAATTTGATATGAAGACGTTCCCTTATGTAATTTGCATTTGAAATTTGTAGAGGACGTTATTCCCTATTGAATGATGATATCTTTGAATTTCTCATACTAGGAATAGTGCTCGAAATAAAGGATGCGGTTCGTTTTTTCCCCGAATGTACATAATTGCACTATTAATGTACAATTGGCCAAATATGGCCCTTGCTCCTTAAAACCCCAAACAACCAACTATTAATGTATAAAACAAAGAAAAATATTTTCAATTGACATAACTCAATCGTGGATTTATATCGTAATTTTAAATGTAAAGAATATGTTGTCGGCTTCAAATGAAACACTGTCAAAAAACATAGCTCTGGGAAAACACGAATAGTGCAAATTCTACTCACTAAGTGTTTCTCAAGATGAAATAACCTTCATGCAAGAGAGAAATTGGTAGGTTGTGTCGAGGATAACTAACCGTAATTTTTACGTGAATACTCGGGGCTTATGTTGAATTGTGGAATGAATGCAGCAGACAGGAAGTTCGAATGATTGTTTATTGTGAATGTTCAGCAATTCATTTGCAGTTTGAATGATTTGAAGAGCTGTTTGATATTAATATTGAAGGATATTTTATTTATCAAAAGTGTGTGACTGTAGCGTAGTTTGATAGATTTCGAATGACACCACTTACGAAGTACTCAATTCAAGCAATCCACAGTTACACTGTCCCAAAGTTCGCCCAGCGAAATTTGCAAAAGAATTTCGGCATATTGCGGACCTCCTCCCCTCGCTCAGTGTCCAAAGGTCATTCCAGGTACGGACATTCTTTGTTTACACGACGCTATATTTATCTTCTGGATGTTTCTTCTAGTTCTGAAAACATAAGACAAAACAGTTGTAACACTTTTTTCTAATGCTCAACCTTTCATGCATGCCCATAGTATTGTTCCGATTTTAAAGACGTAATCATGTCAAAAATAACTTAGTGGACTTCACCAGTCTAAGGAATAATCATTGCATTCTGGTCTAGAAAAGCTAAAATACACATGCCTTGAAAATTTTGACTTGGAGTGTTTCACTTGCAAGCCGATGATATCTAAATCAGTTGTTCACTTGAACCTAATGTCTGCAGTTCAACGTTATGCACTTGGATCAATTCTGAGGAAGATGATCTGTTGATCACTGCTTCAAGATATACTGAAGTAAGTAGTTTAAGTAACACGCACGAATCTTCTTTACTAAAGTGTCGAAGTCACACAAAAGTAAGAAATACACTATATGGACAAAAGTATTTGGACACTGCAGAAAATAGGAGGATCCATCTTAGTGTGGGGTTGTTTTTCCTGGTTAGGACTCGGCTCATTGCTTTATGTACCTGGTACCATGAATTCTGACGTGTACCACGACGATCTGGATAATTCGGCCTTGCCTACACTATGTAAATACTACGGCGATGATTGTTGTTTCTTCCAACAGGATCGAGCTCCATGTCGTTCTGCAAAACGTGTGCTGGACTGGTTTCCTGAAAATGAGGTGAATTGGTCTTGAATCCTCTGCTTGACTGGCCTTCTCAGAGCCCCGATTTCAATCCGATCGAGCACATGTGGGACGAACTGGAGCGACGGGTACGACACCGCCACGCACGCTCATCTTCACAACAATCTCTTCTCACACCCTTGCAAGAGGCATGGTGAGCTATTCCTGCCCAGACTTATAGAGAACTTGTGGAAAGTATGCCTCGACTTGTTGCAGCTGTAATACAAGCAAAAGGAGGGCCTACCAGTTACTAAATAGAATAATAAAGATAAATAAGAAAGAATAATAAACAAATTTTTCTGAAAAGCATGCAGTGTCCAAATACTTTTGTCCATATAGTGTATGTATAATCATATTATTTGAATTAAGTCGTTTTATGAGAACACTTTAATTTTTGTCTCTCAGCTTATCTTTACAAAAACATAACCTAATTCTTTATTTCCTAGAAGGTTTCAGGCCCTTTCAAACTCCGGAATGCTTTTTAAGGTTAATTTTATTTACTCCTTATTCGATAAACTTTATTATTCAAGTTTGCACTCAACATATTCTACAGCTAATTAGATTTATATTCGCAAATTAGCTAGAGTAGTCTAATTCGTAGAATAGTTTGTTTCTTGTATTCATATTGAACGTTCTTAATATAAATCATTACCTAATATGTTAAAACGAACTGTCAACAAGGAAATATGCAAATGAAAAAATTATCATTTTTACTGAACTGAGTTTGGGGAACGTGACCAAGTTGGAAGAGTAACAGATTAGCAACCGGAGGGTTGCGAGTTCGAATCCAACCAAAGACCCTCGTGTACAAAGGGGGCTGGTGCACATTAAATCCGCCGTGCCAATCAAATGTCCTCACATTGGCGTGGTGTGGAAGTTTGGAGAGTGAGGTGCCAGCTCAGGTGTGGCCTCGTCATCTGACCGTGGTTCAAAATTACGTGGTGTTGTCCTCGGATTTTGGGAATTTTGGGATTGATCCCTGACCGTCACCAATAGCCCGTTATGTTGCTCTAGTGTGACGCTAATTAAAATGCATACCTACATGAACTGAGTTTAGTAAATATGCTGTTCAGAAATGGGAGCTAAAAGATCCAGCATTAACAGATACTGATAACATCGAAAAGTACGGAGAGCACTTTGTAAATCCTCAAATCGATGACGTCTTTGATGTATCGAAAATCTTTTCAACATTCTTGGCTAAGTATGCTCTCTGAGGAAATTTCAGAATAGCTTTCACTGAGAGAAGGTTCTTTGCATAAGATTGAGACAGTTTTCTCACCTTCATAATAAATTCGAAAAGGCAATACTGATTCAATGGCCCTTAAGTCCATTAGTTCGACCTATTCATTTCATCCATTTACTCAACCTATTAATCTATTCAGTCCATTTTCTAAGATCTTTGCTAAAATTATCATCACACCCCAAAAGCACGAGTTTGAAAAGATCCCTATTCCAAGAAAAATCCATTTGAAGCATAGTTTTCGAAACCTTTTAAACTCAACACTCCCTTTTCAAAGAAATGTTTTCGACGTCCCCTCGGGTAAACTTTCTGCTAATAGTAAATTGCAAAAGTAGCTGTGCTATAATTTTTGAATTTCATCAAGATATTTATGTAGTTGTGTGTGTAACTTTAGAATTTAAAAACTAGTTTGAAAATAAAAAACCTGGAATTAAAAATATAAAGCTAATATTGTTAACGTTTTGTACCAATATTAGCTTTACGATTGGATATGGACAATTGAATAGATCCATACTTTAGATATTCGATATTATACTGTCTACATTTCTTCTTTCGTTTCGCTATGGTTAACCCTCCCGATGGTTGTCTTAACAAGGTATCTATCAAAACTCAAGTCATTAGCAAACTGACAAGATCTTGAAAGATATATCTCGTCATTAGAAGAAAACTGACCAGATCTTCATCTCGTTTTTTTACAGTTTTTTTACAGAGGCATTTTTTTACAGTATATCTCTGGTTGTAGAGTTCTTGGAATATATGAACTAAACGTGATACCAAGGCAGTTCTGGATACTGGTCATAGTTGTTTTGCGATGTTTTCCTTATCGTCAGTTTCCATTTCCATCAAGCAGTCATTTTGTCTTGAATCAGTATTATCTGTTTTACAAACCCGATCAATTTATGGGCAGAAACAAACTGATTCACTACATTTTCGCTCTGAGAGGCATTTTGGGTTTTATGGAGAAAAAGGGTCATATTTGGCCAAGCTGCCCAAAACAAACACGTTAAATAATGGACATACACACACAAGGAAAGGTTTACTGTCAGAAGAGAGGAATTCACCCGGGATAACTTACATGAATCGAACCTGCACCATCTACATCTCGCAGGTTGCTAGCTGAGTAGGCAAACCCACTGAGTCACGGCGGTTCCATTAAAAACAGGAGCTCTTGTTGCCGTATCAGTAGCTCCTCGAAACTAATTAACGTTAAGCATTTTAATTGACGAAAAATCAACATTGCGACAACCAATATTAAAAAACAGGTTGGTTGGGTTTCATGGCACATGGGCCATATTTGGCCAAGCTGCGACAAACATGGTATTTGTAGTGGTATTTTGATAAGAAACTTTAATTTCAGTTCTTGTTTTCACTACTGCCGACAATTTGGCAACTTAAACGGCAAATGCTGACACACAGTGGCTTCGGTAGGTTCGGTTTTATGAGGCAATAGCCCTATTTGTCCATGCAGCACGAAACGTAAAACAATGTGAAGTAATGGAAATGCACACACGAGGAAAGTTCGACTGACACAAGAGAAAAATATACCCAGGGTAAGTTACAAGGCTTTGCGATTTCATGGACACCTGTTTCTGGGGACCCGAATCACTGTTCCCCTCACCTATGATTTTGTGGGGGGGGGGGGTTTGCTCCTCCAAAGAGGGGGTAAATATAAAGTACTAACCATGACGAATAATTCGTTTCAAGCAAAAACCCACATACCTCATCTTGAACAATATTGTTGGGGTTCAAGCTTCTTTACAACAGAGGCATAAATATTGCAAATACACAGATAATATTGGTAGGTAGGTATTTTAATTAAAGTCTCAGTGGAGCAACACAACAGGCTTAGATAATATTGGAAATGATCTACAAAATGATGAATAAAACAAAGGGTTCCACAAGCAAACATAAAGTACACGAGGGTTTACTTGCCCCTTCCAATAATTTCCACTAATTGGCGTTATTGTAGGACCATGACTAGTTAAAAAATATTGGTCTTCTGTCACCCTTTAGTGTACACAGACATTAAAAAATCTCGTATAGTCTTCATGCGTGATAAATAGGTTGTGATATGTTCTTAAACTTTTCAGTTTCGTTTCTGATCATCGTTGCGAATGAGAAAAATTAATTATATCGCAATTATGTTGCCTTTTTCAGTCTAAATGATTTGTGTTTCAAAATTGAAGTGCATTTTATTATAACCTTTATAACCTTTTAGGATAGGTTGTAATTGAATTTATGTCGCACTGGAGAAACACGAGCCATTAGTGACGGTCCAGGATCAATCCCGAAGTGAAGGCCAATCCGAAGACAACACCTCGTAATTTTGAACCACAGGCGCCATATGAAGAGATCAACACTTGAGCTGGCACCCCACTCTCCAACCTTCCAACGTGAGGACATTTGAGGCCATGACAGATAACCTTTTACGGACGTTTTTTCAATATTTCTTGACAAAATTAGACGGTATCAAAATTATGTTGTCCTTTTTTAGTCTAAATGCTGTACATTTCAAAAGTAGTATCCTTCATTGACGCTTAATATTCTTCAAGGTTTTCCTTTGAAAACTTCACATCGAATGTTCTATTTCTAAATTTGGTGTACGTTAAATATCTAGAACTATGAATATAAAATATTTGCAAATTCTTATCGCCAATGAACGCATTATCCTTTAGTTGCGGATTTATCAGTAAAATTCTATCATTTTATTTGAACACGTTTAAAAACCTTTAAAAGGAATTACAAAATATTACAATCCCTCCTTTTTTCGGAAGAGAAATCTTGCTCCTGAATTAAAGATCGGGAATTTGCATAATAACAAATTTCGTGTTAGCAACTCAAACTACATGGGGAGATATAATTTGCGTAAAGAACAAAAATTTATTTAAACGATGGAAATATTTCAGAAAACCATTTTCGTTTATTAAAACACTTGTTTTCATGCCTCTATAAAAATAAAATAATAAATCTCTAATTGTTAAAATGACATTCCTCAATTTCCTGGCATTGATAACATTAATCTGTTATCAAATTGTAGTCTAACATTTATTTGATTTAAAATTCTAATTTTTTCTTCACAAAAACTACTTATGTATCAAGACAGCGGTGTAGCATTCGTAAAGTTTATTTGATTATTTAATTTTTATACATGATTAAATTCCACACAAAATTATAAGTAAGTTTTAGAAGCAAGATATATTAGCAGAGGTTTAGGTTTGTAATCTCTTGAGAAATAAACGATGTAGGGAAATTGAATCAAAACGTAATATTGGAATTCTACTGGAATTTTTGCAATGGATTTCTTTACTTCATGTGTTGATTTTAGGATCTTTCTCTGTGGTAATGACAGTGGTGGTAGATTAATCGGATTCAAAAGCGATATTTTCAAAAAGTAGGATATAGAGATGAAAAAGTCTCATTCATATTTATTATTTTAAAGTGACAGAAAAGGATTCCCAATAAAAATTTATTACAAGTTAATCGTGTAAAGGAAAAGCTTTTGTGTCGGTTTCAAACTCTTAACACTCCAAGTGGTTTCGACGAGATATCACGTTTAACAAGATCTGATTAATTTTTCTAACGACGAGATATCTCGTCATTCATCATCACTCGTTTTCATTCGAGTTATCTTGCCAAAACATCGGCAATATCAAGATACTGCCGATGTTTGATGATGACGAGATCAAGATCTCGTCAGTTTTTTCCAATGACGAGTTACATTGTCCATCAAGATCTGATCGTATTTTCTAATGATGTGATACCTCGTCAAGACAACTAACCAACCAACAGAAGGGTTAATTACTAAATTCAACATGAAATGAGGGAAACTGAAAAATTGTTTTATCCTGAAATAAAAAAAAACATTATTAATTAACTAAGCAATTTATTATTTTACGATAACAATGTGGAACTTACATCAATTGTTATACCAAAATAAAATTTTACATCTATAATTTCCAAGAGATGAAAACTAAAAAACAAGTTTTCTATATTTATGACACTAAACGAATTTAAATAGAGAACCTATATAAATGCGCGTAATGCTAATTAAAGATAATTGCATTATATTAAACTCCTTTCAAATATGAATTACATTAACAGAAGTTCATAAAAACATTCATAGCACACTAAAAATTAATGAAACGTTAGAAAGATAATTTACTAAAGGCATTAGTTTAATCGGTTCTGTTTATAAACATAATAAAAATATTTGACATCGCATTAAAAGTGTCGCTTGCCATATTGACTCAGTTGCATACGTAGAAAACTCATGAAAACAAATATCCGGAGGGATGCATTTAAAAACATTCAAAACGGAATAATTTTTCTTTGTTCTCCATTCTCAGAGTAGAATTTACGAAAATATTCATAGAAAGAACACTTACAAATTCTTCGGCAGAATTTTCTTAATTTTGTTTCACAAGTTGGATTAATTTCTATTGACATATTCACGACACGTCGAGCTTTTAATATGTTGATAAAAGTAAATCATTTAATCTACATAAAAAGCAAAGTTGAATGGATGAATAAAACAATATTATCTCTAGCCTTTTAGTATTTTGTGGAGATTTAATTTACTGGCAGGATTTTGAATTCATCAAATATTCAGACATTGTTTCAAACGCTCCTGACTAAATCAATACCGGTTTCATTTCCAATGTTCAAGGTATATTTCATCCATTCAATGCCATACATATTTTATCTATAGCTCAATCTTTAAAGGTCTTTGTGTGGACATTTTTAATTATTTGCTTTAGATTTCTTCACCGGCTGCTATTAATAAGATAGATCTTACCTCATAGCTGAAGGATAGAAAAAGATTTCTTAAATGAGTAATCCAGTTTTCCGAATATTTTTTTTTCTTCTACTTTTGCCTAGCTTACAAGTTATTAAATACATGATTTTATTTTCAGTTACCCTTTACGTTTCTAAGGAATTCACTGAACTAATCAATTATAATTAAGAAGAATAGCATTTAGGTAGCAAGTACAGGGAGTGTTATATGTAAGGGAACCATTTCGTTTTGCAATAACTTTTAAATAAAACATATTTTATCAAACTTTTACACATTGCTTACTTAATCAATTACAAATAACATCCTCTAGTTGTGATGGATGTACGGACTCTTTTGATCAAGTGATTTGTTAAACGCTTCACACACTTCGACATTAGTAGATACGTAAACAAACATAACAACCGTTATTGGGGATCAGAGAGCTCCCTCGTTTCTATGATCTGACCGCGCCTGATTTTTTTTCTATAAGGTATGTAGTTGAATTAGCCTGGCACTGTAGCCACATAACGAGCCATTGGCGACGGTCCGGGATCAATTTCGAAGGGAAAGATCCGACGACTACACCTCGTCATTTTGAACTACGGTCAGATGACGCGGTCAACCCCTGAGCTGTCATCCCAATCTCCAAACTTCCACACCACGCTAACGTGAGGACATTTGAGGCCACGACAGATTTAATTTCCACCAGACTTCACGTACACGGCGGTCTTTGGTTGGATGGAGTTTTGAATTCGCAACCCTCCAATTACTAATCCACTGCTCTTCCAATCGGGTTACCGTGCCCCCTTTTTTATAGGGCTACTCAAAGGAAAAAGTCTAAACTAACAAACGGACATCGATTCGACAGCTTAAGCAAAACATTCCCGAAGAAATTGAACAAACCACCCAGGAAATGTGCTCAAACGTAATGGGAACTCATTTGTTGAGCGAAAAATTTTTAATAATTTTTTTATATCGATTGTTTAATCGATATAAAAATATTTGTTAAAAAATAATTTTTATTTATAAAAATTATTACAAAACAAAATGATACCCTTACATAAAAAACAAGCTATTCGAGAAAATTTAAATAAGAACCCTCCTGGTGGTTGTCTGGATGAGGTATCTTGTCATTCGAAAAACTAACAAGATATCTTGATGGAAGTTTGATGGATGTCACGATGGTCTTTGATTGGATCGAGTTTCGCTGGGTTCCACAGGCCCATGATTGACATTAGGAATAAGAATGTGTAACACAAAACAATATCCGGACAATATTGCTCCTTCTATGTTTTCTTCTGTGATTAATATAATGCTAATGAAATACAAATAATATTCAATAAAATAAACCTAGTTAAGCATTAATCAGTTCATAAGGACGCGATCATAAGTAGCATAACTCTCCGACTGAACAAGATTTAAGTACATAAAAAGCCTCGGAAAGAGTTCTAATGTTATGTTCGAGTATGAAACGATATCAATAATTCATCGGTGAAGACTTGCTACATAAAATTAAATTTTTACAATGAAACAACTTACAAAGTAGATAATTTTTCACGAATTGAAGTAGAAACTCCTATTTGACAAATATAGAATTAGCTAATTATAAGAATTTGCTTTAACCATTAGCATTGAAAACTCAATTATTGGTAAAAATGCACTACAATTACCATTTTAATTTCGTATATAAGAATACATTGAACATATTTGTGAATTAAGATAATTTAATTGAAATTCTATCCGTGATGATTGCTGATTTTGCAGAAAAAAATTAAATAATTAATATACCTCCTTCAATTCTTTAAGGTAAAATACTACATTGCACAGAAACTAATCTTTATTCAATAAAAACACATAAAATAGATTAAATCCTACATTTGTCTTGATTTCCATATTGTTTTAAAAACTGATACTTCCAATCTTCTTAATTACCTAATCTTTTTAAAAAGCAATGTTCGTCATGTCAATTTAAGAATTATAATGTCGAAGTACTTCAACGAATTAAGAAACGAGCGACAAAAATTACTTGATGAGGAAAAATTCGAACCTTCACGTCGTTACGGAAGAATGAAGGGTAAAATAATTGTCTAGTTAGCCATTTTAAAAGTCCACTGTACGAATTGGTTTCCTAATCCACGTAAATGCCCCATAATTCTTATTACTTGCGATAAAAATAAACAGACTTCTGTTATGAAAAAAGTTGTTAGCTACGTTGAAAGATATCAACAGCTTATTTCGTAGACACGGTATTTTCATTTAATAAACTGAATTCATGTACAAAGTATTAAAAAAGTGAATTTTTAATGAAGCTAGAATTTGCATCTATGGAATAAAGTGTTCAATGCAGTTAAAAAGAAATCTGATGGGATTAAGTTGTTGAATTAAATAGTGTATTTTATGAAGTAACAAGATAAGAAATTTATCTATGTTAGAGAGCTCATTTATCACTTTTTGAAGCGAACTGAAGTAATGAAATAAAAAATAGATGCTTTTATGTTCGCAAAAGACTCAATTCCCTAAACGTATCGTAGCGTAGAAGATCGCTCTCGGAATGCGAATACGATTGAGTGTTCTAAGACGAATGGGGAAAGGCGTAACGATTCAGTCTTGACACTTGTCCACAATGACGATGTTCGACCCGAACATCACCGTTCTCATACAGGCGTCTATCGTGAGATAATTTGTGATGATGACTCCAGGGTGTTGTAATCTGATTTCACTCCACTCCGGTTGATCCCGGCCGAACCCCCACTGACAAATGAGTTCCACTTTTTACTAACACAGAACATTTATTGCGAAAATATTTAACATTGATGTTCAGGAGTCCACATTCAGAAGAAGTAAAAATTTTTATCCACAGAGGATTAAAATGGTGCCACTAAAGTTCTTAAGATGCACAATCAGCCACACAGGACTTGCGCCATTTCACTCTCGCTGCCAACTCTTATCAACAGAGGATTAATATGGAGCCACTAAGGTCTCCCGTTCTTAAGATGCACGATCAGCCACGCAGGTCTTGTGTCATTTCACTCTCGCTGCAAACTACTTACGAAAATTCCCATGTTCTCCAGTTAGAATGAATTATTTTCCCGCTCTGCTTTGAGCGTTTCCATCGCGACCAGAACACACGGAACTCCAACTAATTAGAAGATCGCTTTAGGAATGCGAATACGATTGAGTGTTCTAAGACGAATGGGGTAAGGCGAAACGATTCAGTCTTGACATAAATGCACTGTTATACAAAGATTTTGTCACAGAATAGATTAGGTTTGTGTTTATGTATTCGTATGTGCTGATTTCAAATATATGCTCAGATTGTTGCCTTGATCTTTACTTGATTTCTTATTTGTTTCAGAGAGATTTTGCGTAACTACACTTGCTGACGACATTTGATGTCATGCAAGTATTTTCTAATTCAATATGAATGTATTGAAGTTTTTAAATTACCAAAAAAAAAAAGGGCTCACAAAAAATACAAATTTTAGTGATTTACTGTGATAGCTGCACTATCCTAAAGACATAAAAGAGCTGTACTATCCTAAGTACACAAGAGAGTGGTTCCTGGAACGGAATACTGGCAATTACGACTTATCGGTCAAGAGATCAGGCACAAACTGAGAAATTGGTAATGTTCTTGGCACTCGCCAAGTACAGAAAAAGCTACGCCAATTAAAGAGAAGCGCCAACAACTGTTACGGATACACGCACTGCGCGAAGAGGTTTTATTTTTATTAGTGAGTGTCTAGAAAGTTTTGAGGTCTGTCAAAAAGGCAAGCAGAAACCTAAGGTGCCATATCGAAAATCTGGAATCTTCTGCCCACAGAAAAACGTAGAATATTTATTTTAAGTAAGTTTTAAACGTAGAATTATTATATTTAAGTTGAAAGTTATGAATTCTCCGAAAAAGGTTCAGATTATTGATTATGCAAATAATAGATCGGATTCTGAATGAACTGAGGCAAAGGTTTCAAGTCATTCAAAACATGAATAGTTTATTTGGTTTCCTCAATGGAGCTCGGTTTGAAACAATGAATGGAGAAGAATTGAAGAATCAGGCACTTGAGTTAGCTACCACATATAAAGAAGACTTAGACAAGGATTAGCTGGCGATAGAAGTGGAGAGATTTAAGTATCATGCCTTGGATTTAAGCCCTAATATGAAAACGGCTACACCATCAGGTCTTCTGACGTTAATATACAAGAACGGACTTGAAGACGCGTCCACCAATATAACGACAGCGTTGAGAATTTTCCTCACAATACCAGTCTCAGTCGCCTCAAAGGAAAGGAGTTTTAGGAAACTAAAGATCATAAAAAATTACCTCAGAAACTTAACAGGGCAACAACGACTAACCAACCTGAACATCATATCAATAGAGCACAAGTTAGCTTCAAAGATATCTTTTGAGAACATTGTAAAAATGTTTGCAGTCGAAAAAGCCTGTAAAGTTAAGTTTTAGTTCAAGCTTTCTGTATTTAAATTAATTTTTTTCGCATTTTATCAATAGATTAAGAGATTGTGAAAAATGTCTAAGTATAATACTCAAGATAATAACTCGAGTAAAATCTGTTATTAATTCTTGTTCTACAGTTTTCCAAAATCCTTGAATGGTTTTCGGTCGACGTTTCGATAATTCTCTTTTTAAAAGTCCAAAAACACTAAAGTCCATGGGTGAGACATCTGGAGATTTAGCAGGACTATCAGTAAAGGGTATTTATTGACTTGATACCAGTTTCTTGTTCCAATTTTTCCACGAATTTAATAGTGGATTTAGATGTGTGGCTGCTTGCTTTATCTTGATGCAATTCTACTGATTGTTGGCACTTTGGGTAAAGGTATAGTATTTCTTTTTTGAATATAGGGGATAAAATAGGGTCTTGATAATATGTGGGAGTTGATTTTTACCCATTTCCCCCCTCCTTTTTACTTTTAATTTTCCATTATATGCAAAACCGGCAACAATCATAAATCTCTTAGAGAAAGTTCTCACGTTAAAGTTACAAAGTTGAACCACGTTCTAAGATTTTTCTCCTCTTTTATGATAATAAATCGTTCTTTTTTATTGCAATCTTTTAAATACACCCACGCCTCGTCCATTATCACTACATTTTCCCATCTTTCTCCAACTAAATGCTTCTCATACAGAATTCTGCAGCGAGTTCTGCTTTCTGCAATATGTCGTGGAGATAGACGATGAACAGTGTATTTTTTGGCCTTTTTAAGATTCAAATCACTGTTAATTATTTTATTTATAATTGAAACTGAACTTTTAATGACTTTATAATAGTCCTTTGACTTGGCGGATTCTCTTTTAAAATTAAAGATCTTACCTTACAAATATTCTCAGAAATTCTTTTCTTTTTTGGATACATATTTGAAAGTATTTTTCCACTTTTACGCGTTTATTCCTTTCTCATTAATAATATTACTTATCGTACCTTTAGATATAGAAAAAACACGACTTTTACAGCTTTTTTGAATAATTGAATAAGCATAATTCTCTTCGGAAAGAGCGGAAACATCGCCTTCCATCCATTGCTTACTTAAAAGCGCCATTTTAAAAGTAAACAAACTATGAGTTAGCAGACGATAAGTTATACTTTAACTATTTAACTGCTGCGAAAATAAAATGATTTCGTAGGATACAATTTGTTTACAGCTCATCAAAATCATTCAAAAAATGCCCGAACAGCCTCTGTATTTATCATAATTAAATATCCTATTCTAAAGCAACAATCTGTTGATTTTGACGCAGCCCACACATATCCCGATATCATCTGATAAAACCTTTTCATTTCATTTGCAACGATTATAAATTTGAAAGAATATACCAAACATGCTACTCTTAGATTATTTGTCAATGAAATATCTTAGAATTAATTAGGTATTTTTCTTGTACTAAAAATGAAATTGCTGCAAATTAATCTAGTATTTACCTTTGAAATCAAGCATTTACCATCTAAGTTTAATAAAGAAATTTGGACTAGCGGAATTAATGTGTGGTGGCGATATCAGGTGTTGTCGGGATGTGTTTTGGTTTGTAGGGGTGTGTTTTGGTTTGGCTGGTCGGTGGGGGCGCCAATGCGATTTCTTGCCCCGGGTGGAAACTAGCCTAGTTATGTCTCTGATCCCGAAGGGAAAGATCCAAGACCAACGCCTTGTAATTTTGAACCACTGTTAGATGACGCACTACTAAAGGGAGTGAGTTCATGCAAAATTCTGTTATTCTCTTTGAAAATGGGGTGACAGCAGAACAAGAAAAATTATTAAAATGAGAAACACTCACCAAAATGAGCATCACTATGCACAGGAAAATTTAAGCTTATCGTTAGAGCACATATATATTTCAACAGTTCTAAGATACGACTTATGAAAAACTTTACTAAAGCAGAAGAAAAAATCAGATTCATATTTCATGTACCTCATTTCATTCATTTTCTATTTCCCATATACATCACAAATTTCATTCTAACAAATAAAACAAAAAATGTTTGCTTTTGATATATTCAAAATTATTCTTTAACACGCATTTTATATTTTGTGTAGGGTGTTGTACCTTCTGAGAGGTACAAGCTTGATTTTAATATCAATATCTGCACATACAAAGTATGTTTTCTTATCCAAAGACTCCATTTTATTTGGGAATAACTTTTAAACAATACATTTTTAATTTAAATTTTTATACATTATGTATTATATACATATTTTTTATTTATTTGCTCAATTAATGATAATTGGCAATTTGGGGTGGAGGCAATATTGGACCATTTTTCTAGGATGCTAATAGAAATGCGGTTACTGTCAATTGTGAATAATATAATGCGATGTTACAAAATTTTTTTCTTCCTGAAATTGACCAACAAGGTTTAAATCACATTTGGTTTGAACAAGATGGAGCAACGTGTGTGTATGTGTCACGCAGCTTGTACAACCATGGGAATTCTAAAGGTTACATTTCCTGAGAGAATAATATCGAAATTTGTTGATGTCGATTGACCTCCACGTTTCCCTGATTTGACAGCGCCGGATTTTTACTATGAGGCGATATAAAGGAACGAATTTACGCTAACAAGCCGACAAAGGTTCAACAGTTTAGGGAAAATATTCGCAAGTAAATTGAACAAATCACCCGAAAATGAGCTCAAACGTAATGGAAAATGTGATCGAAAGAGTTCGTATTTGCAGAGGGCGGTCATTTGGCCGTTGCCCAAATATTCCATAAATAATTAAATTAATTTTGTAAACAATATGTACGGATAAATGAAATGGAAACCTCATTTAAAAGTCATTTCAAAACAAAATGGAGAGAGAGAGAGTCCTTACATAAAAAAAAACACATTATCCAACACATTTTCCGCTGTGACCAGTAGAAAAGAACCATAGTGTGACATCTTAGCGCCTAAGAGTCTAGAATGGCCGGCTGCAGACCCGGAAGTTTCCTGTTAAAAAGTCCTTCAATACTGCGCTTGCGCATGTGAGGAGAATGAGAAACAGTTAGCTCACGGACTCCGTCTAGTTGAGACGTCTTCGTAGCAATTCGTAAATTTTAATATGAAAATAAGCATTTTTGTTTCGCGCGTCCATTGTAAACCCATTGTTTTGTCTGTGTTAAAATAAATGTTATTTTTTAATGTCCAACAAAAGTTCGGATTAATTCGTCACAGACTAGAGTTTTGGTGTCCTGGAAGTCGGATGGAAGCAAGAAAGCAGGAAATGCAGGTAGGCCCACCCTTGTATTAAATTAAATTTATTGAGGTTCTGGCTTACCGGAATTAGTGAGGCAAAGAGCCTAAATAGTTTTGGTTAAAAAAACAAACAAAAAGAAATGACTACATATCCAATTTTATTTTGTGGTTATTTAAATTTTGTCTTTATGAAAGTTAATAGAAGTTGATGATAAAGTGAATTTGCATGTTCTACTAAGTAGATATTATCAAGTTGATAAAGTCACGGCCAAAAAGTGCCAAATCGAAAGTGAACGAAAATTTAAATTTCGTTTTGATTTTACTGAAATTTTGTGTTTTGTGCATTTAATGATTTGAAAAGAATCAGATAATTTGAATTACATATGGTAATTACACATTAGTAAAAGAAAACAAATATTTAATTGCAACTATTTATATTGCATCTTGTGTATTGTATATGCTACGATATAGTTTAAGATTCTTTTATTATATTTGAGAAATGTATGTTTATTATTAAATCTTATCTAGTATTTGAAGCATATTTGGCATTGAGTATATTTTGTGAATCATATAGTTTATTAGAAAATATTGGTAACTATATTTATGATAACAAAATTGGATTGTTTACTAATAAGTTATTCATCGATCATGGCTTTTCTTTCTCGTGGGAGAAAAGAAGACCTCCTCGAACTCGCAGATGAACTTTGTGAAAAAGTATCGCATAATTGTAAACTGGTTGAGATAAGGAAAATAATCCTAAACAGTGAAAACTATGAAGAAGAGGAAGTTAAAATTTCTTTAACTCGTATTATGGAAGATAGGATAAAGAGAGAGAAAGAAGCAAAAGAAGAAATTGCCAGACGAGAAGCAAAAGAAAAAGAAGAAATTGCCAGACGAGAAGCAAAAGAAAAAGAAGAAATTGCCAGACAAGAAGCAAAAGAAAGGGAAGACCGTAATATTCGAATGGAAGAAATAGCTTTAGAGAAGAAAAAGCTAGAAATGCAAGCTGCAAGTGAGCTAGGACTATCTAATAGAGAACGGATGCCAAATCATAAAATTGAGCTCATCAAAATTACCCCGAAATTTGAGGAAAAGAAAGATGAAATGGGTCTATATTTAATAAATTTTGAAAGAAGAGCTGAGATGGCAGGTGTGCCTAAAGAAGATTGGGTGCCGTATTTACTAGGCGTATTGCCTTCGGAAATTTCGAGCATGATGGCTAGAGAATCGCCTGAAGATGCAAAGAATTACGAATATGTGAAAGATATTATTCTTCAGAGGTATAAAATGAGTTCTGAGAAATTGAAGCAGATGTTTTACCGTCATCAAAAAGTCCCGGATAAAACATGGAGGAGTTACGCTCATGAACTTACAAGCTACTATGATGAATGGGTTTCTGATTTGGAAATCAAAACTTTTAAAGAACTCAGAGACTTGCATATCACTGAGCAGATTAAAAGACGAGTGCCGTCTGAAGTAAAAGAACATTTTCTGGAAGAGTGGATGGACTTAAATTCTCCGCTAGAATTAGCTAAAAAAATAGATCAATTTGAAAGCTTGAAGGAGAGTCTTACACCCAGAAATACTAAAGGTTCCCAGAATACAGAGGGTATCAAGAAAACACACGTTGGTTTTCGTAAGTTTGAGGGAGAAAACAAACCCTTTGGGAAAACAGAAGTAAACAGAGAAGATTATAAAGAGAGAAATTTTGAAAAAAGAAAGCAACTTCAATGTTATGAATGCAATTCCTATGATCATCTTAGACCTCAATGTCCTAAGTTGAAGAAAACTGAAATCATAGCCGCTAACGAAATTATGGGAAAGGGAATAATAGATTTGATGTCTCCCTACATTAGTGTCGGAACTGTAAATGGATCTCAGATTTCTATCTTACGAGACACAGGATCCAGCATAGATCTAATTCCTAGGAAGTTTGTTAAGCCACACATGTATACGGGTGAACATGTATGGGTAGCATCTCCTTTAGCGGATAACCCTATTTGCTTGCCTTTAGCGGAAGTAAATTTAGTGTGTGAGTTGGGTCATGTTATAACCAAAGCTGCTGTCAAGGATAACTTCCTAGATAAAGAACGCTACTTACTAAGCAACAAGACCGTTGTACTTATAGAAGATATGAAAAAAGACAAACACTCTGATATTGAAGTAAAAGACTCTGCAACGCCCAAGTGCCAAAGTTCTCCATATTTAAATGAAACACCGAAAAACGACTGCCCTTGTAACAGTAACCGTTTTAGTTCTAGCAGTGTTACTCCTAAAGAGACTGGAATCGTTGAAAATTTGTTACGATCCTATGGTTTTATACAATGTTGCGAAAGACAAGCAATATATTTTTTTCACTACAGTCAATTTTCTGGAAATATTGATAATTTAAAACGTGGTGATGCAGTTGAATTTAAAATTACTCATAATCGTCGTACTGGAAAACCAATTGCTAGTTCTGTTTGTAAAATAATGTGTAAAGAGACAGTTTCTGGATTTGAAACCACTGAAAAAAAGGAAAATACTGAAGGTAAAGTTGCTTATGAAAATCGTGGTGAACGGCCCTATTCTGCTGAAAATGTTGATGGTAATGTAGATTTTCATCCTCCTAAAAAGATCACTTTTAGTATTGCTATTGACAAAAATACAAGAAACCTTAGACCTTGTAAAATGCGTTCGGAACAGCCCTTACCTGTGAGATACCGTGGTGTTATCTGTGCTCTTAAAGGAACATTTGGTTTTATTAAAAGGGGTGATGTAAAGGATATGTTTTTTCACTCTAGTGAATGCAAAGTGTTCAAAAATCTTAATCTTGGCGATGATGTTGAATTTGGAATACAGACTCGTAACAACAAGGAAGTTGCTGTAAGTGTAACTAAATTGCCCTTAGGGACAGTGATATTTGAGGACGTTGAAACTGAAAGTTCGGTTGGTGAAATAACTGAATGCTTAGACAAATCTAAAAGTCGTTTGAGGAAAGCATAAAAGTTACGAGACAAAGTTGAAATTACTGTGATCCAGGATTACGAGGTAGTCCATAGAAAAGGAAAACAGCATATAACACTGATAATTTAAGTCGTACACCTCACGTACAAAAAAAAAGTGCTATTTTTTTGTGTTTGTATTTGTGATATCTTGCATATATAAAAATATTTTATTCCTAGTGTACATTGATACATTTGAATTGCAAAAAAGTGTTAAATTTGAATTGAAAATCTAAATATTTTGAAATTGAATTTCTTCTTTGATGATTATCACTGAGTAAAAATTTTGATTATACTTTGTTAAAATTATGATATGTTTTTTTAATTTAGAGTAGGCGGTACACAGCCAGGATCTTTAGGGTGTATGGTCTACTTGCATATTGCTTTGGGCATGAGTTGTTGCCTTCGCGAAAATTCTGTTGCTGCTGTTTTGTATCTTTTTTGCAGGTGTCTGTCTCTGCAGAAAAAGAATCTTGAGGAGGGAGGAAATAGACTGTGACATCTTAGCGCCTAAGAGTCTAGAATGGCCGGCTGCAGACCCGGAAGTTTCCTGTTAAAAAGTCCTTCAATACTGCGCTTGCGCATGTGAGGAGAATGAGAAACAGTTAGCTCACGGACTCCGTCTAGTTGAGACGTCTTCGTAGCAATTCGTAAATTTTAATATGAAAATAAGCATTTTTGTTTCGCGCGTCCATTGTAAACCCATTGTTTTGTCTGTGTTAAAATAAATGTTATTTTTTAATGTCCAACAAAAGTTCGGATTAATTCGTCACAATAGTAATCAAATAGTTTATTGAAATCTATATTTTGAAACTCGGGTGAAAAATTCAGAGCAATTCAATTAATTTATGGTAGATTTTTTAAACTATTCCCATTCTTATTGTCTCTAAATCCTTTTGAAATTTCACACGGAGTATAAAATTAATTTTCATGCACACCATTTTCGGAAAAAGGAAAATTTACACATGAAACACACGTGGGTCGTAGTCATAAAATATAGTATCTTAATAAGAAAGGGTGAGATATGCACAGCTGGTATTAATGGATTCTGGAATGTTCCCAAGACTTCAAAATGCCGGATACTAAATAGAAGGACACATGAACTGGAAAGTTAGCACATTTTGAAATTAAATATTATTAAATAAGTTGCGTTAAGGTACAAATTTATATTTCGCATCGTTTCAAATATATTTATAGAAAGGTACTAAAGTTTAGTGGAAACTTCGTATCCTATTTTACGGCAGTGTATGCTAGTTTCATGTTACTACTCCTAGCGTCTTCTGGAAACTTCCATTCTTAAAATATTTTATGTATGTAAATAAGAATGGAGTGTTTGTATATTGAATATTTTCGACTCATTTCAAGTTTTCTATCCGTTTTGGGTGCTTCTGATGTAAAATCCTCTCTTGCGCGTTGGTGTCTGTTTGTCCTTCTGTTATGTCTTCTCTATATGTGTGCCCGTACTACGTCCAAACGGTTGAATACATTTTCATGAAACTGCATAATTTACTTATATTCATTTAGTGACTGAACTTGTTTGCGTAAGTCCATCTTCCTGTTCTATGTTCGATTTTGTGTCTATACAAGTATTACATACAATTGTTTCAACATATTTGAATGTAATGTTCTATATTTGATAAACCATATCTAGTTTAGTGAATACACTATTTTAAATTTCTTTATTTATATATTACGCAAATTTCACGCTAAAACATCTGAGAAACTATACTTAAATCAACCATAATTTGGTAGTTTTGGAGTAGCTGCAAGGTATAATGAGCATGTAGTCACTTGAATTATTTTACCAGTACTTCTGAAAAATCAATTCTTTTCGCAAGAACTATTTTTACGGAATTTATAAATTCTAATACTTTTGTATTTCAAGCCTTATTTATTTTCTTTGAGAAATATAAACTATTTATAAACAAATGTACATACAAAATAAATAAATAAACTATTTCCGAATATTTGGGATAGACGATATTTTGCAACGAAATGGAAACTCGTGTTCGTTTACCACGTACAGTGACATTTTCTATTTTGTTTTCGCTCGGAATTAATATTGTCGAATTTTTAGTTGTAAGCTGGGGCAACTGTACGAGATCAAGAGAAAAAAGAATCACGAATTTATATCTTTAGAGCAATTTTATTTCCCGCCAACTTTTGTTTTATTTCTCTGTTTTTTTGTTTTAAATATTTATTATTTTAATAAATAATAATTCCTTTTCCTCACACGCAACACCACCGCAAAGTATTTGGTTTAAAGCGACATGTAAGTTAGAATAAAGTAAATTTTAAGTGGAATTTTGATATCATTGAAAGAAATTTAATGTTAAAAATATTCGAAGTGACTTGAAATATTACAAATTCTTTGTCTTAGAGACAGAAGGTCAAGTTGGCTTATTTTACGAATTTAATCTATATTTAAGCAACTTATATAAAGAAAAATTGTGTAAAACAATGATTTTCTTTAGAAGAAACGCTATCAAATGGATTTACGATTAAAAATGGTAAAAGGTTACCTTTGCTTCGTCTGTACTGAATACGTTCAATTTTAAAACAAGCTATTTTATTATTGCACATGCCACAAAACGGAATTTCAAGAAAAAACGTATTCGCTTTTAAAACAAACTTAGGGATAAATATCTTGTCAAATTAATTTGTCATCTTTCTCTTAATGATAGTGAAATTCGAAAAGAGTGCCACAAATCAAAAAAATATTGGCAGGTAAATTATGAGAACGAGAATTTTCGCCATAGATTCGTCAGTTTTACGAATTGAGGAATTTTACAGGAAAAGAACTTAAGAAAGGGAATTCCTAATCCTCCTCAAAATCGTCTTTTGTAATAACCTTAGTGTCTGTTACCTTTCGTCAGTTTGTACCTTTAGCAGGGGTGTGATATATGTGAAATGTGTTACATGGATGGATATGAATGTATAGGATTTGTGTCCAAAGTAGGTTGCACAAATTATAAAAATGTCGAAAAGGTGTTAAAAATTATTTTACTCACACTTAAATGATTTGAGATTTTTCTACGAAAGAGGAAAGTGATTACTTTCTGGTCACTTTCAATTTATAGTTAACCAATTCAATCCGAGTGAAGTCGGGTAATTTTGCTAGTTCTCGAGATAAAAATGAATGTGTACAGGCAATAGTTTAAGGAATTCGCTTTATTACGCATAGCATAGGTTTAATTTCTGATTAATCATTGTAAGATAGAATCCATAATAGAATTGCCTCTTAATTAAGGTAAGGTTGGGCAAGTGAGTTCGCGAGGTAATTGCGTTCAGTGAATATTAAACTTGCCTGTGAAATTTTTGAAAAGTATGAGAGAAAAGTATCACCTGATATAAATCACCTGAATATATCACCTGATTCAATATTAAAAGTCATAGAATTAAAAATTTCTAATGTATACAAAGATGCGGTAATTGAAAATTATTACTTCAAACACTACATAAAAGCGTGCAATATTAATTTTGATTCACCTAAAGAATAAGTACGTGCAGCTTTACAATTTGGTTACGATCTGCATTAAACATAAATGAACGAAATATTAATGTCAAATAATTCATTAGCAAATGTTTATTATGAGAAATATGACAAAAGAAACCGAAGTCACAGATTTACAAGAAATAAAATGTATTTTTTTGTTTCCCAGCAATTTCCTGGCAATAGAAAATTATTTTAAAGCTGCTTTGCAATTTACCAACTTTCAGCACTTTTATCCTTTGTGCAATCACAGTCATCGATGAAAAATCATCGTTTCTTACACGATACTTAGAAAATCGACTACCATTTCCCATTCTTTTTATAGTTTATCGAGTTTACTTCACTAATGATCGATGAACGGGTTCTCAGAATGATGACAGCCTCAGGAAACCGTGTTAGGTTTCTTTGGTCAATTGTTTGAAGAACATAACAAAAACAACAACACCGCAAGACCCCCTAAGGACTAAGTAAAATGGGAAGCTTTAATTGGTTTTGAGGAGCTACGGATACGGCATAAACAACTCCTGTGTTACAATATTGGTTGTAGCAATATTCATTATACCTTTAGTTTATAGTTAATTTTTAGAAATTATTTAATAGCTAAAAATATGTCCTCCAAAAAATCATAGACATTGTAAAATGAATCTAGAATACTTGCTTTTAAAAATCCATCCAGTTAAGTTATAAAAACCGCCCAGTTAAGTTATAAAACTCTCTTTCACAAGTAGTATAAGTTAATTGTTTACTATAGCCAAAATATATCCCTCCAAAGAAAACGAATGCACATAAACATTGTAAAAACATCTAGAATATCTGCTATACGAAACTGTTAGCTAACACATGGAGAGGAAAACTTGTTTGGTTTCTTTGGTCAATTGTTAGAAGAACATAACAAGAATAGCAAGACCGTAAGATCCCCTATGGACCAACTAAAATGAGCAGAGTTAATTGGTTTCGAGGAGCTACGGCTCCAGTTTTACAATATTGGTTGAAAAACATTGTTCAGTATACCTTCAGTTTAGAGTTAATTTTTAGAAATTCTTTAATAGTTAAAAATAAATCCCCCAAAAGAAAAAAATCATAAACATTTGTAAATGAATCTAGAATATCTGCTTTTAAAAATCTATCCAGTTAAGTTATAATAACCGCACAGTTAAGTTATAAAAATTCCTTTTCATGTGCAGTTAGTTAATTCTTTACTAGTCGAAAATATATTCCCAAAGAAAAAACACAAACATTGTAAAATAATCTAGAATATCTGCTATTCGACCTTGTTTGGTTTCTTTAGTCAATTGTTTGGAGAACATAACAAAAACAAAACCGTTAATTGGTTTCAAGGAACTACGGATAAGGTAGTAACAGCTTCTGTTTTGCAATATTGGTTAAAACAATGCTTATTATACCTTTAGCTTAGAGTTAAATTTTATAAATTCTTTATACTATCCAAAAATATATCCTCCAAAAGAAAAAAAAATCAGATATTGTAAAATGAATCTAGAATACCTGTTTTTAAAATTCCATCCAGGTAAGTTATTATAACAGTCACAGTTTAGTTATAATAATCAGTTTAGTAATAATAACAGTCAGTTAAGTTATAAAACCTCATTCTCAGGTAGTGTAGTACAAGTTAATTCTTTATACTAACCAAAAAAATATGTCCCTAAAGAAAAAAAACAGACCTTGTAAATACATCTAAAATATCTGCTTTTGCAAATACGTTCAGTTCAGTTATAAAAAATCTTTTTCATGTGTAGTTAGTTAATAGTTATAAAAACTCCTTTTTATGTGCAGAATTTATCACCAAAGTAGAACAAAGAAATTTGTAAGAAAATGATAAGAAATCTCTTGTAAATAAGACTTCGTCATCTCAAACTTCTCCCCCATTTAATAATTTAATAACTTTTTCTTAATTCCAGCAAGAAAATTTCGGTAGTAATCGTATTTATTCATGTATAACAAGTATAGTTTCTGATTCGAGCGCACTAATCATCGAGTCGTGAAATTACTTTTCAGACGGGATAAAGTTCGAAGCAGAACGTAAACTTGCATTAGCAGTTTCTTTTGTTTCAAGAAATGAAGTACCGCTCGCGATATTTAGTTTTTGCAACCAATAATATTGAAGAAACCCTGTTTGCCGAGACTAAAATTAGGAGCATGGAATCGTTTCTGTGCTCTGTGGAAAAAAGCAATTAAAAATAATCTCTGAAACGAGAGACAGTTCTTTCGAACGAAATTATCGTTATGTCAATCGCACGTGTGGAATTTTTTCCGGTACGGGGGTTTAAGAACTGTGTTATAAAGGACACTTTCATATCCTTTAAAACAGAGGCCATCTTGTGGAATGGAATACTTGATACAAAGCAGGCAGCTGTGGACTATCGAATGTGATTGCCAAGGTCAACACGCAACTCTGGCAAAAAAAATGCAAATCTCATTTGCACAAAGAAAGGCTAATTTGTCGGCGATCCTTGTTTTCTGAACGCATTTTTTTTGCCTTGACTTCGTTAAAATGTTAAAATTGTTTTGGCGTCGTGCCAACTTGTGTTTGTTTTTGCTTCGCATTCAGATGGCTTGGGACGGGCTTGGAGGGAAATTTAGTTCTTTTTAATTGCTTCCTGTTAAAGTGAGAACTTTTTGCTTGGTGAATCTCGATACCACTACTTCGGGTTGTTGAAATGTTTAAAACTGCTCAATCATCGTCCAGATTTTTGAGTCTGTACTGTTTTTGCATAAGATACGAAGGATAGATATCCCGTTACAATTAACACTTTATTGGATAGAAAAGAAATTAGTTTACTTTCGACCTTTAACCACTTCCTATATTACTCACACACATCGACCGTTTAAAACTCCTTTTCGTACGTAGTTAGTAAACAGTTATAAAAACCCCTTATCACGTGCAGAAATTTTCAATAGAGTAGGACAAAGACACCTGTGAAAAATAAGTGGGATATAAAAGGAGGAGATTAAACTTATATTAATATTTGTAGTAACATGAAGATGAGGGTCTAAGATATGTAGGCAGATGAGAAGGCCACCCACAATCACAGGAACTGCATTTTAAAAGGAGGACGATTGAACTTAAATGAATATTTATACTAACATAAAAAGGACGGTAAGAGAGAGAGTGATATCTATGAAGGCAGATGAAAATGTCACAAAACGTTAAAAGACAAAAATATATTTCAGTGATGATAACTGTATTAGGATTTATTTGTTATCCTTTCAAATTTGTATCGGAGTGTCATTTTAGAAATTTAATAACTTCAAGGAAATGTAATTGATCTTACTCTTAATAATACAATCTGTTTTCCAACGTTTAAACGTATATAAGCATAACAGAAATATAAACGACGCTTGTTTTACCACGAACGATTTCTCGAATCAACTTTTAAACTATCAAATTTACAAACTAAATACCCATACTTCCACTAGATATGAAGCGGGCAAGCTAATGAATATTTTAGACGAGTATCTTTCCTATAGAGTAGGTAATTTTGGAACGAGTTATATGGTAGATGTTTACAGGTCTACATGCAATGAAATATTAATAAAGTGGTATGCGAATTGATCATATTACACTTGTTTAAGCATTACTTCGATATCATTCCCATCAGGTAATTAGTCGGTTTAAATATTTGTATTCTATATCGCAATGTAATTCCAATTCAAAGAATTGACAATGTTTCGAAAGTCACTTAACTCCATAGAATTGTATTAGTATCAATTAATTCACACCTAAGAGCGTAATTGGTATATATACGTAAGTGAGGAACATGTGGTGTACTGGAAAAGGTGAAACAGTAGCTATTACTCGGATGCTGAAAGAGCACCTTGTTGAAATTCTTTTTTCTTTGTATTTAGTAGCTCAGAAGATTAAGCAGCGAATGTTTTTGTTGTGATTTTATTTGAGCCACAAACACGTGCACTACCGTCCATAAGCTTGGAAGCACGCTGCACATTCCGAAAATACTCTATGTCCGACATTTTAAAGGGTTTTTTGCATTTAAATATCATGACTAGGGAATAAAAAAGAGAGAATTTACTGATAGTTAATCATATTTATTTGGCTAACATAAAAAATGAAATGTTGATAACATTTCATAACATGGCTGGGCAGACTGCTTGCGAAAAGAGCGATGTAAAATTTGAAATATGCTAATTTCGGATGAACCACTTGATCTTCTCTCATTAAAAATGAACATTAAAAGCTTAAGACGTAATATTTGATGGAATTTAACTTTTCCGTGACCAAAGACCGACGTGTATGTGGGTGCCGGTGCACTTTAAATCTGTCGTGGCCTCAAATGTCCCCACGTTGGCATGGTGTAGAAGTTTGGAGAGTGGGATACCATCTAAAGTGTTGATCTCAACATCTGACCTTGGTTCAAAATTACGAGGCGCTGTCGCATCTTTTCCTTCGCGATTGATCCCGGACTACCGCCAATAGCCCGTTGTGTTGCTCCTGTGCGAAGTAAATTCAAATATCTACCTACCTAACTTTTCGGTAACGTTTTTACAATTCTGTATTTTGGAAGCGTTTGTGGTGTTGTAATTTGCTGTCGATAACACAGGTCTACAAAAAAATACTTTTTGAAAATTGGTTTAGTTTTGATAACTGATTTTTATATTTTGAGTGCTGATCCCAAAAATGAAATCCATTTTTTTCTATCACGTAAATTTTTTCACAAAGTGATTTTATATATTGGGGGAAAGAACTCAAATCAAAATATTTTGACATTTTTATTTTATCACCTTATAAATTCATACTTTGCATTTACATCCTAGCTTTGTCATGATTTAAATGATAAATGAGTTTATGAAAAAGGTTACGAATCCTTATAGTAGCGTTTTCTCATTTTCTCAAAACTTCTTTTTCCGCTTTTCTTCTTGTGAACTTGCCGGAGATCGTCTCTTTTCAACATCCAGCTGTGGTGGACTATCATGCTGATATTACACCTTCCTTGATATCGCCTTTCCATTTCCTTTATGTCTTGGCGAAATCTTTCACCTTGCACCTAAATTTTCAGGGAAATAGTCCAGGTGCGAATGAAAAAAATGAACTTTTAAG
This sequence comes from Meta bourneti, assembly GCA_933210815.1. NCBI lineage: Eukaryota > Metazoa > Arthropoda > Arachnida > Araneae > Tetragnathidae > Meta > Meta bourneti. Next base: position 74,310,471 of record OW119925.1, read on the forward strand.
CTCATATTACACCCTAATATCTTGAAATTTGCTAACATCTCTTCTATAATAGATTTGTAGTTTGGCTCTATTCGGTTTTAAAGAAAGCTGGTTACTAATAGTTTGAAAGATTTCTAGGATTTTCTCTCGTTTGTTTCCATTTTGAGCTCAAATTTTCATTCTTTATCAGTTTTCTGATGTCAGGTCCTACAGATACCCCTTCCTTCAGCTTTGCTTCGGATAAACCCGGGAACTGTTCACAAAGGTATTTGAAACATTCTCCTTCATTTGGTAATGCCTTAACAATTTTTTTATAAGGCCTAATTTTATATGAAGTGTTGGAAGTAAAACCTTTTTTGGATTAATCAAACTTTCTCTTTGAATACTTTTGACTCCAGGTTTCAATGTCTTCCTTTTTGGCCATTCTTTCTTTATATGATGTTCTTTTCTATCACGGTTGTACCACTCGCAAAGAAAACACGGGAATTTCGTGTAACCACTCTGTTGACCAAGCAACATAGAAGTCATCGAAGTCATCTTCAAATCATCGCAAACTGCCCATTTATGTTCTGAATGTGAAACTTTATTAAGTATCAATTCAAGATTTTCATAGCACTTTTTTAAATGAACTGAATGCCCAACAGGTACAGAAGCATACTAATTTCCATTAGGCAATAGTACTGCTTTTAGACTTCTTTTTGACGAATCAATAAAAAGTCTCTATTCGTCAGGTTTGTATTGCATATTGAAAGTTGCCATGAGACCTAGAACATCGTTCCATAAACAAATTCACCCTCTTGAGAGGAAAACGGAACAGACTCTTCTTCTCTGCTCCGAAACCATGAAAATGGTGTACCAGGAGTCAACAAATTTTTTCCTTCAATCTGGAACCTAAAATTTATGCCCATTCCTTAGGAAGATATAAGTTTGACTAAATCATTTAACTCAGATTGGGTAAAAAGTTTAGGTTCATCGCTACCGGGGTCATATGTATCATCATCACTTCCACATGGACGTACTGTTTCTAAATCACCAAAAATTTCCAATGTATCTGGAGGGGACGGAACCGGTATACCAGGTCCATGAGGGACAGGGCGTATGGCAGATGGGATGTTCGGATAAAATATCTCCTTTTTGTTCTTTAGATTGAGACCTTTCACATTGCATGTACAAAAATAGCAGTCATCAGTATGATTTTTACTCTCCATACTCTCCAAACTATTGGTATACCAAACCGAAAAGATTGCTTTCACCTTAAACCATTGTCTTAATTCTTCTACACAAACGGAACAAACTTTGTGTGGGGCCAAGGCTTGCCTTGATCCCCCAATTTCATGCCAAAATAAGAAAAGTACACTTTTTCCACAAAATCTGAAATGTTTCTTTGTTGTTTTTTACTGTATGATTACCACAAATATAGCAGAAACAATCTGGTGAAGTAGCACATCCTCTGTAAGCCATTTCTCTCAACCCGCAACACAAACTAAAAGTAAAAATCACTTCTACTCAAAGCTCGGAATTATATACACGTGTACAGCACTGAACTAAGAAAGACATTGATGGGAGTAGGAAAAATGGCAGGAGGAAGGGGAATGATGGAGGGGAGGACAGACATGCACCAACAGGGTAGTGATCCGGTTTTGACTTGTTTTCTCTGGCTCTACTATTGTGTTTAACAGACAGTTTAAAAGTTTAGAGGAAAATCCAAAATAAATAATAGTTTATTCTTTCTTGGATAGTATTTATATAGAGCAAATTAGTATTTAAAATCTATAAATATGTTTAATAAGTTCATACAAATAATATTACGTTACTCTTAAATATACAAAATTCGTACACATTAGACCTGTGATTTGTGATAAAACTGTACGTGATGGAATTTTTAATTATTTTTCCAGTAATTAGCATCCACAAACTATAAAAAACACTAATTATTTTTAAGACAATTTTTAATCGCAGACCTGTGTAATTGACCCATTGACCCTCTTCTAACGACTGGTGTGAGATTTTGCAAAATAGTCGGTTTTGAAAAGGTTTCGGTGAGTACTGTGTATACGACACTAAAACGTTTTGGTGAAACTGGGCAGAACAGAGACAGTTTTCGAATAACTTCCAAATCTGACCGAAAGATAGACTTACTAACTTCGAAGAGAAACATTTGATCCTCACATGCGAACGCAACCAACACAAAAGTTCGCCTAAATAAGTTAAAATCTTGATTTGTTTCGAAGGACACTAGTGTCATTAACCACAGTAAAGAGTAGCTTGAAAAAACATGGTCTGAATGGATACGTGGCAGCAAAAAAATCATTTTTAAAATCTACGAGTTTTAACAGAAAAGAGTCTATGTGGGTAAGAAAACATCAAAATTGGATATTTGGAGACCGAAAAAGTGTCCACTTTATTGATTAATCCAAATTCAAACTTTTCTGCTATAAAAATTGGTAGGTTGAGTCGAGTATTCACGTCAAAACGTAGTTTTGACGTGAATACTCGGGCCTGATGTTGGATTGTGGAATGGATGAAGAAATTTTAACGGTTGTTTATTGTGTGAATATTCAGCACTTTACAGTTTGAATGATTAAAGTGCAGTTTGATATTAATATTGAAGAATAATTTTTTGATTAGAGGCTTGTGATTGTTGCGTAGTTCGGTAGTTTTTGAATGACACCACTTGATCTCACTCCACGTAATCCAAAGTTACACTTGCTCAAAGCTCGCCCATAACCGTAGAATTTCGATATATCGCGGATCCCTTCCCCGCGCTCAGTGTGCCAACGCACTCCTCGGTCCGAAGGTAATATCAGGTACGCCATGTAGGATATATCCTTTGTCTATACAACACTATATTTATCTTCTGGATGTTTCTTCAAGTGCTGAAATCATGAGACAAGGTATCGTGACAAGACATCATGGTTCGAAGGTAACATCAGGTACGCCATGTAGGATATATCCTTTGTCTATACAACGCTATATTTATCTTCTGGATGTTTCTTCAAGTGCTGAAATCATGAGACAAGGTATCATGACAAGACATCATGGTCCGAAGGTAACATCAGGTACGCCATGTAGGATATATCCTTTGTCTATACAACGCTATATTTATCTTCTGGATGTTTCTTCAAGTACTGAAATCATGAGACAAAACAATTGAAATGATTTTTTGTAACGTTAGACTTTTCATGAATGCCCCATTACTGTTCCAATTTTAAAGACGTATTCACATCAAAATATGAAATTTTGCCCGTCGAGACCCGCATAAGAGATGCAACCTCAGTGCATATCAAGCATGGAGATAGTTTGTGATGGTGTAGGACTGTTTTGGAGGCCATGCAGTTGGAAATTTGTTCAAAATCAGTGGAATTTTTAACCAGCATGGCTATCATAATCTCCAACGGCAAACAATACCATGTGGGAAGCCCCTGATTGGTCATGGATTTGTTTTCCAGGAAGACAATGACTCAAAACACTCTTTTAAGTTATGTCGAAATTATGTTTCCAAAAGAGAGACTCGAGAGTTTAAAATTATGCATTGGACATCTCAGTGCCCCGATCTCAGTCCGATACAGTTCTCGTGGGATGTGCTTAACCGGAAAACCGAAATCTGTCTTTCAAGCATAAATCAACTGTAGGAAGTTCTATTTGAAGTATAGAAACAAATCACATACACATAGACATTGAAAAATTACTTGTTAGAATGCTTCGAGTATGCAAAGCTGTGATAAAAACTCGAGGTGGATATTTAAAAGCATTCAGACTCAAAAAATCGTACTTATTTCCTTATTTGACATGTAATTAAGTAAAATTGAATAATTAAATACCTTATATTATATTAGGCAGAATTACCCAGTGTTGCTCGGGTTGAATTGATTAAATGTGGATTGAAAAGTGATCAGACTAATCACTTCTCTTTCATTATAAAATGCAAGCATCATTTAAGTTTACTGAAAATAATTTTGTAACATGTTTAAACTTTTTCATAGCTTCTACAATTTACTCCGGATGCGAATATGAATACATGATATATCCAATCATATAATCCATAAGGTGACTAATACAGAAGTCGATTTTGAGTTTTGGAGTGATTACGAATACCACCGTACGTTAATTTTCTATAAAAATGGCGAATTTTCGCGTATAGTCTTGCATTCAGTTTTCCTATGAATATATTTTACTCGAGACATTCTTGCAATAGGTATGCGATGTTTTCGAATTTCATCATGAATATGAATATGGTAAATTAATTTGTTACGACATTCGTGATTGATTTATTTTGAAGCAAATAGCAAACACATTTATTTCTTGAAAATTCCTTCATCATCTGACCGTGGTTCAAAATTACGTGGTATTGTCCTCGGATCTTCCCTTTGGGAATTGATTCCGGATCGTCACCAGTAGCCCGTTGTGTTGCTTCAGTACGGGGTTAATTACCACAACCTTGAAAATTCCTTTCAGCAACACGTGGAATAATGGAGCTTGTTTTAAAAATAAATGTCATCAGTGTAAACAAAACAAACTCCCCCAATCATTTACAGCTTTTCAAAAACAGGAGGTCGATATTACAGCATTTAAAAAAAGAAAATCACGGCTTCCAACGAATGTTTCACACGTATCTAAGTTGCGTAAGAACAGCTTCAATTTGTAAAGCAAGAAACCTCGACCTGTTACTTAAGACAAAAAATTTCAATTTTTCAAAATTTCTAACTGTGATATTATTCCAAGATCAGCAGTCTTATTTAAAATTCATTTTACTCCAGCAGACAATAAGTTTTAAATCGAATCCTTATGGTACTTTTTAAATTCAGAGATCCGGTTTCTAAATGGAAACCACATACCTATTTAGAATAATAGATGCAGATACTTGACTATGGAGTACAGTTTTCAATAATACCCATGAAAGAAAATGTAAAATTAATTTATTTTAATCGTTTTGTATTGAACATCTATGTCAAAATTTTGAAATATATTTGAACTACAACGCATGGCTACCAGTTTTAATTTAACATAACCCACCTTATTTTAAAGTGAATTTTTTAAAACTTTACCGGTCATTTTAGAATAAGAAGTTACGCACCTCACTTAAAAAATTTTTGTTTTGCTTATTTTCTTTATGTTTATGAAACAGCATTCTACAAACCATTACGTATTCAACCGAAGACTTAAAGAAAGTTGGTCGAAATATACATATACCGCCAAGAAATTACCCATATCTACTGATATTATGCAGAAAATAAAATAATTCATTTATATTTAACTCCTAAATAAAATATCTGCGATACGTAAAATACTTGAACATATAATTACCAACGGAAAGGAAAATACAATCATTTAAGGAATGCAGAATTCTGAAAAAAGAAAGATATGAGCAAACGTGTCGAATTTCTATTTCCTGAATATATTCTGAAATAGAGAAGAATTCGAAAACGAATTTTGAACAATATGATAAAGACAATAATGATTTATTTACAAAAAGAACACATATTTATAATACTAGGAAATGCTCAAATATGACGGCAACATTTCACTGTCAATTCAAATACATAAACACGGAAATCTAAATCAAATTAAAAAATTAAACATTAATTCTCGCGTTGCCAGATACCGAGTAGCAAAATTAAGCTGTCATGATCAATGATTTTTTTCGTTTGGGCATTTCGTATTGCATTACAAAATATAAGTTGTGTAAAATTAAGCATTTTAAATATTCAATTTTCATCAATCAAATATTTGTAAATTATTTATATTACGGAAATAAATAAAAAAATCAGTTAAAACATAATTAGAATTTTAAATTGTTTCAATATAATGTTTTGTAATATTTTTTCGATCAGTACTGGTAAAACAATTTGATTGGAAAATTTGATTTTTGATCAATACTGTAAAACAAACTGAGTTGCGTACCGCAATCGTTTTATGTTCAATGTTATTCCTTCGCAAATTTCGAATTGTTTTTAGTCTCCTTTGCACACCTAGGTTAAAGAGAACGGGGTTAATATGTAGCCTACGTAATCCGCAGGGTTCTAAAGATTATGGTAACAAATTTGGAACGATTGGGTCAAACGGGTAGATTTGTATAGAGAACATACAAACTGCTTCACATAATATATAGACTAGCAGAATTACCCGGCGATGCTCGGGTTGAATTGGTTAAATGTTGATCTTATTTCATAGAAAAATGCAAGCATCATTTATGTGTACAGAAAATATTATTAATATCGTTTTAACTCTATCATAGCTTCTACAATTTACTTCAGACGCAAATATGTATACATAATATATCCATCCATATAATCCATTTCATATTCTTAACACTCTTACTGTAAGACAAACTACAAAAGCTTTTTCTGAGATGACTTCTTCAGAAGTCGATTTTGAGTTTTGGAGTGATTACGAATGCCAATTAAGTTCATTTTCAGTAAAAATGAGGAACTTTCAGGGCATAGTCTTGCACTCAGTTTTCCAATCAATATTTATTATTTGTGGTACCCTTGCACCATGGATTCGATGTTTTCGAATTACATTATCATTGTGAGAGGATGGCAAATTAAACTGTTACGTCATTCGTGGTTAATTTATTTTGAAGCACACATTTTCTTTCTTGAAAATTCTATTCAGCCGCACGTGGAATAACGGAGCTTGTTTTTAAAACAAATATCATCAGTGTAGACAAAGCAAACTCAATCGATTACACTTTTTACAAAATCACTGCTTTCAATGAATGCTTCACAGGTACCTAAGTTGTATATGAACAGTTTCAACTTCAAGTAAGCAACCTCGACCTTCTGCCACTCCAGACAAAAAAAATCATATTTTTCAATAGTCCTAGTTTACATACTTCCTTACTGATATTATTCCAAGATCAGCAAAGTCTAAATTAGTTTTGAATCGAATCCTTAAGGTACTTTTTCAAGTGAGAGACTCAGTTTCTATATGGAAACCACGTACCTATTTAGGATGATAGATGTAGTTACTTGACTATGGAGTACAGCTTTCAATAATACCCTTGAAACATGAAAAATAAATGTAAATTAAATCGTCTTGTAATAAAAATATGTCGGAATTTAGAAATATCTTTGAACTACAACGTATGGCTACCCGTTTTGATTTAACGTAACATATCTTATTTTAGAATAACTTTATTTTAACTTTACCAGTCATTTTAAAATAAGAAGTTATACACCTTAACTTAAAAAAGTTTCCATTTATATTTATGAAACAATTTTACAAACTTTAACCTATTAACCAAAGACAAGGAAAGTTCGTCGAAATATACATATACAACCAAGAAATTACCCATGTCTAGTGGTATTTGGCAGAAAATAAAAATAATTCATTACAATTTAACTCCTAAATAATATATCTGTAATATGGAAAGTAATGGAACACATAAAAACAAACAGAAACGAAATTCTGGTCATTGAAAAATGTCGAATTCTGAAAAATGAAAGATCTGAGCAACCGTGTCGAATTTCGACGTCATGAGGACATTCTGAAATAGAGAAATTCAAAAAAGACGCTTGAAAAATAATGGTAGACAATAATGAATTATTTATAAAAAGAACACAAATTTACAAAACTTAGAAATGCTCAAATATGACCGCAACATTTCTGTCTTAACTAAATACACAAAAACACGGAATTCTAAATAGAATTTATAAAATAAAACATTAATTCTGGCATTGCCAGATGTAAAATTGTGTAAGTTGTGTAAAATTAAGTATTTTAAATATCCATTTTTGATCATTCAAATATTCCTAAATTATTTATATCATGGAAAGAAATAAAAAATCAATTCAAACATAATTAGAATTTTAAATTGACTAAATATAACATTTCGGAAAGAATTGTTTTTCGAGCAATACTGGTAAAACAATTTTATTAGAAAATTTGATTTTCGATCAATACTGGTAAACAAACTGAGTTGCGTACCGCAATCGTTTTATGCTCAATGTTTTTCCTATGGCAATTTCGAATTGATTCAGCCTCCTCTACACACCTAGTTTAAAGAGAACGGGGGTTAATATGTAGCTTGCGTTACGCTCGCAGGTTTCCAACTGTGTAGATTTGTATAGAGAACGTACAGACAGATAGGCGCCAACTCTGATTTATATATAGTTTATTATAAACACACTTGTTGATATTTTACTGGTTTTATTGGTTGATATCTTATTGGCAAACGAGGTGTTTTCAAACAAATGGAGGTTAGTTTGTAGCACATCTTTGTCTTTATCTCAGTGGTTTATGACTGTTGAGGAAAAGTTAGGTGCGTTTAGAAGTAAACTGGTGTGATATCGTATTGACCATATTGCCATTTTCTTTATCAAATAGACGGAGAGCGTCATCTTTCTCTGACATTTGAGATAAATGATACATCTATTGCCAGGGTAAGATGGGGCTGCTGTTTCTTTCATTTTCCGTAGAAAGACGTATTAGAGTGTTTATACTGTACCACAATTCTTCAGCAATAACTATTTTGGTAATATACTTAGACTTCTGAAACATATTTTAAACTTACTAAATAATTCAATTTTCTGCACCTTTAATCGATTTGATCATGTCAGTAGTTCATTCTCTGAAATATTTCGAGATACTTATGGTTACGTGGCCAAAGAAGCGTTAAAGCAATTTGTTTCTCGTATAAATTCTGGAAAAATTGGTATCCGTGAAGCAAAGTGCATTTATAATGTACTAGAAGCAACACTTGGACTAAGAGAGAAATACGAACCTTTTTTCAAGGGTTCATTAGGACCAAGTGGCAAGAGAATTCAGTAATCTTTTTTGTGGTTGTAGCTTTTGCTAGTCAATTTGATTCTTATTGATTATATTTCCTGTCAAATTAAATTGAAATTAAATGTTAAAGACCTCCATCAGTAGATAAGTAGATAACCAATAACAAGAAGCACAAGAGTTAGTGGATATTTTACACCTAAACATGGACTTTTGTGTTGTTTTTATAAAAACATCAACACAAAAGAAACGCAAATGAAGCAAACATGAATATGAAACTTATTCCATGGTGATATTTAGCAGTGACATTGGGTATTTTATTTAGATAGGAAGTTAGGTAGTTGAATTAACGTCGCACTATATAGCAACACTACCGGCTTTTGGCGACGTTCCGGAATCAATCTGGTCAATATCGGAACTGGCACCCCACTCTCCAAACTTCCTCATCACTCCAACGAGCGGAAATTTGAGGCCGAGACAGATTTAATGTGCATCATCCCCACATCCACGACGATCTTTGGTTGGATCGAGTTTCGAACTCGCAACCTTCCGGTTGCTAATCCGCTATTCTTCCAACCGGGCTACCGTAGCACTTTATTTTAATTACATTGCTTTTTTATTGAGAAAATTTACCAATAATCATTTTACAGGATGGTTTTAAATGTGATTTGTATGTTATTAGAAATCCTTTACATGAGAATCAGATTCTAGGCACATGATATTTTTATATAGTAATGTCATTTTAATAAAACAGAGGAAGTTCTATAGTGTGAAAAAACATACTTGTGGCAGAAGCATTCGTATTTGCACTAAAAATATTGAATAAAGTATCATTGTTTGAAATTTTATGAGAAGTTTTTGCATGAAGCAAAACCGGATTACGATAGTGAAGTGTTTACTGAGAAGTTTATAGTTCAGTTTAGAAACATACATTAGTTTCATTCCATGTGAAAACACCCATTTTCAGAAAAAGTTGTTGCACCATAGTCACGGATTTTTTTTCAAATTTTTATCATAGATAGATGTGCCGTGAAACCCATAGATCTCAATTATTTAAATATTTTGTCCAATATTAGCTGAGATACGGAAATTTAAAAATTGATCAATTTTACAAAATGGCGGCCATCTTGGATTTGCCACACTGTCTATAAATGAACATAACTTGAGAGCTCATAGTTCAAATTTAGTAATTGTGGTACCAAATGGTAGCCATTTATTTCAGTAGTGTTTATAAGCCCCCAAAGCAATGGCAATTATATATTTTTTACATTTAAAGTGAAAAAATCACTTTAAAAAACAATCGAATTTAAAGGGCTATAGAAAAAAATGAACTCTCTTAATTTTTTGTGAAACCTTGTGGAAGTATTAACTAACATATGTACTTGAATCTGACTAAGATTTCATAGAGGCAAAATTCTTCGTTTCTGAATAAAAGCTATTCTAATGATAGCATATGTATTTCAAAACCGAAAGAATTTGAAGAAAAATTGTTTTTTATTTATTTAAATTAATTTGTAAAAATATTTTACAAAATTTTATGTGTTTATAATATTTAATTACAATATTTATGTTAAAAAATTTACATTTATGCTTAGGAACCACTTTTGTTAGTTAAATTATCATATTTTAAATGTTGCATATTATTGCTAATTTGCTTGAAAAACTCATTGCTTTATGTACGCATCACTTTTTTCTCAAATCTCAATCCCATTATTAAAAAAGGTTGAATTGAGTCTGGATACTGCTATGTTAGTGGCAGATTTTTCTGAAAACTATACTGGCATTATACTAAGATGCTATTCGAAACATTCAGTCAAATAACAAATAGGCTTAAAGATCTTTTAAGGATCTTGTTCGTGTGAAATCTGTTTCTATGTGTGGTTATAAGTGACAATTTAGTGTATGACACTTCAACGTTTCGGACTTTCCAAAAATAATTTTCAAGCATTTAATCGCACAAGTTCCACAAATTAAAATACAAAATATTTTAGTGATGGGAACTCAGACCAATACAAAAATAAATTTTAAAACTAATATTTTTCCCATAAAAAATCATGGTTTAAAAGTTGAGTGGTATACCTTTTGCCTCTTGCCATGGAATAGGAGTTTGTGACGATATTGGTGAAACCATAAAGTATCTGGACACTTTAAGAAGCCTTAAGTGCCCGTGCAAGGATGTAATATTAAATGCTTTTGAACAACTTTTCAATAGTTCATTAAAGAAATAGATACTTTTTCGTAGCGAAATTGTAATTTATAATAATCAATTAGCAGATATATACGCAATGGTAAATACATTAACAGGAACAAGAATTAATCACTGTTTTTCACCAATAAAAAAGTCAGATATAGGTTTCCATTTCCAGGTTCCTCAACAACATTTGTTGCTACCTGGGATTGGAGAAAATCATCAAATTACCAACATTCCAAAATAAACAATATCTTCAATGTCTGTATGGAATTAATTGGTGGATGAGGAAATATTTGGGATTATTGTGAGGACTGTGATTACAAAATTATGTTCATGCTTCATCATGGGCCAAGTGCATCCTATATATGGTCATAGCCTTTGGCGCATATTGGATCCCTTATGAATACATAATGAAAATCCTATCTTTTCCCATAACTACAACTTGCTCCTGGTGAAAATCAATTGAATAATTGTTCCAAAACTACAAGACAAATTGAATCATACTATAATAATGCTTTTAACTTTACAATTAATATTAATGTGGTGGTCTTTTTTATTTGTGCTTAATATTTGTCTTTTAAAAATTTCTAGATAACGTTATCAATGTATTGTTCACATATTTCTTTGATCTTTAAACACTTATGTATGTTTTAAAAGTTTTCTCCAATGCCCAGAAATTTTAATTTTATTCTATCAATGTAAAGTACACGTGTGCTTACATTTTCTACAATTTAAAAAAATATTGGATCAGCTTAAAATATTTCAGAAATGTCAACTGTAATATATTGTGTATTGCATTGAGCCTATATTTATTTATGTATAATAATGGGATTAGTATTATATATTTGGAACTATTATAAGAGTATTTTTGTATTTATAATTAAGTTAAGAAACTGAGAAGAGTATACAAATTTCCCTGTATAATTTTGATACAATGTACCCTAAGCATAATGTAACTATATTTAACAAAAATAATGTAATTGAGTATTATAAAACCCATAAAATTTTGTAAGGTATTTTTTAAAAATAATTTTAATAAATAAGAAACAATTTACCTTCCATGGTACTTCATATACTTTTTCAAAGACACCATAAGATAAAATAAATTAAAAAATACATAGGACTAATTTGATGTTCTATTGATATTTTTAGATTTGATGTGAGCCTGCTTTGAATTAGTACTTCATAAAAACTGAAAATTGACCATATTTTTTTAAGCTATGGTCATTTTTGCGCTGTAGATGATTATCGTTTTGAAATATATATTCTATGATTGGAATAGTTTTTATTCAGAAACGAAGAATTTTGCCTCTGAAATTTGAGTCAGATTCAAGTACATATGTTAGTTAATACATACTTCCATAAAGTTTCAGAAAAATAAAAAGATTCATTTTTATAGCCCTTTGAATTCGACTGTTTTTAAAAGTGAATTTTAAATTTACATGTAAAAAAAATCCACTAAAATGTAAAATTGCCATTGTTTTGTGGCTTATATACACTCCTGAAATAAATGGCTACTACTTGGTACCATAATGACTAAATTTGAACTATTAGTTCTCAAGTTCATTTATAGACAGTGTGGCAAATCCAAGATGGCCGCCATTTTGTAAAATTGACCAATTTTTAAATTCCCGTATCTCAACTAATATTGGACAAAATATTTAAATAATTGAGTTCTATGGGGTTTACTGCCATGACTATCTATGGTAAAAATGTGAACAAAATCTACTATTGTACAATACCCACCCATATCCCACGAGTCCCCATATGAAATGACGCAATAATGCACTGTCGCTTCAGCTACATATTGGGTATTAAGTTTTTCCTAAGTACTAATTTCATTAAATTAGATGCTTCATTTTTATAATTATTTTTAGAATTAATTTGGCAAAACATTTTTATGTACTTTTACTTATACAAAAATTGCAGACCACGTAGATTTTAATACAAAAGGATAACTTTGCGGTAATTTTTTTCTAAAACAAGAGCTAATTAGACTGGGATCTATGACTTAAAGTGGATTCTCCACTTCTATGAACATATCCACGTCCACATCGGGATATGAAACCAGAATCATATGTTCTACCAAGAGTTAGAGCGTTAACTACTCGACTGCTTAGCGTAAATAAGATATCAATGGTCAAAACAGAATAAAACGTAATTTGTATGATTTGTCCTTCTGACATGCATATATCCGTTCTTCAACATGTAGTCTATGACTTCTAACCAGTTTCGATCTTCTTGATCAATAGTCTTTCCTGGGATTCTTCAACCCATCGATGTGATTAGTGATTTAAGGATTGTGGCATAAAAGCAAAACTACACTACTCTGAAATTTCGTGAGGATACAGAAGGTTAAACTATTTATACATACTTACAAACAATTTGTGAATATTTTTATCTGGTTATTTTGTAATATCTACAAAGTAATTCGAGAAAAAATACCTGTCAAATACATCTGAGAAATTTAAATATTATATACCAAGGATTTTATTTAGAAAACATGCCTTTAGGAAATCACTTTCTAGGTAGACATTAGTTCATTTCAAGTACTTTTTGAAAGCAAAAAAGGAGAATCGCATTTGTTAAAAGAAAATTAAACAACCAAATTTCGATTTGTAGAAATCATTCACTATTCAGTTTCAAGGATTGCTAACGAAAAGACCCAGTTTTACACATTTTGGATCCGGAATGATCGGAGTGTTTTTTGTAGCTTTAGCTACTCTGAATCTGCATATCATTTAATATGCAAATAGGTTTATATTTCATTACGAAGTTCACCCAAGCAATACTTGGAAGTTTCCTTTAAGATTTAAAAGGAAAAGAGAGTACCAGAATCTTTTGTGTTTCTATGGCTTCGTTTTTATTACGGTGTCCCTCTTTTTTATTTATTCTTTCTACGCTCATATCTTTAAGAGTAGAACAATCCTTCTGTTAACATTGTGATTTTTCTTGGGTTTCAAACATTTATAAACGTACAATAGTTTTGAAAATGTTTGAGTTATCAGAGTTAGTTTCATTTTACAAGTCAACTTCAACTCCAGAATAACTTTTCAAATACTTCTGCAACCTTCTTTCTTATAAATCGAAAAAACTTATTTGGTATGCGTTATCATATTTTTGCTTCCCTTTTGACTAAATTGGGTAAGCTGCATCATTGCATCATTAAGTATTTTTATGCTAAGGTACTATTTTATAAGGCATAATTTTAAATATACTTCACTTTAAATAATCATGCATCGAACTAAACATTCGATTATATTTGCAACGAGTAGTTAGATCTTATAAATTATTCTACAACTAGTGTAAAATGAAATGAATGATAATACAAATTTTTCAACATATGCCTAGTTGTATTACGCATGACTTATGGTTAAAAATAATCAGAATGCGCGAAACGAATTCTTACGAAATGGATAAAAATTGAATACGTTTATAAGAATTAGCCTGATTAGTTTTCTGCTATAAAATAATAAAATTTTTGGATTTTGGAAACCTGTGTCGGGGCTTTTACTCTAATTTATGTTAAGAAGTTTAACTTTGTTGTAGGTTTAACGGGATATTTTAATCGAATAAAAATATTTTCGATGATGTTCAGTTATACCATAAATAAAAGCTTAATTAAGCTTATTTAAGAGAATAGTTGTACCTCTTTTTTGACTACTAATGTAATGAACGGACAACTTACTCTAAAGGAAATAAATGAATAATATATTAGTTTTGAGAACAAAAGGATAAAATTTCTTGGAACGCATTATGGAAATAACATTTGAAAAACCTCGCATACTTTAAAATCACAAACGTTTTGAGAATCCGTGTGTTGAAAAATGTTAAAATTTACATCTAAATAGGTTTTCTAATTTGATTTGCTAAACGACGGTATAACCAGCGTTTGACATTTATTTTTGAGAACAATTAATTTTTCGAGTCTTTAATGACTATCAAAACATGCTTCACATTTGTAAAGTATGCATTATTAAAGTTGATATAATAAAACAGTGGAATGTATATACAATCAACTGTTTGACGTATTTGTATAGACCTATTGAAAATAAATAAATGTTAATAACTGCGTTAGTATATAACGTAGTATGAATGTCATGCACAACATGCTTAACTTCCCATCGTATTTTTTGTTTGTATTTGCCAACTAATTAGAGCGTTTTTATTCTTTGAAAGTTTTCACTTACGTTAAAATATGTAAAATTTTTATTTGTAGTAACAAAAAGTGTAGATACAAACTGAAGCTATGGAAGTACACAATGTTTTCTTTACTTTATAGGGGAAACTTCTTTCAGTGTAGTTCAGTGCAGTTCAAGCGAAAAATATTGGTATTGAGATAAATTACGACGGAGACGAGACATGTTTTTAAGTTTAAAAACAAAGACGGATAATGAGCTCACACAGAGATCTTTTTAAGTCTGCAATTTGAGTCAAGTTTGAAAATAACAATAAATTAAACAATGCACTCAATAAATATGGAAAATATTCCGAGGCAGAAAATAAAATAAAAGAAATTGGAAAATAATTGGAAAATAAAATAAAAGAAATAAATCCAAGAGATCAACTTTAAAAAAGTGTAGTTTATTCTTTCAGCCCACAGATCATACTAGATATCGTGCAAGTTTCGATAATTTTCCTTCCATTTGACTAGGTTCTTTTTAAACTTGAAAGTCTTCATAATGATTATAATATTTAAATAACAAAACATTTATAAAATGAAGACTTTTTACTCGCTTTAAGAGAGATAGTCACTGTTAATTAGGTATTAGGTACTCAAAGATGATTTTAAGTGCATTTGCAGTCGAATTTGAATAAGACTTCATTGAAAGGATTTTATGAAAGAAATGTTCGTATAAAGAGCGATAGGGGAAAACTAGAAAATACTTTTTATTCATGACAGATTTAAGGTCTCTAAATCTGCAATTTACTATATACATCCACAAAATACCATATACATCCACAAAATACCATATATATATATATATATACTATATTATATTTATTAACTTTTAATTTTTAGTATGACTTTTTTAATAGGAGAGATGTATAGGTAAAACAAAACTGGAAGCAAATCTTTCTTTTCTTTCTCAATTACATTCCTTTGTAGCAACTATTTCTTTCTTTGGAGGAATCTATTAGAATAAATCAAGCTTCTGGGGAGATGTTTGCTCTTTACTTTTTCTACTAACGATTCTTTTTATCTTATGCATACTGGTCTGTGATGTAGAGCTTGTTACACAATGCTGGGATACATGTAGAGAATTTTATTTCTGTCTTATTATATTTAAGAAACTGAAGTTTCCCAATCAAATAACAATCTTTCTACAGGGTGTTTCGAAAATATCTGGCCAAATTGCAGAGGGGTTCAAAATAAACATTTTTGTCAAAGAATGTGTCCAGAAATGCCACGTTTTAGTGGTAGAGGGCGTTGTTTAGGTCAGTCGATAAAATCGTTTCTGTAGCGTGAGGGATCATTCCTCGTTCGGATTTTCAACGACATGCATCGCTACACGAATTCGGAGTTTAGCGTATCACCTTTGTACAAGAGAATGAGGCGAAATAGACGTTGAGAATCTAATTAGGTTTATATGATTGAGATGTGCTCTTTGCCATGCGTTTTATTGGAAATAAGAATTGACACCAGTAAAAGTAATGCAGTTATATATTTTTGGATAACTTTATTTCATTTAGAGGCATGAAAACCATTTATGGAATATGGATGCTGTTCATTATAAATGGATTGAAGTAGTATATGAAATGTGAGTAGACACTTTGACATCAACAGATATAAGCAATTAATAAAGTTCAGCGGTGATACAGATACTATGCACGAGCTTGCTAACAATGAATAAAAGTTGAAAATTCGTAAACAAACTTATACAATTATTTTCTAGAGAAAACTATATCATTCATTTCTATTTTGGGAAAGTTTTAAAAATAATATTGCGACGCTGAAAACGCAAAATACACTTTTACAATGTATGAAAAATTAATAAATTATTGTCACTAAGGAATTATGCATTTTTCTTCTATCTATTTGTAAATCACTAAAATGAAATATCTATTTGAAATTCCGAACTAACTTTTAAGTTTTAAACTTGAGTTGAAGTCGAGTATAATAATATTTTATCGGGTATAAGAGACTTTTTCTGTCAAGCTAGAAGTGTTTTTATGGCGGAAAGGAGCTTTCTGAAAATATTCCGGACATAAAGTCACGTCTTGTTTTTCGAATACGATTTCTGCACGTCCCTATAGAAATTGCCAAAAAAGATTCCGAATTGATATGATAGTTAATTGGTCAAACGTTACCAAAACGGCGATAAACTACATTTTAAGGTGAACGCTATATGATATGCGTGAGAATTTGAGTAACAAGAAATAAAATATCAGTCTTCCATCTGTTTTTTACACTGAAAATCCCTTTCATATATATTTCGTACAAATTATTGTATTGAGATCATGTTTCCTTTACAATGCAGAACAAAGTTATTTAATCATGGGATGAGCTTCTAAGATTAAGTCTTTTGAGAAAAGAAACAATATTTTCATCACCTTATACCTGTGTGTGAAAAAGTTTCAGAAAGTAATCAACCACTTTAGTAGACATTAGAAATAAATTTTTTCTACAGAAAAGGAAAAATATTGATGAGTGGTTCGATTGAAAAACTCCTTAATAACACCGAGAAAAATATTGGATTGCTCTTATAAGAGATTAAAACCCCTAATTCGAATTTTAGAGTTACAGAATTAGTACTTTTTCCTTCAGAGAATTTTTTATCACTTGATGGAGATTTGTTTTTCTTATTTTCAATGTAACTTCAAAACGTTTCTAAACTAAGAATTACATTCAAATAATCACAATATAATTCGTTTCACGCAAGAATGTCCGGAGGGAAAACAACACATTTAAGAAAGCCACAATGAGCTTCGGAATCATCCTACTTTTTCTTATAACGTTATAACTTTAAGCTGTAGGTCCTTGTCTAATTTTCCCTCCTGTAGCGAAAAATGACCTTAGGACGCAAACCAAATCAATAAAAAACGTTACCTGTATTGAAGACAATGGATCAACATGGTTGTCACTCTGTTATATCACTGTGTCTACTGTAAAATAGGAGGGGTAAACAACAACAATAATAATGAGTGGACTTCCTGGCATTGACCGACTCCTTCTCCATTAAACCCCAGTTTATAATAAATCCTCTGACGAATGCTCGCAAGTCCACTCATCCCAGTCAATAATTATCGTTTTATGACCCCGCCTATTTTGTAGAAGGCTAAAGGCAGCGTGACAATGATGTCCATTGCATTCGCACTAGAGGCTGGACAGTACAGGGCAGTTTTCGACGTGAAGATAAATGACCAAGAGTTGTAAAACTTGCTTTAAATTATACATTTAAATAAAGGTTAAACTTAAACTGAATAGTTTTAACATATTTTCCTGGTCTTTAAAAAGTGCAACACATTTTGACTATCTTACCAAAATTCTATAAATTCAAACTTTACACGTGATACGATATCACGTGTAGAATTTGAATTTATAGAACTCTAAAAGTACATACACTGTCGGTTTATTATTAAAAAAAAACCCCGGATTATTAGCTTATTTTGCACTAGTTCTCAAGGGCTCGAATTTCTGCCCCAGTTCTGGGTTATATACTTTCGAAATGTACATTAAGTGCAGCTAAGTGAAATGGATAACATAGGATCTCAATTACGAGTTAAGAGATCAGCATTTGCTCTGCTGATAGTGTGTCCTGATGTGACTTGATTGCCTGGTAAATTTGCATAACGACTTGACTGGAAGGAGAACGAAATGAGAGCGTGCGGTTTAAAATTATACACGACTATAATCTCCTCAAATGAGAGTTCAAACGTGGTTGCTTAGAGACAAAGATCCAGTAACTTAACTGCCAGACAAGGACAATTTATTACGGCTAATGTTAGTAATGTATTCATATCATATTCTTATGTTCTCGAAAGATGATATTTTTAGTTAATGAAAGATATAACCTTCGTGATTTAAAAGTGAGCTGTAGGCTGTTGGTAAGAGAATTGAACATATTCAAACCCTGCATAAAGCGTCTGGCAAATTATACATACCCTTATTTTAAATTGTGTGTGATTAATTTTAGTGGTGTGCAGTTAATTGTGTTTCAATGTTTCAAGAACTTTTTTGCACACGGAGGCATGAGATAAAGGTTAAGGTAATAAGGCTTATTTCCATTTTAAACTAACTCTAAAATATGTTTTCTTGTTATAATTGAACTCAAAGTGAAAAAGAAATTTAAATAGTTCATTACTTAAGTGATATATCACAGAAACAAGAGAGGAAGCATTAAGCACTGGAAAATTAATTTTAGCATACCGCATAAAGGTGAAAAAAGGAAAAAGCCAATTTAAAAAATTTTCTACTTAAGTGATGTATCGCAGAATCAGAAGAGAAAATTCATCAAACAGCGGAAAATTAATTTTAGCATACCGCATAAAGGAAAAAGACAATTTAAATATTTCTTTATATAAGTGATGTATCACAACACAGAAGAGAAGAATCGTTAAACAGTGAAACATTAATTTTAATATACCGCATAAATTCTCCATATAAAAAAAGGAAAAAAGACAATTTAAAGAGTTAGTTCATTAGGTAAGTGATGTATCGCTGAAATAAAAGAGAAGAATCATTAAAAAGTGAAAAATGAATTTTATCTCCATATGAAAAAGGAAAAAGACGATTTAAATAGTTCATTACATAAGTGATGCATCGCAGAAACTAAAGAGAAGAATCATCAAGCAGTGGAAAATTAATTTTAACATACCGCATAAATTCTCCATTCAAAAAAGTTTAAATAGTTACTTCATTACATAAATCATGTATCGTAGAAACAAAAGAAAAGGAAATAAACAACTAAAAATACCTTAACAAGACACACCTATGGTTTTAATGAAAAAACCTAATTTATCTACACTTTATTCTTTCTATATCTAATATGTTTCTTTTGCAACATTTAGTTTTCTTTCTTAACAAAAATAATCTATATGAATCAATTTGTCTTGTTGATACAACCAATTAATTTGAAGAAACTAAAATTTTATCATGTATTTCATAATTTTTCAAAGAAAAAGATGTCCAATTACCAAAGTACCACGTAGAGTCTAAATATTAAATCACTTTAAATTCATTAAAATGGTACTCAGATTTCTGCGTGTACGTGGGAGGTATCAGTCTTGTAACTTGTGCCAATAGGCAAATGAGCGAGATGGAAATGAACAATTGTTTTCAATTTTAAAACCTTATACACCTAATTCTGTTCTTACACGATAGATGTGTTCCTGAAGAATACGTGTAAAAAAATTCGTGTAAAAATAGACATTATATCTATGGAAGAAAAGAGGATTGATTCCGGATCTAAAAATAAGTAAAAATAATTTTTAAAAACCATATGAAAATATTCGTTTTAAGCTTAAAATTTTATTTCAACAAAATACACATGTAATAATATGTAATGAAAATGAAAAAAATTCTTCATGAACAAAAAAAATCTGTTTTACATCCTATGTCATCCAACCTGCACTTGCAAAAAATTCAGACTTTCTGTTTAACTGGGATGAAGTGCTTGGATCCTTTTCTTTAATCTGTCTATGAATTCTTAGTGCTGTTTGCTTGATAGCATTTCCATCTACTGGTACTCTTTTTTTGTGACTTATCTTCTATCCATATTACCAGAGCCTTTTCCATCTTTTCCTTGACAATATCTCTTGAATATGTTGCTGAATTAACACTTACTTTTGTTCCAGAACATACCGACTTCCTAATTGCAGCTTCATTTTTCTTAATTGTTCTTATGGTAGCTTCATGTACACCAAAATGCTTTCCTACAGACGTAGCACCTTGTTCAGTTGTAAGACGATCTAAAATTTGAATTTTAAGTTCCAAGGAAATCGTTTTCCTTTTCATTTTGGTAATGAGTGAATTATGTGAATTATAAGGGCTGCCGAAAAATATTTCAAATTAAAATTACTAAATAAAGGTACGAAAAATTTGTAAACTTACAATTTATTGATTTTCGGCAAAATTTATAAATTTATGTGTGCACAAATTTCACTATAGATTCTTTCACTTTGAAATAGAGCTACATACTAAATATCTTCCGAAGATACAGTGCACGAATACGGTAGATGTGCATCAAATTCAATAATAAAAACGTTATGTAAAGTATCTAGAGAAAGCACGTGTTTCAAGACACACACTAGCTGTTATACATATAGAAAATAGAAATGATCTACTACGCCACAAATAAAATTTTGTTTTCTTAGAATTCAGGCAAAAAAAATTGTTAGAAATTGGATTGGACAGCTCGTGTTACATCAAAATGACTCGCGTAAAAAGAGAATGAAATATTTATTTTGAATTCGTGTTAAATCAAATTCGTGTATAAAAAGTTCGTGCAAAAACAGAATTAAGTGTATTGTGTAATAGTTTCAACTTTCTTGACATCTGATCAATTCTGATCAAAAGAAAGTTTGGCAAATTTTTTGGGATTAAATATCACATTTGAATTTATGGATTGAAGTTGCTGATCAAGAAGAGCGTAAGAATTATTAAACAAGACCCATTCAATATCATCGACAAGGTTACTCCTTGCATATTGATTATAACCGGAAAAGAATTAAACATAAAATGGTAAAATCTTTAACAAGTTGACGTAAAAACTAGTTACATAGATATATACCCAAACCGAAAAATCACATCAATTGGCGCATTTGGAACTCATCAAGCTAAATTTCATAACAAAATTGTTATATGCCCTTAAGAACAATTGAAAACAGTTGACCACACAACATATTTTTGCAAATTACTGAAATGCAATAGGAAAAGACATTTAAAAAATTCAGTAGATACACCGATATTGGAATTGACCAAGAACACAAATGATAGAGAATGTATCAATCTAGCTATGATGCAGAATGTTTTTGAAGATAGTGGATGGATCTGTAATTTTTTTTATTGCATGCGCAAATATTTTCATAAACTTGATAAAATAATTCTGTTTTTTTTTTGTGTGTCGTTTGACAGGCAAGGATTCTAAACCTTACCTCTCATATGAGAATTTGATTCTTGCGAGCATATAGTTTTCTCTTTGGAGGTAGAACAGGAAAGCGTGATAAAAATTAATAATAAGCATTAAAAGTTAGTATATATTATTATGTTTACGAATTCTAAGAATCTTTTCGTTCAACAATTTTGTGAAATATTTTTTGATTAACTATTTTTTTATCTCATTTTTGTTGTCACGCAGCAGAAGAATATAAATAAAGATAAATGCATACATTAATAAAAGTAGTTTGCAGAAGATGTATCAAATTTACACTTTTAAGTGAATAATTATTGTTTGACAAAATATAAAATCTAATTTTGTTTACTTTCGGATCAATATCGTTAAATGAAATATATTCCAGGTGTTTTACTCACAAGAACAAGAGAACAAGAGAATACAATCACAAGAATTTTAGTGCAATTTGAAGTCGGCAGAATTTATCGGCCCCTAGTTCCAGTTCATGAACTCTCCTCTCAACGTTCTTATAAAAGGAAGCTAAAAACCGTTTCATCGAGATCAAAAAAGTATTTTATTAGGAATGAGACGAAAAGAATTTTTACGATAAAAGGCAAGGGAATAACGCAATTAGGTTTACTTGACGCAAGAGACAAGATAGGTTATTTCAAGTTAGGCTTAAAAGTTTAATAGAACACTGCACTGGGGTTTTCGTTTCTGTTTTACAGA
Organism: Meta bourneti; assembly: GCA_933210815.1. Lineage (NCBI taxonomy): Eukaryota > Metazoa > Arthropoda > Arachnida > Araneae > Tetragnathidae > Meta > Meta bourneti. Next base: position 74,333,151 of record OW119925.1, read on the forward strand.
GAAAATAGAAATTCGAGTTAGCAAAAGTTTGAATACTTCTCGGAACCCTGCATCTATTTGAGGCAAAACTGGCCGCAATAAAACCACTTCTTTGGAAAACGTAAATCTTTTGGGATACAATAGAATCCAATGGGTTGTCTTTTTTGTGCGATCTAGTTTTCGTTTTACCCTATATATCTCCCGTACCATCTTCAAGTTTATTGCAACATATAATCTCTGAGATAAATATATAGGTATTGGGTTTGGTTGTCTTGATCATTGTTTTACGATAAAGACAAACAGTTGAAATTGCCGTCTAAATGCAGAGTCATCTATATACAGACGGACATTTACATTTTGTGCCACTGGTGGGTTTATTTACTATGATTATGCATACAGCAGTCATACAACCCTTATTATAGTTTGATAGACATGTTATAGAGAAGATAGGGCTATGGGTTTATAGCTTTGGGTATTTTCACACTACCTTTTAATGATGTCAATATTTATAGAATATTAATTAATCATTCATTTGAAAAAAACATTGGATCTTTTTATTATGTATTTAAAGTACAACAATTAATAAACAAAATTAAAGGGGATAATATACAACTTTCAAAATAATCACCAAACTCGAGATTTTTAAACTTTAACGTTAAAAATTAAGTTATATAAAATTCTGTAGATAGCAAAATAATATTTAATTACGATAAATTTTGATGGTAGATAATTTTTGATGGTAGATAACTGTAATAAGTCTAGAAGAACGCGCTTTTCTCCGATTGAGATATTTTGACATACATCTGAATTCAAAATATTTCGTGCATATTTGGTTTTAGTTGGTTAAGTTGATATTGTTTCGGATAATCCACGAAATCTATTGTACTATATATCTAAGTTGAAATGAGAAATTCATCGTGCTTCCAAATTTTGAAATTTCAGTTTAAAATGTTGCTTAACTTGTGTTTTGTCTGGAAAAGTTTAGATGTTTTAGTACGAAATTTTTTTTCCTTTACAAGTGAGCGATACACTTATCAAATAGAATTAATTTGATTTATGTATATAAAACTATTATTTTGATAAAACATGGAAAATTAATGAGCATGGGACCTAACAGTTTTTGCTAATTTATCAAAAATGTTTACCCCTCTCTATGTCATAACTTCCGAATGACTCAATGTTTTTGAGCCGAATTCTATTTTTAGGCCTTTTAGTTAAAACCAAATAGTCTGCAAATTTCGTGACAGTTAGATAATTGAAAAAGTTTATTTTGAAAGTCCACAGTCCCCTTAAAAACATTTAATAAACTTTTAACTATATATTAGATAAAGTGCTAAACAAGTAACAACAAAGCGAGGAAAAATAATCAAGCCCGTTAGCAAAAATTTAGTTCCTCCTTAACAATACAACACTGGTATATTTATAGATCTAAACAATCAGCCCTCGATGGTTGAAGATGTCTGCCCTAATATGGATTCTTGGTGAACCTGCACACAAAGCTGTAGAAACATAACCGATAACACGGTCGTGATATGAACACCTTTTGCTGTTGGAGGACTCGGAACACTAACACGTGTGTTTTTGTCACGACAGGGCATAAGTGCCTACTGAATTATTTAAACGGTAATTCAGTCGGCACTTATCCCTGTCGTGTATAACCAGTGTGTAGGTAGGCCCTTGAGAATTCTAGTAAGACTATCATCGTCGTTTAAAAATAATATGCACTTTATTTAAACAAATACCACCCCAAGGAGAAAAAAACCGTCTAGTACAAAGGATTGTTCTAGCCTTCCATTAGTGCGCATAGTCTCCTTTACCTGATAATGCCAAACATTCTAAAAGGTACTCATTGTCCACGTCAACCAATCCTCTATACAGGGAGGAACATTCCGGATTACCATAGAAGCCTAAACGATGTAAATGCTAGATCAGGTAATCATGCCCTGTTAATAATTTAAAAGCCACCATTGTTAAATAGCAAGGGCCTGCGGGATTCCGTAAATGAACCCACGTTGGTATCGTTTCATGCCTCCTGCGGTGTCATAACAATACTCTTTAATATGACACTTCTGGGTGTGTGACTTAACTTGTAATATTAGAAGTTCGATAAACACTCATGAAATTAATTTTGGCATGGAGGACTGAGGTAGTTTATCTTGAGTTTTGTTTTTGAATTCATTCTTAAAACCACAACACTAGTTCATTAATACTCAATTTAAGCTAATTTGTGGTAGTTTACTAAATTTTTATGCTACACCCTTCCCAGGCCTCTCGGCAATCAATCGACAAGCAGCCCAATAGAGATCTGAATTTAAAAAAATGTTTCTTAACACTATCAACAGTATTTGCAATTCTATTGTCAGGAATTTTAGGGCAGTCCTTGAGGTGGTCTCCAGTCATCTCGTCCAGTTCGCAAAGGTAGCAGATAGTTAATTTCACACGTATTGCACCTAATACGACGTGTCTATGTATGTAGTCATGTCCGGTGAGAAGTCGAAAGTAAAAGGTTCCTACCGCTCTGCGCAAGGAACGACACCAGCTTTATTCCTCAATAAAACATTCCAGTTCTTTGATAGCATAATCGTTGTAGATTGAAAGTCTATTAGTTCTTATGAGTATATTAGCCTCTTGATGTTAAATAGATGCAAAGGGGATTTAGGTTGGGGCAACTGTGCTCCAGCCTTAGCCAATTGGTCCGCTTCTTCATTACCACAGTGACTTGGGATCCACTGCAAGACAACCTTTTCCAAACCTTCACAAGGTGGCTTAGCTTTTCTCTACATCGATGCACAATATCATGTTCATTGTTCATTTTGACTAAAGGTGGTAAGAGCTATTATTTGCTGTCTGATAATCAATGAAAAATACAACATTGCTTTTAGAACATATCTTGAATTCATCCATAGCGAGATAAATAGCAACAATCTCTCCATCAAACTCGCATTTTTTCTCCACAGGACAGTAAGACCTGAAGCTATTCGAGAAGATACGAGCTCCAACGCTTCTGATGACATTTTCAGCTGATCTATCCATGTAGCCATGTCTCTCCAGAGTGCTCCTCATTGAGGCTCACTTTTAGTTTACTAACTATAAGTAATCAATCAAAATTCTACTATACAGACATTTTTTAAACTACAAGATTCATTCTATTATCCTTTTGATCTACAGTTCACTTATAATCCTATCTGTTCCAATAGTTTCCATTCATGTTACTTTAAGCTGTTGGTCCCAGTCTAATTAGCCACAGTGAAGAAAAAAAATGACCATAGGGCGAGAAGCTAAGCAAAACCGTTTAACCTTTATTTAAAAGCTTTCGCGAATTGTATATAATGTCAAACGCATCCACTCCATTTCAACTAAAATCTCAATTCAAAACTGAAACTACTAAAATCGATTTAAAACACAAGGCACTTTAAGATTAAAAAATACACAATGCTCTTATTTAAATGGATCATTTCCATTTCCTTAATTTTCTATCGATGCATAAATGCACATCATAACATTTTAATTTTCTCAGTGTTCGTTTACATGTTTTTCTTAAATAAATTTTAAAATCTTGGTGTCAGCCATTTCCGCAGCTTAACGAAACGATTCCTTTCACATAATCGAAATAAATATTCCAGCGCAATAACATTTTAAAGAGCCAGTGCATTCAACTGTGCTCATTGCTAATGCGATTTGTCCACGTACTATACAAATGCGATTATCGCGGTCGTTAAAGTTTTGACATGAAATACCCCGACCTCAAACAAAGGAAGGGAGATGCTGATCTTTCCCTGCTTTGTTGTAGACAGAGTTAAATCCCATTAACAGATTATTTCTGATAGGGAGAATAAGTGGCGACATTTTCCAAAGTTGTTTATCGGGTGTCGGAAAATCAATGATTCGGAAAATTTTTAATCCGATTGATACTTTTAAATTGAAACGAGTAGGACAGAATAAAAATTTAATTTTGTTTGAAAGATGTTACCCCTCCGGGTGTTTGTCTGGACGAGACATCACATCGCTAACAAGGCTGACCAGATCTTAATGGACGAGGTATCTCGTCCTTTAAAAACTGACCAGATCTTAATCTCGTCATCATTAAAACTGTGGCAGAATTTTGATGACGAGATATCTTGTTATTAGCAAAATTGATCAGATCTTGATGGACGAGATATCTCGTCGAAACCACTTGGAGGGTTAAAACTGGTAATTTGGGTGGTCAATTTTATATATAGAAGAAATATAAAAGTAGAGTGGTTACCTTTTTATGTGCCCAGAATCATGTGACCCAAACTAGTGTAGTAAAGTGACCCCTAGGTTGCTTTCGTTTGCTGGATGAAGCCTTGAAGTCTAACTTTCATCATCTAATTGGTCCACGGAACGGGAGAAGATGCCCAGAAGACATTCATCATCTGATTGACCGAGCGATATAGTATTAGATTTTTGACGATTTCACCATTTTTGTCGCTACTCTAGAAATACGGATTCACACATCTGCCCTATCATAAGATGTTATATTGCCGAACGAGGTGACAAGATACCAAATTGGCCAACCAAGTCAGAGCAGTCATGTGACTACTAGTCGACATGTTGGTCACACTTTTTGAAGCTCCTCTCAACAGCAATGCTCAGTTTATATTTCACGTATACTGTTTTCTACTGTACTTTAAAAGAAAAAACACGGAGTATGAAATCTGTTTTCTTCTAGAATCAATGTAATCAAGTGTTAAAAAATCAAATAATGTTTAAAAGTGTGATGTTAAAATTAATTCTCTGAACAAAAGATATAAGTAGTGTATTGATTAAAATATGGATAAATTAGCATAAAACTAAACTGAATATATAAAAATTATTTTAAGTTGATTATTAAATAATTGTAAATAATGGGATGATTAATGAGATATTTTAATTAATTTATATAATTTTTCATGAATTTGAAATTAAAAGCAAACTGAATATTTAATACTTTTAATAATGTTATGAATTTTTCTATCAATGACTTGTTTGCCAGGGATATCGATGACTTGTTTCCCAGGGGTATGTTACTTCCTTTTAACTGGTGTTTTGAGACTTCAAATCCTCTGTTTAATTTTAATTGCCGGCACAATATCTTTCTTCCCGATCTTAATTGTTTGAGTTCTATTAAGCATGCATTAAAATATGCGCTGTTCTTCACATTTTAAATGAAAACACAGTAAAATATAAATATTCATCCAATTGGAATTTTCATGAAGTGTACAATCTGTAGTCGGATTACAAAGTGAAACGCACTTAGTCAAAATTTTCAAGATATGAGTTTCTTAGCTTTTCTAGACAAGAATGTGATGATCTTTAGATTGGTGGAAGTGCTCTAAGCCTTTGCTTGCAATGAGGGTTAAATTTCTTCTTGAGAAACACATTTAGTGAGTTTAGATAGTGATTAGAAAATCCCTTCGGTTTTCTCTGAATTACGTTTTTTTGGCTTAATATGTTTCACTTGTATGCCGACTACAAATTGTACGAGGGTTGTCTGAAAGGTTTGATAAATTTCTATGAGATGGTGACAGAATTAGTTTGGTGACGTCGTAACTGGCAAGTGTCACTCTTCGAAATACCTCAGGCCCTACTTCAGCCGGATGCGACACTTAGTTTGCCCTCTACAGAAGTTTGAAGCGAGCGCTGTAGCAGCTGCTATAAAATGAAAAAAATCAATTCCGGGCAGGGATAAAACATTTTTATTTAAACGAGTGGATGGTTGTCATGTTATCCAGACTTGGATCCATGCGATTTCTTCTTGGTTCCAAACTTGAAAATTTGGATTGGTGGGAAGAAATTCTTGCCGAATAAGATGTCAATGTGCATTTTGCAACCTTTGACGAAAGGTGCTTTTCCGACGGGATTAAAAAATTTGATTCAGGGGATCAAGAGTATTGCCTCTTTAATGGAGACTGTTCATAAATAAAATTGATTTTTCCAAAAAGACAAACAAACGGTATTTAACTTTCTTTTTTTACCATACTTATCAAACGACCCTTGTATATGAGCGAAAAAACTATAAACGATGTTCAAAGTTATCATTAAATTGGGAAGGATTGTCATCTATAAATGAATATACATAAAATATGCTTAAGGGGTTGTCTTCATTCCAAATTACCCACAATTTCCAAGTAGCACAACGAAATTTGACGGTTAATTTCGACTTTATATTACAATTTAATCTCGAATATTAAGTTTCAAGTAATTTCGTTCGGTCATTCCTGGATTTGGGGTATATAAAGTTTGTTTTCTGATGTTAAATCTTTTCCCATCATTTTCGCATATCATTTCTTTGTCTTAACCTATTTCTTTTTCCATCATTCATATCTTCCGAAATATTCTTATCACGCAGTTATTATGTTGTTACTATTAAAGGACAAAAAATATGGCTTCTTTTCTAACATTTTCTATTGCTGTTTTCGATTTCAGTATGGAAAATGTTAAGATCACACTCGCAAACACTAGAAAATACAAATAATAAAACTTAATATAGAAATAAAACCATCGGGAAGTGCTGAACATAATGCCTGTTCATATAGAAGTTCGTAATGAATTTTCATAAAAACGGATCACGGTATTTATCAATTTTTTTTTCAAATATTATTTTCGTTAGTCATATTGTACATTAATAACCAAAAAGTAAACATTACCAAGCAACCGAAATAAAGAGAAGTTGAATGAATATAAAATTTGTATTACGTTACTATTAAAGGACAAAAATATGACTTCTTTCGATTTCTGTATAGAAAATATCAAGATAGCATTCGCAAATACTCAAAAATACAAATACTGAAACTTGATATAGAACTTTATATTGAGAGGAACTGAAAATTTTGCATGCTCATATAAAAGTTCTGAAAGAATTTTCATATAAGCATATCAATATTTATAGCTTTTCTCCAAAAATTAATTTCATTACTCACATTGTACATCAAAAAGTAAACATTACCAAGCAACCTACAGATGCATAGAGAAGTCGAACTGATATAATTTTTTTAAAATGAATATTCGAAGATTTTTAAAATTCAACCTTCTTATTTATAGTTGAGTAGCTCACGTGCTTCTGATGCTACTGCGATAAGAAAAAATTGCAGCCAATCACTGAAGGCCCTAGGCTTAAGGAAAAAAGAAACCCAATATGGTTGCCTCGTAAAAAACTGGTTTTGCACAAATTTATGTTAACTTCATAAACTAGTTCTGGAATTAGTTTGGAAGATGCTGGAGATATTGTTGATTTTCTTAGAGGTCATATAGCAAAACTTTTTGACGTGATCAAATCTTCATATCTTTGTTTATTGTGAAAATCTTTCCCATTTAATGTGATTTACTGGTGTCAAGAGTTTCTTTGTACTTGAAATATGCAAATTAACTTATTGATGAGATAGATTTGTTGATATAGATTTTATTTTAGAGTAGATTGAAGCACTTTTTGCACAAGTACTATTATATTGTTCGATAAAATGTGTTAAATTAACTTTTAACTATAAAAATTCTAATACTGTCAATATTCTAGTCTTATACATCGCTCTACATCCCATCATTCAAGTAAACGTAATTTCAGGTTAAGACGTGAAAACTCAAATTGATTGCCATTGACTTGATGACTGCTTTTGAAATAAAATGTATCTTTAGACTGTAAAATGTTTAGATATCTAAATAATAATTTTAGACTTAGCTGTCTGTTACTTAGAGGCTATTTGAATTTACTTCTCTAATGAGTAATGCTGCTAATTTTAAAAATATCCACCGAAAATACAAGTCCGAAAGATCATGGCGAATGACTGAAAAATAGGCTACAAGCTATTAAGTCATTCACTTGACAAACATAGCTGCACAAAATTATATTTATGTACCTCAACTGTAAAATGAAATTCAACAACACATAAAATTATAAAAATTCGAAACAAAAGGCGTTATCACGTTACTTCTCATGCGTATCATTATGCTAACTTTAAAAATATTCACCGACAAATCTCAAGTCTGAAAATTCATGTCGAGTAACCAAACAGCAGTCTACATAAGCTAATAATTAATCTAACTTTAAAATATCCATTAATATATCAAGTCTGAAAGTTCATGCAGTGTGCCGAAAAGCGGTCTAAAAGCTATTAAGTCATTCACTTAACAAACATAGTAGCAGAAAATTGCATTTATATATACTCCAGCTGTAAAATAAACCCTGGCACCACATACAATTATAACGAATTGTTATAATTGTATTGCAAATAACATATTATCACTTTACTTTATACAGGAATCATTCTGCTAGCTTTAAGAATATCCACAAAAAGTACAAGCTTGAAAGTATTTATGAGACCTAAAAACAGTCTTAAGCTATTAAAACATTCACTTGACAAACATAGCAACAAAAAATATATTTACATACCCCCGCTGGAATGATACTCAACCACATAAAGTAGTACAAATTTGAAAAAAAGAAGTCACTATTTCTCATGCCAATCATTATGCTACTTTAAAAATATCCACCAACAAATCAAATATGAAAGTATATGTTGTGTGACCGTAAAATAGTCGACAAGCTATTTTAGTCATTCACTAGACAGACTTAAAAGTAGTAAATTGCATTAATATACCCCCGCTTCAAAATAAAACTAAGAATACCACATAAAAATAATAATTCAAAACAAAAAAGACGTTATCACTTTATTTCTCATACGAATCATCATACTAACTTAAAAAATATGCACCGAAAATAAGTTTAAAAGTACATGCTGAGTAACCGTAAAACAGTCTACAAGCTATTACTTAATTCATTTGACTAAGTTAGAAGAAGAAAATTATATTAATATACCATCGCTCAAAATAAAACCCAGCACCACACGATGAAATAGAAATTCCAAACCAAAAAGAAGGTATTACTTTCCCCATAAAAAGAGGATCAAATTCAATTTTCATATGCTGCAGTACCATTTTTCCTTCTTATGTGGCCTTCAGGATTGATCCCGGACCGTCGCCAATAGCCCGTTGTGTTGCTCCTTTGCAACTTAAATTATCAACCAATCTTTTTATGTAGCGAGAATTTTCAGGCGATGTAGAATCAAGATATTCTTTTCAGTCCGAATAAAAAATTCCGTTCTTCGTTCTCTCAAACACACAACTTAGTGGCGAATGGGCTGGCACTACCAGAATATTGATGGATGGCTTAAGATCCACAGGATTTCAGGAAGAATTTTTTCAACGTCCACTGGCGTATTCCAGCGTATTTATCTCAGTTCGATGTACGGTTTCTGAACTCTTGGGAACAACAAAAAAGTGCATAAATCCTTCGGATTTTCACTAAGAATAACTGATGCGAAACGTACTTTGCTGGGGTTTGTGTTACACACAGATCTACTTCCATGTATTTGATTTTTGCCAGGAACTCCGATCTACATTTCATTCGGATGATCGTCTTTTATGGCGGGCAGTATATTTTAATGGTTTGTAGTCGGAATTTATTTTTGAACCGATTGGGAGTCTAGTAATAGTTTACGGAAATACTTTGGCGTTTTATGGAAAGTCTAAACTGAAAAAGTGGTGTATTCTTTATCATGTGTGTGTTATGATATAGTTGCTTTCACGGCCAGTAGTGTAACATTTGTGTAGGTTTTCAGAAGAGCGTTCTAAGACAGAACAACTTCAGTATGGTAAAAATGACTTCATGGTTGTGATCCGGTGCGTTATTATATATGTGGGACACAATGACCACAATACATTAAATAAACAGATGCATTTAAATTAAGAAGAGCTTAATATAAGCTAAATACAGATTATTTACAAAGATGAGTTGAGTTGACAGGGTTTGGGTCTGTCTTATGCAATTCCGTCTGCCGCAACGTCTTTTTGATTCGATCGTCAGTTGTATTCTGGTTCGATTTTACCAATTTGGCGGGAAGCTCTGCCATTGGTGAGTAATACTCAGGTATCTCGAGGAGGCAGGCGTCTTTTCGCCTCAATAACATTTGTGTTCACTGGGTGACGAAGGACTTCCGGTATCCCACATATATAATACTATATTATAAATTCATTTTTGTGGTGGAAGCGAAGTTCCCTACAGTACTTCCCCTCTAGATTTAGACGTAACTGAACTCGATAGATCTACTTTCATGCATTTGATATGTACTAGGAACTCACACCGTCATTACCATAGAATGATCCTTTTTGGCAGACGGTAGCTTCTAATATTTTGTATTCGGATTATTTTTTCAACCTGGGTTCGTTGGATTGGGTTTTTATTGCGCATGGGCCATATTTCGTACTACTGTGTCAGAAGTTATCTGGGAGTCCAGTGATAGTTTGCAGAAGTATCTTCGTGTTTTATGGTTTTAATGGAATGTTGTCTATAATAAAAAAGTACTGTTGTTTTAAACAAGTGTTTATGCTATATTTGTTTTCACGCCTAGTAGTGCCACATTTGCATAAATGTGGTACGTTTACTATTAAACTTTTCCCGAGAGTTTTTGCTGCTTCAAACAATGTTCCGTCTCTACTTCCTCAGCAGTTTCGTCGTCCTGTCGATTAGCTTTTTGAGCTTTGTCCGTACTTGTACTTGTCCGTACTTCACGTACTTATCTTCTATCCTATTTCGATTACTCGGCTCGGAACAGCGTTTGACGTTTTGTGTTGATTCGAGTTGTAAAATTGGTCTATTCTCTATGCTCATGGCTGTCCACAACGTTTTTGTAAACGTCATAACGCAGTAACAGAAATTCCATAGGCAAGGTGAGAAGATAAAAATTTTGAGTTTTGTTCCATATTAAATTTTACTTAGAGCAAAAAAAAAAAACTAAGGGATGACGTAGCGAGCTGAAAATAGTTGCTTTGCCCTACAAATTCAAAAATAATAAGATGTGCAAATTTCAAGCAATGGTAATAAGCCTTTCAAATTTCATTACGCCAGAGCACAGCGTTCGAGAGGTTTTGCTACTTCAGACAAATAGATTATGTTTTATATTTTACTAGCAGAATATTACCCGATCTAACTTGGTTTGAATTGGTTAACAGTAGATTGAAAAAGTGAAGCGAATAATCACTTTTCTCTTTCGTAGAAAAATGCCAATATCATTTAAGATTCAAGAAAATAATTCTGAAGAGAATGCGTCTTTAATATTAAAACAGGACTGAAGGGACAGCTTGAAAAGTCGAGAGTTACAAAAAACATTACGACTGTTTTGTCTTATGAATTTAGAACTAGAAGTAACATTCAGAAGATAAGGATCCTATCCAAAGGGGTTTGGGATTGATCCCGGACCGTCACCAATAGCCCATTGTGTTGCTCCAGTGTGACGTTAATTGAAACCCCCCCCCCCTATCCAAAGGGGGCCGCGGTGGCCCGGTTGGAAGAGTAACGAACTAGCAACCGAAGGGTTGCGAGTTCGAATCCAGCCAAACACCGTCGTGTACAAAGGGGGCTGGTGCACGTTAAATCTGTCGTGGCCTCAAATGTCCTCACGTTGGCGTGGTGTGGAAGTTTGGAGAGTGGGGTGCCAGCTCAGGTGTTGCCTCGTCATCTGACCGTGGTTCAAAATTACGTGGTGTTGTCCTCGGGTCTTTCCCTTTGGGATTGATCCCGCACCGTCACCAATAGCCCGTTGTGTTGCTCCAGTGTGACGTTAATTGAAATACACACACACACACCTATCCAAAGGATATCCATATCTGTCATGATCTTCGGACCGAATGCGCATTCGCACTGAGCGCTAGGGGAGGTCTGCAATAGGTCAAAATTCTAAAGTGCTGGGCGAACTTTGGGTCAGTGTGACTTTCAATTGAGTGGAGTAAGGACTGCTTAGGTAGTGTCATTCGAACTTGGTGTATACTTAGTGAACTTAGGTGGTGGTCGAAAGCTACCGAACTACGATACAATCGCAAGCCTTTAATTGATAAAATTATCCTTCAATATTAATATGAAATTGCACTTTAATCGTCTAAACTGTAAATTATTTGTTGAATATTCACAATAAACAATCGCTCAACTTCCTTGGTCTGCTTCATTCATTTCACAATTCAACATCAGATCCTAGTATTCACGTCAAAACATTTGTGTCCTCGGCACAACCAACCATTTTTTAAACACTTTTTCGACATTTTTATTATTTCTATATTTTAGACATAAATCGTATACATGCAACATCCATCCATATAATACATTTCATATATATCGTACCCCTGTTGTATGACAAAGTTACAAAATGACGAAAGGTGACATTAAGGTAACTACTACAAAAGAAGAGTTCGAAGGGGATTAGGAATGCCCTTTCTTTTCCTGTAAAATTGCCGTAACTCGACTTGTAAAAATGACAAACGAAGTGAATTCTCTAACACTCATAGTTTCCCTATCAATATTTTTTGGTACTTTTCCGTTAGCCGGGCGCAAATGTCGCCAATTGTGAACCAAACGCGAGCCAAGTCGCCAAGCGAAGCGAATGACAAAACAGTCAACGGAATAAAAGTCGAAAACGTTCAACTATAAACAAATATTAAGTAATCAAAACAAGTTCAACAATAAACAAATATTAATAAATAGTATAAACAAATATTAATACATAATAATAATAAATAATAAATAAATAATAATAACTATAAACAAATATTAATAAATAGTAATGAATTCAGAGAATAGAGCACATGGCCCCAAACGAACATTCCCCTTATGGTTGTAAGAAATTTTGCGGAATTCTACATTATTTGGCGATTTTTCGCTTGCGCCCGGCTAACGGAAAAGTACCTATTTTTTACCTATGCACCGTGGATGCGACATTTTTGATTTTTAAAATATTTGAGGGATGGATGACTAGTTAATTTCATAAGATATTCATGACTAATTATTTTCATAAGCGAATACATTTTTTCTAGAAAATTCCATTAAGTGGCACATGCAATAACAAAAGAACTTGTTTTAAAATTGAATAATTAATTTAGAAAAGTAATCGACAACCAATAATAAAAGTTTACCATTTTTCAAAAAGTGGCTGTTTTGACAGCATTTTTTTAAAATGGAAATTATTGTTTTCAACAAACGTTTAATAAATATATTAAATTGCTTAAATACGGCTTCAACGCGTAAAATAGACAGCCATGACCTTCTGTCACTATGACAAATATTTTTTTAATATTTCAAAAGTCCTAGTTTGAATATTTTCTAATAATTATTATTTTATTAATATTCTTTCAATATCTGCAAAGTTCTATTTAAAATTTGCTTTATTCTAACTTGCCCCCTCATGCAAGTTCAAATCAAATCTTTAAAGCACTTTTTCAATCCAGGGATTTAGTTTTGAATGGAAACCATGTATCTATTTAGAGTGATATTGATGGTGTTACTCGTCTATTGCGTGCAGCTTTCAAAACCCATGCAATTTTATTTGAAACATGATAGAGAAATGTAAGTTTTAATGACTTTAATCGTTTTGTAATGGAAGCCCATGTCAAAATTTTACCATACTTTAAATATATTTGATTAATTCCAGGCTTGGTTCAAAAGGCTTTGTGTTGTATGTTGTACTTTTCATGAAACGAAATTCTATAACCACGTGTGGTTCTACAACCACGTTTTGACTTTTGAGAAAATTGGTCGAAATGAACACATGCCGTCCAGCAATAAACACACGTCTTTAGCAATAATGAACTATAAAATAACTAATTTCTACCAAAATCTAATGTATAAAGTTGAACGTTTTATTGTCTATATCAGCTATCCCAAATATTCGGAATTTTTTTATATTTCGAAAAGAAAAAATAAGTTTAGTCAAGATTATTAGAACTTTAATTCCGCAAAAATAATTTTTCGAAAAATAATTGTTTTGCCAGTTCAACTGGTAAAATAATCTGAGTAATCACAATAATCCATTTTAAAATAATGTATTCACTAAGTTAAAATGTAATGTTTCGTTAAGCTTAACAATTTATCAACAATATTGCATTTCTTTTATGTGATACTTGCACAAATATACAAGCACAAGAACATACATTCAGCGAAAAGACTGGCATGCAGACTGACGCTTTTAAGTTCAATCACAAAGTTATTGTGAGTACTCACACATACAAAATTTCCTGAAAATACATATAGTCGTTTGGATGTACTGCTGTCACGCATATATATACCAAACGTTAAACCACATATTTCGCATTAAGAGGACCCAAAACGGATAAATAACTTGAAATGGGGCGAAAATATTCAATATACCAGCAAGCCCTATTTTTATTTATATAGATAAGATTTACAGATAAGCGTGTAAGGACAGTAAACTGCAGTACGCTTATAAGCATTTCATGGTTGAGATCAAGTGTGCTGCTGTATATACTATGTGTTATGTGTTTAGTCAATTTTTGTAATGGTGGTTAGTTACTTACAGTCCCCCCGTAACGTAATGGGCCGAGTAGTATGCCAAAAGCAGCGACGACACAGCCAAAATACAATTAAACTAGATATTTATTTTAAAACACAAGGAATTTACATGAATTACAGAATTAATCAGTGATTTGTGTCCCTTGGTTGTGGGTGCTGCAAAAAGGGGAATAGGGACCGACTCAAAAACAGCCGTCGATCGAGCACCAAAAAGCACCTCTGCTCAATTCGAGTCCCTCCAGATCCCTGGGGGACAGTTGAATCCCAAGGGGCCGTTGTGCACACCGTAAAGACCATTATGACGGGACGGAGACCACCCGGATAGATATATCGAGATTTATGACCGGCGGTCAGTGGTGCAAGCGTTGATCTCTGACCGAGCCGTTGCGATGGACGTTACACCCATTCGAGAATTTAGCTGTAACTGAATTCTATAGAAGCTACCATTAGTTGAATGGTTGTTAACACGTGAAAATTCGTGGGAATTGTATTAAAATTGCGGATGTGCTTCTGTATGTTTGATCGTATAATGGATTATTTAGCAGACAACTAAGTATGTCGAAGATGTGTAAATAGGAGACTGAGTGGAAACTAAAAGTGTCTGGAGCTTTCATAGTTGTTGGAAGCGATATACATCTCATTGGAAATTCAAATAGTTATCGTGGATTAATTACGATGCATTCCGATTGTGGTGAGCCCCATCTGGCTTGTTTGAAAGCCCGCGTGTCTATAATAACGTCTGGCAGTCACCAAGAAGAGAGAGAGTGTAGAGACAATGCAACTTTAGATTACTAAAAAGAGCTTGACGGTTGAGATCCGTTGCAGATAGGTAGTTGAATTTAAGTCCCACTGGGAAAGCAACACATCGGGTTATTGGAGACGATTCGAAATCGATTCGGAAAGGAAAGATTCGAGGACAGCACCTCGTAAGTTTGAACCACGATCAGATGACGAGGTCAACAATTGAATTAGCCCCCACTCTCCGAACTTCCGCACTACGTCAACGTGAGGGCATTTGACACCACGACTGATTTATTGTGAACCAGTTCCCGCGTCATGACGGTCTCTGGTTGGATTGAGGTTCGAACTCGCAAACCTTCGGTTGCTAATCTTCGACTCTACCAACTAGGCTACCGCGGTGAGATGTACTTTTATATGTACTGCCATTGTAGTGTCTGGTCCGTGGCGTGCTTCTTCGATTATCGAAGTAATGATGAGGAATAGTGAAACACACGTTTCATTGATATGGGACTCAACAGAACTCAGCATATACAGAAAACACATGAATGATTTACAGATAAAAAATAGTTCACAAGCTGTATCTTATACCAGGTCTCCACGAGATCTTTCCAGTCGTCCAACTTTAGTATGCACGAAATACACTACCTTCCCACTCTTTCTCTCGATTGCGCCAAAATGTACATTTTCGTCAACCCTGGTGGCGCCACGCAATACAACTGTATTGTAATTTAATTTTTGTAACGCAGACTTTATGTTCTCCACAGGTTTTGTGCAGTTGCGATTATCACTATAATTGTATACTCAGAAAGGCTTAGGTATCAGATAATTTATATTAGAGATTAATTTAGATAACAGATTAAAGCACTAGAAAGGGATTTAAATTGTTTTTTAAATATTAATGTAAAGGGTTAGATAAATGACTATACCTAAGTAACAGAATCAGTAACGTAATATTCTTGCTTAGAGGTCTTACAAACTCCTTGTTGAAATACATTTTCTAAATATGGAATACAACGAAAAGGCTATGAAAAACAAATTACAATTAATCCTTAAAATACCGATCAAATATACTTTATAGAACCAAAGAACTTAAATCTGTGAGATCAGAAAATTATTTCGAACAGCTTCAGCAAAAATCTCCTTACAAATGGAATAGCGACAAAAATTTTTAGTTTAATTTTTGAAACTTCAAAATTGTCGATTAGGTTTAGAACGAGGAAACTGAAAAATTTCCTAAAAAACAATGAAGGTATCATTACGATGAAAGTCACAACTAATAAAATATAAAAAGTAAAAACTTTCATAGTAGAAATGTTTTTGATAATAATAATGATTTTATTTCGACAAATCAAAGAACATCCCACAAGTTGGAATTTGTCTTTTCTTAAGAGCCCCAAGAGTTACAAATTTCCAGGGTAAATCAAGGAACTCTAACGGGAGGTATCGGTCAGAAAGGTATTTGTTTTAATCGCCCAAGAGACTGGAAAAGACGTGGTTACGGGAACTAATAAGAAATCCCTTCAGAAAGCGAAGCTCAACTTTTCTGAAATGGTTTTAAAGAACTAATACCCACAGGAGAATCTCAGGCAGTCCAAAAATATCATCCACCAAGAAAACCGAAAACTGCTGCTACGGCTTTAGCTGCAGAATATTTTACATGTACAGAGCAAATTCGACACAGTAACCAACTAACTGCAAAAGTGGAAGTTAAGTTGAATAAGATGTCTTCAAAGAAGTCTTTTCAGCTGTCAGAAGCAGTTCTTTCTTCAACAACAGTAGTTTTCATATTGTGAGTCATTGGAAAAGCGCTTATACAACTTTAGTTCCTTTTCAACAAACGCTTTCTCAGGACTGTCACATTAAAAATACTTTACGAATTACATTTATTAAAAATTAATTAAGAGTTCGCTATCCCTATGAATAGCACTTAATAATTTTGATTAAAAGCTGAGATAGTTTTAAGTTTAAGTAATTTAAATTTTTTTCTTGTAATTATATAAGTAAAATAACTATAGCAAATGGTGAATAAATGTATTTCTTCTAAACGACAGGAAATATATTCTTTACAAAAAACTTTGCTTTTCACGTAAGCCTTCATTCAAATACATATTCATACTTCATTCACATCTGTAGTTGGCGTTGGGTTCACGAGGTTTCGAACGAGTCTACTCGTTAGATTAAGGGACAGGTAAAACTATAGAGGAGGATATAAGAACAGAGTGAGCAATAACCTTTTTATGTGCCTAGGATCATGTGACCCAAAGTAGTAGTAACATGACCCTTAGAATACTTTCGTCTGCATTCATTCATCATCTGATTGATCCATGCTGGCGATTTCACCACTTTTGTCGCCAATTTATAGAAATACGCTCACACATATACCTTGTTATGAGATGTTATACCACCAAACGAGGCGATAAGATGCCAAATAGGCCACTCAAGTCAATTTCTCACAGAGCAGTAACGTGACTAGTCGACATGTTGGTCACAACTTTTACTCTGTGCCAATAAAATCAAAACAACCAGATGCATTCACTGATTCCCATGAAATCTGGCATACAGAATCTTCTGTATCTGACACGCAAATGATTAATGTTTGGTTGCCAGTGAACGTCCAGAAAGTTCCCTGGCACATGTGAGGTGCATACTCTGAGGCTCACCGAAGCGGTGTCAGAGGCCCAGAGGAAAATTAAATTGGATTACAATTTGGTGAATTGAGTATAAAAAAGTTTGAAATTATCTTTTAAGGGGACTACACGGAAATTCAAAGGAAATAACTAACATAACTATTAAACCTTAGATTTTCAATTGAATAAGTTTGATTTGTTTTTTCGCTCTACGGAGATTTTGTTTGTTACAAGAAAGTTAATTATATATAGTTTGGGACCAACGACTTAAAGTGGAATCCGAGCCACTACGAACATATATACCATGATTGAGATTCAAATCGAGAGCCTGTTGAAATTAGAAAGTATTGTGGAGATTTGAAACCCCATAATAGCCAAATTGAATTCGATTTGATTACAATTAGGTTGGTTGATTGATTTGGGGCTTTATGGGCCAAGGTCCATATTTGGTAAAGCTGCGCCAAACCCAAGACAAACAATGTCGAGTAATTGTGTAGAGAAAGAATGGAGAGGAGAAAGTAGAGAAAAATCGCTTGGACATACTGAGGTCGCGACCTCGTTTCCCAGAAGCAGGGAACCCCATGGGAAAAGAATAGATGACTAGAATACCTCCAATTCGGTGAAGCCTATACGTACCTAAAGAATATGTGCCCCCCTTGAGGGAGATTACAATTAGATGAATTTAATGTTGAAAAGTTTGAAAGATATTACCCTTTAAGGGAATTATTCCGAAATAGGAAACGGCCCGCGGTGGCCCGGTTGGAAGAGCAACGGACTTGCAACCGAAGGGTTACGAGTTCGAATCCAGCCAAACACCGTCGTGTACAAAGGGGGCTGGTGCACGTTAAATCTGTCGTGGCCTCAAATGTCCTCACGTTGGCGTGGTGTGGAAGTTTGGAGAGTGGGGTGCCAGCTCAGGTGTTGCCTCGTCATCTGACCGTGGTTCAAAATTACGTGGTGTTGCCTCGTCATCTGACCGTGGTTCAAAATTACGTTGTGTTGCCTCGTCATCTGACCGTGGTTCAAAATTACGTGGTGTTGTCCTCGGGTCTTTCCCTTTGGGATTGATCCCGGACCGTCACCAATAGCCCGTTGTGTTGCTCCAGTGTGACGTTAATTGAAATACCCCCCGAAATAGGAAAGAACTAAGATAATTGTTAAAACTTCAATTTTCAATTGAGTAGGTTTGATTTAGTTTGCCACTATACCGAGATTTTTCACTACACGAAAGTTAATTAGATTAGGACCCACAGCTTAAAGTGAAATCCGAACCAGTACGAACATAAGTGCCATGATCGGGATTCCAACCCAGGGCCGGTTGAAACTAGGAGCAGAGGGGTAACTAACTCCCCGGCTACCAGATCGGCTCAGTTGAGTTGGAACGGATATTGTAGATTCACAAATGCAAATATGTTTTCTCTCTCTAACGTAAAGCCGCAACACTTGCTTTAACCCTCTGGACTTCACGAGATTTCCGAGTAAAGTAGATTTGCTTCTACCCCACAGGTCACATAATGACCAAGTAACCACATGTATTGGTTGAAAGAATCATAAAATTCTATTGGTCAAGAAGGTTTAAACCGATTAGAAGTTATTACGATAAGACTGCAGTTTGAAGAACGGATATATTCGTGAGAATCCCTCAGAGAGTTAAACAGGAATGGAGATGTAATTGGACCTATTTACCTTCTCTCTAAATAATAATCTTTAGTTTTGTTCCCCAAAATTCATCAAAGGCTTAAGGTTTAAGCGTTATTAGGTTTGAGATAATTAGTTGGGTAGTTAAAAATGTAATAGAAACTCACAACCCTAGGTAGATCATGCTATGAATTAGCAATTTCCCATTCCCTGGAACTAGATGGAAATATTATTTAGTAAAAGTATCCCAGCCGGATACACAATTAAAGTTGTAGATGTTCCAGCACTCATTTTCTACTTCTGCAGGAATAAATTGCTTAGGAATACATAATTGCAAGTAATGAGTTGTCCCGTAATTAGTTTCGAAATACAGGATTAGTATCAGGGGAATGACTCAGGCGTTTAGTGGCGAAGTGGACCAATGACTTTGAAAGTAAACATCCTCTGTAAATATCGCATTTAATACTTAACTTTAAAAAGATAGAAGCAATTAATTCCTTGTCCCCAAAGATATAGCCGTGGTATTATATGCATAGATATGTTTCGACCAACCCAGTCAAATAAAGTAAATAAAAATGAAAATACATTACCTGAATTACCGTGTTCCATTTTCCTTCTGAGTCTCAAGATTGCGTTTTACAGAACCTTAAATCGGTCTGTAATGAGTTCTGTTTAGAGTTCCACTCGGTTTGTTTTGGTTCCACTTGTTGCGGTTGCTATCATTCGGAAGCAACGCTAGTTTCCAAATGCATTCTTTGGTACTGGGAAGTCTGAATTCGATTTGCTGTCATGGTGTAATTGTAGGAAAATTGGATACAAAAATTGGTAGGTGGTGTCAAGGATACAAACCTTAGTTTTGACTCGAATATTCGGGCCTGATTTTGGATTGGGGAATGAATGAAACAGACAGGAAATTCGAGCGATTGTTTATTGTGAATATTCAACAATTAATTTACAGTTAGAACGATTAAATTGCTGTTTGATATTAATTATTGTTGATTGTTATTCAATATTAATTGTAGCGTAGTTTGGTAGCTTTCGAATGACACAACTTACGTGGTATTTCCGGACACACATTCTTTGGCAAAAATGTTTATTTTCGGCCCCTTTTCCACCCTTAACAATTTGGCAAGATATTTTCGAAAATCCTGTATAAAGCTGAGTAATCTAATCATCGTGAAGTACTTTTAGGCACACAAGTCTTGCTAAAATAGAATACTACCATTTTTATTGGATATAGTACCGATGAAACGTTTTAACAAGCAAAATAAGTTCCACTTGTGCAATGAGTTTAGATTTAGGAACGCACCATTCTGTTATATTAAACGATGTCATGTATATAAACGTAATAAAAAACATAAGGATGTAACTCAGGGTAGTTTTAGAACACTGCAGTCTGTGGTTGTTAATAAGACAGGAGCTTGTTCTAGCCTATATGTAATGCTACTCCATCGAACTCTCTCAAAAAGTGGTTCAGAAAGGACATGTGATAATTGTCAATGGTGGGAAAAAAGTTCCGAGGGAATCTACAAATGGTATATCAAATGGAAGTTTGGTGTATGAACAAGAAATACAAGCCTAGCTAATGTATCCAGTTGATAAAAATAACGTACCTCGTGACTATTGGAAGTTTGCCAAACGTGGGGATACTTAGACGAACAACTTATATTTTTCTCTTATGGCTGATGAATATTTATTTCTCCGAGCGAATCAGGATGAAACAATTTCTAAAATTTAGTCCCATATCCGCATTATTGTTTTGTTAGTATTAACTCTCCAAGTGGTTTCAACGAGATATCACGCTCATTAAGATATGACCAATTATTTTGCTAATGACGCGATATCTTGTTATCAAGATATTGCCTATTTTTTATGATGATCTGGTCAGTTTATTAATGACGAGATATCTCTTGCGTCAAGATCTGGTCATCTTTACTAATGACGAGAAACGTCCACCACCAGGAGGGTTGAAAATATAAAATCTTCGAAAGTTAAATATTCATCTATAGCTAAAGGATTTGATTACTGTATACTATACTGACTCGTTTTACTTATCACTTGGCCTAATCTGAACTAGACCAAGTCCAAAAGGCCGTTAGCCCTCTGTTTCTCGGCATTAGCAGAATTGGTCTGATTTTGATGGACGAGATATCTCGTTATTAGAAGAAAACTGAGCAGATCTTGATCTCGTCATCATAAAAAATCAGCACTATCTTGATGAAGAGATATCTCGTCATTTGCGAAATTGGTCAGATCTTTGGGAACGATATATCTCGTCGAAACCACTATTAAGGCTTCTTTTATACCTCTAAAGCTCTAACACTAGTGAGGTCGCTTTTCACTTTTCTGTATGTGATAATCAATACATACACATCAATGAAACTGTATGATGGAAAAAAAATTCAGGTCATAAAGGGATCTAATGTAAATTTTCGTTAGATGCCTCCTATATTAAAAAAGCAATCAAGTGCATCTCAAAAACTGAAAATTAATCACTAGCTCAGTAAATACGATAGTAAAGGGCCTTAAAAGAGACGCCACACAGTATTACATTAAAATGTGTTGATCGAAAAAGTTAATGAGTACGAAATAGATTTTATTATAATTTTCGTCTAAAATATGCTATTTAACTTCTTTGTGTAATTTCATCTACCTTTTAAAAATTCATTTCATATTTCGATTGCATTTCTTTTATACATATATAGCCCATTAATCCTCTCCTATGTTTACATTGCAATTCCACACATTTATATTAATTTTCATCTGTATTTATCTTCACTGAAATTCAAGATTGCTTCAATTCAGACTCAAAAATGAAAGTAACCTTTTGGTAAAAGTTTCAAAAGAAAAACTTCGATAG
Source organism: Meta bourneti (assembly GCA_933210815.1). Lineage (NCBI taxonomy): Eukaryota > Metazoa > Arthropoda > Arachnida > Araneae > Tetragnathidae > Meta > Meta bourneti. The sequence goes on from OW119925.1 coordinate 74,355,343, forward strand.
CCTTCAAACACTAAATCTACGTTTCTATCTTTCAATTTTTAATATTTGCACTATACGAATATTTATAATTCCAGTTATAAAGTCGTTATGAAAATGATCGTATAAAGAGGAAAGGAATAGGATTACATTACAAGTATTTCATTCGAATTCGAAATATCTTTCTTGGGCGATATCAGTTTTAACAACCCATAGGAAAAAACCCTATAAAAGGTTTTGAGCTATTGAGCACCAAACCTATTTGAAAATTCATTTAATCAAGTAAACAAGATAGTATATTTAAAAAATGTAACGCTTGTTCAATAAAACCTATGGACATTATTAAGTAGAAACATCTAGAAAGCAGTTTCATCGCTTATATTTTGTATGAATGCGTATTTATGAGTAAAAAGGAACAAAATAATTATATAAAGTCGCTTATGAATTTAAATTCTATTTATCAAATGCCAATTCAGATGAAAGAATCACACCCAAGTCTCGTAGAGATAGGAAAACTACAATCTGGACGAGAAAGGGACAAAACTGCAAGGTTCTGAGAATCCTCCAGCTTTTGTGCTTCGTCATATAATTGAATAGTGAGAATAAGAAAAATGCTAATTCATCTATCTTTGAGAGCATTGAATAAAGGAAGAAGGTTTAATTCTTTCTACTGGTTCCGTGGGAAGATGAAAGATTTTTGAAAGGAGTACAAATAAAGATGTTAAGGGTTCGAATGCCTTAATAAAAAAATAAAAGACCGAACAATTTTAGAATATACTGATAAATTCTGGCATTTCCCATAAGGAACGTAAAAGTCCGAGAAAGTATGCATCGTGTTTTGATTTTGAGATTTTCATTAGCACTTCTTGAAAGCAATCATTAATGTTATTAAAATTAATTAAATGTCTTATTTTAGTAACCTACTTTCGTTTAACATTTATATTTTAATCATCCTGGTGATTGTCTCGACCAGGTATCTTGCCAATGACAAAACTAACCAGATCTTGATGGACGAGATATCTCGGCATTAGACGAACTGACCAGATCTCGATCTCGTCATCATAAAAAACAGACTATATATCGATGGCGAGATATCTCGTCACTAGCGAAATTGATCAGATCTTGATGGACGAGATATCTCGTCGAAACCACTTGGAGGGTTCTATTTTCTACTGCTTAAGTATTTTATAATAGCTCATATCGTCGATTTGGAAGTGAAGCTCACAAAAACTACAGAGATGTTCAAAGACAAACTATATTGATTTTTAAATTAAATACAAATAAAATTATAATGTTTTTGATATTTCTATACATCTTTTAAACATATAACAATATGAAAATATATTTCACATTGTCATTAAAATAAGGATTTAGTCTCCAAAAAATGTCAGTTAGATAAATGTCAGTTTCTACTCTAAGCCAATGCTGACAATGTCAATGAAATGAACCAAGCATTTTAATAACAATTAAACTGCTTTACCAGAGCGATTGAATATACAAAATAATAACTATTCGATGCTTAATTGAAATTATTTTAATTTAATTTACTACAACTAGAAACACTATTTAAAATTAGAATTCAACTCAATTTGAATTTTAAATAGGTTCAATACACGTGCATTTAATTTTATTCAAGTGAATTTATTAGATTACAAAAATGAATTTTAATGTCAAGAGTAAAACCTAGTCTTCCTGATTTAGAATCATGAAAATTTATTTCCCTTTTTCAACGATGTTGATAATTAAAACAGTCAGAAATGAGTCAAACATTGAAACTTACGCAAGTGGTTCATTTGCAAAAACTGTACTGGTAAATCGCGACAATCACTGAAAACTCTTGATAAGTCAGGAATTATAAAAATGTTTGTGGAATATTTTAAAGTTTAAACACAGCTTTATGAATAGTACTAAGATGGATTATTTCCCATTCTAAACTAAGGGCATAAACACTTAAAATGTTCTAAGCATCGAAGTTATATTCAAACCAGATTTTGTTTATTCAAAAATAAGATCTCGGAACTCAAAAGATATGCGCAGTAGAAAATAATTACTTTGTTCCTTTTCGTGTTTATTGAACAATGAAGTTAACTTTATTAACCCTCTGAGCGTCACGAGATTTCCGAGTATTGTAGTATTTATTAATTTTACTCCACGGTACATCTAATGACTAAATAACCACATACATATATTGTGTGAAAAAATCCATGGATTCTTTCAATCTTTAAACATATTCAATGGTTCCTTTACTTGGAAGTGAATCCTTTCGAGATATTATTTTGCTCTTCTACTTGAAAAAGACTTGAGGAATGAAAGTGATCATTTCCATATACAATCCTTAACAAGATTCTGTTGATACTATTTCCTTAGAATAGAATTTTTAGAAAGATTCTATTGGTCCTTTCCTTAGTATAAACGACAGAATCCTATGGATGGAAATATTCTGTTGTTCCTTTCCTTATAATAAATTACTTTGAAATTATTCCACTGCTCCTTTCCTTCGAAGTGAACTTTGGAAACATTCCGTTAGTACGAGTACTTTCCTTTTAATAAAATCCTTTGGTAAGATTCTATTGCTTTTTCCTTAGAATGGAATGCTTTGGAAAGATTATATTGGTCACGAATGTCAAAACTGGTTACATGCAGGGAAAACTACTGAAGGTGGAGTTATGTGAACCCAACAGAGGATTAAATGAGTTACACGAGTTCAGGCATTCCCGTTTATATACATTTACATTTTGTTTTTGGGAAGATGAGAACGTGTAAATACATGGATCCGATTTTATCATATCATCACAATATGCTTCTCGGGGGAAAAGACTTCGTTCCAATAAAATGTTGAAAAACGAAGATTCGGGAAGTCTCATTAGGAAAATGTTCGAGATTTTTCATAAACTAACTTTTTCTCTTTATCAAACAAGGGGATGTAATTGAGTTCTGGGTGAAGGCACAAAATGCACGACGGAAAGTTCTGAAGGAGAGGAAATGTCATTATTTAAATGAATGCACGACTTTTACGTATCGCCTAATTGATCCGCGCCTCCATTTAAATAAAACGAATTTCTTCTCCAACTGTTAATGGCCTGGGCGAGCGATTTTTGTTACATTTAAGATATGGAAATGTCGATTCCTGAGTATAGCGGAATTAAACGAATTGTCAAAGCGAGGGTGTTCTGTTTCTGAGAAAATTATCCATCAAATCCTGTTTTCTCGAAATAGTATATTTAGGCCCTTTTCTTCTAGTTCGGGTTATCATCTCTGGTTAATGAATTAAAAGCTTTGTGTTTAATTTTTCAAAATGACCAATATTCCATCCCAAGAGATGATATAGGAAACAAGAAAAACTTACATTTTTCTGTTACAGTTGAACTTGCTTATGAGAGGTAGGTAGGTATTTTAATTAACGTAGCACTGGAGCACAACACAACGGGATATAAGCGATGGTCCGGGATCAAACCCGAAGGGAAAGATCCGAGGACAACACCACTTAATTTTGAACCGCGGTCAGATGACGAGGTCACACCTGAGCTGGCACCCCACTCTCCAAACTTCCACACCACGCCAACTTGAGGACATTTGAGGCCACGAGAGATTTAACGTGCACCAGCCCCCTTTGTACCCGACGGTCTTTGGTTGGATTCGAACTCGCAACCCTCCGGTTGCTAATCCGTTATTCTTCCAACCGCGGCCCGCTTTGAAAGGAAATTGACATATAGTTGAACCTACTTATTGAGAAAAACTTTAAGTTTAAACAAATAAACCATTGTAAGATGAGAATTCCACTTTCAGTTAATCAATGATCTCCCTAGCTAGGTAACCGAGGTACATTAAAATATAGCCAAGTGACGTCACTTTTGAAATTCTAAAACGGTGACCTCAACTCCGGATACTTCCACTTCGGGTTATCATCCCCGGTTAAATAATTAAATATCTGTGCTCGTTTGTTCAAAACGACCAATATACTAAGAGACGATGTAGGAAACAAGAAAATTTACATTCTTTTGTTACAGTTGAACTTGCTTATGAGAGGAGCTTTTAGTTTAAACAAATAAACCATCGTAAGATGAGAATTTTTCTTCAGGTTTCTCAATGCTCTCTCTCGTTAGATATATAACTGAAACGTTAGATATACAACCGATACGTTAGATACATTACCTAAACGTGTATCCAACTGACATCACTTTGGGCATACGTATACAGAGTGGCGTCAACTCCGGATACTTCTAGTTCTGGTATCACTTCCAGTTAATGAATTAGATTTGTGCGCGATTTTACAAAATGACCAATATTCCATCCTAAAAGATGTAGGAAATAAGAAAATTAGCATTCTGTTGCAGTTACACTTGCTCATGAGAAGAATTTTCATTGTAAACAAAGAATCCATCGAAAGACGAAGATTTTATTTCCGGTTATTCACTGCTCTTGGTCGGTAGATAACTGATTTTCTTAAAATGTACAAGTGACGTCACTTTTGGAATACGTACTGCGGTGACGTTAAATCCGGATACTTTTAGTTCGGGGTATCATTCCCGGTTTATGAATTAAACATGTGCTTGAATTTTCAAACTGATCAATTGATCCTAAGAGATGATGTTTCTCTACTTTCTACTTTCCATTTTTTCCCTTACACAGTTACTTGACATTGTCTTATGTTTTGGGCAACTTGGCCAAATATGGAATATGGCCTTTTTTCTATGCAGCCCTAAAACAATAAAAACAATAACCATTCAAAGAAATTAGGTACGAAACAAGAAAATTCACATTTTTCTGTTACAGTTTAACTTGCTCACGAAAGGAAATTTCAGTTTAAACAAGCCACCGGAAGACTAGGATTTTAGATAAGGTTATTTACTACTCTTAAGTGCTTACTCATTCCAAAAATTACATTAAGTGCTTACCATTTGAATTTCATTTTATTAAGGAAAGAAAGCAAAAATGACATTAAGTGTAGGGTAGAAAACCGACGATTAATTTGGATCGAGTTTACTGATTGCGCTTTAGTCACTTATTCTCCATCAGATAAGATTCATGGATGGAAAACATCGTCGCTTGGATCTCCAGCTTCAAAAGAAATAAGAGTTTTTGGCGCATTCCAAGGATCTTCAGTATGTGTGTGGGTTCTGTTTGAAATTCTTCAACTTCCTGGCAATCTTCGTTCTCTTTGCTGTTTTGTTCAACTGTCTGGGTTTGTATTTCAACGATAATATCTTCTGGAGTCGGTATGTCACAAGACATCACATCATCGTCAACAGATACGTAGTTTTCAATCTCAGAATAACTCAGTATTTCAAACCACTAGTGAGCCGTCTGTGACTTTTGAGGGGGACAGAATAAAATTTTCGAGAAATGAATTGATTATTGAAGTTGACGGGATACTACTGGAGTAAGCAAAATATTATTCATCAAATGCAAGGTTTGCTCTCAATAAACGAGAAGTGTCCAATATATTTAGTGTTAAATCAGCCGTACAATTCTTATTTCTTCGCTAAAACTGGGTTCTGGGAGCTGGTAATAAGTTGGTGATATTATTTTATGGCAAAAATCAAGTGTAACTAAATTCAAATTTGATAAATCACGAATTCCAAGCCCATTCCAAGCACTTACCTCTATATGCTTTTTGATTACTCAAACTATGTACATTATGGCACAACACCCACAATTCTTTCGCGATCCACCAAAGCAGACTCACCAATGAATAACGACTTACACTTTTCGAAAACTTGGACATGAGTACTTCAAAAGGTTTGATTCTTTCATCAAAGCTCTTCGCGATTCACTCTAAGTATTTAGATAGGTAGGTAGGTATTTAATAAACGTCACACTGGAACAACACAACGGGCTATTGGTGACAGTCCGGGATCAATCCCAAAGGGAAAGAACGAGGACATCACCACGTAATTTTGAACCACAGTCAGATGACGAGGCAACACCTGAGCTGGCACCCCACTCTCCAAACTTCCACACCACGCCAACGTGAGAACATTTGAGGCCATGTCAGATTTAACGTGCACCAGCCCCCTTTGTACACGACGGTGTATGGATTCAAACTAGCAACCCTCCGGTTGCTAATCCGTTACTCTTCCAACCGGGCCACAGTGGCCCGCAAGTATTTAGGGGGGGTATTTCAATTAACGTCACACTGGAGCAACACAACGGGCTATTGATGACGGTCCGGGATCAATCCCAAAGGGAAAGATCCGAGGACAACACCACGTAATTTTGAACCACGGTCAGATGACGAGGCAACACCTGAGCTGGCAGCAAGTATTTAGGAATAAACTTATGTAAATAATTATTCCAATATTGTATTAGAAGTAAGTATTAACAACACAAACCCAAATACATTATCTCAATATGTTTACTTTAACGGTACTTACATCGTTTATTCCTGGTTTTGGTATTTAACCCTCCTGGTGGTTATCTCGACGCGGAATCTCGTCATTGGCAAAACTGACCAGATCTTGATGGACGAGATATATCGTCATTAGATAAAAAATATTAACCAGATATCAATCTCGTCAACAAAAAACCCAGAAATATCCTGATGACGAGATATCTCGTCATTAGGCCAAAAGGGTCAGATCTTTATGGACGAGATATCTCTTTCGAAACCATTTGGAGGGTTAACTTTCTTGGTGTTTTCATCGATGAGGTACCTCGTCATTAGCAAAGCTGACCAGATATCGTGATGGACGAGATATCTTGTCTTCAGAAAAAACCAGAACAAATCTGGATCTCGTCATCTTAAAAAAATTGGCAATATCTTGATTACTAGATACCTCTTCATTGGCAAAATTGACCAGATCTTGATGAACCAGATATCTAGTCGAAACCACTTGGAGGGTTAAATTTTCATACCACTGACCAAACATTGAGGATCTTCTCGGAGGATCTTTAAGTATTGTCAGAAGCTATTTGCACACGTCAAAGATTTCAAATGAATAATAAACATACATTGGTTACCTTTATCATCTACCACGATCCTAAAAAGTATGAAAAAATGGTTAATAATTAGAAACCTAAAGATACTCGGCGAATCTATTGACACATCAAATCCATCTTAATCCATCTTTGGTTTATTTTACGTAGTTACATGTATACATTTATCTCCAATACTGTTCTTGTATTGATTAGTATTAATTTCGTCTACGTTTGAAATTTCGACTTTACATTAAGAAAAAATTAAACCAATCTTAGTTCATATAAACATGCATTTCTTACTTTGAAGAATAAGCATTGAGGTAGGTAGTTAAATAACGTAGCACTGGGGCAACCCAGCGGGCTATTGGGATAGTCCGGGATCCATCCCGAAGGGAAGATCCGAGGACAATACCACGTAATTTTGAACCGAGGTTAACACCTGAGCTGGCACTCCACTCTCCAAACATCTATGCCACGCCAATCTGTAGACATTCGAGGACACAACAGATTTAACATGCACCAGACCCCGTGTACACTACGGTCTTTGCTTGGTCCGACTTTCGAACTCGCAACCCCTTGGTTATTAGTCAATTTCTCTTTCAACTGGGCTCGGCCCCCAAAATAAACATTGACTTTCATTCTGAAATTATGGATTGATCAAGAGTTTAATCCCCAGACTTCCAGGTGTTATAATACCTCCAGGCAAATTGTATTTTACACTTTCAAAAGTTGTATCGATTCGAAAAAAAGAAAGTTGCAACATTTAATGGGTTTATGGTCAAAGCATTGCCTTTAAGGGTAACTTTAGATACAATCTAAGATTTTCTCAATTTAAATATCTTAGTAAGCGTTTCATGAATATTTACAGCTTTCATCTTGTTTCGAGTTCGCGAAAGTTTAAGCAATAGTACAATAAAGTAGTTTTAAGCGTATGCATTCCAGTTACGAGTTGTAAAAGTTGTTTTAACTGCTCGTAAAAGCAGTGAACCTATAGGAAACCAATTATTTTGTCTTCGTAAATTTACTTTTTCTTAATTGGAATTTCGTACCTCTGTTTATATATATCGTCGATACCATGTTAAGCTATTGAATGTGAAAATAGCAACCAAGTAAGCAGAAAAAGCCCTTTAAATTCGGAATTGAAAATCAGCGTCAGTGCCAAAACTTTATTTATCAATGTTTCGTGCGCTCTTAAAGATTCTTAAGAGTATTATTATTACTTAACAAAAAGGACATTAATTACTTTACATAACTCGCACTTTTATGAATTTTCAAAGCTCTTTGTGTAAAAGTTACGAAAGGGTCACATTCAATACTATCCTTTATTTATAAATTCAGTTAATTAAAGAATAATAATGCTAAAATGCGATTGTGAAATATGCAAGACATTACGGTGCATTTGGTTTTCTTACGGATAATTGCCAAATTTAAACAACGAATATTCCATATTCATCACTTAATATCATCCAGATAGAAATATTTTATAAAATCTCTATAGTAGCGAAAAAACTTATTCGATACTTTAATATAAATATATGGTAAAAATTGAACATATTCGAAACTGACATTGACATTTCGGGACTTCTAAGGTGTTTGCAACAACGATTTGTCAACGGATGTATGCTGTCAAATGAATAGTAAGGTAGTGAATATTAAACAAGCACTTTTTCACATTCGATAGTTTAACATTGTATCTACAACAGGTGGGTCTTTTACATTCCAAAATCATTTCGCTTTTTTGGGGAATCTGGGGTTAATTTCATGTTGAATAAAAATTATTTTAATTCCCTTTCCTTATCCTTCAATACTTCCAAACATTTTATAACCTTAAAAACTATAAAATACACTTTTGTCAACGGATGTATGTTATCAACTGAAGAAGTAAGGAAGTGAATATTAAACAAGTACTTTTTGACATTCTATAGTTTAACTGCTATCTACAATATGTGGATACTTTACATTCCAAAATAATCTTGTTTTTATGGCAATCTGGGTCATTTTCATGTTAAATAAACAATATTTTAGGTATTTTTCCTTATCCTTCAATATTTTTTCAAACTCATTATGACCTTAAAAACAATAAAAACGTACACTTTATTTTACCTTTCTTTCCTTCATGGTAATACCCTTTTCCATTCACTTTGCAGCATGGTTTAATACATTATGTACCACTTTTGCTGTGCAAAATATGTCGCAAATGGTTTGAAAGGTATTTGGCAAAGAAATTGTGACGGGTAAACATTTTATATCCGCTATAAGAAAGGATTCTTAATCCATTTATAAGTATTTGCATAACTACAAAGCAGAAAAAAGAACTGCCTTTATGCATGTCTCTAACACTGGGTGATTTTGTTATGTAAATAGAAGTCGAGTTTTTCACACAAATAGAATGTTTCCTGAAGGGCTCTAAGACAGATTTCTTTTCTTGTTACCTTCAAAGATATTTTTCTGTCGTGAAAAGGTATTCAGTTTTTACTAGGGTATTGCGTCTTGAAGGAAACAAGTTGAGTGAATTTTGTTCTGGTATACATATTATTCTAGCAGTTTTAACTTTGTGCTTTTAAAATACTATTTTAAATTATTTGCTTCCTTTTGTTAAAATACTCTTTTAGAGTTTGAAATTTTAATTTTATAGTTATAAAAGTGCTCTTTCTGCATTTCTGAATGATGCAAGTAATAAGACATTGTATGAGAGCATATTGTATGACACCTTTTGTATGTATTTTTGTTTTTACAAATTGTATCAAATGAAATTATCTTAAAAGTAATAATTATCTGCAGGACCTCTACCATTAGAATAAATATTTGAACTCAAGTAAAGCTCAGATAAGATTTTAGTATGCGTTAACTTTTAGATTGGAGATCTTCACTCTAAGAAACGAAAACTCTTGTTAGTTGATCACCCATACAGTAATATTATTTTCTGATATTTTCACTTGGTATTAATTTCTCATTTAGCTGTTCTGTTTATAGTTGTAAGCTGTGATAACTATGCGATATCACGAGATAAAAAAGAATTACGAATTAATACAACTTTTTTCTCCGCTGATTTTAGTTAATTTTATTTCAATCTGTTTTTTCTGTGATTGTAAATTTAACAGATTTATATTTTTATTTATAGTAATTACTATTCACACACAGCCCCACATGATCTGAAAATAAGTATATGAGTTGTTTTAACGTTTTATTGTAATCCTAACAGTAGTTATAACTTCGATTTTGTATTTTATCTTAAATCCATTATTCACGAAAGTGCTCTTTTGTGAATCCAATTATTTACGAAAGTGTTATTAACATAACTAGTGCAATATATTTTAGTATTTTCAATTAAAATCTCCTTAGATAATTGCAATAGTTATGATATAAACCATTTCTTTTCAGTATACAAAAGTTGTTTTTAACTGATTAGATGTGATAAGCGACTTACTTACAATCTATTCGATGTCGTTAGTGACGTCATAAATTTACAATTCTTCAAAATTAGAAGAATTTACTTCCTAGTTTCATTGCAATCTAAAATAAGTTTTATTTATTAAATGTTTATAAGTCGAGTATGATTTGTAAGTTGCCACAATTTTGAAACATTTGCCAAGAAATGAACATTCGTCCTTGAATATGTCTTGTACATTTCAGCTTTACATGCATGCTGTCGAATCATTTGAATAAATTATCCATCATTTCTTTTGAAGAACAAATCTCTTGGCAGTCGCAAAACCGTCTGTAAAGACAGCTTCGGCATATAAACACTTCTTGCTACTTCAAAAAGGTACTTTCATTTGTTTGAACTGATACAGAACCATAAAAGACTCAAAACTTTAAAGCCGCAATGTCTAAGTTGCTAAGTGGAACGTTTGTCATGTAAATTATGGACGCCATTTTCGCGACAATGAAAGCCCGTACAAGGAACTAGCTTTTGTTACTAAAGATTTTTACTGCAGATCTTTATTGCTTCTAGAAAGAAACAGAACTTTGAAAACATTTTGTTGAAAGGCGATTACAAAAGTTTGATGTTTTATTTATTTAATCTCCAATATATACAAATAAAAGGTCTTTCATCACTTGGAAATGGTGAAAGGTACAATAAATTAGATGTATTGGATTAAAGAGAGAGAGAGAGAGAAAGAGAGGCGCATTACTTTGACTGTCTATGGAATATTTATGTAACAGGGAACAATGGTTTTAAACTGGATTCTATAACAAAATACGAAAACGAAGGGGGTAACAACCAGGAAAAATATTTCAAAGTTTACTGCTATTCGGTTCAATTTACATAGTTTACTGCTATTCGGTTCAATTTACATAGTTTACTGCTATTCGGTTCAATTTACATAGTTTACTGCTATTCGGTTCAATTTACATAGTTTACTAGCCATACATCTAAAAAGAGCTCCTTTATTGTAGACGCTATGTTCCATTAAGGGCCGCAATAGCCCAGTTGGTAGAGTCACGGATGGTTGAAATCGGAGGGTTGAAAGTTCGAAACTCGATCCAACCCAAGACCGTTGTTTACATGGGGGCTCGTGCACATTAAATATATCGTGGCCTCTAATATCCTAACGATGGTGTGGTTTGGAAGTTTAGAGAGTGGGGTACCAGCTGAGGGATCGACCTCATCATCTGACCGCGATTCAAAATTGCTCGAATCTTTCCCTCGGGATTGATCTCGGTGTTGCAGCAGTGCAACGTAAGTTCAATTACTTATCTACCTATCATGTTCCATTAAAGTATTATAAACTTTAAAATACTCAACTACAATGTAACCAACAGTTCTAAAAGTCTAAGGTAAGTGGGTCACAAAAGTATTCATCTCATGTCCCTCTCATGTTTTATACTATTTTCATGAATTTTATAAGGATGTAGTTAAAATGACGTCTTTACTTCATAAGAACTCTGTCATTTTAACCTCCCATCAAAATAATCAAATAACAATTAAAAGTTTTGAAAAAATGCTGAAAATGTGACATAACCCATGAAAATCTTATAGACAATGATTTGTTTTGCATTTTATCTTAAACCTTAGATTGTTGTTTCTAGCTTCTTATCATTGTACAAGGTATTTAGTCAAGCTGATTCTGTTATGCTTGATTTTATATGGATTTCACAATTTTATGATATAAAAATGTGTGATTTCTTCATAAAGGTAAGGATAGGATACAAATACATAAAGTGAGGTTCGATTGTATGCCGGTTTGAATCTTTAATATACCAACCAGACCTTTGTATTTAAATCACTACTTTTTAGATTAATAATACGCTACACCAAAACCTGTACTTTATTAACATTTTACGGCCAAAAAGTATCAAATTTCTTATTGATTTGATTTCGCTTTAGAAATTTTAATGATTTTCTAAAAAGCTGATTCCTTGAAAAATATTCTTTTAAAATAAATATCCATTAACTGATCCACATTCGATTTTAGATTCATTGAGAAATATGAGTTTTATTATGCAACAAAATGTAACAAATACCAAACAGAATGAACTATTAATACCTGTTCAAGAATGTACAGTGACAGGAAAGAAAGTCTTTGTTTAAAAAGTAAAACTAGAAAAGCTCATAATGGAATGCAACTGGATGATGGTAATTATAAAATCAATAATATTGGCAATGTCATCATCTGGGAACTCATGAATCTAAAAGTATTGTATAACTTCCAAATGGGAAAGTGAATTTTGATAGAAAGTAAATGCAAATGCCCCAGGAATTTCAATATATCTTTGATACTTAAATTTAGGACACAGCATAGAATTTTAATGTAAAAGTTCGAAAAAGATGTTTCTTTGTGTCAAAATCGTATTTTTATTATTTAAATTCATGTTACCCTCATATTCTTCAATTTGCTATATGTTAGACATGCAAGTCAGAGCAGTTTCTAGGTAGAATTAAACTATATTGAAATTAATACTTAGGAATATAAATAATTTATCATTAAAATATAAACATACATTTCAAAGCTCGATTTAACAAAAATTTAAATTATTAATATGATAATTAGATTTTATAAAAGTTTTAAAAGATTAAAATTATTAAAATTCGACCTGTTGTCTCGTTATCCTTTGATTCGATTTTATAATTCCGTACTTAAACTCCTAGATTAAAAATTGACTAAATTTTATCGACTAAATAAATTTTTATAAACTATAATTTAATAAATGTTCACTTTCCAGTCTTTTTGATATCAAACCTGCTTCAGAGTTCAAGTGTGAATAGTAAAATTGAAAACGTTGTTTCTACAAATATAGAAGTAGCTGTGGTGGCAAGATGGAGCACTCTTTCTTGCTGTTACACAAATCCCAAAACAAGAATTTCTCTCATTTCAAAAGAGACAACCAGGAGACAATGTTTTCTCTTAACTCTCCTGGTGATTGTCTCAACGATATTTGAGGTATTTCCTTCATTATCAAAACTGACCAGATATCTTGATGGACGAGATATTTCATCATTAGAAAAAACTGACCAGATCTTGAACTCGTCATCATAAAAAACGGTAATACCTTAATGAGACGAGATAACTAATCATTAGCTAAATTGATCGGATCTTGATGGACGAGATATCTCGCCGAAAATGCTTGGAGGGTTAAGAGAAAACGGAAAAAGTATCTGTTGTACTTCAAATTTCATAATAGCAGGCATTATGCTATATTACATTTCGCTTCAAAGAGGGAATCTGGTTAATGACAGATAGCATCAGTGCATTAGAACGCTTGGAAAGTTATGCAGCAAGATATGCCCTTGAGGCTTTCAAGACATTTCCCGGTGTATCTGATTTGGATTCCTTCTTATGCGTATCGGATAATGAAATGGCGGACAGACTTTCGAGGACCGGCTGTAACTTAAATTTGGAAAACTCACTTAGCTTTAAAGAAATGGATTATTTGTACAAAAGAGAAAAGAAAGTATATACACCACAGCACTATTTATACAGAGGACAAGGACCTGGTTAAATAGACAACTTCAAATTTTTTAGAGAAGAATACACAGCATTTCAAGGTTTAGAACTGGTCACACCTCCAAGCAATGAAATATATAGTAGAAAAAAATTTACTCCGACTGTCATAAATGTCATGGTAACAGCATGGCTAATACTGATCACTTACTGGTGTTTCGTGGCTTCATTCTTCCACGATTATCCAATTCATAGTTTGGACATTCTTAGCAGAAATAAAGGACATCATGGTGGTTGTGGTTTAGTTGAATTTACGTCGCACTGGAGCAACACAGAGGGCTTTTGGAGACGGTCCGGGATCTATCCCGAAGGGAAAGATCCAATTACGACCTCGTAATTACGAATCAAGGTCCGATGACGATGTCAACACCTGAGATGGCATCCCACTCTCCACACTTCAACACCAAGCTAAAGCGAAAAGAACATAATGAAATTATCTAATTTTGATCCTTGATAAGAGGGACTCCCCTCCCCAGTGGCTCAGTGAGTTTAACCCCATAGACCTGAAGTATAAGTAGGTTGAGCATTGTTAATGAGAGGATTTCAAAATGTTAGACCAACATGCCGACTAGTGAGTCTGTGACTGTTCTGTGAAAAATTGCCTTGGTGGTCTATTTGGCATCTTATCGCCTCATTTGGCGATTTAACACTTTATGCCAGGATAGATGTATGAATGCGTATTTCTATAGAGTGGTGACAAAAATTGTAAAATCACCAAACTCTGCAATTATGTTCCTCGGATCAATCAGATGATGAATTAATGTGTGTGATGCTTTGTCTCGGGACGGGAGTCTTCTCCATGTACCACTCAGATGGTGGATGTTCGCTTTCACCCTGTAGCCGAAAGTAATCTAAGGGACCCATTACTTCTAGTTTCATTTTTCCGTTACTTCTAGTTTTTCTAGTTTAGTAAACATAATCCTGGGCACATAGAAAGATTACCACTGTTCACTTTAATTTTATATTTCCTTTTTCCGTTTGCCCACTGTGCTAGCAACCGGTGAGTTCGATTCCTACCTGGGTGTATTTATGGATACACTTCAGTAAAACTTTCTTCGTGTGTGTGTCGATGTTGTCTTGTGTTTGGCCAAATATGGCCCTTACGCCATAAAATTAAAACCAACTAACTTTGATGAGCAAAAACTACATTACGCTTTGTCTGATAGATAAGCAGAAGATGTAAAGCCTTGATTAACAGGTTCTTTTATTGAAGCTCAGTTGATTTGCTGTCAGGAGGCTCTTAATGAACTAGGAAGGTGTGATGGCATCCAGTACTTGTTTGCAATGTAATAAAAATAGCACATGTTGAAAAGAGCTGATTCCTTCCTCCTGTGGGAAAATCCTGTCGAAAAAGCATAAGTTCAAGTATCTCTATCCTTTCCGCTGGGATCTCAAAATTTACCAGAAACACTTCATACATGATGCATGAACTGGTCTCATTTGTATAAAACTCCGCCTTTGATCATAACCAAATTGCGAGTGATACCTGTTTGTAATAACCAAACATAAAATTTTTGTTGGTGAATTATCGTTGTCAACCTGATAAAGACAATTAATTTCAGAGTGTCTTGTGGTTGTCGAGTCCATTTCTGAGAGAGAGAGAGAGAGAGAGAGTCAGATGTCGCCTTGTGCATTTTTCACAGCTTTGACGATGTTGATGATTTTCTCGCTGTAAAGCTGTTCTTCAGGATGGTTAAAGAGGGTTTGAAGAGCAACTACTATTGGGCAGGGCAGGTGAATATATGATTAGGTGTGAGTTCAACGCCCAGACAGTTGCTACAATGCCTATAGGTTCTGGTGTTCCATCACAGTTAATGTTCATGCCTTTAAAATGTCCTGTTCTCAGTCTAGATATTGTGGTTTTTATATCATTGTTATTTTCACAAATTTGTTGTTTTATTTTAATTTTTGCGTGAAATGAGTGAATTTTACCAAAGCATTAGCACCAGTAAGATTTATTGGGGTTTATTCAGCATTTAATTCTCTGGTTTCCTTTGTGAATTGATTTGCAGTTTTATTTCCCTCAATGGCCACATGTGTAGTAATTCACTCAAGAGTGCACCTTTCCTCCAAGCACATGAGTTGGTACAAGTTAGAGAGTATCTTAAAAGTAGGTACGCATAATTTAATTAAAAAAGGTGTTAAGCTAAAGGTGTTAGAGTAGAAATAAATTTGATCTTTGCATAAGAGAAAATTATGCATTCTGTCTTCGTTTATTTCATTTTTAGTACAATTAAAGTTAAATAAAGAAAGAAAATCTAGAGTTTTTAAATTATGTGTTTTTTTTTAAATATTCAATTTATTCAAATCCGTGTACCTGGATTAAAATTCACAATTAACTAATGTTTTCTTATCTGAACTGAAATATTATGTTACGAATAAGGGACCCAGAAACTTAGAGTGGTTTTCCTTTAAGAGTATGTATTTTTCAATTCAAATACATGAGACATTGAATAAAATTCTTCATCTATACAATATTTGTTGATGTAAAGGCGCTATACAAAATTGCTAAGAACTCTTTTTCTTTTGTTCAGCATTATGGCATTATGTTTCTCTCTCGACAAAGAAACTTCTAAAATAATTTCGTGTGATTCCCGCTTTTGTATACATACCGCTAATTTACTAACGAAACTAATTTGCTAAGCAGCTAAAACTTTCTTCATTTGAAAGATTTAATGAATAGCGCTGCCACTGCGCAACCAGTTTTAATCCATTAATAAGGTGTGGGTTTATTCTGCATTTACTTACTTCAAATGCACAAAGGATTTTATAGCAGTTTTACCCAAATGTCTTCTTTTCAAAATGTTGTGAAAGATGACTGTCGTCAAATTTATTCTAAACATTATAACAAAATGTATTACAGTATTTCTTCGGTTGTATAGTATTTTTCCTTTTATTACCCTCCCATTATTCAACAAGAGTACCTGCGATGGTAAAAACAATCAAATTAGTGTATACAACTCGCGAATAGTAATTTGTTTCCGCAAAATATCTTTATTATTATAGAAGAATTATTTTGTATTATTACTCGGTATATATATATATATATATATATATATATACCGATATATATATATATATATATATATATATATATATATATATATATATATATATATATATATATATATATATATATATATATATATATACATGCAATTCCATGAGCATTCAAGGCAGCGATGATTTTAATTGATAAACCCAGATTAATTAAATCTAGAAATAATGAATCAATCTCAGGTCGGTAGGTAGATATTTCAATTAACGTCGCACTGGAGCAACACAACGAAATGAATCTCAGGAACTGTTTAATAAATTCTATATAATTACTATCCATATTACCTTCTTTTTGAAAAGAAGTACAGTATACTAGTTTCTGAAAAACGTATTAATTCTGATGGTTGTCTCAAAGAGGTATCTCGTCATTAGCAAAACTGAATAGATATTGATGAACGAGATATCTAGTCAATAAAAAAATGACCAGATCTTGATCGAGTCATCATAAAAAAATCGACAATATCTGGATGACGAGACATCTCGTCATTAGCAAAATTGATCAGATCTTGTTGGACGAAATATCTCGTCGAAACCACTTGGAGGGTTAAGACATGATTAAAAGGGAAGTATGTGCATTTGGAGCAAAAGGTACGTGTAAAAGCTGAACGTTTAAGGTAGAAGCATGTTTTTACTCTTAAATGAAAAACATTTACAACTAGACCAAAATATTCTGCGTTTGAAAGGCTTAAACTTTACTTAATTATTGAAATCTTTAGAGCGTAGAGGGGAGATTTGGGCATTCAATTAAAAAATATCGAACTTCATAACTTTTCAAGTAGCGTCCCTCTAGTTCTTTTTTTAAAGGTACTACTTTAGCATCGTAAATAAGGTTTGAAAATTATTGACATTCCCAATACCGGTTTTAGCTAGAGTTTGGCTAAAAATAAAAAGATCAATTAAAATTGTACAACACTTTATGTTAAACAGCATGGGAAGTATTTTAAATGTTC
This sequence comes from Meta bourneti, assembly GCA_933210815.1. Classification (NCBI taxonomy): domain Eukaryota; kingdom Metazoa; phylum Arthropoda; class Arachnida; order Araneae; family Tetragnathidae; genus Meta; species Meta bourneti. The sequence goes on from OW119925.1 coordinate 74,373,191, forward strand.
TGCTTGTAATTCAGAGTAAAGGATCCCTTTCATTCACACTTATACTTGAGCAAAAACCACCACTCAAAATAATCCTGGATCTAACTTGGGATCTGTCGGAAGGTTTGAGTAGTGAGAATTGTTTTTTTAAGAAATGCCTAGTAGGTACCTTCGAAAATAATTTTGCCTTGAGTAGACATCAGTTATCCAGGATATTTTTTCGTCTATGACGTCATCCGAGATGTCGGCCACTCGATCACGAAACAGCTCATATCTGCGAATAATTGACCAATTTTCATGAAACCTTTCAGAAATGCTTAAGTAGGGATCTTAGGAAGTAATTTTGATCTGGGAAGAAATCCGCCATACCGTACTTTTTACGATTGTGACGTCATTCAAGATGGCGGTACTTGATCAGAAAATTGTCATATCAACTTTCGTCCGAGCAATCATCTACTGTTTGGGCTGTGCCTCAGGTCAGCTTATTCACCATCCTGAACTGGTTCTTGAGGACATCGTGTCTCACGGGCTACTAGACTTGGTGTAACTTATTTATGCCAAGTGAGATAAATAATAATAACAATAAAAATAGTCATATCGCTGTTAATGTTGGCTTGATTTGTAAGGAAATTGGATTGTAGTTATTATTTATAAGGGCTACGAAGCAATTCTTTTATGTATATCTTTGATTCTTATTTACAATTATTGTTTTGACTTGAATACGTCTTAAAAATCGGGACAACTGTGGGAGAATGTATGAAAAGTTGAACGTTACAAAAAAGCGTTGTAAATCTTTGTACACTACTGTTTGTGAAAATTGCAATACCATGAAGAAATCATGCAAATTAAACGAAACTTGCAGAAAATGCAAAACAGGTTAGGATATGCAAATGGTTAGAATTACAAAGCGATCACGCATGTGTGGGCCGAGAAACACCCTCTAAACTTCCAAGTGAGCCGTGTATAAAAAGCACTGTAAAAGTGTGTTAAAATGTGCGTATCATCGTTTTACTGATGTAAATGATTGATTAGAAGTTAATATGCTTCACCAAAATACGCAGAGTGACATACAAGCAACAAACGGAGTTCGAAAGAGGCCGCATGATCGGCCTTCGTGAGGGTGGACTTTCGTATCGTGAAATCGCCACTCGAACGGGGCGTAATGCCACAACAGTAATGAGTGTGTGGAAGAGATGGACCATGGAGAAACGGACAAGTCGAAACCCCGGCAGTGGTCCGCGCAATATGACGTCACCATGGGACGACAGACACCACATCCGCATGGCGGTGACAGACCGTACTCCTCTCGTGCTTTGGCATAACATTGTAGCACGTCTACAGGTTTGTCGTTGTCTGCCCCCACGGTCCGTCGACGTCTGCTGCGCCATGGGCTACGTGAAAGGATTCCGCTGCGCAGGATTCCCTTGACGCTGAACCACCGACTCCTCCGGCTACAATGGACTCACCAACACAGCCAATGGCGTGCCGAATGGCAACAAGTCGTCTTCTTAGATGAGTTCCGCAACTACCTGAACTATAACGATGGACGCGTACTCGTCAGACGCTACAGAGTTGAACACCTTCTGCAGGAGTGTCTTATTCAGAGTCATACTGGACGAACGTCTGGTGTTATGGTCTGGAGCGCTATTGGATATCATGGGAGATCCCGCTTACTCCAAATTGTGGGGACCTTGAACAGCGGTCGCTACATCAGGGAAGTTGTGGAGCTCGAAATCCTACCCCTTCTGCAAAGCATTCCCTTAGCTGAATTTGTGGAGCCCGAAGTCCTACCCCTCCTGCAACACATTCCCGGAGCTGTATTTCAGCAATACTATGCCAGTCCACATGTTGCTCGGAATGTACAAGCCTTCTTCAGTGCACGACAGTTTCCGCTTCTTTATGGCCTGCACGTTCCCCGGATGTGTCGCCCATTCAGCATGTCTGGGATTACATCGGATGGCGAATCTCTCTTGGTCTTGGGCGCTATTGGATATCATGGGCGATCCCGCCTACTCCAAATTGTGTGTACCCTGAACAGCGGGAGCTACATCAGGGAAGTTGTGGAGCTCGAAATCCTACCCCTTCTGCAAAGCATTCCCTTAGCTGTATTTCAGCAAGACAATGCCCGTCCACATTTTGTTCGGAACGTACAAACCTTATTCAGTGCACGACAGGTTCCGCTTCTTCCATGGCCTTCACGTTTTCCGGATATTTCGCCCATTGAGCATGTCTGGGATTACATCGGACGACGACTCGCTCGTACCGCTCGTCGGGAAGGGAGTACGGTTGAACTTTGGAATCAGATAGAGGTCATCTGGAATGCCATTCCTCAGCATAACATTCAGAATCTGTATGATTCGATGCCACGACGTGTACAGGTTCTCATCGCTGCGCGTGGCGGCTGCACAAGATATTGATTTTTGGCATTAGTTTTGTTTTATTGTTCTGTAAATTTGATTGTTTATTTAAACCACTATAAGTAATACGTGGAATAAATTTCATTTATTTCTGTGATGATTATTTCATAGTGTTGCAATTTTCACAAACAGCAGTGTATTATGATTTTAGAACTAGAAGAATCCTTCAGAAGATAAATATAGAATCCTGAAGACAAAGGATTTCCGTACCTGGTATGACCTTCGAACCGAGTGCGCTTTGTAACTTGGAATTGCTCGGAGTGAGGACTACGTAAGTGTTCTCATTCGAAAGCTACCAAGGTCCGATGTAGCACGGTTGGAAGAGTAACGGATTAGGAATCGGAGGGTTGCAAATTCGGAACTAGGTCTAGTCAAAAGACCGCCGTGTACATGGGGGTTAGTACACGTTAAGTCTGCCCTGGCCTCAAATGTCCTCACATTGGCGTGGTGTGGAAGTTTGGAGAGTGGGGTGCCAGCTCAGGTGTTGTCGTCATATGACCATGGTGTTGTCCTCGGATCTTTCCCTTCGGGATTGATCCCAGACCGTCGCTAACAGCCCATTGTGTTGCTCCAGTGCGACGTTAATTAATCACCTACATCGAAAGCTACCAAACTACACTACAATCACAGACCTTTAATAAATACAATTACCCTTCAATGTAATATCGATCTGCAGTTTATTCGTTCAAATTGCAAATTAATTGTTGAATATTCACAATAAATAATCGTTCAGACTTCCTGTGTTTGCTCTATTCATTCCACAATCCAACATTAGGGTTTATGGTTTCTGTTCTCGACGCAATCTACCTATTTATTTATCAATTTTTTTCTTCGCAGCAAAACAGATAACTTTATTTCACAATGAATAAAGTGATGTGTTCCTAGAAATGAATGTTTATAAATGGAAAAATACTGTTAATAGATTCACTTTTAGTCCAATAATTTATGATTTAAAGTCGCATTAATATTATGAATTGATATAAACTATTTTTTTAATTATGATTTCACTTATATTTTCGTTTTTGTGTTCATAAAAATATATGATTATTGCACATTATGCACGGCTCATTATACTTTTTTACCAGTTTGGAAATACCCTTTTATAGTTCAGTAATTCCTTGTTTAAGGACGCATTCATTTAGCGGATTGCTATTAACAATTTTTTTCAAAACATCGGGCTAATTTTAGTTAATTTGTGAGTAATTAATATTATGTAGCACAGTATAAAAAGACGCGAGAAACAAATGAGAAACAAAGATAGCAAAGAAAAGAAAGCTAATTCAATAATGTGAACAACGGACTTTTTGGTTGAGTAACCATGTTGAGGATAGAGCATAGATATATTCTGCGAAGAATTAATAATGAATAAATATATCGCACGAACAGCGCATTCAAGAAACAACCTTATATGATTACAGGAAGTGATAACTAAATTTCATGTTTTTCCTACTCATTAATTAACTAAAGTTATTTCTGTCGAAGAAGACACTGTGAAATAGTTTGAGCTAATTGTATTAATGAAAAGTTAATAGCATAGTAGCTTTATGAAAAAGACAGTGCACACGAATAAAAACATATTGCTTTTAGACACGTATAACAGTGTGAAAAATAATCGCAAAGTTTGTAATTTTTGTGTAGTTAAGTGGAAAAATATGAGGTTTTAAAGCTACTGTTTTATATTTTCACAGAAGTATGAAAACAATTTCAAATTCGTTTCTAAGACAATTCCAATTAGGATACTATATTCTTTAGTTTTGCTGCATATAAATAACTTTTATAACAATATGAAAAATACTATTATCCAGTCACTAATACTAATTTGAGCAGGAAATATGTGATTTGTGAATGTTTATAGGTGCACAAAAATAGATGCTATGGAATTAGCTACTTTCTTTTTGAACGTATTACCCCCCATATTCACTGGAATAATCATCTTTGAATCTGATAATGAAAAATATCTGATATCACAAAACTTTCAATTTCAAAACTTTTAACTTCCTTACCATTACTCATTTTCATTCATAGAATTACAACAAAAGTATTTTGCAGTTAAATACTCTAACAACTCAATAATAAACATTCAAAATTATTAGTAAACATGTACAGAGCGCAGTTAACATTTTATGAACACCTATTTTCTATATGACATTTGTATCAAACATTAGTGTCTATAAAAACTAGGTCAATCCTCCTGGTGAGTGTCTCGACAAAGTATCTCGTCCTTAGCGAAACTGATCAGATCTTGATGAACCAGATACCTTCTCCTTGGAGAAAACTGACTAGATCTTGATGAACCAGATACCTTCTCCTTGGAGAAAACTGACTAGATCTTGATGAACCAGATACCTTTCCTTGGAGAAAACTGACTAGATCTTGATGAACCAGATACCTTCTCCTTGGAGAAAACTGACTAGATCTTGATGAACCAGATACCTTCTCCTTGGAGAAAACTGACTAGATCTTGATGAACCAGATACCTTCTCCTTGGAGGAAACTGACTAGATCTTGATGAACCAGATACCTTCTTCTTGGAGAAAACTGACTAGATCTTGATGAACCAGATACCTTCTCCTTGGAGGAAACTGACTAGATCTTGATGAACCAGATACCTTCTCCTTGGAGAAAACTGACTAGATCTTGATGAACCAGATACCTTCTCCTTGGAGGAAACTGACTAGATCTTGATGAACCAGATACCTTCTTCTTGGAGAAAACTGACTAGATCTTGATGAACCAGATACCTTCTCCTTGGAGAAAACTGACCAGATCTTGATCTCGTGATCATCAAAAAATCGGCAAAATCCTGATGACGAGATATCTCTTAGAAACCACTTAGAGGGTATGAGTGATAATGTCAATTCACGTACTTGGGACATCGCTTCTGCATTTAGTTATGTCATGTTTATTTTCAGTTCGTTCTGATATACAGCATGTGTACGCATGCTGAAGTTAAGTACGCAAGAAAGCTATATCCAAAGTGGGTAGAGTATGTAGGTTGGGACGCAGGGGTGTCGGTTCTGCAAATATCTGTTTGGGCACGAGATATCTCGTCGAAACCACTTGGAGGGTTAAAAATGTTTTACAAATTTGAAACAGTTGGAAAGGGTCATACACAGTTTAACAGGCCACAAATAAAATTTATTATATAAAGTGCGTATTATGAATGATTGTTTTGAAAAATGAGTTTGGTGTTAGAGAATATTTCTCATAACAGATGAAATTCAATGTGTCAAAGATAACCAAGTGGGAAGTGAGTTCACAAATAAATTCTGTAACCCAAACAATCCTTTTCAGAGATGAACATAGTCAAATCTAAATAGTTGTAGGTACAACAAAAATGAAAAGCAAATGTGCAATGTTTTCTTTTTAAAAAATACAATCCTTTACATATTTCTAACGATCGGAGTATTGGAATAATAAACAATAAAAAGCATTTTACAAAAGAGGCACACATTTTCTTTTGCAGTCTTTAGCTATGACAAATGTTTATTGAAGTGGAATGAAACAAGCAGATTTTTGTTTACGTTTTATCTGAAAGATCGCATTGAAATTTATGCGTAAGAGATCCAATAGAGCTTAAGAAGGGTATAGAGTTAAGTAATAACGGAAGTAGAATGCTTATAAATTCGTAAATGTGTCAATAGATTAATTGGAATTTTAAAAGCAGTCTCATTTGACATTCAAAAAGAATTCTTTGGCATGTTAGTCAAGAGGATAATACCTCCAAGTTTTGTCTTTTTGAGTTGATGACTGTTATGTGCTGTGAATATAAGTATCTAAATGCTAACGAACACAACTCTCGTATTGTGAGGCATATATACTTCTATTCGCAGCAATTAAACAATTGATTGCCCTCCAGGTCGTTTCGACAATATACCTCGTTCATCAAGATCTGACCAATTTTGCCTAATGACGAGTCACCTCTTAGAGATCACCATCAGGCGTGTTAATATGCTTTTCGGAAATGAGTACACTTTATTTCTCTTCAAAAAGGTACAGGAAAGACAAATCTTGGGGGTTGTCATCATGATTGACACAGGAGTATCGTACTCACAAAAAATATGCATTCCTTAGTCAGTATCTGACCTATTTGTAGCAAAAAGGCGTATATCTTAGATCGATATTTCTTTTACATGGATAGATAGAAAGGGAAGACGAAGGATTTCCATGGATGCAGACAACTATGACGTCACCATTCACGTATAAAGTATAACTTACCCTGTACATAATTTTCTCTAAACCATTATCCAGCGTACAATTTTTGTTTGAATCATTAAAATAGTGTTAGTCCATACTGATTTCTTCCTGCGTCTTCATCTGCATAGTATTAAGTTGTGCAAAATTACATAATTACCTGGTCAAATATTTTATATACATTAGCAAAAATTGATAAGTTTCATGCGCATTAAGTTTCCATGTATTCTCGTTACTTTAATTTATATAATAGTTTGTATATATGCAAATCAAAATTTCTCTATTTGGTCAGTGAATCACTATCGTAAATCTACAAAATGTGCAAAAATTTGCCTAAAGGCATTATCCATTATCGACGTAAAATTATTCTTAAACATACTGCTACCGTTAGACATATAACTCTAAGATAATTTTAAAACTTACAGTATTGGAATTTCGTGAGATTAAAATATGTGAAGTAATTATAGAGAGATTTACCTGGATTGTTTGAAGTTTGAATAATCGAGGCGTAACAAAATAGTAAAGAAAATGAAGTTACTCATTGGAAGATGGTAGTGACTGGATTTCTTTTAGTCTCTTTATGCAATATGCTTGGGGACAGAAACCTTTAACAAACTCTGAAATTTGTAATAATAAAATGCTTTGGTTATAGTCTATTAACACAACTTTTATTTCATTTACCCTTTAGCAAATCAATTAGAATGTTTCATTGCCTTTGGGATAAGTTGATGTTCGACAAACCACACTTTCTTGAGTGTTTCTCCTAATTCATTAAATACGTGTAAACATAGATACTGATTATTATCATCATTAACATATATATATTTTTTACTAGGTGATACTAAAAATATAAAATATATACATTTTGCTTTTTTAATTAGTCCCTTTGCATACATATTTTCAACTAGAGAACTTCATAAAATGCGGTTTGTGAGGATAATTATTGGAAAATAAAAAGTTTCTAAATAGTTTTCTCCCTAATAGTTTCTAATGAGCAGAACGCGAAATGTGGTAAATAGGGCCTTGAAGTTACTATTTGTACAAATATTTGACTCTCTGGAGATTGGGGTGCCAGCTCAGGTGTTGACCTCGTCATCTGAACCTGATTCAAAATACGAGTTGTCTTCCCAGATCGTTGGCACTAGACCGTTGTGTTGCTCCAGTGTTGCTTAAATTCAACTACTTACCTATCTATAAACATTTTATATCCAAAACTGAACTGCCGAAAGCACATTATTTATAATTAATTCGACGTTGTTTTGCGGTATAAGTTTTTACAATGTCCATAATATTGTTACATTCTTTTGTTGTTTAGAATGTAGCTTAAGGCGTGAATTACTTGACTCTTTTTATTACATGATCTCTGTATCGCAATGTTATGACGATGTTTAAGATAATACAGACAAAAATACAATACTTTTTAAAATTAAACATGTTTTGTTCTTTAAAAACGAAATTTATAAAAGTATTTATATCTTTAAGGGAATATGGCTAATGTAATTAATTTTCTAATAACATTTTAGACGAGAAATGAAATTATTTCTCCCTCATTTAATATCCAGGGTAAAGAAAATAAAGTAGCCGAATCCTCTGTGATTCTAATTTAATAGAAAACTTCATCATATAAAATTAATGATGGTGTATTTATTTAAAAATGATGACCAATTTCGTAAATAATAGATAAAAAACAAGAATTCGATATTGTTTTGAAAATAAATTAAAAATAGAATTTAGTTGTCCAACCCTAATGAGATAAATAATTAATTCTCCAAAACGATATGAAAAAACGACTTAAGATAACCCAGATTTAATTAAAAACTGAATTTGAAATTTTTCAAATTTCCCAACAGGCTGTGAAAACGAGAGATTTTAATAAAAACTCCTGAAAAAATACATCGAAAAGTTATTTTTTATAACTAATGCAGTATTTCGATTAATGTACGAAGCAGTATTCCCAAATGAACTGAAAAAATACTTTTTCACTTTGCTGAGTTTTATGCAAAGTTTTCTATATGGCATTTTTTAATCCTGCACAGATAGCATCGTTACCTTCTTTTTCACCAATGCTTCATAACAATGAATTTCAGTTTATCTTTTTAAAGTCGAAATTACAAAAAAATTGAATCTCAAAAGACAATAGTTACTTCTTAAAAAATACAAATTCATTTCTTTAATACCTCTTGCAGTTTTATAATTCAAGTTCTCTTGCATAAAATTTCTCCTCCTAAAAATTAGATTGATTGACAACTAGCTTAGCTTTAATCACTCAGATTGTAACAAGTGCTTCCAACAAGAATGTAAACACCTGATAATTTTCTAATGAGAATAGGTGGACAGGACAGAACGTCTGTTACGGTCCAATGAACAATAAAGTTATAAAGCTGTTATTCAATTTTCTGGCAATTCTATTTATTCTCCTATCTACTTCTTTTTCACTTCTGTGTTTAACTAAATTATCTTTTCAACGGCATTTCATACAAACAAAACAACTCACTCAACTGAAAGAATTTGATACCGAATGCATATGGCATTCTAAGCGTACATATCGTTCTACATCATGGAGTAACTTATTTAATACGCCCACAAATGGAGATCATAGCAAATAATTTACTACCATTTTGAGTCACTGAGGTGATATTTGTTGGTTAATGAAAAATGGAATAGAAACTAGATAAATTCATGTTAATAAGATATATTATAAAATAAGTAATTACTTACCACCACTCCAGTAGTCATCTTTAAGAGGGATTTACAGAGTAAACAAACCAAACGGGAATCTTATTTCATTTATTTAAGTGCTCTCGCACGCATGATACACACCGGGACTATTTTAAAATGCAGTTTATCGCAATTTTGTCGAAGTTTGACCTTTAATCTAATTGGCGTTAACCACATATCTATCATAATTCGGAATTCAGTTTTTGGTAAATTTCACTATCAAACATGCAATAATAGTCTAGAAAAATGCATTTGAGTGAAAACATCCAAAACTGTAGATTCGTGTCTATGGCAAGTTGCCGATGATACGAGGGGTGTTCAAATGAAAAGGTACGAAACGTCGTAACAACCAAACCGGTTGAAATTTGAATATACCGCTTTGGGATAACGTAGCGAGACATCTAGGGACGCGAATGTACCAGTACCGGCGTGGTTGTGCGCATGCGCGGGCGCCCGCACATGACGCAGGAGAGAAGCTGGCAGTTGTATGTTCCGTCCAATTGACGCGGCAGTGCGTGTGAGGACATCATGGCGTTCACATTGCAAAGTTCGACGATTGAGGAGCAGCGAGGTGTTATCAGATTTCTGATTGCGGAAGGTGTTAAATCGGTAGGTGAGACACTCCGTAGCCTAAGCAAGTCCATCAAGAGCAAACGGCCTGGGCTGCTCACGGAGGGAGTGATTCTGCTCCACGATAACGCGCGTCCACACGTCTCCAGGGTCACACAAAGTGTACTGGCCAAGTTCAAGAGGGAGCAGCTTGAGCATCCGCCCTGCAGCCCGGACATATCGCCCTGCGACTTCCATCTGTTTTGTTCGCTAAAAACATCTCAAAGGGAAGCGCTTCAACTCGGACGACGAACTGAAGGACACAGTGGAGGACTGGCTCTTGTCACAGCCACAGGAATTCTGGGAATAGGGAATCCTTCGGTTCGTGAAACAGTGGGATAGTTGTGCTCAGGTCTCTGGTGATTACTTTTGAATAAAGACTTCAATTATATCCACAGTGTCATTTCGTACCTTTTCATTTGAACACCCCTCGTATATAGTGTTAGTGATTCTCTGAATCACAATATATCTCACTTGAGTTTAATATTGAATTACACTTGGTTAATTTCAATTGAGATTGATTTACTAAATAGCTAACCCTTTATTAGTAATTTGCGTGTGTTTTGTGTTTTCTTTTTGTAGCTTTAAATTGTAATTATACTGGTATAAAAGCATTACTTCATATTTTGAAATTCTTACATCACTTCTTTTTTCGTATGAATCAAGATTGCATTTTTCCTTGTCGAAAGAATTTGAACGCACTATACCTTATTTACGTTTATTATTAGTTCCCATTATAATAATTTTAGAAACCACACACATAATGTAGAATTCTTCAAAGTATTTCCTAAGCCGGACGCGCTACTTTGACTGTCTAAAGTAAATAAATGTTGAATACTCTCATTCATTGCTGGTAATTACGAAACTTTAGCCCCCTCTACACTTTTTGTTCCTCAAGTTAATTTAATTGATCTTGCAGGGGAACTTTCTTTACCAATAGAATTCATTGGAATGTTCCGAGATATTTTAAGTGCGGAATATGTAATTAAAAGAATGGAATTCCAAGGCGTAATCACAAACTTGTCGGCTTTTTGAGATTACACAGTACCAATTTTTATTCATACCTGGCAATCATGCTAAGTAAACTCATTGAATGTTTCTAATAATATCGCTTCGAACATTTCATTTAAGGCTGATTTTGTAGTAGCTTTTCATTAAAAGTGCCTTTCATCACTAGAACAGAAAATACATTATCACTATTATACTACAAAATCACTATTATAATTTCGAATTAATATCAAAGTTACTATTACAAATGTGAATATCAAAGTCACTATTATAAATTTAAATTAATATCAGTCACTATGAAAAGTGCGAATTAATATCAATCACTATTACACATTTAAATTAATATCAATGTCACTGTTATAAATTTCAAACAATATCAACGTCACTACTATAAATTTGAATTGTAATCAAAGTCACTAATATAAATTTTAATTAACATCAAAGTCATTATTATAAGCTTAAATTAATATCAAAGTCACTAATATGAATTTTAATTTATATCAAAGTCGTTATTATAAATTTGAATTAATATCAAAGTCGTTAATGTAAATTTTAATTAATATCAAATTCACTAATATAAATTTGAATTAATATATAAGTACATATATACGTTTTTAATCGCTTTTAATGTAGCTACTATTACATTATCACATTATTTAAATATAATTAAAATAGCGATGCTTTATGATTTAAACGAAAATTTTACGGTTATAGGGCATTACTATTTGAGAATTCAGTTACTTTAACTACTGTTACGTTATTATATTACTTAGATCGAATTAAAAGTATAGGAGTCACCGTGACAGTGTGTTTACCCACTCTGCTAGCAACCTGCGAGTTGTAGGTGGAGAGGGTTTGTTTCCTCCATGGATGTATTTATATCTCCTGTATCAGTAAACCTCTCCTGTGTATGTCCATTTACTTGACATTGGTTGACCCAATATGGCCCTTGCGCCATAAAACCCTAACCAAACAAATTAAAGTAACGAAACCGTATAATACAAAACAAATATCTTTATATTCTTAACCCTCAAATCAACTACTCAGAAAAATAACACACGAGTACTTCGAGCCTGCAAGGCTTTAGAGCATAAAAAAAATTTAATATGTGAATATATCAGTAATTACGTACGGGTATTTACATATATATTAACTCCAAGTATAAGTATTTACATATTAATGATCTCCAAGTGGTTTCGACGAGATATCTCGTCCATCAAGATGTAACAAATTTTGCTAATGACGAGATATCTCGTCATAAAGATATTGCCGGTCTTTTGATGATGATGAGATCAAGATCTGGTCAGTTTTCTAATGACGAGATATCTCGTCCATAAATCAAGCTCCTCAGGGTTTGCTAATGACGATATACTTCGTCGAGACAAATATCAGGGGGGAAAATTTCCTGTTTTTATGCATTCGTATGTATAGAAAAATAAGACACAATGCAACAAATTAATCTGTGTATGCAGTTAAATCAATTGTAATATTAAGATAATTATTGAAAGGAAGCTGGCACAAATATCTTAGGAAATCAAAAATAAAGACTTATCCATTGTACAAACCTGTTTTTATGAATTAAATATAAAACTGGCAATATAAAATTAACTACAGCATTTCAGAGTTCATTTAAGGTCCACAAAACGTTTTAAAATAAGGGCTATTTCTCAATAATTATATCTCTAAAAGGGAATTAAAAAAAGTTGAAATACTTATACCTAATCGAGGTTTTTAGATTTAGTCACTAAAATATCCTTTGGGAAGTGTTAATGGATGTCTCTTTTTCAAGTTTATCAGAATCGAACTCAATTTAAAATCATTTACGTCACTTGGTACGTGAAAGAAAACTGTGCGTGGGCTTTTTGGATAATTCCTTTTTAAAATTATAGCTTAAATATGCAATAAAATTAGTTAATACCCGACCTCAGATGTATCAGGTGCCACAACTTATCAATTTTAAGACTACAGATTGCAGATCAAACAAAAAATTGCTCGCGCTTCTTTATAAGAGTTTTTTCTCTCGAAATAATTTTAATAAAATAAGATGAAAATAAAATAAAATGCAGAAAATTAATACCAGGATAAAAATAATTAGCCAGCTAATGAGGATAAATCTTGTATGCGTGAGAAAAGGTTGAAAGGGTAATCACTGTGAAATAAGAGAAACAAAATATAATGGATAAAAGAAAAACTATGATACGAATTTACATATATATCTTTTTTTAGTTTGTTAAAGGTTTCTTGGTCTTGAAGGACAATTAACGTTTTTCTTTATATAAAGAATTAAAGAAGTTTTTTCAAGAAATTTATAGTTTTTCTGATGATTGGTATCTAAAGCCTTTTTTCAGTGCGTAGTTTTTATTTCCAGTAATATATATGGCGTTCAAAAACTAAGTTTAAATATTTGGTGCCTCAGTAGGTAAGTGATAGATTTTAAGTGAGATTCAGCTTACAGTTCCCATCTTGAACTATTTCCTTAAAACGAATATGAAAATGATTAACACTTTCTGTTGTGACTAGCATGTTTCTACCTCAGATTAACAATGAACACTTTTTTAATTCTAATGGCATTACATTTGCTTATATTACTTAAATATTTCTGTGTTTTTTCGCTCATTTAATATTTTTTTTGTGGAACCAATTCATTGAACTAATGTGTTCTTTGTGTACTTTTTTATTCCTTTTATAATTTGGTATTCCTCGTGGAAAGTAAAAAAAGAATAGTGTTCAGTCGGTATAAATGTTTAGAAAACTTTAATTTAAATGTATAATTATAGTATCAACCATTGAAATTCTAATATATAATTATTGTATTTAATTTAACATTCAATTTTATCGTTCTCAAATTTTACTTCCATCATTGAGTCACTAAAAATAGATTATTTTCTTGTAATGTAAATGCAATTCTGTCAGAGTAAAAGTATTTTCTTTCGACAGAAATACTGAAGTTTTCTTAGATTGAGATTTCTCGGCTTTAGTTCAACAAGGCCAGATATGAAATTTACGTTAGCACAAAAATAATGCTATATAAACCATAGAATAAAGGTATTTATTTCTACAGACAGATACTAAAATCCCTCTTAGATTGAAACATCGATTTTCGGTTTGACAAGCTCTTATATGAAATTTAGGTCAACGTACAAAGATAATATTATGGAACCAACTAGACCTAAGTATTAAAGACTGCTAGCACAAAATACGAAACTTCGAGTAAAGCTAAAACAATTTCTAAGACCATGTAACTGGAAAACTTGTTTTTCCTTTGAAGTTTCTGTCATTAAACCTTCGTTGATTGTGAAAGTAATAAAATAAAATCGAATCAGTTCTGAGTACTACAATAATAAAAGATTATTATTGTAGTATTATAGCTAGAATAATAAAACCTTCGTTATTTAGTTTGGGGCCGTCGTGGCTCAGTAGGTACGTCCATTGCGCTGGCAACCTTCGAGTTGTAGGCGGAGCTGGTTCGATTCCTGTCAGGTCATACCTCCCTGGTGTATTTCTCTCTACTGTGTCAGTAAAACAATTCCAATGTGTGTGAGAATTATTCATTGAGTGTATTAATTGATATTGTGTGTCTTGTGTCTCTCGCAGTATGGCCAAATATGCCCTTGCGGCAACAAATCAAAACCAAAAACCATCGTTACTTAATTATACTAGGGGTGTTCAAATGAAAAGGTACGAAACGACACTGTGGGTATAATTGAAGTCTTTATTCAAAAGTAATCACCAGAGGACTGAGCACAACTATCCTACTGTTTCACGAGCCGAAGGATTCCCTGTTCCCAGAATTCCTGTGGCTGTGACAAGAGCCAGTCCTCCACTGTGTCCTTCAGTTCGTCGTCCGAGTTGAAGCGCTTCCCTTTGAGATGTTTTTTAGCGGACAAAACAGATGGAAGTTGTAGGGCGATGTGTCCGGGCTGCAGGGCGGATGCTCAAGCTGCTCCCTCTTGAACTTGGCCAGTACACTTTGTGTGACCCTGGAGACGTGTGGACGCGCGTCATCGTGGAGCAGAATCACTCCCTCCGTGAGCAGCCCAGGCCGTTTGCTCTTGATGGACTTGCGTAGGCTACGGAGTGTCTCACCTACCGGTTTAACACCTTCCGCAATCAGAAATCTGATAACACCTCGCTGCTCCTCAATCGTCGAATTTTGCAATGTGACCGCCATGATGTCCTCACACGCACTGCCGCGTCAATTGGACGGAACACACAACTGCATGCTTCTCTTCTGCGTCATGTGCGGGCGCCCGCGCATGCGCACAACCACGCCGGTACTCGTGCATTCGCTTCCTTAGATGTCTCACTACGTTATCCCAAAGCGGCATATTCAAATTTCAACCGGTTTGGTTTTTACGACGTTTCGTACCTTTTCATTTGAACACGCCTCGTAAAATAGCAGACCCTCGCTAAAATTTTATCTGTGCTAAACTTTCTTAATTGATTATGTTTATTGATGATAAGGGGTCATTACTCACATTTTATATCTGATTTTAACCCAGTTATAATGAATTTGGCATTCATAAAAATTGATTTAGTACCTCTAAATGAAATAAAATTATTCAAATAGGTAAACAGGATTTAGTTTACTTTTACTGGTACTAATTCTTATTTCTAATAAAATATACGGCAAAACCCACACTTCAGTCATGCTAATACAGTTAGATTCTGAATGTCTACTTCAATTTCATCTTATCCCCTTGTTTAAAGGTGATTCGGCATTTTTGTAAGCTAAACCTATTTTCCATCATATTTTCTTTTCTGTGCTGATTCGTCTCCTCCCAGATTTCTCGTTGCCTTCTGTAAACAGACTGATGAAGAATTTCATTAGAGTAGAGAGCTTTTCCTTGCAGTTTTTATGTGTAGCACCATAGATAAAATCAAACCTATTTCAGTTAAATGGCAAAATTGGCGAATGAATCCTGTAACGGTCGAATTTATTATTGTTTATATCCGTTTTTGTAATTCAACAATAATCAAACAACATCAATTTCGGTGGAATGTACGTTAATGAAATATAGAGAGATCGTTGTTTATTTTAACAACCCGTTGTATTTCTTCAGTGCAACGTAAATTCAACAACCAACCAACCACCTTTATACTATTTTATTCAAAATTTTTATTTTGCCTTGTTTCGATTAATGCTAATATTAGAAGTGTACTGAAATAATTCTAAAAATCTTAAGAATCTTTTTTTTCTGTGCTGATTTCTATCTTCCAGATTTCTCATTGCTTTCTGAGGCCGTCGTGGCTCAATGGGTATGGTCGTCGAGGCTCAATGGGTATGGTCGTCGTGGCTCAGTCCATTGAGCTAGCAACCTGCGAGTTGTTGTCGGCGCCGGTTTAATTCCTGTCAGGTCCTTGGGTGTATTTATCTCATCTGTGTCAGTAAAACTCATTGTGTGTATGCATTGTATATTACTTGATATTGTATGTCTGGAGCACCATGGACAAATATGATCATTGGGCCATGAAACCCCAAAACCAATCAACCAACCTTCTCATTGCTTTCTGTAGAATTTCAGCAGAGTGGCGAGCTCTTTCGTGCATTTTTAGAAATATTATGCATCTCCATAGATCAAATCAAGCATATTTATATTAAGCGGCGAAGTTGGTGAACGAAACCCTCAACTATCGATTTTATATTGTTTGCTTCCGCTGTCATTCAACAATATACAAATACTGTCAATTTCTGTCACATAAATTATGTTCATAGAGATGCTTAGAACCTTAGTTTGTAGTTATTGTAGAAATAATTATAATAGTAAGCTCTAGTAGCGTTCTAAATATTAATGCTAGTAAGGTGCAGGTGCAGCTGTTCCAAGAATTCTATCCAAAATTAATAATAATTAGTAGATTATAAGACAAATTATATATCGTACAGGACCTAACAACGTAAAATAACTAAAACAGCAGTATACAACACTGATACCATAAGCATAAAGTTGTACGTATTTTTGCGACATCAGTTCGAATTTCATTAACGGAAGCTTTAAGAATTGAATAACTATCATACGATACCTTAAAGTCCCAGGAAATCAATTCCTATCTTTCTTTTCATTAAGAGCCCGTTTTAATCAGAACAAAACACTAGAAATAAATTAAACAACGATCCAAAATACATTCATTATTCATTACTGCAGTTCATTAGCCACGTCGTCATATTAGTGCATTTATATTCAATGAAATATCTGATACAAAAATGTAGCATTGTTGCTTGAAAATAAATTACTCAGCTGTTGAAACACAATCCTCTTCCAGTACATTTCCTGGAAATGAAAGTTGAATCACTAGATTGATAACAAAACTTCATTAATTAGAAGCAATAGGAACCTTTATTTTACTTGAAGACAGCGAAATGCAATTTTTCTTTGTTCCTCTTAGAAGTTTATAGATTAACTTCAAATGTTCGACAGAGAAATTTCGAGGAAATAATTTAATTTCTCTATTACTGAAATGGGTGGTTTAATAGTTCATATAACAGATATTTTTATAGAGCTTCATATTATTAACCCTCTGGGGGTTAGTAGTTATATGTCAGTTCTGAAACCTGCTGTCTTCCCTGCATGACTTCTAGCCAGTTTCGACCTTATTGGCCAATAGAATCTTTCCCAAGATTCTTGCAACTAATAATTCTGATAATTTAGTCATTATGTGTATTGTGGTAAAAGCAACACTACACTAATTGGAAATCTCGCGAAGCTCAGAGGGTTAAAAACTCTTCTGCATATTTTTAACTTTAACCTTTCTAATAAGGTGACAAAAAATCGATTCTAAAAAACTAACATTTTTATTTATTGTTTTAAAAATTACCTTACTACTAAATTGTATTTTTCTTTTTTTAACTTCATACTAATGTAAATTACTAAGAATACATAAGTTTACAGTAGAAAAGAATTTCGTATAATTACATCTTTAAAATACACCATACATAAAAAGCTATGTTCATGGTTTCCTGCAAAAATCCCATTCCAGGTGTGAAAAAATCACACAAAACAGCAACGAAAGAGATGAATTCAAGCACATCTATTATTTACAGATAAAAAGACAGAGACCGAAAAAACAAACATCGTTGAATGATATGCATGACAGTGACTGATCTAAGCCATTGATTTTAAATGTCTTTCACGGCCGCCAATATTATTTGACTGCACCGACCAGAAATAGAATATCTGTCAACACTAAAAGCCTTTTGAAGGCTTTAGTGACATCATGGTAAAGGAATAGGTCTGAAATAGCTGTTGATCGTCTTTCAGTGTACTTGGTCTGTCTCAACTGCTTGTTGATGTGATTCCAAAAACATGCAAAGCACTCTTTATATAACGTTTGTATGTTTTTGAGAAGTGTTTCTTAACATTTAGGATAGGATTGTACATACATACGAAGGAATTGTGCTATGGTTGTATAATTTTTTTTCTCAAGTGAGATGAAATTATTTGAACTAGAAGAAGCATAAAATTGATTTCGTGAACGTAAATTATATTGAATAAGATCGAAAAAGTGGGGGCAAAGTGAAAATTAGCAGTCATTCACCGGAATTTATGCTAGCAAATAAGCTTAGCAAATTGTGATTCGACAATATGTTATTGCTATTTATGAATTTTTGGGGATAGTTTCTATGGAAATTAATTGTTGCACTGTATTTGATTGTAATATTTCTTCAAGAAAAACAAAAACAAAAGCGGAAATAACAGTTGATTATAAGTTTTCAACCAAGCGAAAAGGCAAAATACATTGTAAGTACAGAATTAGAAACATAAATCTCCAAAGGTGAGAAATTGAAGTTATGACTGGAAACCTTTCATGGAATTAACTGTTTTTTCCGTTCCCCTTACGTGCGCTGTCTTTGGTGCTCGCATTGTGGTACATTTGCCCGTGCGCTGAACGTGAGTTTCATTTCTCTGATATTTTTTCTGCTTTGCTCGTATTTTTCTACTTGAAGTTTAGTTTTTCCAAATTGATGAATTTTTAACAGAAAGAAGAAATAGGTAAGGGGGAAAATAATGTAAACAATATTTCGTATTCTGTATCATAATTGTAAGGCTTTCTTCCCTGTACAGCGTTGCTATTTGAAAAAAGCCAACTTTCAGGGTAAACGTCTACAGCTTTTGTGAAACAAAACAAAAATACAAAACAAACAAAAAACTTAAATTTCTTTGACAACAATTTGATTTGTAAATTATCTTTTATACTCGTAAAAATAAAAGAATGATAAATTGCAATAAAAAAATCAATTTTTTGTAACAAATTTGAAAAAAGAACCTGTTAAGTGGTTACGTAGAAAAGCTTCAATATCTAAACTTGCAGTAATAATACGTTCAAATTCTTCACGATGGAGAACTAATCCTATCAGTTTTACAGTACAAAGCTGTTACAGTACAGAGCTGTTACAGTACAGAGCTGTTAAAAGACGATTCATAACAAGTTGAAAAGTTTTTACTGAGTATGAAACTAACTTTTTATAACTTATGGTTTAAAAAATCAAAGCCTGGTCAAAGAAAGATGAGAGTACAAAGCTGAAAGACTAAGATATGGTCTATGAAGACTAATAGTCATGATGTGAACCAAATGAACAGTAATGATAAGCTCGTTTAGAGAGCACTGAACTAAAACATCATTGAGTCGACTAAAGTTCCATACTAAAATCGGTATAAGAGGATAAACAGTTAAATCTTAATAAGAGAAGCGCTTACTTCAAAAATGAGTGGTATTGGTGGATCAGGGCGTCATCAGGGAGGAGCCTGACCCAGACAACAAGTTGCCACCCCCAAAACCATAATGAACACAAGTTAGAAAAGGTTAATAGTAAGGAAAATTAGGCAGAATCGATGCATGAGTTAAAATTAGAATACGAAAATACACCACAGATTAAAAAAGAGAGTGTGTTGAAAGTGTGTGCGTATTAGAAGTGTGTTGAAAGTGCCGTGGTGAGAGTGTTCAATTACATAATAAAATAAAGTAAATAGTGTTTGATATTACTGCTTTAAAATTAATGGTCAAATACATAATGGTGGTTGATTCCGGCTTTTAGGAATTGGTAGTCGACCATCACGTACCCCAAAATAATAAGTCATTAGGGTTAATCATCTGTTAAATGATTTTTAGTATTGTTAAATATTTCTAAAATAATAAAACGTAAAAAGAGGAAGGATATTTATTGTTGAGGAGTGTATGATGAGATTATTACATTGAACTAGAAAGTTAGATATTGAATTACAAATTTTGTTGAAACCCACTAGTTGACTAGCAATTGTTTTATAATAATTGTTTTAAAAATATTTGAGTCACAATAAATCAATTTAATGACCAGAAATTTAAAATTATCTCTTTTGTCGTAACTGCTAATATCAATTTTATTGTTCATGATAGATTCAAGAAGTCGGCTTTATTTTCTGAATTTGTTTTTAGAAGTACAATTCTTCTGTTATATCAATTTCCATAAGTTAGTAAAATTACTGTTATTAATAACAATTAAATCGTCTATATATTTGAAAACAAAATTTATTTGTGGGCAATTTTTTTTTGAAACTAGTGTAAAAATAAATTGGCAAGAATGGATGAAAAGTTAAATCCTCGGGGGTTAAATCCTTTAATTTGAGTGTATATATGCTCACTGGTATAAATAAAATTAATTGTTGAATATCCAGTAATTAACCAGAAACTCCAATACTTCAAAATCAATATTAATTAAATTTTTAAAATCATAATAATAATTTAGTACATCTTTCAGTTTGCCAAGTGGTATGGTGGTAAATAGGTCTTTAAAGTAATAAGTTAGTATATTATTAACATTATTATTATTTATGTAATTTATAACATTATTATTATATAATATTGATAATCCAAGTGTAACCTTCTTCAATTAGGGTGTTGAGAATCATTTTTAAATATTTACGAAGATGCAGGGTTTAATCATGTAAGTATTTGTACCAGTAATAAATCGAAATTTAATTGGATTTTTATAACATTTAGGGAAAATAGTAATGTACTGTAGAATAATATGGTGATTAGAAATGTTTAATATTTTATTTAAAGGTATAATTTTGTAATAATATGTAGATTTGCAAAACTTATAAATATCAGAACTTTTAAGCTCGGTATCCAGTAGGTTTAAATATCATTTTTTTGCAAATAATTACATAATTACCTGATGCTTTGTCTACTGGTGTAGTGATGAATTTATTTTGTAAGTCTTTAATAGCTTGGGTAATTAATTTATAATTAAAGGTATTGTTTCCAAAAGATAAGAGATTTTCATTTATAAAAATTTTAGTCATTATAAAGTTTCCATTTCCCTTCTGTGAAGAGGTAAATAGGGATATTGAATTTAGTGGAAGACAATACAGAAACTTTCAATGTCTTCAAGGAAACTTTTAAGTATAAAACTTCTTTTATATTGAAGATAGGTCTGAATTTAGTGTCTTTATACATTAATTCCCTTAATTGTTCATTATCAATAATTTCAAGATTATCAGCTACAATATGTCCTAAGCTTTCGTTTAAATAGGGCTTATAATTTATGTTATTGCACAAGATTTAGAAGTTATCCCTATATAAGTTAACTTTAATGTAAAAATGATTATAATTAAATATTTTTCTGCCCGAAGGTATATCATATTTAAAGCATTTTTATACTTAAATATTCATTAAGTTATATACAATTTTATTAAAATTAAATTTATGAAAAATTGGGTGTTTAAATCCTATAATGTCATATAAATTAGATTATCATTACTAATAGCTTTTACATGTTCATTTTAGAAAGTCTAGCTTTGTAAATGTCATGTAGTAATAGCAGAAAATGAGGATTTAAGAAGTCTAGGGTTGTGAGTAATTTCTTAAACTTGAGACAAGTTCCACATTCATAGAGAAAATAATTTTTTAAAGGTTTAAAGTTAAAATGTTCAATAAAATGTTTTTCTAAAGTTTTTATATTTTGTGAAAATCTACGAACTGTTTATTATTATCAGAGGTTTTTAGTTTTTATTAATACCGTGATCCTAGACGTCTATTCGTTTTTCCTCTTGATGAGTGGAATAATGTGTATGTGTTACGGTTACCTAAATTGAACTGTGTATTTTTAAATAAATCATCTAAACCATAAGGAGCAAGTGTTTTAAATTTTAGGATGTAGAGATTTTCTTTAGTCAGTCTTAATTTAGTGTTAATAATTTTAAGTATAGTGATTTTGCATTATTAAAACCATGTAATGAGAAATAATGGAACTCTAGGTTAAAAGGGGAACAGGGGTTATAGTTTTTAATATTAGAACGATCGGTGTAGTTTAAACGTATATTCAATGAGTTACTGGTTTGACCTACGTAGCCCATACCACATATGATGTATTTTAGATAGTATAATATATTTTAATGTTTTGTGTATTTGAATTTTAAATTAATGTGAAGATAATCAATTGTGTGAAGATAATTAATTACAAGACATCGGAATTTATTTGAATTTATTTAGGAATGACATGGGAAAATAGAATAAATAATTGTTCTTCTCTACTTTCCAAATTAAAACCTTAATTCGAAAGACAGAATGGAACCAGTAAACAATTAAGATTCAAATGAAATTATAATACTAAACTTTACTTGATTTTGTGCTATCCAGTTGTAACTTCAATAAGGAGATACTGTTTTATTTGTCCTAGATTTAATGTTCTATTATTCATAAGAGTATTGTGCAAATTAGTGGTCAATTATAGTCTTGGCACCAAAACATTTTAGAGAGGTGTTTCTATAATTAAACCTTGTATTTATCTAAGTATTAAGCCTACATAAAAACATAACCCGATGATTTAATGGTCAATGAAAAGCCTTGTACTTAGTATAATAGAAATAAATCCTGTACCAAATATAACAGCCTCGTATCTCGAAATCGACGGTCTGAGAATTCTATTGGCTCATCATGTCAACCATAAGATGTCAAAATGCTCTTTTGGCGTTACAATGGAGTTCTGAAATAAAGATAAAATGTTACAACACACTATAAGTGAGACATTGGGAAACGTGATAAAGTCCTTATAATATTGAGTTGTTCTAAGTTTTATAAATCTTATACTTAAAGCAATACCAACAATTCAAAATATTGATTTTTCGGTACTGAGTAGAGTAAAGGATATAAGTAACTGAATAGCAATATCAAATTTGCATACTTTAGGACTGTTACAGACTTAAAATTTACACTTTCAGGAGAAAGTAAAAGTAAACATTATAATGCTAATTGAATTATTAAACTTATGACCGAAATGAAATGATACGCGTAATTAGTGTAATATACTTGTAAGTGTTTTTATTATTGGCAGTGCTCTTCATCAATTGTTTCGTAAAAGGTAATACAGTGAGTAAATACAGTGAATCAAACACTGAAATTCAAGGCATTTTTAAGTACAAATGATAAAAGAAACCATCTCGTAATTTCTTTGTACTTCGTGGCAATTAAAGGTACTTTGGTGATTGATTCAACTAATTAAAAAACTGCCATAATTTCTGCATTAAAGCTGTTTGTAAATAGCTTTTGTGAACTCGAACTTTTTGTTCCAAATTGATTCATAAGTTTCCAATATAATTAAAATTTTGGAGGGATGGGAGGAGTTTTATCGACTTGTAGTAATTGTATAGCAACAAAAACCTACAATACAAGCTTTGTACTTGGGATTGTTGTCTTGATAAAAGTAAGTGCTGCTTTAAATTCCGATTTTTCTTACAATCTGTAACATTTCTTTTCAGAATGTCAGTATAGACGAAACGATCCACATTTCTTTCTATTAAATTCAGTTTGCCTACGCCTATTACACTGTACAATATGACACAAACACCCAAACCATTACGAAATCTTCATGTTTTACAGTAAATTTCAAGTTCTGAGATTCATGATTTTGCTTTATCTGTTTTAAGTTTGTAACTTTTCTATACTCTCTAAACAACTGGGCCGCGGTTGCCCATTTGATAGAGTGGTGATTAGCAATCAGAGGGCTCCGTGCTCGAAACTCACAGACAAAGACCGTCGTATAAGTGGGGGCTGGTACAAGTTAAATTGGTCGTGGCTTCAAATGTCTTCACATTGGAGAAGTGTGGAAGTTTGGAGAGTGGGATGTCAGCTCATGTGTTGACTTCGTCATCTGACCTTGGCTCAAAATTACGAGGTCCTATATTTCTCTTCGAGATTGATCCCAGACCATCGTCCTTCGGGTGTTGATCCCGGACAGTCACCAATAGCCCGTTGTGTTGCTCCAGTGCTACGTTAATTAAATACCTACCAATCCAAACCATAGTCAATGGCCCTTTCTATTGGTCCAGTGCGACGCAAATTTAATTACCTTACTACACAAACAAGCTTAATTTAACGTAAAGAAAACTGCAATGCAATGGAAAATAGTTTTTATACACATTTTCTAATTTTAAGCATTCTTTCTTGCTGGCAGTGTTGATGTCAGTTTTTTGCTAGCGATTCTTTCATTCAATCCATGTTTCCTGATAATAATTCTGATTTTTCTGGGTTAGGTTCCTTTCCTCATAATTTAAAAATGTCATAAAAAATTAAGTTATAAGTTATAAATTGTAATAAGTTAAAAATGTCATAAGTTAAAAAATCTCATGTCATTCTTGAGATCCACAAACACGCACATTATTGAAAAATTTTCATTTTCGCTTTTCATCGTCTTTCCATTATGTTATTATCTTTCAGACTTGTACTGACTACATACATATGGATTTTATGTACATTTTGTAAAACATTTTCAGATTTATTTTGAAATATAGTGCTCTCATGGATAAAATTCTGGTATTGCGAGTTATCGTCTTAGAGGGACTAAAATACGTCTAAATTATAAATAACTTAGTCTAATAAACTTAAAGTTCTTATTTGCTTTGAACTAAAAATCTTAGAAATACAATCAAACTAAATAACAGGAATTTTTAAAGAATAAGATTACGAAAAAAATTCAGTTTGGTTTAGAGATAAAACTTTGTAGCTTTTCTTTTTTACTTCATTCCTCATAAATATAAATTGCTGTATAGTGTGAAGGTTAGTACTAAAAAGGCAATAATTGGCATTTAATTTAATGAAAACCTTTAGTGAGTTATATCAGTTCCTCCAGTTTTGTAAAACGCAGCTTGTCAAAGCATGTCAGGCTTAGTTAGGACCTTGCGCCATTAAATTCACAATCCAATTTTATAATTGTTTCAACAAATTTCATTCTGTTGTTCTGTTTTCACTTTGACTCACTGTATGTAAACAATTACTTAAAAATGAGGATGCAATCTCCAAAACTGCCTTTGGATGATATATAAGAATTAAATTATAGGGCAAATAATACTTTTTTAAAAGCAAAGCTTGAAGAAAACACTTAATAAAGGGGAACAGAAAGATTATTATATACGTAGATGTCTTCCTTAGACATAACTAAGTGCGAATAATCATATGATGTTGGACCTCAATAAAATAAAATCTTACGCTATTTAAAGTTAACCGATTGTTTAAATGCTTGAATTCAATGATGTTTGCATAAATTAGAAATAAATATTATCTCAGTAATATTCTCAGGGTAAAAATATAAAAAGTGACAGCAAATATTAAAAATCTGCTGTAATAGAAAAAGCTAAAAAATCTTTGACAAATTGGTAGTTCATTTGATAAATGTTCTAGAAAACGACTAATTAACTGTATAAAAAACTAAAGTAATAAAAATAAAGTTAAACTTTCAGTGACCATTTAGGAGTGTATACATGCCAATCTTTGTCAGGAGCAAGTCCAGCCAAAGACCGTCTTGCACACGGGGACTGGTGCGCGTTAAATCTGGCGTGGCCTCAAATGTCCTCACATTGGTGTGGTGCGGAAGTTTGGAGAATCATCCTTACCGTCTAATTAGCAAAGTGATTTGGGTAAGGGACTGTTGATACGCGGTTTAACAACGAGACAGCAATTAACGTGCAGAATAAGGGATAATCCTATACGCCAGCCGGATTCCAGAACCTCCATTAGACAATCCGACAGCATCCGGCGAAGTGTGGATGAGATCCTGTCAGTTGAAGTGTTCGGATTCTTGGTAGATACCATCGTCTTACTCTATCGTGATCAGAGTGTTAATGATATACCTGGGAACGCATTTCAAATTCATCGAAAACAGGTATGCCTACAATGAAACTAAAATGATTCCACCAAAAGTTTTTTTGGTATAACCTCAGCTACATTACAACTTTTACAATATTAAAGTACACAAAAACCTAATTAAGAATGCAGATTTCAACGCTCCGTCAGGCAATATTATAGAAAATGTAGATGCGACATACAAATTTTGTAACACCATGAAAAATCTAATCTTGTCATAATCGAGACTTTTAATTCCTACACGATTTATTTACAGGATGGACACTTCACCCAAACATTTAAAACACAGAAAAATTCAATAAAAATATAATTCCATGAATTCTCCTTTTCAACTCATTTCTATTCATGTTCTATTTCAATTGATTGTCATTCCAGTAAAAAAACCTTAACCAGCTTATGCTTCACAAGCTGTTTAGTCGTCGCCATTTGCCGTCTGCAGTTAGTTCCAACAAGATTTGGTTTGTCACAACTCTGTCATTGTTTGCTATGCAAGGTTTCAATGGAATAGTTCCAACAAATACCTTATAGTTTACGACATGGAGTTCTAAATTGAGATGTTTTTAGTTATGGACTATCACGAACACGATGGTAAGTTGTTAAATAGTTATAATTAAATCTTTTTCAAATGTTCTGGCAAATATCGAATACACTAATATAAGTGTTTATAACCCACCCAAAAGTTATTTCCATTACAGAAGCTTAAAGCAGTGCAAAGGCCTAAAGTATCTTCTCAAATAAATCTGAAATTTGTATCCTGTTACCTATTGTATTCAACTAAGTCTTAACGTCCTGAAGAGTTCACACCCATATAACTGTTCTGCAGCCTGTAGTCTCCCTTGCATGAATTCTATCCCGAATTCGCCTTTACCGATAGAATTTTTCCTAGGATTCTTTAAACCAATATAAGTTGTTATAATGTAGTATTGTTTTACCTCACAGCAACACAAATGTGTTCCCAGGGAAAATCAATGTTATAGATCTTCAGACCAATGGAATCTTCATAATATTCTTTCAACCAATACATGTGGAACCAGGAAGGTCAAAAGGGATTACAATTCATTCAGGAAAGATATAACGTCGACCTAGAGTAGAAATTAATTAACTGACAAAGAAGATTGCCTACTGTACAGCTGTTTAAAGACTAACTCTTATGTCTTAGGTAAAAAATAAAAATTATAAGCATTTTGTTAGTGTTATATGTTTTTTAAATATATTACAATATGACAATGTATTTCTCATCATCCTGAATACAAGCATTTAGTATCTAAAAAATGTCAGTTAATGAGTTTCTGCTCTAAGCCGATGATATACTTGTTATGCGGGAAAAGCGATACTACACTAATCGGAAATCTTGTGACGCTCAGAAGGTCGAACCTCCAAGTGGTTTCGACGAGATCTCTCGTCCATCAAGATCTGATTAACTTTTCAAATGACGAAATATCTCGTCATCGAGGTACCGACAAATTTTTTATGATAACAAGATCAAGATCTGGTCAGTATATTTCTAATTACGAGATATCTCGACCATAAAGATATGGTCAGTTTTGTTAATAACGAGATAAGTCGTCGAGAGATAACCACAAGGAGGGTTAATAGTATTAGCGATATAACGTATAGATTGTTTCAGTTACGACACATGTTATCTTTAAGCCCCAAAATTTCTTGGAAGCAACTTATTTACTGTATGTGAAGCCTTTGAACATTTTTTTGAAATCGTACTGGATTCACCTTAAACATACTCTGTTTTTCTAAAAATAGAAAACAATGATAGTTTATTTTGGAAACACTCGTTCTACCATTCTCCATGTAATCTCAAGAATTCAATTCGATACCATAGAAAGAGTGAAAGCCAAAGATTTTGATAGGTTTAAACAGATTCTCGATTCCATATAACAAGAAAACGAGTTTAGAGGTAAGAAAACAGTAGTGGTTATTCCGCTCTAAAAATAATACTCCAATTTCCTTTCCATGTTTTAGAAAGGTAAAATTTTCCCAGCAATTTTATGCAAAAACGATCCCTGATATTTGTTCTTAAGATTGGATTCTTAGGAAATCCGTTTGGGTTTCCGTTCAGTTTTAGAGCTCAAAAATTCGTTTACATTCCAAATCTACAACTGCATTTTCTTTTCACAAATGGAAAGAAAACATAAGAGATACAAGGTTTTGAAATATATTTTATGTTCACTTATTTGTCTCCGTTTTATATATAGATGCAACATGTTGATAAATTATATTTCTAATCTGGATCATCATGTGTGTGGGATATAATGACCATAATTCAGTAAATAAAGAGGTGAATATATTGAAATCAAGAAAGAATTTAATATGAGCTAAATACATATTATTTACAAAAATGAGATGTGTTGACAGGGTTTTGGACCATCTTATGCCTAATAATTAAAGTT
The DNA here is from genome assembly GCA_933210815.1 of Meta bourneti. Taxonomy (NCBI): domain Eukaryota; kingdom Metazoa; phylum Arthropoda; class Arachnida; order Araneae; family Tetragnathidae; genus Meta; species Meta bourneti. The sequence continues at coordinate 74,401,632 of OW119925.1, forward strand.
AGTGTACATATTTGCAGCGTTCTGTAGCATCGTCTTTCTTATTCAAACATAGTTGAGTTCTGTTTATTTATAGATTTGGTCTGAAGCTCCGCCATTACTATGTGAGTAATGCTCAGGTTTCTAGCGCAGGCAGGCGTCTTCTGCTTTCACTGGGTGACGAGAGATTTCCGGAATCCCACATGTATGGTAAAAAATTACTAAATAATTTAAGGATGCATATAAGACATTGAAAAATGTTTTTAGTCTGAATTTTGAATTTGCAACAGAAGAATGTTTCGAAGTATAGTTTTGTAGTATATGTTGTTTCATACTGAGTTATACATTTGGGCAATTCCACGAAGCATGGGACATGTAAGTAAAAAATAGTTTATTTTTTACTTACATGTCCCATGTAAATAAAAAGGTTTTAAGGTTTTAAGTTTTTCAACTTGAATTTGGCAACACCTAACGCATTTATTTTATCAGTACATGGTCAGCTGTTCTAAAACCATAGATGTGAAGATATTTTACAGTGAACTTGGTTGTCTTTGCAGGCAATTTTTTCAAATATTATTATGTCTTTTTGTTTAATTTTTATGCATAACAGAAAGAGCGATTTCAGTAGAGGAAATTATGGCTAATTTTGTAACAGATATCCATTACTTTATTTATGGAATAATTTACGAAAACGTACTAACTATAATGTAACGTGAGTCACAAAAACGTAGATTTTTTAATTCTTTTAAAATATTCTGTTTAAAATTAAATTTTCACTTTTCCTCTAACTTAGTATGAAGAGTATAAGTAAATGAGAAATTTTATTTTTATTCATGCGTTTTCTTAAAAGACAGAACACATTTAAATTTTGTAACGTGAGTCACACATTAAGTTAAATGTTGTGCAAAAATAATTGTCTTTAATTTTTCTATTAAAATTTGAAGTGCAAACGATTTTGTGATAGATTTATTTAAAATTTGTTCTTTTTCTTTATATAATATAAAATTATATTATGGTACCTACTGCAGCTGCAGAGTCCAAGAAGGAAGAAAGCTCAGGGAAAAACTAAAGTAAGAAAAAATTATGAATAAAAGAAAAGTACCGTCTTACTATGGAATACTGATGCAGAAGGGAAAAAAGTTAGAAATAGAATTAAAAAGTATCGCGTTTTAAGAAACAAAGAGAATTCAAAGGAAAAATACTTCAATTGTACAAAAATGCGAACACTTGCCAAAGCTATGACCCAAGCAAGACGAGGTTTACCTAGCATACCACTTCGTAATGAAGTTGTTTTGAGCAAATTGTTTAGAAGCATTTGTAATGTGACTTTAAATGCATGTTTTGATTCAATTAGTAATCGTTCAAAGTCATCCTTTGAGTAGAGATAAAATAGACAAAATTATATTATTTTATGCTCCTGAACGTAAAGACATCGTTACAATTTGTGAAAATGGCCTCAAAATAAAAAAACAAGCTCATCATCTTAAGTGATCACTGAAGGAAGTGTTTGAAATGTTCAAAAGGAAAATCCATCAGAGCTTGGTAAGAGCAAGATTTTTTTAATTCGCCCAAAGCATGTTCTTTTGAATATGATCTGAGAAATAAGATTCTGTATATAGGTGCTGTAAATATATTACACTTCTATATTTAAAGTGTTCTCGCTTACTTCCATTCATTCCCAGAAAAATATTGTGCAGTCCTTCTAGAAATTGTTAGCTAAGCCAATGTAACATTTACAAAGGTGAATACGGTTTTAAAAAATTTTATCCATTGCCTGGAACAGAAGAATTTGGCCTTACATGATATTTTTGGAAACGAGATGTAGAAAAATAATCGTAAAAAGAGAAGGTTTTGGAACATATTTGGATTTGTATCGACTTATTTCGAGTCTCATTCAGTAATTTCTGGAGCATTACTTTAAGCACCATCAAGCTAAGGCAAATGCGTGATGCAAGTAGACATTTCTGAAAACTGCACTTGTATCTTTCAGGATGAGATCCAAGGTGCAAATTGGAAACAGAAATAAGTGGGCTTATTTATAGTTGTTATTTATAACGTATTATTAACAACGTATCCATTACGTGGAACTATTTTGCATCATCACATCGTAAGGGTCTAGTAGACGGAATTTGAGGCAATGTGAAACGACATGTTTTCGACCAAGTGGAAAAAAGGAAATGTTTAGTAAATAATGTGCACGAATTCGTAGAAGCTCCTAAAAAGTAGTGAGGATTAATGTTTTTGATACTAAAACGAAATAGCAAAATTCAGATCTAAACACAATTTTGAATCAAAATGATAATTTATTTCGCAATTTTACTGCACCCATAAGTATGTTTATAGGATATTATTTAATATTTAAAATTGCAATTTCTTTCATCAATAAGCAATTATTCTCATATATATATATATATATATATATATGAGAATAATTGCATATATATATATATATATATATATCAATTAAAATATCAAAAACATTGTTATTAAGCATTCAGTTCTCAGAATTCCCAATTGTAGTGAGTCACATTAAATGTCAATTTATTTTATTAATTAAAGCAGTAATTTCATTTTTTGTAGGTTTAACATGACCTACTACTCTTAGTGAAGCATCCGAATTATTTTTTCCGATTAACTTCAGTCAGAAGAGAAAAACTGTCATTTTTGAAAGTCTAAAAAATTGATGTCCTTTTTTGTAACGTGAGTCACAGTCCGAAATGTTGCCATTGAGGATACTAAATTTACATTTAAGTTCTAAATTATGACATAGATGCTTTAGGAACATATCAATGAGTTTATAAATCAATTTTTGTTTAGTAATCTTCATCCATTCTTTATTTACATTAAATTTAATATTGAAAATTGACGTCTGATTGTAATATGAGTCACATGGAATTGCCCATTTATTTTTCTCTGTTGGCAGCACAATTTATTTCGCTCATATTGCTTGGTGGGTTTCCGTTTTATCTCTACAACTAGGTTTGAAGTTATTAGGTTAAGTTCTCTACCTAACTGATTAACTTACTCACTCCATATTTTCTTTGAAGAAGATCAGCATTCAAGAACCGCAAATAGTACGATCAAAACAGTCTACAATTGGTACCATCTCATTTCAAAACAAAGTACAGTATGGTCCAAGAATCAGGTTATCGGAAAATGTCGCTTAGAGTGTGTGAAACCTGGTTTCTATGTCCGTTATGATACAAGAAGCAAAACATCAAATGGTAACTAGGGACAGATATTTTCTGCAAGCAATTTACAGCGGCAAATGTGTAAGAGGGCTTCCCTACATGAAGGATGCAAAGTGGAGAAAACGTTACAATGCTTAAAATTGCCCACCTCTGTGGTCGTGCTGCATTTTTCTGATGCGTTTGTACTAGTTTCCAGTCGCTCGCAGCAGTGTGTCCCCGATGAAGGCATTGATAAGCTCAGCATGAAGATTCTCAGCATGAACCACAGATTTACATACTTCTGAAGATCTGGTTGAAAGTGTTTTGTAAAATGAGTCAAAGTTTAATTTTTGTACTGATGATTTGAACAATGAAATATATTTTTTGATGCATTTTAGGAGATAAATAAATCTACCTATACAATATATTTATATACTTTGTTAGACCTAGATATTTATTGTGCCAATTTCAGACACTGCGCAGCTTTTGAGAAATCGGCTTCAGCGCAGTGCCGATTTCTCAAAAAATAGACTTTCAATTTTTGGAAAAAGTATACAAATTTGTGACTTTCTTCTAGTGACATAAAAGCTATTTTGTACGTAAGGAATTTTGATATTTAATTGACTGTTTAAAAGTACGACGGAGAAAGCATCTTGAAATAAATATCTTGTGAAGATACATGCACGAAGACATTAAAGATTAAGGTCTTCAAGATCGTGGCTTGTTTAAATTAAGAGTATCGTAGTTTGTATACAAGAGTTCTCATCGCGAGTACACAATAGTAAATTAGATGATAATTAAAAGAATTGCGTCTACTTTTTGCGTCTATTGTTATCTATTCTTAAAGAATTACGTCTAAGCAACTACGTTGTATGCTCATACCGAATTTAAAAATATATGTTTTAGAAAACATTGTATTCACGATAAAACTGAAGAACACAGTACCAGAGGCTCCTTGCCAAATTGGCGAATAAAATTGCCGTCACCAAAAGTCTATTTGGATAGATCTACTGTAGGTTACCATATTCCATAATTGCTTCCATTTGGCGATGGCAATAAATCGCGAATTGGCGATGGTACTATGTTCTTGAGTTTAACCTTATTAACATTCGAATGGTAACTATAATTTTATTGAAGCGTCTTTTAGTTTCATGAATTCAAATAAAGTCATTATTGAAGGGAAAATAATTAAAAAACAAGATGATTAACGTTCATCTTATAAAATATTAATCGACTTTTTCAGTGAATATGCATTTCAACTTACTTAGATGTAATCTCGCTTTATTGTATAATCGACAAGTTTTATTACTACCTCAAACAAATCAAATTGCATCTCTACTTACTTAGCAGTTTCGTTGATTCGTCGAACAACTTTTTGTCTTTGTCCGCTTCACGTTCCTCTGTACTTCCACATGTTTTTCCCATAACCACGTGATAAATCTTCAAACCGAGCTACTAGAAGAAATCGCATGAAACTGTGCTCTCATACACCGTCTATTTCATTAGCAGGGCGATGTCAACTTTTGAGAATTTCGCTTCTTCAGACAGATTTTCTGCTTTAGATATGATTGTAATTTTTTAATTACTTTTACAAAATAACACGAATGTCGGAGATTTTAAAATTTAAACTTTGTTATTTTAATCTATAATGACATCCAGATGAAGTTAAAATTCTCTACTCTAGGTTAAAAATACAAATAGCCAAACTTGCACGGATTCCTAATTAAGAGGGAACGTGGTTAGGGGTATCCTGGATTCGATCCCGCACACTGCTTACTGAAATATACACAGCTGGTATATGCACGTTGAAGTCGTGTAGATAGTAAGTCCTACTGGTGGTTGAGTTACCTGTAAAGGGGTACGAGTCCATAGTGTTGCCTCGTTCAAACTTGAATATCATATCTGTCCACGTCTACTCAAATGAGTAAAAGGAAACTTAGGACATGGCATGTGTTGGGTATGATACACTCGTTCCAAGGATTTTATATGTACATTCTTCATGCAAACTAAATGTTTTGTTCATAACGAAGAATACACTATGACATCAATATTGCGTTAAAAGTTAAAATAGTTAAAATATTACGCAATATTGCATAAATCGTTAAAAGTTATAATCTACGATTGAAGGGCTTCGGGTAACATTGTTATAAATCACAGAACGAAAACTCCACAACTAAAAAAAAAAAATTAAAAACAAAATTTTCAATATGATCAGCAGAATTTTCGATTGTTTGAATGAGTGAGCAATACTTGAAAATCTAAGATAACATGACCTCTTGTATAGTGGAAAAACCATTATAATTTTGGAATTTTTTAAAACTTGCAAATTGCTACCAGCTTAAAAAATTTGAAAACTGGCTTATCACAATGTTGCTCGGAGCCCATTAATTGTATTGCACTTTTGATAATTATTTTCAGATGCAAGCTCGAACATTAGATTGAAGAGTTCAAATCTACATTAAAATTTTTATCTACATTAAAATTTTAAAGTTTAATTTCTGTAGCAGTGATAGGTATAAGAAGCGATATAATTCTATTTGCTTATTATCTTTTAAAAACTTATATGTATTTGGCAGGTGGTTTTATTATTTTTTGGTATCCATTTATTTATAAGAAGTAATATTACATTTCCCGTAAAAAAATTCAGTATATTTTAAACATACTTTATTCAACGAATTTACTCTAATTTTCTCACTGATTGGACGAAATCCCAAACGGAACCAGGAAATACGAAGAAATAGGGAAAATGAATGCACATAAAACAGTAAAGGATGGAGTGTGATAGAAAGATAAATATTTGCAGGCTTTAAATATTTATTTTCAACGGAAATTTCATTTCCTGCTCTTAAAACTTAGCTTTCAAATTTCTGTATTTAGAATTAAGTGTTTGAAGTGTTCATTTTCCAGTTTTAATCAAACGCTTTCTCTTTTTCTCGAGATTTATTTTTAAATATTATCTAAAAATACATATTGAAGTATATTTTCACCCCACTCGATGTGGCGGCGATCTGAAACTTTGGAGTTGCATAAAATGAGAAAAAATTAGCATAAATTTGAAAAAGCTAAATAAATATCTGTTCTCAGAAGTACATTTTATAACTTTATAATTTACAAGTAATGTGATTAATTATTTTTAAAATTAAGGTGCTATGAATTCAAAGTAATTAGAGTTACTCAAGTATATTTCAATACGACAATTTCCAAGGAATTGAGACGTTTATAGAATATGTATGGCTTAAAATTTTTTTACAAGTATTACAATTTTTTGTTTCACTCACAAAATTTAAACTGTTTTAATTTTAAATAACAAAATTTGGGTAAGCCTGTAATTTTAATAAAGGAAGTATAAGTTTTTAATATATATCGCATGAGAAAATTAAATATGGAATTTGAAGTATTGACTGCCCACATTATATCTAAATCAGACATATTTTATTTAGAGCCACTTAAGAATGCGTATTCCATAAAGGTATATTTCCATCTTTATTGCTACATTTGGTAAGGTTTCTTTTTCATATGAATTGTTACCATAACATTAATAAAACCTTGCATACAATTCCTTAAATGTTATGCTTTTGAAAATTTGGCGTCTTATTAAAGGAGAAGTGAATAACTATATACCTAAGAGAATTTACAGAGGAATTAATTTGGCATATTCATTTTGTCCTATTGAAATTCACTGGCGAATAATTGAAGAATTAGTTCGTAATGGAGTTGGTGCACGATAATTCGTCTTTTTTCTCAATAATACTAATTTGAACATAGCTGGAGTTGGGGCCAAGTACGAGCCAAATCTTCGAAGTTATAGCATTTTCAAAACTGTTGCCAGGGCGGTCAAAACAGAAAGTACTAGACAAGAATGAATTTAAACCGAATTAAAATAAACTTATATCTTTTTTTGACGTAAATACCTTTATAAAATCGAACGGTACTGGGGGCATGCATGAAAAGTCGAGCATTACGTAAAAGCGTTACAACTGCTTTGGCTGAAGATTTCAGAACTAGGAGAAATATCCAGAAGATAAATAAAGCGACGTGTAGACAAGGGATGTCCGTACCTGACACTACCATCAGACCGAGTGCGCAGGCGCAATGAGCGCGGGGAGGAGATCCTCAGTATGTCGAAATTCTTCGGTGCAGAGCAAGCTCTGGGCCAATGTATCTTTGGATTGCATGCAGTGAGGACTGCGTAAGTGATGTCATTTAAAGCTACTGAACTACGCTACACTCATATGTCTTTAATAAATAAATTGGTGGATATGTCAAATCCGGGGCACTAGCGATTTATCGCCAAACATGGTAACCTTGGTGTTTTGATCCATCTTTATGGCAACCCTATGCAAAAGGTTTTTCACGTAGGAAAGTCCGCGTTTTTTTTAACGAAATTGATTTGGCGACAAAAAATTGCTTGGCGACAAACATGCCCCGGAAAAAACTATATGTTAGAAAAATGGCAGGAGCACCACCACTGTTCGGAGAGGGGGCTTCGATTGAAAGAATTTATGCCCGTCGTGGGATTTGATACCCTCATCATGGACCGCCACTTAACTTGGTTTTTGACCGGTCATGGCCCGTTTCATGCTTACCTGCACAGGTTTCATATTAATGATAATGAAATTTGTAGTTGCGGGAATGTGGGGGACGCCGACCACTTTCTCTTCGACTGTCCCATCACACAGGCCAATCACATGACTCGACCCACGAGTTTAAATAAACCATTATGGTTAAAAAACGTTATATCGAACTCTGGGTCCCTAAAAAGAATTAAGGCCTGTGTGGTGGCGGCCGCGGAGATGGTGGCCGGCCCCTCCACATCTCTCGCACTATAAGGACCACCCGGTGTAGCCCCTCCATTTTTATGTAGGGGGTTAGGAACTAGGTTCCGCCCCATTTTAAATTTCATCTTTTAATTGTATCACTTTTATTTATATACATCTTTCTTTTTCATTCATATTCATTCATAAATTATTTATTCCATATCATCTTATTTATTTCATAGTCGTATCATTTTCACTCATTATCTATTTATTTCATATCTATGTTTCATTATACTCATTTTCACTTTTACATTGTTTGTTTAAATTTTATTATGTATTTATATTTATTTTCTTTTACACACCTTATATTGTAATATTATTTTATGTTTTCTTTTGTATATTTGTATCTTATTGTATAATTGTATATATTCGTTGTATTTATTTGTTTCCGGTCACTGCTTGGAGGCCCACGCTCCTGGACCCTAGGTGTTCGGTTCCAGTTGCGCGGTTCCTCCAGCACACCACAACGAATCTTTTTTGTACTGTGTATTATTACTTTGTATTGTGGCGTAATTATAATTTGTAATATATTTATTTACTTACCTATTTTTCTTTATTTCCCGTGTGTGTACGGTTTGTTTATCTGTTATGTTTTCCCTGATCTGAACTATATATATTATGTGATCTTTTTGCCCTTGTATGGCCATGTAACATCTTTTTGTTAGTACAAATAAATGCTGGTCTGGGAGGGTTGGGCCCCGCTGGCCCTCTTTTGTGCTGCAGCGGAAGTCACCCACCTCCGGGCCACACATAACACTCTAAACCTAACGGTGAGTGGGCCCGGAGAGTGTCTCCAGTGTCTCCAAACATGCCCCGGATTCGACATCCTTACCAATAAATTTATCTTTAAATAATAATATTAAACTGCCACTTTAATAGTTCAAGCTGTAAATTTATTGTTGAATATTCACTATTGGCAATCGTTTGAACTTCCTATGTTTACTTCATTCATTCCACAATGCATCATCAGGCTTGTAACCTCTACAAATCATATATAATCTTTGTTTCTACAACTTTATGTAGACTGCGAATGGCAACAGTGAAAAATATTTTGTAGGATAATAATGTTTTAAAAAGAAGAACGTCTTTAAAAAAATTAAATAATTTTCTTTAAAATATAGTAGTGAAAAGTTATTTTTTAAACAGGAAAATAATGTTTTGTGATGTAGCCACCGCTACATTCATTTTGTGAGTTGGTAACGGTAAATATGGAAAATACCGAGAAGACAAACAACCAGTCAGATGGTGCTAATTCTTCGGAAACTATGAAGGTCAGTGTAAAAATTTCACCTTTCTGGATAGATAAGCCAGAAATTTGGTTTTTGTCGGATAGAAGCACAATTTAAGATTAATGGTATATCTAATGAAGATACCAAGTTTAACTACATTGTCTCACCAATGAAATCCTTGGCAACCAATGATATTTCTGACATGGTATTAAAAACATTAAGGATGGAAAAATTGCCGCACCATATTAAACATATATTGGTGGTTAGTGATGGAGGTATTGATAAATTGGCGATTATGGCTGATAAGATTGTTGACTTGCATTCACAAACTGAATTGAATGAGGCTCATTCAACTGAAGTTAAGAATTCGAGCGCGTCGCCAAATACCATTGCACAGTTATTGGAGAAGATATCTTCGTTGGAACAGCGGATTGAAGAGCTCCATTTGCATCACCAGCCAAATGGAAGAAGTCGTAATAAAGAAAGAAATAACAGATCATTGTCTAGGGGTAGAAGCGGAAGTCGGAGGCGTTACAACCCGAATGGTAAACTGTGTTATTACCACTTTACTTTCGGATCAAGATGCTTTTCCGAAAAATGTAAGCCACCATGTAACTGGAGAAACCAAGAAAACTTGCCTGCGCAGCAGAATCAGAATTATCGGCCAGTTCTGCTGCTACAGATTTAAAGAATTGCCGTGAACTCAATTATAGACTTTTGTAATTGACAAAAAAAACTGGGATAAAATTTTTGGTGCTGATGTAAGTCTAATTCCAGCCACGTGTAATGACAAAATAAGTGACGACTTTAAACTTTATGCCGCAAATGGTACTGAAATCCCGTGTTTCGGACACAAAATTTTAACTCTTGATTTGGGACTTCGCCGTGATTTTCAATGGCCATTTATCATAGCCAAAGTCAGTAAAGGCATTTTGATTGCAGATTTCCTTAACCGGTTTAATTTATTGATTGATATTAAAAACAAAAATTTAATTGATGGTGTAACTAAACTGAGCATTATTGGTGAAATTACATCGTCAGCCGATGAATCAAATGTGAGTACCTTAAACAAAAAATAATAAATTTTTTGATATTTTGGCACAATTTCCGGAAATAACAAAACCTGATTTACTAATTTATAAAGCAAAACACGATGTTGAGCTTTATATAACTACTAATGACAAACCAGTTTATTCAAAAGCAAGACAGTTAGATCCTAAAAGATTAGAAATAGCCAAACAAGAATTCAACTTTATGCTTGAAAACGATATTATAAGACCATCAAAATCACCATGGGCAAGCCCACTTCATTTAGTCACAAAAACAGACGGCACTCTGAGACCATGCGGAGATTATCGCCGCTTAAATGATATCACAGTACCAGATCGCTACCCTTTACCCAGAATTGAAGACTTCCATCACATTTTAAAAGGCAAAAAGATATTTTCTGAACTTGATTTACTTAAAGCCTATTACCAAATTCCAATAGCAGAAGAAGATAAACAGAAAACAGCGATAATACAACCATTTGAACTTTTTGAATTTAATGTAATGAGTTTTGGATAAAGAAATGCTCCGTCAACATTCCAAAGATTCATTAATAACGTTTTCATTGGACTAGATTTTACTTTCCGTATTTGGATGACATCCTAATAGCGTCAGAATCCGAGGAACAGCATAAGAAACATCTTACGGAAGTATTTAATAGACTTCAACAGTATGGTCTACGCATCAACCTATCGAAATCGGTAATGGGAATGAACAAATTAGAATTTTTGGGATATTTGATAAACCAAACGGCTCAAAACCTCTTCCGGAAAAAGTACAAGCCATAACAAATTATAAACTTCCTGAAACTATTCACGAACTTCGTAAATTTTTAGGAATGATTAACTTTTATAGAAGATACTTAAAAGATGCAGCTAATACCCAAGCTCCTTTAAATGAATATTTAAAAGGTTCAACAAAAAAAGATGGAAGGAAAATTCCGTGGACAGAAGCAGCAAAGAAGTCCTTCGAAAAATGCAAAGAAGATTTAGCCAATGCTGCTTTATTAACCTTTCCTAATCCAGATCTAACATTAGCTTTATGTACAGACGCCTCTAATTTCGCAATTGGATCTGTTCTACAGCAATATGAAGACGGAGATTGGAAACCAATAGCATTATATTCCAAAAAAGTTAAATGACACTCTAAAATCTTACAGCGCATATGACCGGGAACTTTTAGGTATCTATCTTTCCATCAAACAATTTAAACATATGCTAGAAGGACGAGAATTTACGATACACACAGATCACAAGCCAATTACATTTGCATTTAAACAGAAAAATGATAAAGCATCACCAAGACAATTAAGACATCTCCAGTATATTTCTCAATTTTAAACAAATATACAATACATAACTGGGAAGGATAATATTGTTGCAGACTCTATGTCTAGAATTGAAACAGTTTCGGACATCGATTATGACAAAATTGCGGATGAACAAATCAATAATGAAGAACTAAAAGAATTACTAAATAGTAGCAAAACTTTAAATTTTAAACAATATCCACTACCCTCTGGAAAAATAATCTGGTGTGATGTTTCAACTCCAAATATTCGACCGTTCATACTACAACCATTTCGAATGAATGTTTTCCACAAAATACATGACTTGAACCATCCTGGCCTTAAATCATCAGCAAAACAAGTAACATCCAGATTCATTTGGAAGAATATTAAAAAAGATGTTAGAGAGTGGGCTAAAACTTGCATTAATTGCCAGAAAAATAAAATTATTCGGCACACACATTCCAAATTCAACTCATTTGAAGAACCTGATGAAAGGTTTAGCATAATCCATATCGATATAATTGGACCATACCCACCATCAAATGGGAATAAATATTGCTTAACATGCATCGATCGTTTTACTTGCTGGATGGAAGTTATACCGATAGAAAATATTACCGCAGAAACAATCACAAAAGCATTTTATGCAAATTGTATTTGTCGCTTTGGTGTTCCATACAGTGTGATCACAGACAGAGGTAATCAGTTTAAATCAGAACTTTTCAGAAGATTAGGCATTTGTGGAATTAAAATGCAAACAACTCCATACCATCCACAAAGCAACGGAAAAATTGAAAGACAACAAAGAACATTAAAAGTAGCCGTTAGGGCTCACAATTCAGTCAAATGGAGTGAGACTTTACCAACTATATTCCTTGGTATACGAGCATCTCTACGTGATGATACCAACTGTTCCATTGCAGAAATGGTTTATGGTAAATCACTGAAGCTACTAGAATTCGTTCAAGAACCAAAAATCAAATCAGAACCAGATACCTTCACTAGCGAACTGCGAAAACAAATGGAAAAATTAAAACCAATTAAAAGTCAATGTAAAAGAAAACAAAGTATTTTTCCATAAGGATTTAGATTCGTGTTCACGTGTATTTGTCAGAGTGGACCGTGTCAAGAAAGCATTAGAATCCCCTTATGAAGGACCTTTTTCTGTGATTGCCAGAAATGAAAAGTATTATACGGTGAGAATTAAAGGAAAGGACATCAATGTTTCCGTCGATCGATTAAAACAAGCTTATTTGTTAACCTCAGATGAAGATGATTCTCGAAACCTAACAAATAAAGAAAAACAAAACACCCCATTAAACGGAGATGAAAATGGAAAGACGGAGGATTCGAAATTTAAAACATCACGTAGTGGGAGAAGAATTACTTTTCCAGCACGTTATCAAGATTACATGAACATTTAATGTCGTATATTAATTTTTGATTTAATGAATGTAAATATTTTGTAAATAGCATTTATGTATTTCATAGCAATGTAAGTCATGTGATATTAACCATTATTTTTCTCCTTGTGTCGCAACTATGTTGCTTGGAAGGGGAGTAGTGTAACCTCTACAAATCATATATACATAATCTTTGTTTCTACAACTTTATGTAGACTGCGAATGGCAACAGTGAAAAATATTTTGTAGAATAATAATGTTTTAAAAAGAAGAACGTCTTTAAAAAAATTACATAATTTTCTTTAAAATATAGTAGGGAAAAGTTATTTTTAAACAGGAAAATAATGTTTTGTGATGTAGCCACCGCTACAGGCTTGAGTATCCATCCACATCAAAACTACGGTTTGTGTCCTCGACGCAACATATAATTTTTACTCATGGTTTACTTATAGACTAGTGGTCGCCCAGTGGTCGAAATTCAACCATAATTCATTTAATTTTTAAGTTTGAACGTTAATAAGGTTCTTTTGTCAAAGAGTATAACCTCTATATTCATTGCAGATAATTTTTTGAATTTTGTTCTATTACGTAAGCTGCGAGCATGTACAAATACGTCATAGGAAAAATGCGGTATAGCTTGGTTAAGCCATGTCTAAAAAACAATAACGCGTTGTTTGACATTTTCTTGGGTTTTTTATTGCTATACTGGCCACAGGTTTCGCCAAGGCTACACAGTTAATTTGCCTATCTTTTTCAAATTATATAAAATTTAAATAAAAAATAAATCCAAAAAATGAAAAATGAAATAAGGAATACGTGCTTCGTATTTTTTTATATATTTTTTTATTGAAACAAAAAAACCGGGTGGTTAAAAAAATAAATGTTATCCATTGAACTTGAAATAGTTCGACAATGAATTCAATGATTCAAAACTTCTGTGTAGACGATGTTTTTTGTAAAAACTCTTTCATCGTTTGCTAAATGCCCTTGACCGTTATATTCTGAAATATAAAATCTCAAACCATCGAATGATCGAACTCTACTTGCTGCGACGTACAATTGACCATGTGTACAAACTGGCTGCCTCAATAAAATTCCAATTTTTTCGAATTTTTGTCCTTGAGACCTATTTATTGTCATCCAAATGCAGGTATAATTCGAAATTGAGTTCTTTGAAAGTTAAATGGTAAAATAGTTCCGGAATATGTTAAATTTATACGTGGAATCAAAATTTTCTTATTGCGTGCGGTTCCAGTTAAAACTTCGCAATCAATAGTATTACGATGCATAAATGCACTCCTTCTCCATATGAATTTTAATTACGCCAAATCTCATATTCCTCCGTGCGCGCAATGTGCTTAAAAAGGGGTACAAAGTTTTTTCTTCACGTATTAATATATAGATTACAGTATATGAACGTAAACAATGAATGTTTTATTTTGTTTAATTTAATATATTTGTAACGCATATTATACATTAATTTTATCTTTCTGCACTCCTTCTCCATATGAACTTTAATTATACCAAATCTCATACTCCTCCGTGCGCGCAATGTGCTTAAAAAGGGGTACAAAGTTTTTTCTTCACGTATTAATATATAGATCTCATACTCCTCCGTGCGCGCAATGTGCTTAAAAAGGGGTACAAAGTTTTTTCTTCGCGTATTAATATATAGATGAAGCATGGAACTTGTTTTCCACCTAAATTCACAAGAATATTCACCTTGGATGCGGTTTCCTAAAGATTGTGAGTCCAACGCCTTCTTTGAAACATAACAACACTGACCATTCTTTGTGCTGCCAATTTTGTAATGGAAGAAATTGGAGTCGCTCTATCAAATCACAAAAGTTTAAATAAACAATTTGAAATATAAAAATATACAAACACCATCACGAGAGCTAACAAATAAAACATATCACGGGGAAAAATAACGGTTTGATGTTTCCAGACCACCAGCTGGCGATCGGAACTCAATCGGAAACTGAAGTTCTTTTTAATTTGAAAGTTCCACAGATCATGGAGGTTTATTAATCCACACCCGACTTCCCATCGGTCGCTCACCTGCTACACATTGAAGTTTTTGCAGCTGTTGTCGCCCTTCATTCGTTGCAAAATTTTGTATTCTTACCCACATAGTCCCAGATATTTTACTAACATTTTTACACTCGAATTGGGTTAAACCAACCATTGATATAATTAAAAAATACTTCCCAATGCTTTTCCTTACAGTTGCACTTTTTTCACATGATGGTACAAGTACACGCTTTGTACGTGGCGTGCTTTCTTGCTTGCAAAGTGATAGTATTGTGAGTGGCTCAACAGCATATTTCATTCATGCATTCCATTTATGCATTTTATTCATGTCAATATTCGAAACGCCCTAGCAGTGAAACTATTCTATAAGACCTTCAAGCATTTCCAGCAATTGGCAGCCCCTACTTTAATCACAGACACGTTTATATTCAGTGGACGCGTTTACCCCAAGAACACACTCGCTCCACATTACCCTAAATTCAGCGAGCATATATGCCAATTCATGTGTTTCACGCTCTCATTTTCCAGTATATTCATTATCAGTGCTGTGTGGACACATTTCGTACTATGAGAGTAGTTAGTGATAAATTACGATCCTCCCTTAAGGTGGTTACATGCCAACGAACTTGCTCCAGTCTTTTGCACTTACGGTTTCTATGCTTTGGATTCTATTCCAGTCTGATAATGACACTTATTCCATGGTATTCCAGATTTAGTATTTAATGTATACCCTACTACAGAATCTTGTTAAAATAACTGATGGGAGTAAAGCATTAAAAAAATTCATCAAGGTTAAAAAAACGGATTTAATGCTAAACTAGTGTTCTATGTATTAAATTGATAAGTTATAATAAAGTGTTTTGCGTTCCTAAACGTTGTATGTAACTAGATATAAACACAGGGAAATGTTATTTCTCTAAATCCTTCTCTAAAATTTCCTGTCGACCATGTCTTTGACCTGTTTAACCCCCCTCTCTTAGTGAGGTGTTTCTAAACTTAAAACCTCAAACGCAACCTAGTATTCGATTGTTGCAAATATTTTTTCTAGATAACGTTAAATGTTAGATCTCACTACTTTTATGCTAGTAGGATATAAGGAAGATAAAGTTTGAAATATAACCAGATGTTTAGCTTTAACATTCTTATGTTTTTTTTATGAGTGTGTTTTAAGATTTATCGCCCGTGATATATCAAGAACGTGAAACTCAAAACTATAAGTTCTTTTAGAACTGTGACAAGTTGGATTCAGAGAACAAATCAAATCAAAATAGCAAAGAAGTTATTATTTTAAAAGCGCAACATTAGGTAATATGTATAAAGTTTATTATTGAAATGTATTAGTAATATTATAAAACGTTTTAGTTAAATAACTAATTTTGATTTCATAAATGTTTCAGACTGTTAAGTTATGTGGAAAAAGTATTTTATTTTCTAAAGGCTTCATGGCTATCACGTTCTCATTAACACTCCTGGCGATAGTCTCGACGAGGTATCTATTCTTTAGCAAAACTGATCAGATCTTGATGGATGAGATATCTCGTCATTAGAAGAAAACAGACCAGATCTTTTCCCGTCATCATCAAACAATCGGCAATACCTTGATGATGAAATATCTCGTTATTAACAAAAATGGACGAAATATCTCGTCGAAACCACATGGAGGGTAAACCCCTAAATGCTGTTGTCACTTCATACAGCCTGTCGTATACACGACAGGTGATCTTTTGTTTCATATAATCCACTTTCCTTTTCTCTCTTATATTTTTGGGTATTTTCACACTTGTTATTGTTTTTGCAAGAAATTGCATAGTTGGCTTATTTTGCATGATTTATGAGTATTTATATCATCCATTCTTAGAATTAGTTGTTTAGCTCGAATCATTGTCAATAGCAAAATTGGTGATTTATGTACAAAAGAATAAAAAATGTGCATATTTTTGCGCGTTCGATGTAGCTAATTTGTTGCTAAATGCTTCCCAAACTACCACAGTCATAATTGAAAATCTATAACAAGTGCTACTTCAAGTCTACATAATGACCAAATCATTAAGTATTTATCGCTAACGAATTTGTAATGTTACAAAATAACTAAATTGTGTATATGCTCACTCAGTTGTTTCATAATGAACTCACGCAACCATGATTAAGTAATTCCTAATAATACTTAATTGCTTGATTAATTTCATACCAACGTCGCATTTATTGGGTAAATACAGAAAGGCATTTCTAATACTCTTTCTTATAAAAGAAACATATTACATATGAATATATGTATCTAAAGTTAAAAGCACTGCACAAATTCGGAAATTATCATGTAATTAATTAAACGAAACCATATCTATATGGTATCTGCAATGCTACTTTTATGAGAAAACCTATGCATTACAGTTATTGTGGGGTTTGACTAATTATACTGCATATTTACAATTAATATCTCATGCATGAATAGTACGAATGTAAAACCTTATTTAAAGCAAAAATCTTATCAATGCAACTAAAAGTGAGATTATTTCAGCAAAGAGGATGCTATTACATGACAAAACTATTCAAATAGTTTATCATTGATGCGACTTGAATGTATTGTTGTTAGAGTATGCATATGAATGGTAGTTTTTAGTCAACACTCTATTTTCATTTTATTTCTGGTTGAAAGATTATTCTAAAAGTTTCTAATAACATTTGTTAAAAGTGTGTTATTTCTAATTAAATTCTAATTAAAACTGAATTAAACTGAATTCAGTTTTAATTAGAATTTAATTAGAAATAACACACTTTTAACGACGACTGTTAGTATAGAAAGGTTGTGATGTTTCAAAACATAAATACATATTAAAATAATGTGATTTAAGAACTGTGAAACCAAATTATTTTTTGTAGTTTGTTTAAAAATTCCTTTTTTATGATTCTAAAGCGTGACCCGGTAACTGCACAAACTCTAGATAACTAACTCTAGATAGAAATTGATACTTAATATTTATTATATTAATATACTTATACGTATACAAAATATATCATATATACAATATATCGCAATACATAAAAATGGACATTAATTACTGCAATATAAAATTGAAATATCGTATTTTGTTTTTTGAATTTTACTGTCAATTAACTGCTCGTGTCCTTATGAATGTTGACAAAAGGCTCAATTTTTCTTGATTGGATCTGATTAATTATTCTGAGCATTATACTAGCATTATTACATAAAAATATATTTTAAGAACTAAATTGAACTAAATAATTGCCTTCAAGGATGATAGCCAATTACAGAAATGCCATTGTTTCAGATTTACAAAAATATTTCAGTTCCAGCTTTGAAAAGAAAACAAAAGAGATAAAATTAGTTACTAAAAACAATTCACATCGGGGAAACCAATTAGCAAATATACATGCCCTTAGGTCAAATTCACTTACTCATTCAACAAGTACATATTTAAAAAAATTTATTTTAATGCCTTTTAGCAAGAGTTTTTATAAACATTCTTATTTTTAAATGAAATTTCAATATTCGAAGTGATAAAAAAATTGGAAAATATTCTCTTTTCTACATTGCACTAAAGTTAAGTATCAGAATTATTTCTACTGTATTGTAAATAAGTTTACTTTTCATAATACGTGTACAGAGGTTGTTCGGACATTTTTTGAACGATTTTAATGGACTGAAGCTAAATTTTTTACATGAAATTTTGTGTTTTAAATGTTCCATTTGATAGCCCTTATTGTTAACTATCTTTCTACACCTTAATTTCCATGATAATAATGACTTTTGTAGTATCGACAGTGGTATTTTGTCCCATTCTTGCTCCACAGTTTTCCAGTCCTTGAATGGTTTTCAGTCGACGTTTCGATAATGTCCTTTTTAAAAATCCAAAAGCACAAAAGTCCATGGGTGAAACATCTGGAGATTTAGCAGGAATATCAGTAAAGGGTTATTGACTTGATACTAGTTTCTTGTTCCATTTTTTCCAAGAATTTAATAGTTGATTTAGATGTGTGCCTGCTTTATTTACCTTGATGCAGTTCTACTGATTGTTGGCACTGTGGGTAAAGATGTGGTATTTCTTTTTTTAATATTGGGGATAAAATATGGTCTTGATAATATGTGGGAGTTGATTTTTACATTTTCCCCCTCTTTTTACTTTTAATGTTGCATTATATGCAAAACCGGCAACAATCATAAATCTCTTAGAGAAAGTTCTCACGTTCACTTTGCTATAGTCCTTGGCGGATTCTCTTTTAAAATTAGAGATCTTACCTTACAAATATTCTCAGAAATTTTTTCTTTTTTGGATACTTTTTTGGAAGTATTCTTCCACTTTTACGTTTTTCCCTTTCAGTAATAATATTACTTATCGTACCTTTAGATATATAAAAACCATGACTTTTGCAGCGTTTTTGAATAATTGAATAAGCATAATTATCTTCGGAAAGAGGAAACCTAGCCTTCCAACCATTGCTTATTTAAAAGCTCCATTTTGAAAGTAAACAAAACTCTGAGTTAGCAGACGATAAGTTATACTTTAACTATTTAACTGCTGTGAAAATAAAATTCTTTCGTAGCATACAATATTTTTACAGCTCATCAAAATCTTTCAAAAAATGTCCGAACAGCCTCTGTACTGAAAGTCACTGAAGAAACATGTTTAATTCAAGGCCATAATAGTATGGAATTAATTATTTTCCATTCTCAGGCGAGTTAGCATTTTAACTTATATACATAATTCTAAATGGAATGTTCTGTATCTTGCATATTCTTTTACAAAAGTATTTAATTAATTTCATGCGTTAGGTTTCATAATTATCTCTTTAAATATAATTTAATTTAAACATATTTTAATGTTACTGTTTTCGATAACAATGGCATTAGAATAAAAGATACGAATTAAAAAGGTTTATATTCATTACCAATAACGACGTAATAGGTGATTTTGTAAATGAGAAACGATTTATATAAAATTATTTAATTAAAGTACAACTTAGGATTCATTGAAGCAAAAGTTCTTTTTTATCCACCTCTATTTAGACATACATCAATGATGTAATTAATATTTCATTTGAGTATACAATTTGCTTATAAGTAATTTAATAATGATTTTGTTTAAATATTTCTTTGATTATATCTTGTTCTGATTCTTGTTCGATTTCTTGATGACCTTATGATGAAAGTTTATTTAGATTTTCACATTGGGTAAAATAAATAATTTTTAATTTAGTAATTAATTTTGTAAAATTTTCTTTTTTTCTGAATTTATAAAATGATGATTGGATAATTTTTATTTTGTGAGTCATAAACGAAATTAAATTTTCTGGATTAAGTTTTTTTATTTACATACAATTTTCTATTATTTATTACTATACTATAAAGAGTAATAGAACATTGTATGTAACCCGTACTATGTGCATTACAATGCAACAGTAATCATAATGCATCATACTACTAGACTCAACTGTAACCAGAAAGAATATAGTATTGCAATTCCTGCAATTGTAATAGCATCATGGAAGTATGACATTAAATGTGTTTTGAAACCTCTGTAAATCCAATTTTAAGCAAACAAGTAGAATCTTAAGGTTAGTTGAAAATTGTTCTCCTAAAATATTCCTCGGTTCAGCCAAAAACCGCCGTGTACACGAGGGCTGGTGCACGTTAAATCTGTTGTGGCCTCAAATGTCCTCACGTTGGCATGATGTTGGAAGTTTGGAGAATGGGGTGCCAACTCGTCATCTGACAGTGATTCAAAATTACTTGGTGTCCTCGGAACTTTCCCTTCCAAATTGATCCGGGACTTCGCCAATAGCACTCTGTGTTGCTTCAGTGCGACGTTAATTAGCTATCTCTCTCTAAAATATTCTTTACTTCTATATTCATAATAAGATGGGATTGAATACAAATTTTTAAGTGTAACTGATATTAAATGTAAGTTGCGCCAAACAATATTTATATAATTCATAGCTTTTAGATAATTTAGAAGAGATTAACTGATTTCAGGAATATTTTATATGTCCATGACAAAAACATTCAATTATTTGAATGAAACATCAATTGAAAATTTACTGCAAAAAATTCTACTGATCAATGATGATGAATAGAAAATTTTTTAAATGTCATCCCAAATATACTCCGAGGTTTAAATAAAACTTTTAATCCTATAATTACAGGGCATTTTTATAGGGCTAATCAAATGCTGACATTATTTCACTACATTATCTTTAATTAGTAGGTTCACTCAAAAGTTTTAAATGACTAGCCCCAGGGAAATTTTTATTAAAAAAGCTTAGATTGAAATTAAAACTTTAACTTAATTTCCGTACACAAAATTAGTGTCAAAGAATTTGAAATATTTAGAAAGTAAGTTTTCAGATAATTTAATCGTACGTTAGAATCTGGATATTAAAAAATACTTCAAATAAATATATTTTATAAAATTATTTGATTCCTCGTTACATGTAAGTCTACTTTAATTCAAAAACTTTTAATTCGTGTTGTTATATTGTTGTGAGGCATTATATATCTTGTTGCGAGAGATGCATGCATATTAAATTGGCAGCAGAAACATAGCAAAGATTATGTCTTGAATTTATGTTATATTTCATCTCTCTCTACAAAGCATACGTTCCTTTGTTGTAGTATATAATAGATCAACGAAACTAGGCCAGTTATTTCAAAAGCTGAGTCGGCACAAACTAGGTCTTAGAGAAAAGAGTGGCCAAATTTTCGTAAAGTTGGCTTTGTGTTTTTATGAGCTTCACATGGATCATCACTCGTATGGTGTGAAAATAATAAGAGAGGTGAAAGATTCCATCTTCTTGTAACCGCATCTCAAAAACTATTTATTTGTGGGGAAAAGGTCTTCCAATTTTTTTCTTCAACTTCCTACGAAATTGAGTGTGCTTTTTTTCTTTTCTAGTATGGAGCTCTTGTGGAATTAGAGTTCCATCTTTCAAGGCAATAAAGGTTTTTTATTATGCAAGTAAATAAGCCGATATTGATGAAAACACTTGAGATGGTAAATTGCAGCTTGATATTGATTTCTCGAGAGACAATTTTTACTGTTTTCCCAATTGTGTGCTTTGAAAATACATCTATTAATTTTATTGAGTGTTTTTACATGATATATATGATTTCTGTCTCATGAATTTTTGTAGGTTTTAGCATTGCCTCTATTAATTATCTTCATACGCATTAAATTATTCTGGATTACATTATTTTCATAGGTATTATATTATTCTGGATTACATTATCTTCATACGTATTACTTTATTCTTGATTATATTATGTGTACCGGAAAGTTCTGTCCGTTCCGGTTACAACAAGTTTCAACAAGTATGCTCATATTCATTTGACGCATATTTGGCTCTCTATTTTTATCACTGAATGTATACATGCTAACCTAGCAAATGAACTAAAACGAAAATGATTCATGTTAGTATTAAGTGAGACGCGATCGTGTACCCATGGCTACTGATAAAGTTCATTTACGCCACTGTATTTTGTACGAATTTCAACAAGGAAGAAATGCTGCAGAAGCGTGTAGAAATTTATTGAAAGTGTTTGGTGAAGGTACAGTTTCTGATAGAACATGCAGAAGATGATTCCAAAATTTCAAATAGGTGATTTTGACATTTCTGATAAGTCACGCTCTGGGCGACCATCTTTGATCGACGACGATACTGTCAAGATCATGTTAGAGCAAAATCCTTCTTTGACAACATCGGAGATTGCGGAAAGGCTTGATTCAGCTCAACAAACCATTTCGGACCATATTCGGAAACTAGGATTGGTGTGGAAATATTCGAGATGGGTGCCACATGACTTAAGAGAAGAATTTGAATGATCGAGTCATCATTTGCACATCTCTGCTTGCACGGAACAAAATCGAACCCTTATTGGACCGGATGATAACTGGGATGAAAAGTGGATTACCTATGAAAACATCGTAAGGAAAAGGGCATATTGTGAATCCGGAAAACCTGCCCCCTCCACCTCTAAACCGAAGTTGAGCCTGAGTAAGAGAATGTTGTGTATATGGTGGGACATTCGAGGACCAATACATTTTGAGCTGTTGAAACCGAACGAAAAGCTAAATTCGGAGAGGTATTGTCAGCAATTGGATAATTTAAAACAGCACTCCAAGAAAAGAGGCCGGCGATGTTCAATAGGAAGGACATCATACTGCTTCATGATAATGCCAGGCCACATTCTGCTTTGGGGACTTGTCAGAAACTCGCAGAGCTAGGTTGGGAAATTCTGTTGCATCCACCATACTCCCCGGACCTAGCACCCTCCGATTATCACTTGTTTCTGTTCTTACAAAATTTACAGTGCAAAAAATTCAAAAACGAAGAAGATATCAGACAAGCACTGGTTCAATTTTTCACCTCTAGGGATAAGGCATTTTTTAAAAATGGGATATACAAATTGCCATCACGATAGCAAGAAGTTATAAATAATGATGGAAATTATATTATTCAATAAAGGTTATTCAAGGTATGAAAAATTTATTATTTTGTTTTATTCTAAAAACGGACAGAACCTTCCGGTAGACTTAATATTATCTTCCTACGTATTACATTATTGTGGATTACATTATCTTCATCGGTATTACACTATTATGTATTGCATTATCTTTATACGCATTACATTTTTATGTATTGCATTATCTTCATACGTATTACATTATTTTCATATGTATTACATTATCCACACGTGTTACATTATTTTGTTTTACAGTCTCTTCATGCGTATTATAAACATTTATATTGAATATTCTGCAAATGGGTTGGTAAGACTAAAAATTTAGAGTCAATATATGTTTGCTTAAATAATTTCCTCTGAAATGAAACTCAAATTTCAACTTTAAAATACATTCTTTTTAGGTTTATAAATGGTATCCTTTCGCAAAAACAAGTCTAAATTTTTCATTGGTCTTTTAGGTTTTGTAAGATAAACTTAAATTAACCAAACTTATTTTAGAAAGCAAAGAGTGCTGCTACTATGAACTAACGAAATCAGGCGAACCCATTATAAGATATGGCTATTGTGAAAAAACATTTTGGGTTTCATTAAAATCAGCCTAATAGGGCTGGTCTCTGGCCCTAATACAGGCCTCAGAACTTTCAGATAAGCTTTCCACAAAGAAAGCTTTTCTGTGGAAAGCTTATGAGCACCATTTTTTAAAGCTTATGCAAGAGTTCTCGTAGCAGAGTCTCATCATTTGTGTACGTCTTCGCTCTTGAGCAGTCTTTGATAGGATTGCATAGACTGTTCGACATCCGAGAGCATCCCAAACGTTCTATTGGAGAGATCAGGTGACCTTGCTTGATGCCAATTCAGTATTATCCCTAATTTTTGGACATGTGAAATTATATATCTATGTATTTCATCATTATCTCCATAGATATTTCTTATACATATCTATGTGGAGATAAAACTAAAAATAAATAAGGTGCATTGCTTTATTCTGCTACAATGCCCTCTACATTTCAGCTCGAACACTCTACATTTCAGCTCGAACACTCCAATTAGCCATCAGCAGTTAATTACTTCAATTGTCTTCTACAGGTGTTTGGGAGGTAAATGTCTTTTCTCCATTTCTAAGAAATTATTACTTAATCACTAATTTCAACAGTACCAAAGCTTGGGAGAAAGAGAGAGACGTCAACAAAAGATTTATTCCATGGTAATTGAACTGCCTTTGCTTATGATGTTATTCTAATTACTTCGGAGAATCCACAATCAGAACGGGGCTTTGCTTTACTGCTTGCCTTCGGCTGTTACCAAGTCTGGGATATTGCCTCATCTCCCTCAAAAGAACTCATTACGAAAACAGCATTAAGATGCATCGAATGGAAATTAGACATTAGCTTTATGAAGTTTTATAAACGGTTCTGTAATTAGGTGGTTCATAAGCGATCCTCTCTAAATGTATTAACGTAAGTACATTACGTGCGAAGGAATCGGTTTCCACTCTGAAATATAATGCGGAAGGAGAGAATGTAAAGTTGAAGCTTACAATAGAATTATCACGAAGTTTTGTAAGGAGTCATACAATTATATATACTGTAGGATATTGTCCTCTCGACCTAACGAAGCGGCACACACTAGCTCCCTCTGTTGAGCGTAGCTACTACCTTATTAGTTGTAAGACGTAGTCGCTGATGATAAGTTATATTTATTGTTCAGATGTTGTATTTAGATGTAATTGCTAACTGTAAATAAATATATTTAGTCCTTCAGATGTTGTGTCCTACTTTTAGTTATGATGTATTAACTTCCTAGATTCCCAAAATATCATTCAAACATTTTAGGAGTTTTACGTACTGTTGGTTTATAAATCTCACCTAATTTTTTCCAAACTTAAAATGACTCATCAGTCTGCTTTTACAAATGGTTTTTTGAATTCAATTTTTCAAGTTTCACATTATCAAAATTTTATGCATGTAAATTATATTCTTACACTTCTGTCTCAACTCTCGATTTTTACCATGTTTAGTCATTAGAACAACGCTGCTATTTGTTTAATTTCATAATCTCGCGTCTGGAGCAGCTGATCCTGCTTAGGATCTTGCGTCATAAAGTCCGAAATCCCTGACTGAAAATACTCAGGATCATACGAACTATCACATTTCTAAAACTTCAAGAGCATGTAAGCACGATTCAGCTGACTTACTTTTTATTGAATAAAGGTAATGAATAAAACACGTTATAAGTAATCAAAAATAAATCCAATTTATAAACGTGTGTAATAACTTCGGGCACTCTCTTCCCGTTCGAATAAAAATTCAATAATGCCTTACTCGCAGATTGAATGTCGAATCGAATATCCAATTGTAAATTACAATCAGTGTTCGGAATTTGCAGATATAATGACGTAGGCAGTAGATAATTGCATAGAGGCGAATGATAAAATCATTTTATGAATTCATACTTTGATACAATTTGGAATAAAATGTGGCTACCATTGGAATTGCTTTCCATTTATATCTAGTTTAGGACATTTCTCTCTCTCAAACTTTTATACATTCCTTCAGATAAAGGGGCCGCTGTAGCCTGGTTGGAAGAGTAGAGGATTAGAAACAGGGGGTTGCTAGTTCGACACTCGATCCAAACAAAGACCGTCGTGTACATGGTGGTTGATGCACGTTAAATCTGATGGGACTTCAAATGTCCTCACGCTGGCGTGGAAGTGGGGAGTGTGGGGTTCCAGCTAGGTTTTGAACTCGCCATCTGATGATGGTTCAAAATTACGAGTTGTGATCCTCGGATCTCTCCTTTCGGGATCGACCCCGGACCGTCACCGGGCCGCTGTACGCGAGTTCGAATACAACCAAAGACTGTCGTGTACAAAGGGGGATGGTGCACGTTAAATCTATCGTGGCCTCAAATGTCCTCACGTTGGCGTGGTAGAAGTTTGGAGAGTGGGATACCATCTCAGGTGTGACGTCGTCATTGACCGTGGTTCAAAATTACGTGGTGTTGTCCTTGCATCTTTCCCTTCGCGGGTTGATCCCGGATGTCACCAATAGTCCGTTGTGTTGCTCCAGTGCGATGTTAATTAAATATCTTCCTATCTTCTTCCTTCCTATCTATCTTCTTCTTCGGACCGTCACTAATAGCCCGCTGTGTTGCTTCTATGCGAACCTCCCATGTGTTTAATTAAGATGATTTTGAACAATTACATTATAAAAATAATTTTCATGTAGGTAGGTATTTTAGTAATCTTCGCACTGGAGCAACACAACGGGCTATTGGCGACGGTCCGGGATGAAACCCAAAGGGAAAGATCCGGGTACAACACCACGTA
Source organism: Meta bourneti (assembly GCA_933210815.1). Lineage (NCBI taxonomy): Eukaryota > Metazoa > Arthropoda > Arachnida > Araneae > Tetragnathidae > Meta > Meta bourneti. Next base: position 74,428,403 of record OW119925.1, read on the forward strand.
ATTCTGAACCACGGTCAGATGACGAGACAACACCTGAGCTGGCACCCCACTCTCCAAACTTCCCCACCACGCCAACGTGAGGACATTTGGGACCCAGACTGATTCAACTTGCACCAGCCCCTTTGTACAGACGGTCTTTGGTTGGATTCGAACTCGTAACTCTCCGGTTGCTAGTCCGTTACTCTTCCAACAGAGCTACCGCGGCCAAAAATAATTTCCACATAATTGGTTTGACATTTAAGAGGAAGCGAACTTTGACATTTAATGGGACATTTCGCAAATTTCCGTTAAATATCACTGATTTTTTCGAAAAAAACTCCGTCCGGAAGTCAATTCTTCAGTCCCCTGAGACCCTTCCTCTTTCTACACCACTGAAGATAGTAATTATAGCTCTTATCATCAGACCTTCAATCATGAATAGTAAGTGAAAAACCCTTTCCCAAGTAAATTCTATTCTAAGAAAACTCATGCAATCATATTTTACCAATATCCGCAAGATCGACCATGTATATATGAAATCTGGTAGATCGTGTGGTTTTCAACGGCATGACACAGCGTTCACTGCACCACATGTCTTTTGAAGTCGATATATTGACCTTCACCAGTAAGCTATTATTCTTCGATTGTTATGTATGCTGGAAGCGACAGGTGGTTTAGTTCGACTTGGAGAATGTTTGAAAATAATGTGCGATGTACGAGAAAAAGTAGTCATTTTTTCTTTTAATGGTTTATTGCGTTTTCTGGTCGTGTTTAAATGACGATTGTTGAAGTTGTAGTGGTGAAGTGAAAATCAATTCAACGTGTTCGGGCCTGTTTGATGTAGCATTCTGCGTTCCAAATGAGAGGGAATAGCCCGTTGTAATGCTCCAGTGCTACGTTAATTCAATTACCTATCAACCAAATGAGGTAGGTAGGTATTTAATTAACGTCACACTGGAGCAGCTCAACGGACTAGTGTGACAGTCAGAGAACAAACCCGAAGGGGAAAGATCCGATGACAACACCAAGTAATTTTGAGCCACAGTCAGATAACTAGGTCATACCTGAACCGGCATCCCATTCTCCAAACTTCCACACCACGCCAACGCGAGGACATTTGAGACCACGATTGATTTAGCTTGCAGCAGCCCCTTTGTACACGGCGGTCTTTGGTTGGATTTGAACTCGCAATCTTCCGGTTGCTAGTCCGTTACTCTTCCAACCGGTCTACCGAGGCCCCCATATGAAAGGGTTTTTTCATCAAGGTAAGTAGTTAATTAACGTCGCACTGGAGCCACAAAACGGGCCATAGGCAATGGTCTGAAATCCCCCCAAAGTGAAAGATCCAATTTTTTTCATCAGATAAGTGTTAGAAAAAATTATAACTTCCTTTTTATTCGTGCTGGATTGATTTTTATGGTGCAGGGATCATATTTCGCTAAGCTGTGAACACAACACAGGAAATGTCAAGTAATGTATATACAAGAAATGTTTTACAGAAGAGAGATATACACCAAGGAAATTACAGGAATCAAACCTGCCCTCCTACAACATATAGATTTTTAGGGTAGTGAGTCCAGGATGCCCCTCTTCGGGTTTGATCCCAGATCGTCGCCATTAGCCCGTTGTGTTGCTCCAGTGCAACGATAATAAATTTTATTTCACGAGCTAAGCATACGTTATATTGATTTAATAGCTAATAAGTTGGGAGCATTGACTTAAGTAACTAATTGGAATAGCGAAGCACGAAAACAATACCGATAACTATAAACCCTTTATCTATCTATCTATCTATGTATATATATATATATATATATATATAGAGAGAGAGAGAGAGAGATATTATATATATATATATATATATATATATATAGAGAGAGAGAGAGAGAGAGAGATATACATAGATATATATAGATATACATATCGCTTTTCGGCTGGGTTAGTTGTTTAGTTGTTTACAGTAAATTCACTTATGGACTTGGAAACGCGTTTCATTTCTCCCAGTTTATCTGGAACAGCAATAAAAGTTTTCGGTGATTTAACTGACGTTTACAGGCGAAAAATTCAACAAAATTCTAAACTGATGATTCAGTTCGTCATGGTGTAATGCTCAATTTGTATATCTATTTCATTCATGTTGTCAACTTTAAATGGACTTTGAAAAGGAATACTATGGGTCTTCTAATAAATGGTAAAACAAGTCAGACCATGTGTCGTAAAAGTATAAAATGTAACAACAGTTTTATTATTTATAAATAAAATGTTAATTACATTTGAACCATTAGATATTAAAACAAATAATCAATTGAAATTGTATATTACATCATTAATTTTGAATTCAGCATCAAATTTCAAACTTTCTAGCTACAATGGAAATAAATACAACATAATCCCCTCCATTTTTCCTTAGACAATAAAGTTATTTGGAGTATTATAATAAGTTTATTGTTACCTAAGCATCGAAATTTCTTATTAATTATTACCCAAACATTGTTGTATCTAAGCTATACTGTTTTAAAAGATTTCGTCATTCATCATTTCGTTTATCAAAATGCTAACTAGCTCCTTTTAAAACTTTGATCATGTGAGATTAATATACATTTGATTAAAGCGATTTTTGTTGTAGAGGAATCTTCCACTGCAATTTAATTACAAACAGTACTTTTCAGTGCTATTTACGTCAATTTTACGGACGTTTTAAACAAACAGTACTTTTTAGTGCTATTTACATCATTTTTTTATAGACGTTTTATTCACTTTTCAAGATGCTGGATTGGTTCGGGAAACAAATGTAAGTGTGTGATCTATTCCTTACATCTTGCTTAAATTACTTATTTGTATGCATTTTGGTGTCTATTAGCATTACGTTTTTCTACAAATTGTTGGTTTTAAATACATGTAATGTGTCCTTCCCTTTTTAAAAAATTAATAAATACCGACATGCTATTTCAGAAAGAAGTTTCGAGAAAAACGAAGCAAAAGGAAACAGGCTAAAAAGGAGGCTAAAAGACAGAAAAAACATCAACCCTACGTTGAACGTGACTACCTTGCAGAGTGGAATGCTGAATTTCCCAAAGAATTCATGGACTTGCGTCTGCGTACCATCGAAGACGAGATAGCAGAAAGGGCTCTACTTGCTCCACAAGCTGTTGACGCACCAACCGTAGAAACTGCCACAGATCTCAACGGAGAAGACGACGAATTCGACATTTTTGTGAAGAATAGAATCGCATGTGAAGTAACATCTTCAAATGTCTACTACACAGGATAGGATCACCTTGGAAATATGGTCTTTGGAAACAAAACTTCTGGTAACACTGATGGTCAAGGAGGATCAGCCGAATTTCACGTCTGTTGGATGAAACTACCGGAGATTCAGATAACGAAAAGCCTTGCATAAATAAAAAGTCTGATAATTGCTCAGGAAATGCTGTCCTGACGAATCGCAGTGCTACTGAACGTTACATAAGTTGAGTCGCTGCAGAGAAAGACTTAATTCTGAACCGAATGAATTAATATGTTTCGATCTAAATAATGTAATTGTTGCAAGCAACTCAGAACTGGAAAATGCTTAATTCTTCACGATACTTTCTTGGGGTTAGCAGTCAAAACAGAGAAAGAATCATACAAGTCATGGAAAGGATCTTATCCCTTTGGAAATAAATTCTATATTAAACATGCTTTCAGCACTTTAGAGTTATATGAATAAGAATCAACAAACTTACAGTAAAGTTACAATAGTCTACCGAAACTGCCTACAAAACTTTCTCACGATAATTTCAAAAGCTTACTTATGAAAAATAGAGTTACCAACTTGTGGAGCATTTCGCCATTCTTTCTACCGTTGTTATTTAAAAGTGAAATCAGTCCATGATATTTAAAATTAAAGAAAGCAATAAATATTTTAACCTTTCATTTCGAGTATATTTATTTCTTCTATTATAACATATTTATGACACATTTTTGAGATTAATCACTCAATTTTGAGACCAATCTCACTACACACACACACACACACACACACACACACACACACACACACACACACACACACACACACACACACACACACACACACACACACACACACACACACACACACACACACACACACACACACACACACACACACACACACACACACACACACACACACACACACACACACACATATATATATATATGTATATATATATATACATATATATATATATATATATACATATATATATATATATATATATATACATATATATATATATATATATATATATATAGATAGATAGATAGATAAAGGGTTTATAGTTATCAGTATTGCGAATATGATCGAGTGTTCTAAGACGAATGGGGAAACGATTCAATCTTGACACACACACACACACAAACACACACACACACAAACATATATATATAATTTAATAATACAAATCAAGGAGGAATTTAGGAATTCAAATTTCCGAGTACCGAGAAAATTTCGAAAAAATGAAAAAGTGTTGGTTCAGCAGGGTGTCATCAAGGAGGAGTCCGACTCAGTCAACACAATATGGTGTTTTCTACGTATGGGCGGCAATTCGCCAACAGTATCCCTCACACCCCTCCAAACGCCACAAAAAGAAAGGCAAAGCAGGCAAAAGGTTCAAACAGGTAGAGAAATCCATGCAACACGGAACATTCAAGCACACACCAAGGAGAAGCACAATTTAAAACCACACAAAACTATAGAAGTATAAAAGAAACTTACCCACTTTAACAAACCCCAAGTCGACAACAACCCGCCGCAACTTGCATGATATCAGCCAGCAAATGTTCTTCGTAACACCCATAAAAGTTATACAATTCAGCACAGTCAAGAAATCGGAATTGGAATTCCGAGTCGAAATTCTGAACCGGTTTACCGGAACTGGAATTCCGATTCGGAAAACGATAAGAAAATGTTCAATTACAGCCTTTAATAAATTAACAGAGTCCGATTATTATTATTATTTTTTGCTAATAGAATTAATAGAATTGATAGTCAACAAGCAAGTCCCCAAAATAATAAGCCATTACTGCTAATAATTAGTTAAATAAATATTTGTATTTTTAAATCTTTCAAAGATAATCCTACAAAAAGAGTGAGGGTACTGTAACGACGGCTAGAGAAACGGACAATCTCGCCGGCGGATCAAGGGCCGAAAGGAAAGACCACACAGAAACGACCACCACGGCAGCCGGAAGAGATAGGGGGTCTGATAATCTGGCGGTGATCGTGCCGAAAAGGACGACCACCCGGAGATAGCTTTTTAACAACAGTACCACCCCAGGGGTCAAAAATCGTCGGTGGCTTCGAAATAAAGGGCAGGCGCTTTTCTGTCGCTCTCTATGACATTTCGAGACAAAAAGGACGGAGATGAATTACGATGACCATTGCCGACAAGGGTTTATGGTCCCCTTTCAAGTCCGCCGAAGTCTGTCGTAAAAGTCAAGGGGAGAGGCCAACGTGAGAGAGCCATTCGGGAAGGTCCGAAGATGGAGAGATATTCAACAGCCAACCAGCACCGACTAAGAGGAGGATTCGAGAAGCACCCGATATATATAGAGTTTTTGAGATCTTGAGAAGAGGATCAGACAGAAGAGAGAGAGAGAGAGAGCTGGGAGAGCTTGGAGAGATTTGAACGAGAACAGCAGAGAGAGAGAGGCGGTCAGCAGAGAGACCGTTTAGGAGATAGGAGTGAACACCCGTTCACTGACGGCGAAAGATTGCCATCTTTCGGGAGAGCTTATCCGAACTAGGAAAGGCCGATTTATCCCACTTTGGGATTCTATACTCACCAGAGTATTTTATTGAGAAAGGCTCGCCCGTAGCCGTGAAGGAGAAGCCTCCGAGAGATCTGTGCAACTGCTCATCCTAGTAGTGGAGATTGATCTGATCCGATCTGGAAAGACTGAGATATCCTGCCTTGGGACTCTATACTCATCTGAGTATTTTTGTTGAGAAAAGGCTCACCCGTAGCCGTGAATTAGACTCCTCCGAGTGAATTGTGAGAGGAGTCTAGAAACGGATACTTTCAATGGTAACTAGTCTAAGCTACCCGTTTTAACCAAGACGTTACAGTACTTATTATTAAGTGTGTTAATGAGATTATTACATTGAAATGAAAGTTAGATTAAGAGTTAAAATTTTTCTGAAACGTACCAGCTGACTAGCAATTGTATTACAATATACTTTTAGAAATATTAGAATCCCAATATATATTAATTTAAAAACCGGAAATTCAAAATCATCTCTTTTATCATAAATATTAATGTCAGTTTTATTATTTAAGGAAGATATATCCAAGTCTAGAAAGACGGCTTTATTATTATCTGTGAATTAGTTTTTAATAAATATAATTCATCAGGATATACCAATTTCCATCAGTTAGCAAAATTACTATCATTAAAAATCAAATCATCGATATATCTAAAGGCAGAATTAATTTGTGCAAGAATGGATGAAAAATTGGAATCCTCCTGGATATAGCCTAACTTGAAAAAATGAATGCTCACCGTGAAAAATAAAATTATTAAAGATATAATAGTTAACCAAAAATTACCAATCCTCAAAATCAATAGTAATTAGATTTTTAAAATAATGATAATAGTAATTTAGTACATCTTTAAATTTGCCAAGTGGTATGCCATTAAATAGGTCTTTAAAGTCGTAGGTTAGTATATTATTAATAATATTTTTATTTATATAATTCAAAACGTTATTATTATCACCAATAATCCAAGTGTAACCTTCTTCACTAAGGATAGGACAGAAATCAATAAGATCAATGCTGAAATTAAGACATCTTATGCACAACTTAAGAGATCAAGATGGAGAGAATTGTGCAAAAATCTGGATTCTAGGACTAATAATTCGAAACTTTGGCGAATTGTTAAAAATATCAACAAAGAGCAAGAACAGTGCGAAGAGAGTAACTCAGTAATTGACTCAGATGGGCAGGTTTTTCCTGACAACAAAGCGGCAGCAAATGGCCTTGCAGCCTACTACCAGGCAACTGGCAAGTTGGTCTTCACTAGTGAAAATAAACCCATTTTGAAAAAAGCAAAACATATCATTCATGGCTGTCGAACCACTGATGTAGGCGATCAAGACTTATCTAGGGACTTCTCCCAGCGGGAACTGCTCCTTGCTATGGCCTTTTTAGACATGACTAAATCTCCTGGCCCGGATGGAGTTTTCGGACGAATGCTTGAAAATCTTGGTCACAGAGGAAAACTGAGACTTCTAGAAATTATCAACCTCTCCTGGAAAACAGGTTGTCTTCCGGCCGACTGGAAAAGAGCCACTATAATCCCTATCAAGAAGGCTGGCAAAAAGAGTTGGGCCCCAAAGGATTTCAGACCCATAGCACTAACAAGTACAGCTTGCAAAATAATGGAGAAAATGATATTAATCAGAATTCAGTACTTTTTGGACAACAAGAACTTAATGCCAAGTGAACAGTATGGCTACAGGAGAGGCCATAGCACTGTCGATCAAATCCTTTTTTTCTGTCAGAACATAAGGGATGCTCAAAATCTCAGACCCACCCACCACACAATTGCCGCTCTCCTGGATCTCACGAAAGCGTTTGACAGAGTATGGAAGCACAAGCTGTTAATTAAACTACATGACACATTCAACATTCGTGGCAACACCTTGGCGTGGATCTCGGATTTCCTGCATCACAGATCTATCAAAGTGAATTTTAACAGCACCTTTTCGGACACAGTTGAGCTCGGACAGGGCGTCCCTCAGGGTTCAGTCCTCAGCCCTATGCTCTTCTCATTATACTTAGCAGGCATTGAGAAAACACCTCCTAAAGCGGTAAGAGTTGGCTTGTTTGCTGACGACATCGTTCTTTGGTGCTCTGGAAATGATTTAGTTGAAATGGAGAGGAATCTCAACAATGCTTTATCTGCTTTTTCAGATTACGCTTTGGAGTTCAAACTTAGTTTTAATCCTGCAAAATCCATTGTCACTTTCTTTACCACCAACAAAAGATTGTACAACTACCAGCCAAATATAAAGATGGATAACAAGAATCTTGCTTACGAAAAGCATCCAATATATCTCGGATATGTCTCAGACCCAGAGTGGACAAGTAATAAACATATTGAGCATATTGTCTCAAAATGCAGAAAACGATTAAACTTACTAAAATATATTGCAGGCAAAGATTGGGGAGCCGATGCTGTCACGTTAAGAGATACCTATTTGACTTTCATTAGACCCATTCTGGAGTACGGCTTTCCTGTGTACTGCTGTGCTTCTGCCACCAATCTGGATAAATTGGAAAGGGTTCAACTAAGCGCTGCGAGAATAATTACTGGACTCAGACGTAGTTGCCCTAAAGAAATAGTCCTCTTTGAGGCTGATCTTCAACCTCTCCAAACTAGAAGAAAGGCTAACCTCACCAATTACTTCAACAAACTTTCTAGCTATGGCCAGCACAACAAAACCTCTCTATACCTCAACAATTGGCGCAACAATCAGCGACTGAAGAAAAACAGCCCATTCAGTCATGTTGAACTTCTGCATTTGCCTTCTGAAGATGTAGAGCCCCACTCCTTAAAATCTTGTCTGAATCCCTCAGAGGGAATCCCCAGAGTCCATTTCCACTTCGGTTTTTCTGCTCCGGTCACAAAGAAAGATCTTATTCCTGCTCATCTTAGGCAGCTAGCATTGGAAATTATAGGTGAGATTCCCAGTGACGCCATAAAAATTTACACAGACGGTAGTGGACTGGGAGACCTAGCTGGTAGCGGTGTCTTCATTGAAAAACCTGAGCAAAATTATTCCATCTGTCTCCGTAACCCTGATTTCACTTCAGTCTTTAAAAGTGAATTAATCGCAATTGAACAGGGCATCGAAGCTGTAATCAACGAGTGCGACTTTGGAGATCTCTGGATCCTATCGGACAGTCGAAGCGCCCTTCAACACCTACACAATTGGAATAAAGTTGGAGACAAAACAAGCATCTCCATCCTTCTTAAACTTCAACTTATTTCAAAGCGCCACGACGTTCATTTTCAGTGGATACCATCCCACGTTGACATTTTTGGCAATGAGCAAGCGGATCGCTTAGCCAAGGAGGGCTGTAGTCACTCGACACCTTCCTCTTCAGCCCTTACCTACTCAGAGCATCAGTCCAAAATCAAATGTCATCTTTCAAAAAAGTGGAAGATCCCTCCTTCTCACCACTGGTATGCGGCCAAGGAACCGGGCTCTTCACTTGTTCTTTCAGGTGATAGAGCGTCTCGAACAGCAATTTCCAGATTGACAAGTGGACACACGAAGAGTCTCTCGTACTTTGAGGGTAGAAAAACTTTTGCAGTCTGCTCCAAATGTGAAGCTCAGCAGGCCTCTGCCGAACATATCCTGGACTGCTTGGGTCTTTCCAAAGAGGACCTTTACGCTACCCCACTTCTGGTCATCGACTTTTTAAGGGTCAACAATTTATTGGATCTTGTCTGACTTCGTCAGACAAGTGTAGGATAAGGAACAACAACAACAACAACAACAGGATAATGTTTAGATATTTACAAAGTAATATACCAGGTTTAATCATATGAGAATTTGTATCGCAAGTAATAAATCAGAATTCAATTGGATTTTTATGAAATTTAGGAACAATAGTAATGTATGCTAAAATAATATGATGATTAGAAATTTTTAATCTTTCATTTAAAGAAATAATTTTTTGACAATAATATTATATGTAGGTTTCAGAACTTATAAGTATCAGAATTTTTGAGCTCAGTATCTAGCAAATTTAAATATAATTTTTTTACAAATAATAGCATAGTTACCTGATGCTGTATCTACCGGTGTAATTATGAATTTATTTTGCAAGTTTTTAATAGCTAAGGCCTTATAGTAATGGATTTTTTAGTATTTTGGAAGTTTGTTTATTGTGGAACAATTCACATAACATTTTACGAAAATGTATAAGCATACTATACTAGTTTCCATGCCATTAGTGAAATTAATGGAATTCGGTGCAAATTTTAAATAAATTTAAAATTTCAGAGAATGTAGATCAAGAACACAACCAAATTCAACAAGTTAAAAGTTAAAATACTGTTTTCCTCTCTCCTTTCAGTAAAGCAAATCAAGTGATTTCTGAGTCCACTTTCATAAAGCAGACAGGCTGACAAACCCCCGATCTCGATCAAAATTATAGATCGATTAAGATTAATTTATCACTCTCGCTATTGTTTGCAACATGAAGTCAGGTGAAATCGAATTTCGAATTATATTCATGTCTAAAGCAGTATTTGTATCCGGGACTTGTTCCATTCCGATTTACTTTCGTGGCATTTGATCTGAAGATAAAAGAAAGTAAAATGGCAAGTCTATTAAACGAATACCTCTTTATTTGCGCGTCGTTCATAGCAGATCAAATTGTGAAATATCATTCAACAGGAGGAATAACGTTTTTATACAGAAAAAATAAATCCAAGGGTGATTTCGAAACTTAAATTACATACGTATCAGATGAGTAAATTATTTTATCTCACACGGATAATCAAAAAGGCGAACAAGCCCTGGTACCCTAATGAGGAAAGGATGAAACGGATAAAAGTGCTGGAATATTCTTTGAGATTTGCAGTACTTTGTAAGTTTTTGTTCGGTGCATATATGATCTCTTTGACACTCCGTAAATAACATTGTAAGTAGATATTCGGTTTTAATATCTACTTACAATGTTATTAAATCTGATTAAAAGGATGAAAAAAAGTTGGATAATAATTTATTAGTAGAAGGGAAGAATCAATTGTTTTTCCGACTTCCAAACGTTCAATGACTTCATCTTTCTCAGAGTTGTCAATATTACCAGTTTATCTTAGTGGAACGAGTTTCATACTACTTACTGCAAATATTTTGAACTTTTGGAATTAATAAAAACTGTTATTATTAGTTAAATTACGCTAAACACTATGTATAGTGGGAAAAAAGCATCCTTTTAACCATCGTCGTTCATAGGAGAGCAATAGGTAATAACCTCATACGCAAATTTATGTGTGTAAAATTTGTTTAAAGGACCTTCATATTAAAGTGCCCAAAAATTTCCCAATTTCCAATGGTAACATTCAATTTTGATGTGAAATTTCAATTTATATCGAAATTTAAGCTCGGATACTGTTTCAAGAAATTTGTTAGCCACTTCTTGATTATGTGTTGAAAAAATTCTGAGTACCTACTATTAAATTAATTATTCTCAGTCATTCGCATCTTTCAAAATAATCTTCCTATCACAACCGAAACAAAGTCAACGCAATGTTTAAAGTTAAGTGTTTTACTATACAATATTAATTATTTTATTAATACTCGAAAAAAATAATTAATAACCTTCATATATTTTGATGGAAATTAATTTTGAGGGATTTTGTATGACCTTGAAAAATGTCAGCTCATTCCGCCAAGAAATTAGTCATATCCTTTTGCAAAAAATGGCTAAAAATAGCGAATATTAAATTTATTGAAAGAAAATGACCAGGAGGAAAGATCTGAAAATGTATATTATTTCATGCATATGAATTTATAGAAGAAATTATGCATGGTACCTTTGAATTTGCTGTACTATTACCAACGTGCGAATAAAGGGAGTAACTTTCCCCAGTTGTACACGTTGCATCTATTTTTAGTAATTAAAGTGAAAAATTAATCACTTATACAGTATTTAACCTTTTAAAAGCCATTTTTGTGTAATTAAGCATACGTGTTATTTGTAAAAAGGGCCTCATTTTTGAAAAGAGTATCTCATTGTAATATAAAACTATTTCATTCACAGAACACACTCCTGTAAATTTATTTTTCTTCAATCATTATTTATTCATTTTACAAAAATACAAAAGAAAAAAAAGTTCTAAAACATTGTAAATTTCAGGTTAAATTTTACGTTACATGCATCAGCCCGTGAAGTTTCATAATCCAATATGGTGATTGTGATGGTGATTGATTAAATTTGAATGCTGAACAACAGACTACAAATAACAGAATTTTCTCTTAGTGAGAGGGAAAGTTGGATATTTCTTCACTCACAGTAATAGAGTTCAAAAGAGCTCTGAGTTTACTTTCTGGATATACTTTGACTATCTTTACACCAACAGAATCTATGTCAATTCTTGTCAATCAGAATCCATTATATAGAAACTGACTGACATATTCAAGAAATCCGATTCCAGAAGAAATAGCTGGTTCGTCTTAAAACCTTTCACACTGCCTGAATCCCGAGCGTTCAGCTTCAATATTCCAAATCTAACGTGTACCAAAGACGAAACCAATTATGACTTCTTAGCAGAAGCGGATTGGAATGCGATGGTGCAAAAGAAGGCTGTTATGGGGCCTAGATGTCTGAAAGAAGGTATTGTTCGGTTATGAAGTATATTTTCTGTTTTGTATGGTGACAACTTATTCGTGTTTGCAGAATGAAACAAGAAGTATTTGACAAAGAATGTATGGAACGTTCCTTGAAATTTGTAGTTAATGTAATAGTTATGGACTTGCATGACTGCAGAATGCCCTGAGAGGTTATGTTTCGTGTAAAAAGAGATAAATTCTGAAATACATCAAGAAATTCTTGAACATTTCATGGTGCCAGCGTTCGAAGGAGGTTATTTCTTGGGAGTGAGGATGATTATTTCTTTCATCAGAATTTAACTTCCTTTCATATTTTAAATCAACAGACTTTCTAGAAGAAGTATGTCAACTTGGCTCAATCAGTGCCAAATAAACATACATTTTTGGTGGCAAGTTTGCCAGATTTAAGCCCAATTGAGTATTTTGAGGGAAATAATGATAAATAAACTCCAGGAAATTGCATCAGCAAAGAGGATCTTGTGGCCCAATAAAATACACACGGCATGTCTGCATAAAAAGGACTGTAAGCTGCTTGAAATTAACTCGCCATATTGATTATGTGCTGTTATTAAAGCTAAATGTGATGCTACTAATATTAAATAATTATAATTTCCTGCGTTTTTGATAAATATTTGTATGTAACTATTGTAATATTCTAATTTTCTATTTATTCTAATTTTTGGATTTTCTTCAAATTTAATTGCCCTTGTAATACAGTTTCGTTACTTTTATGTTAAAATATTCTGTAAACTGTTTATTTAACCCTTGTGGTGTTTCTCTTTGTTTCAAAAACTGCCTTGTAGTGACCAGCCTCTGATGCAAAAACCTGTTCCAAGTTGTCACCAGTTCTGGGCAAGAGACAATTTGTTTTTTCTACTTTGAACTTCATTCCCCTTGGAGGGCAGTTTTTTCTTGACTAAATATCTCGTCCTTAGCACAATTGAACAGATGTTGGACAAGATATCTAGTCGAAACACTTGGAGGGTTAAACAATATTAAGCTTAATGTTATGAAATATTTTGTATGACCAATACACATACAAAATCATTTCATTCAAAGTTTATTTCTTGGATTGTTCTAATATTTTGATTTGCAGCTGCACATAACTTTCTATTCCCGCTCCACCTCATGTCCCGATACCATTATACCGGTGACCTCTCCTACTAGGGGGAAGCCTGACGTGTATTATATTACCAATCATTCATTTCATAGAGTGCCAGATTGGAAACGTAAATGCATTGTAATGTATTTTAGTAAATTTATGATACACAGAATGATAAAAACAACTAAAACAATTCGAGTGAAAGTTTTGTACCTTCACAGGAATTAAATTTTTTCGACCCTTTGGTGGCGGACTTCATAGTGGAAGATCTGAGGACTGTCGTAGAAGAAAAATTACTCCGTTGAGTTGGAGGCACCATGACTGTTGTGGATTATTAAAACTGTTCTCAGCAAAGCTATATAATTGATGATAAAATGCGTGCAGTTAAATAAGTTTTACTACCAGGCTGTTTACCCGAGAATTTTTGCCACCTCCAAGAAACCAATCGCGCCTCTGCGTCCTTAGAAGTTTCGTTGCAGCGATGAACAGCTTTTTGAGTTTTTCCTGACATGCGTTTTTCGTCTACCAATTGCTCGACTCGCGATAGCTTTTGACAGTTTGTGTTGACTGCTCTTGTATAATGTTCAATAACAAATTTTACATCTATTATTCTAGATAGGTAGGTAGTAGAATTCACGTCGTACTAGAGAAACACAACGACTATTGGCGACGGACCGGAATGGAATCAATCCCAAAGAGGAAGATCCGAGGACAACACCTGAGCTGTCACCCACTCCAAACTTCCACACGACGCCAACGTGAGGAAATTTGGGGCCACGACAGAAATTTGAAACATGAAATTCGAGACCTGCATAGCCCCCATGCACATGATTGTCTTTGGTTGGATTTCGCATTCGCGATCCACCGGTTAATAATCCTCGACTCGATCAACTGGGCTACCATGGCCCTATTACATTTGGAATATCGGAGCTTGAAAACAATCGCAACTATTCACAATAAAGTGAAATTTTGTTTGATAATTGACAATTCTAAGTGAAGTACTGAGAGGATCACAGACACATAAAGCCTTATCGTAGTCTGTCATGATGTGAAAGACGACTCTCCATAAGGTGTTTTATAAATAATTCAGTACTCATTTCATGCCCTTCGCTCAATGTTATATTTAGTCTATTTTTTAAATTTAATAATCAAGAGATTAGTGAATGAGTGTGTATACTGTCTTATGCAAACGAAAATATGTCCCCGTCTGGAAGTTAATCATAGCTGAGGAAGAAAAGAAATTCCAAGAAGTTGTAGAATAAAAAGAAACCTACTCCAATCAGTCCTAAAATATTTATTACTGCAACTAGAAGATCTGGACGTGCCGAGAGGGGCCCTTAACATCGCAACGATTTCGAGTGAATTATAGCATGTAATGCAACTAAATTCTTTAGTGTGGACGCTTAACGAATAGGCCTCGCGTACAAATTTAGCTGCGAAGTGGAAGATATTTCAAACCGGAACACAAAGAAATAGGATAGTGGATGGTGAAAGGAGATGATCTCTATGGGTGTGTGTATGTTTCTTCTAGCTAGAATTTCCCCTTTCTGCATCCTACACTACCGTGGGCTTGTCTGCTTGATAACTACCTTCTAAGTCCACAGTGCTATAATGGATAGAAAAAGGAACCTAGTACATATTTATGGGCAGTCACTTTCGCAAGATCTCAGACGTATTGGCCACGTGGGCTGGGGAATGGACGTGAGCCGATTGGCTATCGAAGCGCAACCGAGCGTTTTTCATGACGCTCATTGCATGGTCCCACTTTAGGATTCGTGTTTTCTCCCAATAACATACGCGCTTCACCCGAAGATCTTCAAACCGAGCGATCTGGAGAAACAACATAAAGTTGCACGCTCATACTCCGTTTATTGCATTTAAAGGTTGATATAGCTAATATAGCGTCCACAATCCAACTGTGGCCCCGTTAAAGAAACATGTCGTATAGCTCCATGCATTACACACCTGGTGGTAATACATTGTGGATCCTGTTCTATAGGTTTTACACACCATTAAATCCGGTTAGGCACTGTACATTAAGTTGACCCCTCCTTGTAATTTGTCTCGACGAGGTAACTCGTCATTAGCAAAACTGGCCAGATCTTGATGGACGAGATATCTTGTCATTAGAAGAAAACTGACGAGATATTGATCTCGTCATCATCAAAATATCATCAGTACCTTGACGAGAAGATATCTCATCTTTAGCAAGATTGATAAGATCTTGATGAACGAGATATCTCGTCAAAATTACTTGGAGGGTTAAATTTCGCTATTGAGCGAGAGAGAAGGGAATAGTAAAAAGATAAACGGACACGGACACGATAAGGTTGAATAATGTTAATATTCGAAGCTTTTTTTTATGTATATCATGTACCGTACAATAGCAGCTCATTAAAAGTATCATAAAATATTGATAGACCAGCAGACCCACGCAATACTTTCTTATTTGATTTGATTCATCCATGATAAAATGTTAAAACTCGCATTTTTTCTTATCTAAATCCATTTAGAATGAATATGACATCCATATATCCATATACACATGAATGGATTTCATTCCTCTAAATAAAATACAATTATCCAAAAATATGTAACGGTATTTCGTTTGCTATTACTGGTGTCAATCCTTATTTCCAAGACAATGCATAGCAAAAAGCACGCCTCAGTCTACTACCAGAATTAGATACTGAGCGTCTACTTCAAATTCATCCCAGTCTCTTGTTGAAAGGTGATTCGGTATTCTTTGGCATATTTTCCTTTCTGTACTGATTTGTATCGTCTAGATTTTTCATTTCCTTCTGTTATATGACTGCTGAAGAAGCAGTCAGCTCTTCGAAGTTTTAGCGATGTTATGCAACATCTTAATGCAAATGAAACGCATTTAAACGAAGCTACAAAATTGCCGAATGAATCCCGTAAAGGTCGATTTTATATTACCTAAATTTATATGATACTACAGCATTTATGAGCAATGATAAATATTTGCTCCTATTTCCAATGAAAGATAATTATATACAATCCTTTTTCCACATAAATTGATGTCAAAACGCTAGAGGAGCACGAAGAACCTTATTACACTACAGGAAAATATCCGGGAAATGGTTGCAGCTAAAATGACGAGAATTGATTCACTCCTCACTTTGAACGATGGCAATGAAATTTAGATAGAATGACCAAGCGAATGTTGTTCGATGAATGTTATCGGATTGAAATTGGTCGTCTTAGGCAATCGCTGTTTGAACACTGTGGCTTCCAGCTATTGAATTCTCCCTAAGTGGAGGGATGCCTCGGAAATTCAGGCACTGAAAATATACATGTGTGTATCATACTAAAACTGATACTTTAATATGTAATGCACAATGGCAAGAAATTTTGTGCAACTATATCATAAACAAATTGCACAAAGTTAAAAAATGGGATATAATATTTTTAACCAACATACATCTTTAAAATAGACCAGAACTACTTCGCAGTACGGAAGGTTGAGATAATTGGCATCGAGTTTGGTTTAATAACTTTATTATCAAACCCGAATCAAACCAATCTAGTGTCATTCGATAACTGAGAGAACAGACTTGGTAGTAATCTTGAGTTTGTGCTCCTTAATAAGTGAGGACGTGTGGCGTTTTAGGGACTTTCCCCTGAATGTGCAAACTTCAAATTATTATAACTCAGGACTGTGAAGTGAAGTACTATGGTATCAAAATTGGTTTCAAACGTAAGCTAATGTCGAGATCTGTCTATTAATAGAAGACATTAGAAGTGAGATTAAATACAGTGTTGGTTCTAAAACTTTGGATTGTAGTTAAAAAAGATTTAAAAATTTCACATGTCGAAAAATGTCGCCATAAAGAAATACATCGAATTAGTCTACATGAAGAGCAACTCGTCAGCTGTTGATAAATACTGAATTGACTACTGAATTTGTCTCATTTACTACACCCAAATAAATACTATGCGCTAACAAGACGTATTCACGTGAAACCTTGCGGCCATGCTCCGACACAATCCACACAATTTTTTTATCTTATTTCCAATGGCCCCCTAGACACATAAATAAGAATCAAATAACAATATACTCAATACAAAATAAAACGCAAATACAAAAAAAGAGAACAAGCAGAAACAGAGTAAAAAGGAAAAGGAAAAAAGCAGTGGATTGTCGTTTCTAAAGTTCCAATTTCGAGAAGCCTCCGAATTACCATGGAGTAATTCACAAAAAAGCAAGTGGGATCTGTTCCTTGGTTCATTTTTCCACATAGCTGGCAGGAAGACAGCGCCAATGATAATGCGGCACAGATGAGCAGCAAGGCAGTCATGCTCTGTCGTTAGACGAACACACATCACAGTCTCTTGTCTTGGTTTATAAGATACTTGTAGCTAGCACTCACCTTTCAGCATTTTGAATTTATTATAAGCTGTGGTTCATGTTGGTACATCAAAATTATACGTTGCTTTATAAATAATTTGACGTATAATAAGATGCCAATGTCGCTCGGTGTTACCTTGTTGTCACCCTCCCAAATACTAGTCACTGATCGAGGTGGAACGTTTTTAACTTTACTGATCGGAGGAGAATCAGTGTTTTTACCATGGAAAGGCCTTTGGAAGATTGAATATTATTCCTACAAATGAGAATAAAATAATTATTTTATAAAAATATTAAAGAGCAAAATATAATGATAAGGGTAAGGTTGTTAGTTGAAATAACGTCGCACTGGAGGCTATTGATGAGGGTAAGGAAACATATGTGGAATATGGTCTCGCATAACAAAAATGCAAGCTGTTACATTATTTCATTGTTGTCACAATACTTCAAAGAGTTGTTAGTCGAGCTATGAGAGGCATTTTTTGTCAAGTTAAATATAGATCACGGTAGTGTTCCTGTGGTATTACGTGTTTCCTAGACCTATTCTGAATGTATAAGAACTGATAATACGACTTTAGCACTTCAATAAAAATCCAACGAATAAATTCCGAATTGATGTATATTTGATCGGTCAATGGTATTTAGATTAAATGCCAAACGTTCCCAAAACGGTAATAAACTACATTTTAACGTTACCCCGATATGTATCAAGCAAGAGAATTTGGGTAGCGGAAATAAGATTCTAGCAGACCGTTGAATATGATTGTTTACTCTGAAAATACCTCTCACAAAGAAAGCATAAAGCATGTGGTACAAATGATTTCTTTATGATGATTTTGAGACACTGAAATAACATGATGCAATACACTGAAATAACGTAAGAGATTGAAAATGGTCTTTTAAAAAGATATAGGATTTTGTATCTGTCTCCATGCTTATCATTTCCTCTATAGAAAAAAATAACCTTCAATGTAAAACTAAACTAGCTGCTAACTTTCGGAAGGAAAAATTTTACAATTGAATTACATGCAAATACAGTATTTTCAAAGGGACTTATTAACGTAACTAAGACAATTGAGAATGAACTTTACGGTGAATAGAAAATAAATAAATTTTGTGCAACGAAATTAAGCATTTTTTTCTATCTGAGACTCATCTTGATAACATATTACCTTAAAGAAATTACTCCATAAATATCATTTAAGAGTGGTTTATAATTATTTGTAAAATTTTCCGCAATCTCCGAGGAATGCTATGTCGAGGCGGGCTGCAGAAAATTACTTCGATGTGAAGGTTATTTTCTCGTTACAAAACGATATACAGCAAAGTAATCCATGTTCCATTCACTTCATGAAACAGTGAAAGAAACAGAACAGAATTATTGATTAGAAACAGTATTCAAATCCATCAGTTATAACTTTGGAAGAGTTAAAAAAATATTAACACGAATTGTACATGAATATAGTAACAAGAATTGTAATTCAATCTATATACGTATATATAAATGTATGTGTGCGTATATATGGTCCATATACAAATCTACACCGTTTGACCAATTCACATCAAATTTGGTACACTTATACTTTGGAATCCTGCTAGCAACCCAGGCTACATATTAACCCCGTTCTCTGTAACCTAGGTGGGGCTAAATCAATTCAAAATTGTCATAGGAAAAACATTGAGCATAAAACGATTGCGGTTCGCAACTCATATTGTTTTACCAGTATTGATCTAAAATCAAATTTTCCAAATGCGTTCCAGTATTTTACATATTGCAGACATTATTTAGGAGTTAAAAATAAATGAATTATACTGCTATTTTCTGTAAAATATCAGTAGACATGGGTAATTTCCTGGCGGTATATGCATATTTCGTCCAACTTTCTTTGTTTTCGGTTAATGGTGTGTAGAATGATGTTTCAAAAAATAAATAAAATAAGCAAAAACCTTTTTAAGTAAGGTGTGTAACTTCTTATTTTAAAATGACCGGTAAAGTTTAAAAAATTACTTTAAAATAAGATGGGTTATGTTAAATTAAAACGGGTAACAATACGTTGTAGTTCAAATATATTTCAAAAACTTGACATAGATTTTCATTGCAAGACGTTTAAAATCAATTCAATTTACATTTGTTTTTCATGGGTACTATTGAAAACTGTACTCTATAATCAAGTATCTACATCTATTATTCCAAATCAGTACGTGGTTATATAACTTTCTTGATTAAATAACTTTCATATCTATCTTCTGAAACTTTTAAATAGTACCAAATCGTTCGCAGACTTGTATAGCTAGACTTTTGTATTCCGCTCTAACCAATCTTGCAAAGTCAGATTTTTTTCACTGGCTCAGTCAGATTTTTTTGACTATCTCTTGAACAAATAACATTTTTATCTAGCTTCTGGATATTTTAAATAACGACAAATAGTTCAGACTTCTGAATAGGTTTCACTAAACAATCTAGCAAAGTTTGGTTATTTGCACTGTCTCTTGTACAAATATCTTTTGTATCTAGCTTCTGGAACTTTTAAATTATACCAAATTGTTCACAGACGTCTCAATAAATTTTACTAACCAATCTTAGAAGTCGGATTCTTTTCACTGTCTCTCGAACAATTAAGTTTCGTATCTCGCTTCTGAAACCTTAAAATAGTACCAAATCGTTCACAGACGTCTGAATAGGTTTCACTAACCAATCTACAAAGTTCAGACAAACTGATCTATAAATATGTTATACTTTTAGGAAAGAGAGAGCAAGGAGAAATCAGTCATGGGGGGCTTCCATGTCCTCTTTCATCATCCTTTATCGTGTAGGAGTGTGATATGATCCATGTCGATCTGATCCATTACCGAATCTTATCATGCAATAGTTGATTTAGAATTGATAAATGTACATGACCCACATATGTGTCCGAAATAACTGAGTGGGAAGATTATTAAAAGAAGTCAAACGAATGAAGAAGTAGGTAGTTTTATGTACTTATATTTTTATAGTTGTATTATAAAAGTATTTTTCACATGGGATGGTAAAAGGAGGTTAAATATTATTTTTAAGACATTTAGGATGTTAAAGCAGTTTTATGGTAGGTTTAAAGGTGCAATACTTTTGGTTTTATATAGATTGTTTTGCTTACGATTGTGAAAACTTCAGGTGATGAAATCCCTTAAATGTATATACTTCATATACCTGAGTATAATAATAGTTTAATTCGTTTAATTGTGATTTAATGTACTTCTTTCCCATATGAGGCTTTAAACTATTGTTAAGAATATGAACGATACCACAGATCTTTCATAAATATTTATTTCATTCTTAGAATTATTTTAGTACACTTCTAATTTTAGCATTAAACGAAACTAAGTAATATAAAATATTTGAATAAAAGAGAATAAAGGTATTTGGTTGTTGAATTTACGTTGCACTGGAGAAATACAACGGACTATTAGAATAAACAAAGATCTCTATTATATATTTCATTAACATACATGCCACAGAAATCGATGTTATTTTTTATTGTTGAATTACAAAAACAGATATAAACAATATTAAAATCGACCGTTACAGGATTCATTCGCCAATTTTGCCGTATAGTTTAAAAAGACTTGATTTTTATCTATGGTGCTTCACATGAAAACTGCAAGGAAAAGCTCTCTACTCTAATGAAATTATTTATCAGTCTGATTACAGAAGGCAATGAGAAATCTGGGAGGAGAGAAATCAGCGCAGAAAAGAAAATACGAGCAAAAATAGGTTCAGCGTCAAAAAATGCCGAATCTTCTGTGAATAAAAGAATGGGATGAATTTGAAGTAGCTGTAGATTATGATAGATTGGATTTTGATGTCTGGGAAGAAAATAGCTGCCTTCCCGCTTGTTGATGTGATTGATTTCCATGTAGATGGTATACCTGAGATGATTATTTTGTAGATATGGTTCTTGGGCTAGGACTGCTATTATGTTATGTTTTACGGTAAGATTTTGAATTAGAGATGTTGCCAGTTTTGATTGTTTTAAATTAATTTGGAGGAAGTTATGCTGTCGTGTGTTGCTGATTGTAATGCTATTTTGGATAATTGGAGCGAGGTTTTGTGCTACTTTTGGGTCTGATTGCTTAAAATTTTGCATTTTTAATGTTTTTGTTGGTTTTCTGAGCCTTTGATTTCGGTTGTGACGTTGATTTGATGTGGTGTTATGGCTTATCTATGAGAGGTACAATGTTGTTCTTCTGTGGTGGTTTATGTGCTCTTGATATGATGGGCAAGCTGAATCGTATGATGGGTGCCAGGTATCTACTTCAGAGTTTTTCCCAAAAGAGAGCTTGCAGTTTATGCAGTTTGGATGGAGTGTTGTGCAGTCATACGTGTGATGTCTTTCATCACAGGAGCCATAGTATGTGGTGGATTTTCAGTCTCTTTGGATATGACCAAATGCCTGACATTTAAAACAGCGTTTTATGTTGAAGTATTCCTTGTAGTAAAAAGAGTACCAGCCCATGTCAAGTCGTCTTTTTTCTTATAAGATAATCAAAGACTGCTGGGGCACATTCAACAGTAAAATTAAATCCACTTTCTCTTCGCCTTATCTTTGACAAAATCTTGAGATCGGCCAGCTTTATTCTGCGTTCTTGGAATGATAGAGCTTGCAAGATATCAGCTCCGGTGATTTCTTTATCTGCCCCATATATGAATGCCTCACTTGCCAAATCGATTAACTTCATAAAACAAAGAGTTGAAAAAAATGATAAAATAGTATACATTGTTTTTAAAATTCCTTTCAAATTATAAATTCAAATAAACGATGTAGACTATATTACTGCAGATGTATCTTTTATCTAACGACATATAGAAAGTATAAGATAGAATATCGTTGGAGTAATCGTTATTATTACTACAATTTTTGCGTGATTAAGGGAGTTAATCGATTTGGCAAGTGAAGGAAAATTATTAATTAAAATTCAGTCTTCAAATTATTTTTTTACAGAAAAACTTCATTATATACATTTTTTATTAAAGATTTTAGCAAAAATGAATAATAACTGTTCTGTTACTGTTACATATATTACGAGTATTATTACTTTGTTTAAATTGATTCATCAGCAATATAAATGATGTCTTCTTCGTTAGCTGCATTTGAGCTCCCGTCATTTTTGTGTTTGTTCGGACTGTACGTACAAATTCCTTTCATTTTCTTTGATGTTCGGTTTTTACTTTGACTCACTGTATATAAGAAGTAGTCAATTGCTTTGTTAAAAAGTGTTTTAACTAAATTTTTATTACGATTTACATTAGAGTATGGAGTTGATCATATTGACTTCTGAAATAAATTATTTATTATTCAATGGCTAAAAAAATTTTGTCATTTAGTGGTGTTAATACTTATTAGAGAAATTTGTTTTCAATATATACAGTTAGGAGTCAATCAAGTGCTTTGACATTAAAATTTAATACAATTCAGAAAGTGGAGTTAATCGATTTGGCAAGTGAAGCATTCATATAATAATCTTCGGAAGCCTTTTCTTTGGAGATTTAGTGTTCAGGTTACTGAGATCCGAGTTTCTTCTTGATTGCTTCCTCCAATCGCCCTGCGTCTTCTTGCCTTTTGCATACTATTGCTATGCCTCCTTTTTAATGGATTTAACATTGTTTATTGAGATTCCGATGGCCCTGGGGTCTAACGCTGTCTTAATCTTCTGTTTTGTGCTTCTGCCTCCTCCGGGAATATTAGGAGAGCTTTACTTTTAAGAGCTTCTGAATAAGATTTGGGAGGAACTTTAGTGATATCTGTTGCCGTTTCTTCTCTATAGTTGTGTTGGATACAGGCTGTTTTTCTGTTAGGAAGGTTAATTTGATGTACTGTTGTATTTTTGTTGTTTAAAAGTGGAGTCAGCGGGATAGTTTTATTTATTACTCTTCTGCTTGTTTGTGTCCCAACTGTAGGTTGATAGGTGTCCTGCTGCGTTTCCGTGGCCTTTGTTGTTTTAAAAATTGTGCTGGTTTGAACACCTTTCTCCTCTGTGACTGGTTCTGATGATATGGCATTATCTCCTACCTCAGGATATTTTGCTAAGATACTCAATAAAAGCTTCGTTCTTTTGATTCTGTGTTTATTAGGAAGAATGAATGCTGAGTTGCGTTTCGAGTTTAGAATTTTCTACAGTTTAATTATTAAGTCTCTGGTACTGAGGTTATTATAGTCCTCTGGATTTGATGTTGTAGAGGCTACATTTATATTATTCGAGGATTCGGACGTTGCCTTCCTGTCCAATGCAGGAAGCATCACTGTGATCTTCTGGACTCATGAGGTAGGAATATTAATTGGGTTTATGTGGAAAAGAAAGTTAAAAAAAAGGATAAAAAAGGATTAAAAAAATTTTAAAAAATTTATTTTTAAAGTTATTTAAAATCAATTCTAATTTTGAGGTCGTTTGTATAGTTTCAAAGTAGTTTAACTGAGAATGCAGAGTTAAAATTTGTGTAACAACTTCAAATAATATCTGGATCTTCTCTTAGGGAAGAGCAACAGCTTCTGCGGCCAGAAATGGTAACTCAACTATTATAATAATTACAATCACCTTCCAAAAATACCCCCTTTGGATAGAGAGGGGAGAGAAGAGTATCCGTTCTAAAGTATCACTCAATGTGAAATACAAAACAAATATTAGAAAACTCTCCATAAATGATGAAAACAAGAAAGAGATAAAAGATGTGTATCTGGTAATGTAATCAGTTCACACAACTCACTAAATTACGTTGTTTTTTTAAAGAAAAGGGAAGGGAAAGCTAAAGTGTTTTCACGTACGGACGACAGAAAAATAAAACTTATAAAAAGTTAAGCATTGTGGAATCTAACCTACAAATTTTACAGAGGTAAAAAAGGTAGAATAAATAAAAAGAGAAGTAAATTACAAGTTAGTAAACCAAAATTCAGGGGGACGGCGGGATTGTAAACAAGAGAGTTATGCCTGAGCACACAAAAGTGACACTTATGATAGTTCTAAGCAAAACATAAAAAGATAGTTTTAGGGATAAAAAAAAATCTGAAATCGACAATTAGATTTTAAAAAGGTTATAGGATATTGGTCTAGGTTAAACTGAAAATTGTCAAAGTATTTCCTACCTCATTTCAGAAAGTTCTTTTTTAATTACTTGAGCAATCCGGCTTCTATAAGTAAGAAAATAGTTGTCCATTCACGTAGATTTGTAAAAAGAAGTTGATAGGAAGTCGCTGTTGGTGGCGGAGGAAACTTCTGTCTTTCTTCTTCCAGATGAGGTTTTGCTTACTGATGTCAGTTCAGTAGTTCTTTGCCAGGAATTTTATGAAGATCTTCCGAGTGGTCGTTAGGCTTCGGGAGTCTCCATCGATACAGCGACTACTAGTGCGGAAACTGTTTAAATTTAAGAAAAAGAAAATTAAATATAAAAAATATAAAAGCATAAATGTATATTAAATGACCTTTAATTATTATTGAGATCCTGCTGCGAAACTAAATATTTGATATCTGGTTCAATTTTCGTCAGGAACAAATAAATGAAGGTCTCCTCTTTCGGAAATATGCAGACAGTTTCTCTGTTTGGTGATAATTAACAGCACTAAAGCCTGATTCTACAAAATATGAGATAGGGAAAGGTATCAACAAATTGAATATCATTTTCCACATATTTGGATATAACGCAGGCATTTTTTTATTTAGCCATAGGTTTTCTTATCCACCACTATCGAAACTATATTTACTCTCTTCATTATATCTAACAGTTCTTCTTGGCAAGTTGTACCAGCCTCCTCAATATTTGCAGTAAAAGGATTTTTCATCCAGTCATACACCTTCAAGTTCAAAATATTTTCAAATCGTTTTTCCATATTCAATTTAAGTTCGTTAAGGTGGCTACTGAATCTTTAAATCTCCTCTGGAGTTACATCATCTTTTATAGATGATAATTCGGGAAACTGATGAAATTCTCTCTTCAATAGATTATAACAAAGATCAAGTTTGTCGATAAATAATGACACAATATTTTGACAATTGATAAGAGTTTTATTAGCTCCTTGAAGCTGCAAATTGATTTCATTAAATCTCTTGAAAATATCTGCCAAATGAAAGGCATCATTCTTTACTGCTTTTAATTGTTGACAGAGAGAGATTGGTCTTATTAATACTTTGAAAAATGTATGACAATATCATATAATGCTACAAAACGAGACAAACATGTACCCTTTGACAGCCACCGAACTTCTGTGGGTAAAGGTAACCTAATAAATTCCTCATTATTGTCCTGGTACAGCTGTCGAATCATTCTATCATGTCTGGCATTGGATTTCATCTTATTTACAGCTCTAGTTATTATAGTTAATGATGAATGGAGACTTGTACATAAATGTTTTCCTACAAGATGTTGTCTGTGCACCACACAATGAATACATAAAACATTTGGCAAGTCTTCCTTCAAATAAGCAACAAATCCACGATAGCGACCTACCATTGATAGTGCTCCATCAGTAGCGCATGCAACAATATTGTTCAAAGGTATATTATTTCTTGCAAAGTAGGATTTCACAGCATTAAATATTGGTAATCCTCTTATATCTAATGATATTTATTGAGAATAGCATTTCTTCTCGTAATGTATTGTTTACATCAAAATAACGTACACATGTCATCAATAAAACATTATTATCTGCAATAGTAGACTCGTCCAATTGCATAGAAAATGAAGAGTTTTGAAGAATACTTATAAGATTATTTTCAACATTAACTGCCATTTCTTCAAATTATCGCTTTACTGTGCTATCGCTTAGGGCAAAGTTTTCAAAGCTTCAGGTATATCCTGATGCATTACTGTTGAGATAAATTCTTTTAAAGAGGGCATTATTAAAGTTTCTCCAAATGTTATAGCTTTTACCACTTTTTGTAATTAATTGTGAAACATCATAAGCTACAGTTAATTCCTCTTCGTTCATTGCATGTTGTTTCTTAAATGATGCAAGGATTGTTGGACGATTTTGAAATTTGTTAGGTATTTCCTGAAAATATTTAATGGACTTGCCTTTATCTTTTGGATGCTTTGTAGCAAGATGTTCTCGCAATCGATGTGGCTTCATTGCTTCATTGGATAATGTTTTATGACACAGTAAACACATTGGGAGTTGTTTATTTACAACAGATTCGATGAAACCCCTCTTCAAATACTCCGGTAAATAGCCACGAGCGTATTTCTTTTTTTGAGACGTGGGCTCACAATATTTCACACAATTTATAAAACTTGTTTGAAGCCGTAGGCACGGGCTTACTTTCACAAATCTAATTACGTACTGGCCCCACCATGAAACGAACTCAACTTGAGTGATGGCCGCTGGTACACCTCGCCCTCGTCATGCGCACTACAGTGCAGTACAATCTGCTCTGTCATTGAGTCATAGATGCGCTGTAATAAAGGAAAGTAGCTTCAGCATCGGACAAAATCTCTACCGCCAACCATGAAAGCTTGAATCGCCCACTAGTGGGCGGTAGGGATCAGGTTGACTACCACTGATTTAGAGGTATGAAATCCATTTATGTGTGAATCTGAATGCTATATTCATTGTTAATAGGTTGAAATAAGATATGAAATGTGATTTATGACACTTTGCCATCAATGGTTATTAATAATTAAGAAAGTTTAGGGCATATGATATCCACGTGTCTGCTAGTTTACAATTAATTCACGTAATTTTAGAAAGTGAAGCGTTCGAAAATCAATTTAAGAGCTTTTGTTTGAAAGCTTTATACAAAAAGAAGTTTTAATTAATTAGTGCTTAATGTTTTAAATTAAACTACAACATTTGAGATACATAATAATTTGTGAAATCATGTAGAAATTTTGTGTTATGTTTCTATACATAAAAATATATAAGGCGTAGAGAAAAATTAGTGATTTTTTAAAAGTTAGTATCATCTTTTGTTGTAGTCAGTTCTCTTTGTTTGTCTTACAAAAAATATTAACGCTCTTAAACTATTTGAAAACGTAAACACATATTTTACATTCCTTCGTATTTTTTCAGTTTAATACTTTAAAAATTGCACTGTGTGCTTTTTAACTCTTGAATTAGTATCAAGCAAATTGTAAAACTCCTATCGATTCATAGAATAATGTTCGAATTTTCACTATTCTAAATTTAGCAGACCCAAAGGGAATTAACTACCTCTTAAACACATTTTGGAAGCTTCTGAGGTCTAAATCGTGATTACAACAACAAATTGCGACTGGTAACAATCGTTCTATCAATTGTGTGAAGACTAAAGGACTTAACTTAAATTTGAGATGTTCTTTCCAAATTATTCTAGAATCTTACAATAGTTCAAGTTTAATAATATAGCGCTGGTTTATTTTAACAGTCAGTTCTGAAATAGGATTCTAACGCAACTGGCTTAAGTCTGGAATCGTTATCTAAATCCGGGCTCTATATTTAGGTCGGGTAAACTTGAACATGGAAATGTCACGTGGAGCTACTTGGTTGTCTGATATTTCATTCGTTCTGCTTTGTTTGGAGAAGAGAAATACAGAGAAGATAGAAAGAGAAAATATATAAAATTAATTTAATTGTGTCTGAAGGTCTTGATGGATTGTTTGGCATGTTGACAGACTATCTGATAGAATTACTCAGCTACGATAGTTTTAACTTGTGTTTGCCTCTTTGCTTCAATTGAACTGGAACTTTTTGTTTTATTACAGCTTATGTGTAACATACTCATAAGCTGATGAGTATAGTAACAGTTATATGCGGTGGCCAGCTCTTTCCTTGTGTATTTTTGTTCATTCATTGGTTGATTACCTTATTCCAGAAGTATGTAGAAAGAGTGCTAATTAAAAAATGTACAATATTTAAAAAAGTATTTCCTGAATATTGGGATAACTACAGATGAAAAAATATTTTGATGCAAATTTCATTACCATCCAATGGAGCAATTTTATAAACTGCTGTTTTCGTAAATAGAAAGCTCATTTGCAAAAGAAACTTGGTCTTTAATTTAATACAAAAGGTACAGATCAAACATTTGAGATGACGGCCAAGTGCAAGCTGAAGACAAGTGCAAACTGAATTTATAAGATGTCTACCGTTTAACACTGTTCTGGTCGGACACTGTAAGTTAAAGAATCACACACAGTTAAAGAATACAATTTCAACGATCCCGGAATCGAACTTCATAACAAAAACCATGAAATGTCACAAGGAAATTCAAAACTTTTTGACAAGCACAACTTGTAAAGTGTTCACTTTCAATTTATTTCACTACATTTTTGTGATAAATTATTGTATGAAAACAACTAAACAACTGTTTTAAGACGGATAGCGTCATAATCAGATTTTCACATTTCACACTTTCAAATTACTACTTAAGTTTTATGATAAAAACTAAAAGAATATTTTAAAATTGAAAAGTAATTTTAGAAACCATTTTTGCATGATCAAGAAAACATTCGAGTTTTGATGATCTCAAAACTTGTGAATGATAGCAAAAAACACAAAAAACTTTGAAAGAGCGAAGAAAAGTTTTTGAATTTTCAAAAATAACAAAAGTAAAGCCAAACTGACTCTGTAAAAAGCAGTTCTATAGAAGTTAATATGAAAACCTTCAACATGTCATATGATACCAGAACAGTTTTTGACATCCTTTTAACAGTTGAGAACTACAACTCTCCCTCAACATAAATAGTTTTTAGTAGAAATTTTTAGTCGAAGAGTAGAAATTATTAGAAGTTTTAGTCGAAGAGCATCAGACATTGGTCTGCCTACGGCTTGTAATACATATTACCGATACACTTATGTGTCAAGTAAGCAATTCAAGTTTTAAAATTTCCCTTTGAAATGATAAACAAAAATTTTAGATTACGTTTTATTTTTTTCAGCTTCAGATAGAAATAAACCTTTGGTTTCTAAAATACGTCAAAACGATTGCGATTCATTGTTGTCATTACAAACCTGAAATTTAAAGCGTTTCTTTTAATTCAAAATTATGTCAATTGTTTTTACGTCCCTCAATTTATAAAAAAATTTCCCTGACTTGGCGTTACCTCATTTGCATTTATTATTTGACAACGACTAGATCAAGCACACGTGATTTCGTTCGCAAATCAAATCTGACGACGTAAAAATATTTCTTAACAGATTTAAAATAAAACAATGCGGTGAGTCATTTTGAAGTCATAATGTTTCAGTTGTGTTTTGTCAAGTACGGAATTCAAAGCGAACGAATGTACATTTAATCCGGAAATGAATGTGTATGAGGAAACTGAAAGAGATGAAAAGAAAACGAAAAGAAGTTAATTTAAAACACAAAACGTGTGCATCCTGTGAGACAATGAAGATAATTATTTCATGAACTGAAGGAAATACTTAAAATAGCAACACATAATTTATATGAATAAATCCAATAATGACCAATAATTTATATGAATAATAATGTATAGTAAAGTTTTATAATGAACATTTTAAAACATTTGTGTTTGTAATCTTGTCCCATTAAGAAAACATTCTCAACAGACAAGAAAAATGCAACATCCGTAGTAAAATATTATTGATAATTGAAGATAGGTAGTTAATTAACATAGTACTGGAACAGCACAGCGGACTATTGGCCACGGTCAGGGTTCCAACCCGAAGGGAAAGATCCGAGGACAACACCTTGTGATTTTTAACCACGGTCAAATGACGAGATAAATACATGAGCTGTGGCACCCCACTCTCCAAACTTCCACACTACTCAAAGGTGAGGACATTTCAGGCCACGACAGATTTAAAATGCACTAGCCCGCACACACGACGGTCTTTGGTTGAACCTATTTCGAACTCGCAACCCTTCGGTTGCTAATCCGTTACTCATCCAACTGGGTACCACGGCCCTATTGATAATTGAAATATTTACAAGGCGAGTTTTTCTTCTGTGTTTAAATTTACTTTGGCAAAAAAAGTTTTTTTCTGTATTTTCATCTACTTTTATTGCTAATAAATTCAAGTAAAAGTAGTTTTTATTCTAAAATTTTTCTTTTTCCTTGGCCATAATTACTGTTAATTTACTTTTACTATTTCAGAGGAATATAAAATCACCTCTTTTCTAAAGACTTGCAAATAAAACAAACAAAAAACTCCTACAATCCGAAAGCTTTTGAATACGAGTGTTAAAGTGTTTATAGGCGGTTTTATTTGATAGTTAAAAAAGTTTATAATTAATTGATAGTTGGTTATAGTGGTAGTTTTATTAAAAGAAGAATTTTTCCAAGACATGAGGGTACTTGAATTAACGTCGCCCTGGAGTAACACCGGCTATTGGCGACGGTCTGGAATCGATCCCTAAGGGAAAGATCAGAGGACAACCCCTCACCACGGTGAGATGATGAGGTCACACCCGAACTGGCATCCCGCTCTCCGAACTTCCACATCACTTCAATGTGAGGGCATTTGAGGCCACGATTTAACTTGCAACACCCCCTACATACATGACGGTCTTTGGTTGGAACGAGTTTCGAACTCGCAACCACTTATCTAGAGAAGGTGGGACATTTGATAAAATCAATGAAAATACCAAATTGTCTAAACACTAAATAAAACTTTATAAAACATTGAAAAACTGCCACCTTTGAAACTTATTTAGTCAATAACAAATGTAGTCTTATTCCAAAACAAAAACTGGCTAATTTCTTTGTGTACGAATAAGGAGTTATTTTCTGCTTTGTTCTGAGAAACTTGTTTTTTTTACAAAAACAATGAATATCGTATTTACATTTTATATTCCAAGCAATCCGTCAACCTCTTTTAAGTGGGCGATATTTACGTCTTCGAAAAACCAAACCAAAATAAAAAATCTATGCGTAAAGATTATAGGAAGAGGAAGTGAGAGGAGAGAAAGAGTGGTCCTTCTGATGCAAAACGTGGTATTTGACGCCGAAAGCACGCGACCAATCACAGCCGAGCTTAGCAGAACCATGTGCTCCTAGATACTGTTAGGAGCCAGTTCTCTGCGTCCGCTTCTCAGAGGCGGGATGTGAAATGCCGGCGGTCAGCGGTCTGACTTGTGGTGACGGATATCTTATCTGGACTCGGCTCGGGAATTTGTTTTTGTTCGTATTTTTTCCGTTTTTCCGGAAACCATAAGCGAATCATTCTTTGTGGAGCTAGTGACATCAGTCAAGTGAATTATTCTTTCCCTTTTTGGATATGTGAATTGCAAACGATTATTATGCGTTTATTATACGGATTTATAAAAGGGAGAAAATCGTCTGACGCTGGAGTTTTTGAGTTTGGAATTCCAAGCGGTTTTGTTTATTACGTGAAGGAATTATTGGTGTCAGCTGAAATATAATCTGTTAATACGTGACTCCGTGCAAATAGCGGGATTTTAGTTTCTATTTAAGAGGATTACAGATCTCAGTATGGAACTGGAAGATTATGTTTCTTGTATATGCGAGTTAGCAAAATTTTGCGGATAAGAGGTGATTATTTTTATTCTTTTATGTGACATTTTGCATTGGTGTCTTACAGCACAGTGGAATAACACTTAATTTCTTTACTCATCTTGTGGATGTTTAAGATTATTTTACAATTCTTTCCGACAAAGATAGGCACATGATTAAAACAATTTAAAGACAAATTTCAATTGTTCTATGAATTTTGTATGAGAATGTACTTCAATAATTCTTTGGAAGAATTTTTATATACTCATTCTAATCTAAAATATTGAGATTTCAAGAACTGTTAAAAAATTTAAAGACAAATTTCATTTGTTCTTTTATGAATTTTGTGTGGAATGTATTTCAACGATTCTTTGGGAGAATTTTTACATACTTTCATTCTAAACTGAAATATTGAGATTTGAAGAATTTAAAAAATTTCGACAACCTTATATGCATGCAAGTAAAATACACATTCAGCTATCGAAAGAAAACGCTTTATATTCCACTTAAACAATTATTTATTTTGTATGATCTGATTTAACTATTGACCAGTCTTTTATGTATTCAAACCCTTCAACTTGTGCAATCATTTGATCAGTGTTGCTATGATATCACACATTTTTCTAATTATAACTGTGATATTTATGAACTGATATTCAGAAACTTTTGTGGGAATTCTTTGTGTGACCAAATACTATATATTGTCTAGCCTATATGCTTAATTAGTTTAAAAACGTGTGCCAAATTTTACAAGAGCGCCAATCATTATACCAACATATTTATTTATAATTACATGTTCATCAAATCTATTATACCGATGATACTCTCAAGAGATCGGAAATGGTATCTGCGCTTGAAATGAGTTTGAAGAAAAACAGACCAACTAATACTTCAAGTGATATTTTCTGGCTCAGCCGAGTGATTGAAAACATGTCTACAGAGAGTACCATAACCTTATGTGACCCGTACAACGCTTACGACACGGACTGTCTGCAAAACAGTTATAGTTTCGATGACCCCATACTGACCATACCAAATGAGACAGAACCCTACTTCGATTGGGCCATCATGGGCGAGAGACAGGATCCTTACGCCATACCCATGACCATAGTGTACATGATTATCTTCATCACTGGGATCATAGGCAATGTGTGCACATGCATCGTCATCTCTAGAAACCGCTACATGCACACTGCCACGAACTATTACCTCTTCAGTCTTGCCGTCAGCGATCTGCTACTGTTGATACTGGGGCTACCCCAGGACATCAACCACCTGTGGTCCAAGTACCCTTACTTATTCGGAGAGGTGTTCTGCATCGTCCGAGGCTGGTCTTCGGAAGCGTCCACCAACGCTTCGATCCTGACCATCACCGCGTTCACAGTGGAGAGGTACCTGGCCATCTGCCATCCTCTGAAGGCCCACACCATGTCCAGGCTGTCCAGGGCCATTAAGTTCATCATCGCCATTTGGATCTGTTCTGCCCTGGCGGCCATCAGCATGGGGTACCAGCTGGGCATTATCTATGAGAAGGACAACTTCGGGAACGACATGCTGGAGACAGCGACCTGCACGGTGAAGCGTGTGTTGAACCACTCGTTCGAGTGGGCGACGGCTTTGTTCTTCCTGTTCCCGGGGACATTGCTGTGCATCCTGTATTCCCTGATCGGTCTGCAGCTGAAGAGGTCCACGGAAATGGGACGCAAGCACGACGGCAGGCACAATGCGTCTAATGTCAATGGGTCTTCTAAAATGCAAGGGAAGGTCCTCAACAGCCAGGGAAGATCCGTCAATCGGAAGAGTTCGTCGGCATCTCGAAAAGACGTGATCAAGATGCTTGGTAAGTTTTTAAATTATTATTTATTTTATCAGATTTAACAGGTGCTTAACTCTAATGGACGGTGGTGGTTTGGACGAGACATCTCGTCCATCCCGATCTCACCAATTTTGCCTTATGACGAGATATCTAGTCATCAAAGTATCGCCAATTCTTTTATGTCGACGAGATAAAGATCTGACCAGTTTTCTTTTAATGATAAGGTATCTCGTCCATCAGGATCTGGTCAGTTTTCTTCTAATGACGAGGTACCTAGTCGAGATAAGCACCAGGTGGGTTAATCCTCCAAGTGGTTTCGACGAGATATATCGTCCATCAAGATCTGATCAGTTTTGCTAATGACGAGATACCTCGACGAGACGAAACTGTAATATTACTTCAAGGTGGAATGAAAATCCAAGTAGGAAAACAAATTGTCCCTTGCCCAAAACTGGTAACAGTTTGGAATAAGAGTTTGCATCAGAAACTGGCCACTACAGGGCGGTCTCCGACGCAAAAATAAGTCACCAGGAGGGTTAACGATACAGCAATTTTTAAACTAATCAAATTCAAATGATATCAAACTTTGTAAATAGCAAAAAGAATTTTTCAATAACCATCATTTTTAACGGAGTTACTTGACAACAATATAAAACTTTTCGTAGTTAAGTATGGTAGGTTTACTACAAAAACGGATTTTTCTCCGATTGAGATTTTTTGACATTCCTCTGATTAGAACAGTTCCGTGTATCAATTTTACTCCCATGCGTGTCCACTATGAAACATACATTTTTAAAGAAAAAAAAATTAAAAAACGCACTTTTTTGTAATTGTAGATCAAAGGTCAAATTTAATGACCTTAAAATCAGAAAGGTCATTCATAGTATCATGTAACATATCACCAGAAAGGTTATACTTTTTTCTATAAAATAAGCCCTCTTTCATCTTGATTGGACAAACAGGTCAAAAGATACAGGTGTTCATGGGCGGCGCCGAGTAGATACTTCTATTTACTTCGAATATTTTTTAAATATGAACACATGCGTGTCCCTCTATGAAATTTTCAAAAAGCAAAGATAGTGTACCTTTAACATAGTATATTCTTTAGAAAAAAATAAAAATACACGTTTTTTGTAATTGTAGGTCAGAGGTCAAATTGAATTACCTTGAAATTGAAAAGGTTACTTAAAAGGTCATGATACGCCATTGGAATTGAATACATATATATTTCAAAATACCCACTGTGAAATTAATGCATCTGTATTTTAGTTGAATGATGGGATTTAGTTAAATAGTATCTTACAAAATGCCACATTATTAACTAAAGAATACAAAACCAAATATTATCAGAGAAGATTGCTTTACAAACCCTGATAACAAATTGTAGCTTTGAAAGTTTGTAGCGTTAAGTACAATCTATTTGCAAGAAGTTATATCCTTCAAATATTTGATACCTAGTTTAACAAAAGAAATTTATCAACCGGTTTATTTTTTTTGCTAAACTAGTATTGAATCTGATGTTAATCATG
This sequence comes from Meta bourneti, assembly GCA_933210815.1. Classification (NCBI taxonomy): domain Eukaryota; kingdom Metazoa; phylum Arthropoda; class Arachnida; order Araneae; family Tetragnathidae; genus Meta; species Meta bourneti. Next base: position 74,464,002 of record OW119925.1, read on the forward strand.
TTTTTATGAACTTAATAATATGCATACAAAGAAAGTAAGCAACATTCAATGGATAATTATATTATCTTTTTATACAATGTATGACAAATGTTTAAGATTCGTTATACATTTTGTCTCGCAAGTTTTAATTATAAGTACGACGAATGGCCTTTAAAAATGACTTTTGCTTGAATGTACAGAAATCAGCAGTCAGAAATGAATTTTTTCATATCGAGAAAGTTATTTTCATTTTTTACAACGTCCACTGTTTTAAATTTTAAAGCAATTTTAACAACATTCACATTTATTATAGTAGCTAATGACTGAGTGCAAAACTTGGTCTAAAGTCTTACAGATACTGAGATTGGATTCTTGTTTCAGTACTTTGATTAAAGCAAGGTTGGTGTTTATGATGCGAATTTAAAAAAGAACCAATATAAAAAGTTCCTGTGAAACGCTGAAGTAATAATATACTAAGTTTTGAAGTATATCATTAAACGTTTCCAGGTAATGAATGGACTTGTATCATTATATTGACATACAATACTGTAGCTGTTTCACAGGTTGTTGCATCTGCCCATCATTTTACGTTTCACATAATTTATACGTCGAATTACGTTTTAAAATGCTCCCTCCAATGTTTGATTCACTATTTTGTTTGCACAACGTTGAATCTGTATGATGTCCTCAAAAGAAGTATGGAGGAAATAATATCGTTCAAACTCGAAGTGGGTTTGACGAGATATATCGTCTATAAAGATCTGACCAATTTTGCTTATGACAAGATATCTCATCATCAAGATGATAGCAGGTTGTGTTGCTCCAGTGCGACGTTAATAATTACCATTACCAATACCTCATCATCCAGATATTGTCGATATTTTGATGGTGGCGAGATCATGATCTGACCAGTTTTCTTCTAATGACGAGATGTCTCGTCCATAAGGTTGGTTTTCGCCTATGGTTTTGGTAGTGATGAGAAACTTTGTCAATACAACTACCAGGGGATTAAACTTGTGAGGTTCTTACATTCAATTTGTTTCGAAGAGTAAATGTGCTGGATTGATTTAAAAAGAAGATATTTCAAAACCTCTTTCAGTATCTCCCATTTAATACGAATCTTTTTATTATAGCTTATAAATAGTTTATCGAAAGTTCATTACTTAATCTTGTACCATCGAAGACTGTTCCTCATGTTTTAAACTCCTTTCCACCGATTAGAATTACTCAATTAAGTTACCTGACAGCACTGTCACGTTTTATTTGCTGATTTGTTATGTCGTGTTTAACTTTGTACTAAGCGTGTTTAAGGAAATTTCTGATGGGTGGTCTGTAAACATCTTCCGTTGAATGCTACACTAAGAAATGTTCGAAATGAGCTAAAATTAAACCGATGAAAGTTTCTGGTTGAGAAAACTGATCATGTTTAATTACTTTTATGAAGTTATAGGGCAAAGTCAAGTAAAATGGAAAACACTGATTTTAAGCAATCGCTAAACGAAAGGGAATGGTTTCTTTTGAATAAATCAAACGCCAAATCATGACCAAATTTACTAAATTTCATGTGTTAATAGAGAATTTATCAAACGTAAAAATTAAGTTATACTAAAAGAGTAAAAATAAAAGTCAGAATCGTTGTTATGAAAAAAGTAGTATAAAATATGAAATACCTAAGAATTTATTTGCCACAAATACATAAAAAATACTTGACATTTTATAAAAAAATATAAATCGGAAGCTACAGTAAAAAAATGCACACCTTTTGAATTTTTAGATTTACTTTTATTTACATTTAACTTGCTTTACACAGTGAAAAAGCTTCCAGATATTCTCGATACGCCATTCTCACGAATCTTTTCTCCTTAAACCAGAATACTCTTATCCGTATCGATGCTATGTTCATCCAGATTTGCATCTAAAATCTCAAACAATGTATAGATATCCTACCTAATCGTGCATTTACCGTTGACATTGTCTAAAATCTACCATTTCTACCGTCCAATCTTAACCAGCACCCCAGCAAATCATACTGCGTCTTAGGTTTTTTTTTTACAATTGCAGCTTGAGCTTCCATGTATGGAAACAATAACAGTAACATAAACTACTTAATATGTTATACTTGAATTATGTGCACAGTGGAATCTATACTAAAAGACAATACGTATAAGTCTTTTGAAGTTCGCAGAAGAAACTACTGGACGGAAGAGTTTTGAAATATTTTGCATGGATATAGTATTTTAGACAATGTCAATTCTCTGCGTTTGAGCGCCGGAATGTTGATTAGTTAAATTTCAATTATTTAAAAACACTCATTTGCTACGATAGGTAGTTAAATTAACGTCGCACTAAAGCAACACAACGGGTCATTTGCCACGTTCCGGAATCAATCACAAAGGGAAAGATTCGAGGACACCTCGTAATTTTGAACCACGGTCAGATGACGAGGTCAACCCCTTAACTGGCTCCTTAGCCTCCAAACTTCCACACCCAGCAAACGTGATGAAATTTGAGGCCACGACAGATTTAACGTGTATCAGCCCCACGTACACGACTGTCTATGGATGGACCGAGTTTCGCAACCCTCCGGTTGCTAATCCGCTACTCTAATCGGGTTACCGCGGCCCCTCATTTTCTTTGGAGAATGGTTTCCATACCACGAAAATTCTAATATTTCCAAAATTCATTTCACAATATAAAGCATGTTCCACATTGCGTGCAGTTTAGGTGTTCCATATCACGTACACATGTACTTCGACGGAAAGATAACACGTGTTCTAAGAAAAAAAATGATATTAAAAACTAGTATGGAACTTTCACAAACACATATTATGGTAACGCAATAAAAATATTTTTTTACATATTTCCTATCAAATAATTGGCTTTTTAACTGAATCTAAAATATTTTTAGCACTTCAAAATATAAAACTGCTTGTATTAAAAAAACGAATTCTCGACTGACGCCTCGATGTCTTTTCTATCAATGAAGCATTTTATGAAAATTCCTGTCAGTTTTATAATTTCCTATTGAAATATTGTGGTATTAGGCTCCCTACTGTTCTAATTTAATAGGATAAATTAAGCATTTTTCAAACCGTGTAATTGGAAACGGGAAGTGTCAGTATTCATTTTGCGACAATTTAATTAAATTATTAGATTTTGTCTGGTCAGTTTAATTAGAATTCTTCGAGTCATTATCGTTTAAAGTAATTATGCATTCCTTACCTACATTGATAACTACTTTAGTTCTCTCTGCGCGAGTAGGGGAAATTTTGTTGTAACACTGGCATTTCATATAGTCAATGACACTTTGAAGTTTTAAAATCAATACTAACGTTATTCAGAGTTTGTGAGAATATCTATGGGTATGTAGGTGGGTAGTTATTTAAGGTCACCGTGAAACAACACAATGGGCTATTATCCACGATCCGAGATCAATCCCGAAAAGAAAGATATGAGGACAATATCTCGCAATTTTGAACCACAGTCACATGACGAGATCAGCCCCTGAGCTGGTACCCACTCTCCAAACTTCCACATCATCCCATGAGGTCATTTGAGGCCACAACAGATTTAACATGCTCCATCCCCAGCGTACATGACGGTCTTCGGTTGGGTTTATTTTCGAACTCACAACCCTCCAGTCACAACCCTCCACTCTTCCAACTGGGCTACCGTGGCCCCAAAATCGATGGAAATAAAAATCATGATATAAATTATTTTTTCTATTGCTAAACACACAACGAACTTGACAAATCATAAAAGAACTGAATTGTTGAAAAACAATTGGTTGTATAAAATGAAAATAGATATTAAATCTTCTTTAATTATAAAAATAATTTATTGATATATTTAGAAGTTCCGTATTTACAAAATTTAAATTTTCGTTCAAACAGGAATACAATGCCCGAAAAACTTTTCATTTATTAAAATAATATTAATATTGGTCTTATGAACTCCAAAATCATACAGTAACCTGGAACATTTTAAAATATTTGAGGTTACTGTTTTAAATAAAGTTATTTGTAGTTCTACACCCATAAGCAGATATTATTCAATATGATTATAAGATTGGAACGCTATAGATATTTAAAATACATACGAATGCAATACAACACATGTTTTCCTTGGTCCATCTATAATGTATCTTTAGTATAAAAATGTTCAAATAAAGAGAAACTTATACTTGAAATATATTTACAACAATCAATTTATCGGGTATTTTTCATAAGAAAAGAAATATTTTGTCCATTATCATATATACATATCGATATGTCCATATCGAATATATCAGTAAAAAAATTACTAGAGTATAATTATATCTTTTCAAATTATTAAATTTAAGCTTTCATCATAGGTAAGTAACCTAAATACGTATAATTTATTACACATTAAATAAACATACTGTTTGATGTCAATGAACATTAAGGAAACCATACCCAATTTTTAAAGTTACAGAATAAATTATTTGTACTTTTAATGTTTGGAATGTGTGCGATCTTTTTCACTATAGTTTTCTACTATGCATAATACTGTTTTTTGTTTCTTGTTTTTCTCCGTTTTCGTAATTGCCAAAAAATAACTATTCTGGAAAAACTGCTTAAAAATACAAAGATTAAAGGACGCAAACGTCAATTAGCTTATTTTTGTAGTATGTTTTCTTTCACAATCAATACATCCTTAAGTTGTTTGGCTTTACTTGAAAAAAAATAGACGACTTGGAATAATTTGGGAATGGGCATTAATTTATTAAGTGTGCTTTTGAACAAATCCAATTCAAATGCTATCTATGAGATAACAATTCAGTTCAGTGATTTTATCAGAATTTATTTTGAAAAACAACCCTTGATAATTGCAATTTTTCTTGCGACAGAAAATACATATCAGAAAATGGTTATGAATAATGATTTAAAAGTACAATAGTTTTATTACTCCAATAATATTCTCGTCTCAGAACATCAGAAAACGTTGGAAAGTCACGTTTAATTCCAAGTATATTTTTCATTTTACATTACGTTGAAATCCGAAACGTGCTTTGTTCTATAGCAAATATTCAAAAGCCTTCTCCTTACAAATTGGTTCAATTTTGTTAGAATGCATTCCTATTATTATTTTCTAGGTATGTGCTTATGTTATACATTTTGTGCTCTGTTTTCTATCCTGCATGTAAACTTTAAAATTTCGTTTCGAGATGTCTTTAATGACAATTTTCGTATATTTTATTCACGAACTATATCTATACCTTGGTAGAAAAGTTATGTATAAAATGCTATAGTGTTTTAATTACTTTTTGTACAATCGTAATAGATTGTTAAGTGTGCATGGTCAAAAATATAATACAATCTACGAACTTCCGTTTTACGAACACATATGATTTTAAGAACTACCATGAAGTCAGAACTAAATATTATAAAACAATTAATTACGAATTTAACAACTAACTTTTTCTTTGTTCCTTCATACTCGTAACAAGCAGCGTTGACTGTACCACAAACAGTTAATTTCAGTGTAAATTGTTATAGGTTCATTTGAGCATGGAGAAAAAAGAAATAACACAAAAATAGTAAGAAAATAGAAATATACTTCGCAAATTATTTCATTTTACCAGGCTATTCGTCAAAACCTACAGTGTACTAGATTTTTAAGAATTTGTGTTGTTAAGAAATTTTTATTTTACCGAGTGAACCGTGTATTTTAATTTGCAAAAATTTTAATTATTGACAGATTAATGACGCATTCAAATATGTCTAATAAATACGGTTTAACATTCGTTATCGTCAACTCATCCAATCCATATTCTAATGCATCTCATCAAATTTGGCTCGATTAAATCCTTCCTCTACATTCCCTAGTAGGGATTACATACCGCATATTTAATTCACGTTTGTGCGTGTACAATGCGGTATGATGTTGTAATGCGCACTTAAATGTGTATAATGCAGTAATATTTCCTACCAGGGAAATTTTGAATTGAATTTTTTTTAAATATGGATATTTCTCACTTCATCGACTGTAAATAACGCCCCCAACATAACGTTCAGTAATAAAGTCCAACATAAAAACCATGTATAAAGTTTTATTTCTTCAACATTCTAAAATACTTGGTAACATCACCACTACAATTCTAATACAAAACGTAATAGAGTTTTTCAATGTGTAGTAATTTTATTCATAATTTACTACAAGTGCAACCGTCGTGTACGCGGGGGGCTGGTGCACGTTAAATCTGTCGTTGCCTCAAATGTCCTCCCGTTGACTTAGGAGTTTGAAGAGTGGGGTGTCAGCTCAGGTGTTGACCTCGTCATCTGACCGTGGACCAAACTTGCGAGATCTTGGTTCTCGAATCTTTCTCTCCGGTATCGTTCCCGGACCGTCGCCAATAGCCCATTCTGTTGTTCCAGTGTGACGTTAATTCAACTATCTACATGATAGTTAATGATAATTGATTTATAATGGTTCAAGATACTGCTCTGACAAGATTTAGAAGGAGCACACAAAATACATAATTGTCGTGAAAGCAGTTAAGAACTCTCCACCTTGTCTATGCTCCACAACCCCAGCAACTCCTTCCCATATTTTAGAATGTATTGTTGTCTCTGTGGGATAGCTCTTGGCTGATCAGAATTTGTTCGCTATGTGACTTGTCTTTTGGAGATGGTTTAGGTTATACCTTGAACAAGGGTATTAATAACAATATACTTGTTGAATGAAACTTTGGTTTCATCATTGGTTTTACTTACCATGACTTTCCATTGTTAAGTAAATTTTATAATTTTCATATACTTGTTGAATGAAACTTTGGTTTCATCATTGGTTTTACTTACCATGACTTTCCATTGTTAAGTAAATTTTATAATTTTCATTTCAAAATCGTTATCAATCTGTTTAATAAATACAGCTAGCTACTTTAAATTCACTTCATTCGTCAAAGATCAACACATTTTAGTGCTTCGATTGTATTGCACCTTTCCGAAAATTCAATTTACAAGTTTAAGCACTTACACCAGCGATTTTCAACGTTTCTCATTTCATGCCATACATAAACTAATTACTAAAATTCTGCGGCACACCAAAAGAAATATTGTCTGACTGAAAATAGGCAACATTATCACGAATCCTACTTTGGGCCCTAATACAAATTTACTCATTATAAATTTGAAAATGATGTGACCAAAAATTAGTGTAATTTGACTGATTAAGTAATTTTAATTAATCAATCAAATTAGTATTTATGATTGCTTTAAAAAAATAAAAGTAATTACCTGCCCCTCTTGCTTTTATGGCACCCACATAAGCTAATTGCCAAAATTCTGCGTCACACCATAATATATTACTTTTTTGACGTTCTGACGAAAAATAGGAATAACTTGCATTGATTAACAAAAAACCAATAAATAAAAATAAAAGTTAATACCTACCTTCTTTGCTCAACAGTGGGTTTTCAAAATCCTTTTAAAACAATTTATTTGATGCTTTGTGATAAAAAATGATACTTCAAATTATTCATACGGATATTGCTCTTGACATTATTTGTTAACACACTTGTATAAATTTTAGAACTAAACCGTTGAAATGAAATACATCTTAAACAATATAAACCGTTTCACCATCTGTAAGGCGAACGTGTCACTCTTGCGGTTCACGTGCGGTTCACCAGTGTGCCGCGGCAAATCGCTGCCTTACGCCGAAAATGAAAATTACCAAGCATCATCAATCGATATGTCACAAAACAATCAAAAGCAGCAACAGTCTTGCAGTCAGAAATTAAACTTCATTTGCTGAAATCCGACAGGCGACGTCATACTGGGGCTTTCAAAAAGCTAGACAAATTTCCACTTCCACTGTGGAAGCATCTGGCCCAAAAACGTCGTTAGAAATCAATCAACAACATCCGCTTTGTCCTCCAAAGAGATAAATCATTGCTGTTTAATCGAGTTTTTCTCGAAGCTCTTTCGATTTTACCCGACTAAGTGCTGGCCTTCCCGTGTCTGAATCCCACAACCGGCTCATTATTTATTTACTTCTCAAAGGGATTATTTGAACAGTCAAAGGATGCGAATGTAAACAATTTTCTCTTTGTTTTGAGATTCTAGTTTGCTTTCCTATTTATTTTTGCACTTGCAATTTAAGTTTGTTTATTCGAAAACTTTTTTGAGAACCGTGTTTCAAAAATGTTCGTAGAGGGACAAACCACCAGTATTACAATAATACATTTGTTTTCTATTTTATTGGTATACGTACTTTAACCCTCTGAACGGTCACGAGATTTCCGAGTCGTATAGCACTGGTTTTGCCCCACAACCTACATAATGATTAAATAATCGCATCTATTGGTTGAAATATTCCTAGGAAAGATTCCATTCGTCAAGATGATCAAAACTGTTTTGAAGTCATGCAGGGAAGACAGCATTTTACAGAACGGACATATGCTTGTGAGCCCCTTGAAGGAGAGTAAATTTGTTTATTCAAAATCTTGATGATTTTTTAAGTATTGTGTAGACAAACCATCAATATTACAATAATACCCTTGTTTGCTTCCTATTTTGCTTGTACAAGTACTTTAATCGTCTGAACGAAACTTTCAGAAGACAACCACAATATATATATATATATATATATAACGTAAAGTAATAGAAATGCAGACAAGCAAGAGGTCGAAAATACAGACTAGCAAATAGCCAAATGGCTAAAAAGCCTTGAAGCAGGACAATCAATCACAGATGTTGCTCGTTTCTTCGGCGTTCATCATTCCGTCATTTCACGATTATGGAAACAATTCCAAACAAGCCAAACAGTTGTCCGAAAACCTGTGGCCGGTCGCCCACTGGTTACGACCCCCGCGAAAGATCAATATATTTCTGTTTTAGCCAAGCGGAATCGAAGAGTGACCTCCACATGTGTGACATCTATGGTTGCAGCCTCCATTGGTAAGACGATATCTGCTACTACTGTTCGCCGAAGGCTACACCTGAAGGGACTGTACGCCCGGGTACAACGAGTTTGTGTTCCTCTATCCGTCCAATCCAGAGGGGCACTATTAAAGTGGTGTCGGCAACATGTGAATTGGACTGTATCTGATTGGGCCAACGTTATGTTCACGGATGAGTCGAGATTTGCCCTGGAGCCAGAAGACAAACATGTAAGGGTCTGGAGAGAACAAGGCACACGCAGTCGGCCCCAGAACATCATCGATCATCACGCATTCTTAGGTGGAAGCATCATGGTGTGGGCAGGGATTTCTTTGGGATATCGCACCGACCTGCATATCTATAGACGTGGTTCTGTGACAGCTGTCCGGTATTGGGATGAAGTCCTAGAATCCACTGTGAGATTGTACGCTGCAGCAGTTTGTCCTGCTTTCGTTTGAATGGATGATAATGCGCGTCCCGATCGAGCCAACATCGTCGACGACTATCTGGAGAGTGAGGGGATTGCGCATATGGATTGGCCGGCGTATTCGCCCGACCTTAATCCCATTAAAAATCTTTGGGATGCCCTCGGCCGTGCTATATCTGCACGTTTCCCACCCCCAATCACTCTCAGAGAGCTGCAAACTGCTCTACAGGAGGAATGGCGATTACTTGACTCTGGGGTAGTTGATCACCTCATAGAAAGCATGGTCACACGCTGTAAACTTTGTATGAGGATGAGGGGTGGTCACAAACCCTATTAATGTCGGTTTTGTTTGTATGTTTTGGATTTAAACATCATTTTGTTAATGACTCCAATATGACCTCATCTTATATTTTATGAAAATTCAATATTGTTTTCATCTTTGTATGTAATTCTTTGTTTTGTTTCAAACATAAACATATTTGCTACTTTCCTGCCGCATTTCGTGTCAATCAAAGCTGTACTTGTCAATTTTTTCGCATTTTACCGCTTCGTGCTTAACTTTTGGCAGTGAGTGTATATTAATTTAAAAACCGGAAATTCAAAATCAACTCTCTTCTCATAAATACACTACTGGCCATTAAAATTGCTACACGAGGAAGGCGGCACGCCATACACGTGAAATTTGCTGTGAAATGCAAATGATTAGATTTTCAACGCATTCATGCAAAGCAGGCGGCGGTAGCGACACATACAATACTATAAGAGAAGAGATTGGACAGCAGGTTTCTCATACTGGAATTGCATTTGAAAGTTGTTCTCGGTTAAGAAAGTTGTTGTAATGCCTCGTGTAAGAAGGAGAAATGCCCACCAGCACGTGTCTGACTGATCGAAGAAGGATTGCAGCCTACCGGGATTGCGGTTTATCGTACCGCAGGATTGCTGCTCGCGTTGATCGAGATCCCATGACTGTCAGCAGAATATGAAATCAATGGGTTCAGGACAATCATACGTAAAGTCATGCAGGATCTCAGCCGCCCCCATCACTAACATCCGAGAAGACAGACATGTTATCCGCATGGCCACAAGGGATCGTACAGTCACGTCATGAGCCCTGAGTCAAGAAATGGAGTCGTTTGCTAGACAACAAGTGTCTGCTCGAACAGTTCGACGATGTTTGCAGCAGCATGGACTGTCGGCACGGCGACCATGTGGCTTCGGCTACCCTTGACGCTGCATCACAGACAGGAGGGCCTCCAATGGTGTGATCAACGACGAACCTGGACGCACTAATGGGGTCACGTCATCTTTTCAGACGAATCCAGGTTCTGTATACTGCATCATGATGGCCGCATCCGTGTTTGGCGGCATCGTGGAGAATGCTCATTGCCAGCTTGCATTCGACATCGGCATACTGGCCCATCACCTGGAGTGATGGTATGGGGTGCCATTAGATACACGTCTCGATAACCTCTAGTTCAAATTGCCGGCACATTGAAAAGCAGCCGTTACATTTCTGATGTGTTAAGGCCCGTGGCTCTGCCCCATCGTCGAGGCCTCCGTAACGCTAGGTTTCAGCAGGACAATGCACGACCGCATGTTGCCCGCACTGTCCTGACCTTCCTTGATACAGAACATGTTCGACTGTTGCCCTGGCCAGCACGTTCTCCTGATCTCTCGCTAATTGAAAACGTGTGGTCAATGGTGTGTGTCCTTGGATATCCCCGGTTTTTATTTTCTAATTTTGCCTTTCTACTTATGGTGTTTGGAAGGGTGTGGGGGCTACTTTTGGTGAACTGCCGCCCACACGTAGAAAACACCATATTGTGCTGACTGGGTCAACCTCCTCCCTGATCCATCAACACTTCTTCATTTTTTTTCGAAATTTTCTTGGTATCCTTAAATTTAAATTCCTAAATTTCTCTTTGTTTTGCAATATTGAATTATATTGCTATCCATGCTACGTCTGCAGCTTCAGCGCGCATACATGGACAGTTCTGCATTCTGGCTTCTGTTTGACTATTTTTATACCCCGGTACTTTGGATTTTTAGCTTTTGGCTCTTTGCTTGTCTGCATTTTTGACCTTTTGGCATTTTGCCGGTCTGAATTTCTGTTATAATATATATATATATATATATATATATATATATATATATATATATATATATATACAAGGGAAAGTCGCCTAATATGAGATACTTTTTTCAAATAGCTATGGTGACTCCACTATGATTTTTTTTCAAATTTCCCAATGATTTCTAACACTTCTACTAATGCTATTCCTAATGATTGATGTTTTTTTGGTTGAATGCGATCCAAATGTATGAAAATAAGGACTCTCATCTAAGCTCCCAAATTGGCGATTTTGGAAAAGGTTTCACAATATGAGATACCAAGTATTCTCAATATGAGATAGTATCTCATATTAGGCGTCCAAGACAAAACTGGAATGGATTATACCAAATACCTTTATTTCGAGAATAATTTTTTTCAATCAGTCTTTAAAGTAGTAATTGACCAGAAATGAATTAATTACAAGTACCAAGCATGAGGAAAATAGGAACACAATTATCACTAGGTAGTTAATAGATGAGATCTCAGTTGAAAAACATTACCAAAAACGAAACAAACTAAAAAAACTTTGTATTGTTTTTAAACTTAAAATTTGTTTTTAAAACTTTTAACGTCACTTCTTTAAAACTTTTGTAGTTACGTTTAACTTCTTTTAAAGAAACATGAGTAATCATAAAATAGGTAGGCAACCATTTTGACTTTTTCTAAATCGAAAAGCAAAAGTCACAAAGAAAATCTGAACCTTTTATGTCCCCACAGTCCTCGTGGGACCAGCGATAGCATTGTCCACATTTCGCTCACTTTTCTCCACGAGTGTCCTCCGAAAATCGCCCGGAGTAAAACATGCACTCGGGGTCAGCTTCCTTATCAAATTCGTTGCCATCAGAAGAATATTGTAGGGGACGCTCTTCGTCGTCCGAGCTCTCATCCTCGTCGTTATCTCGCTTTTTGTTCTTGATCATTCGCGTAGACTTGGTGACTTTAGAGGTCTTAGTAACGGCATTTTTGGTCCTTCTTTCTCTTTGCAGATTCCATGGAAAGTTTTCTCTGAACTTTTCTTTCTTTTTCTCGTACCTTCTCTTCAAGTTGGCGTGGTTTGTTGGTGTATTTTTGTATGGTGAAGTTGTCAGTAGGGCTGCAGATCCTGACCGTGAAGACGACTTTGAAGTAGGTCTTGATGGCACACGACTTATAACAGAAGGTTTAACCACCACTACTAACGGTCCATGTTCTGGCATATCCTGAGATGGAGCAACATGTCTGGAGAGATGAACGGTTGAGTCGATGGGGATGTTGCGGGAACCTCCAATGGTTCATGAAGTTGAGCACGTTGTCCAGAAGAGGTCGATGGTTGGTCACGTCGACTGGATAAGGTGGATCTCGCCTTTTGTACAATCGCATCAGTAATATCAAGACAAGCAAAGTCAGACCATAATATGATATATCTCATATTTGGCTACTTTAAGTGTCTCATATTAGGCACTGTCATACATTCAGAAATCTCATCAAATTAATCATGCAAAAAGTTCTAATAAAGAAAAAGTGAAACAAGGATCAGAAACTATAGATATATATACTTAACTTTAAAAGATTGTATTTTATAAATATTTGAAATATGAAAACATCAATTATTAACAGTATCTCTAACGGCTTGAAACAAATATAAATTTGTATTCGAAATTGCCTCAATAAAAGCTTTCAATTTCTTGCTTCTTAAGCTTCTTCTAAAGGACTAGAGTAGTTGAAATATTTGCTCGTACAAAAGCAAGTTAATCGTAATTCGATACCTAAAAATAAAATTCTAAGGATTATGTTTACTTTTGTTATACATTTTTCTTTTCGTGGAAAGTAATTCGGATTCGGGCTTCTTATGATAGAGAAAAGGAAGAAATTTCGAATCGAAATTTCTATCACCATTAGAGATCTAAAAAATTGGAAAAGCAGTAAAAGATTCAACACATATTTACTTCTTACTATATTTTTTACCGACATTATATACTTTATGGAACATATTTACTCTCATAGTTCTGATTCAAATGTATTTAATTTGAAAGATTAGGAAAAGTTTCATTTTTGTAATGATTTTAGAGGTAGAGGTCAAGAGGTCAAAAAATATTTTATATTTTCACACCTATATCTACTCAAAGAAGCTTATCTACATTAGTTTATACAACAAAAATGTCATTATTTAAGTTAGTGTAATTATTTTATGTTTCCTAAATGAGTAGGTTATTTTGATAACCTACTAAGCAGTAAAGAAATGTATTCTATACTATAAATATACTATGTTTTTATTGACGCAGAATAATTATCATTACATCATTCCAAATAGAAAACTAAATAAAAAAGATTCCTTGCAGGAAACTTACCAAATTCTTTTGTGTATAAATTACTCTAATACGTTACAAATTTCTTTACTTAACGGTAGGTTAAAAGCTTTTACTCGAGTTATTAATTACGAAATTCATAGGAGAAATTCTTAAAATTAAAATTTTAACAGAATCATCTTTTAAACCGATATGCATTTTTCAGTTGGGAAGAGACTTTTTACCTGAATCCGAAGTTTCGATTTTGAGATTTCTATACTTCATCAAAGCACGTATATAATCTTAATATGCATTTAATACTAGCATGGATAGCATTTGATAATATTAACTCAGTGGAACAGATGTTTTAACCTTCTAAGTGGTTTCGACGAGATATCTTGTTCATCAAGAACTGAACAATTTTTACTAATGACGAGATGTCTCGCCATTAAGATAATCTCGATTTCATTATGATGACGAGAACAAGATCTGGTCAGTTTTTTCTAAGGACGAGATATCTCGTCAGTTTTGCTAATGACGAGAGATACCTTGTCGAGGCAACCACCAGGAGGGTTAAATTGGAAACGAACAGTACAATTTTTGTAGTATAGAGAAAGAAATTTGATATCATTATGAGACAAATGTCAGATAAATCAAAGAGGAATAAATACGAATTCATAATTTTCTTGTTACGCTTAAATTATAACTTATAGATGTCATAAAAATTGAGAAACTGAAGCGAAGTTTACATGAATTCTTTCAAAACAATTTGTTAATCTTTCAGAAAGATTCGTTATTCTTTTTCAAAAAGATTCGTCTTTCAGAAATCTATTAAAGTAAGAATTCAAAGGAAGGACTGTTCTTAATGATACACATACTAATACTTATGCTAGTTTTTTTTGAGTGCCTGGAACTAAAATGACTTCATGAGAAAATATATACTTATTTTATATTTAAATAATCAGTTTTCACGCTTATTTTCTGACATACCTTAATACGTTTAAACTTAAGTTTTCAATACTCTGACAGTGGTATGGCACGTTTAATGTATCCAAAGTGACAAAACATTCTTTTTTCTGCTTCACTGACAGAACGAAGTACATATTTCATAGAAAATACATATAAGTTAAATCTAAAAGGTAAGGGAACTGAATCAACTTTGTAGATTGAGAAAAAGAATTTTTAATAGACTGGTTTCAGGAAACAGTCATGCTTCACTCAATGTGATAATATATTGAATACATTTAAATATAGTATCCTCGAATTATTTTTCGTGTTTTTTTTAATCCTAGATTATAATCCATTCTGTCTGTTGTTTTCTGGAATATAGTACCTTGTAGAAAGAAAACAATTTCCAACATCTAATACCATGAATTACAGCGCTTACTTTTAAGTATTTATAGTTTTCTGTACAGTGTTATATCATTAAATCATTAAATTGAACAGTGTTATCATTCAAATGCTTCAATAGAACTACTTTAAGAAGTAAATAGCAGTTCATACTTACTTAAAAATTATGGGAGGAATTTTCTATATAAATAGACCAGACGGAAAGTGAAGATTTTACATCCTCTACCCAAATACTCTCATGACCCATCGGAGTAACTTTAAAATGCCGTTTATAACCGCTTTGGTGATGTTTGACGCTTAATTTTACTGGTGTGACCTATCCACTATCATATATATATATATCAACGCAGAATTCATTGTTGATAATTTTTATTACCGAAGTGCTGAAATTGTATCCAAAAAGTGAGTCTACTGAAGTCACTTTCAGAAAACGCACAGGAAACACGTATCGCGGCAGAAATACTACCGTCACCCACACTTAGCCTGACAAATATTGCCTCTCGTAGTAACGATGTCCAAAGATGATAATTAAGGAATATATATATATAATTGAATATGTATATGCATATAAAACCAAAACAAGAAGAAATTTGAAGAGTACCCAGAAAATTTCGAAAAAGGAAATGGGAAAAGTGTCGGTGGATCAGGGTTTCTCCTTGTTTCTTAATACTGAATAATATTGCTATCCATGCTATGTCTGCTGCTTCAGCGGGTATACTTGGACATTTCTGCTTTCTGGCTTCTGTTTGACTATTTTTATACCCCGGTATTTTGGCTTATTGCTTGTCTGCATTCCTGTTACTTTACGTTTAATGGTTTGTATGTTTGATTGTTTATATGTACAGGGTGAGTCTAAATTGTTTTTACAAAATAGGAGGGGTGATAGTACCCATCCAGACGAGCTATAATTACCATGGAACATAGGGTCGCATTCCACTCTGAGAGGCAGAAAAGAGTAAAGTCGAAACGCGTCGAGCATGAACAAGTCATCGCCTCTGACGTCGTTTTGTACCTGCCTACATAGCATATCTCCTAAGCAAGATGGATCGGACGTGGCGGACCTGTGGCTTGGTCTCCTCGCTCACCCGTCCTCAACCCACTGGACTTTTTCTTCTGGGGGTACATGAAATCTTTAGTGTACCAGACGCCTGTGCACTCGGCTGAAGATCTCGTAGCGAGAATTAACACAACACCAGGAATCTTCGAGAGGGTGCGCCAGTCATTCCTTCGCCGGTGTGAACTGTGCAACGACATGCGTGGCCGCCACTTTGAGCACTTGCTGTGAGTTTTTCTCTGATCGATAAATCAGATTGTGCAACTTTTGGTATCGTTCATTCGCTTTCCCAACACTGGTAAGTTCATGTTGAAATTCTAATTTGACTCTTTTCTGCCTCCCAGAGTGGAATGCGACCCTATGTTCCATGGTAATTATTGCTCGTCTGGATGGGTACTATCACCCCTCTTATTTTGTAAAAACAAATTAGACTCACCCTGTGTATATATATATATATATATATATATATATATATATATATATATATATATATATATATATATATATATATATATATATATATATATATATATAGGGTGAGTCTAATTTGTTTAATATATATAACAATTATATACAATATCCAAGTACATATTAATAAACAGTATGTTTTTCTCAGAATTCTTTTAACTGAAGCGAGGATGTATTTTCCTAGCAATACCAGTGTAAAATACAAGGTGTCAATAAACCAAATGATGTTAAAGAAAATGAGTTTCTTTCTGGAAATTTTTTTTCTGAAATCTTTTCCTCAATTTGGTTCAATAAACCATAATTTGGAGAAATACTTTGAAAAATGCATAGGCGTGTTTCTTTGGTTAATTGATGTAATTGATTATTGAATACTTTTCCATTAAACCATAAAATAAGCAAATTCGTTATTCACTTTAAAATGCTTTGGTAGGCATTACTTATATCTAAAATTTTATTATTGTGCCTAGGATAGAAATAACTTTGATAAACATAATTATAATAAGAAAACAGAACCTAACATTAAAACGTTTTATTCCAAGGAAATTTAATATTTATCCTTGAGTTAAATAAAATGATCCAAAAAGCTGTAGACTGGCTCGTGCTTTAATTAAATATTCAAAAGCTTCCTACAGAAAGATCGTTTCTGCACACCTTTGTTACAATCATAAGGGAGAAACAACATAAATTCTCTAAAGGGTTACTCATTTGGAACAATGATAAATATGTTTTTGAAAACAATATTTTATCTAAAAATAAAAAATAATTTAATGTTTCACAGAATAAAATAGAACATTTTATTATGTTTTGTTCCATGACATTTTAAACTTTGCACTGAATTTTAATTTAGTAGAAAAATAGTTTCGTCATTTTAATGGATGTGAAAGCTCTATACAGATAAAACTCAGATAACCCCTTGTATCAGAGGATTTATTCGTTGAACTGTGGGTAATGTTTCAGGCTGCGTAACATTTGATGACGTTCAGCAAAAATTAATAAATATTAGTTAAGAAACTAAATTAGGATTCCAAATTATTTTCCAGCCAAATGTATGGAGCAAAACACAGTATTGATCATATAAGGAATCAGTAAGGACTCGGTAATGTTTTGATAAAATATCTTTTTTGCTTTTCAGTAAGTGACTTATTAAATCTTAAGGTACAATTTTTAGTGTTAATTTCCTTCCACTTTGATCTCGTATTCAAAGTATTCTCTTTGTTTTTAGAAATACACGATGTACAAAATAATGCTTTGACTAATTAAAGTCTGAAATCTATCGAAAGAATGTTAGACAGAAATGTTTTAGTTTTGTACTGATAAGCTCATTCATTATTCAGCCTCTATAGAAAATGTCTTACAGAAAGATGAAATCAATTTTAACGATAATATATTATACATGCCATCCGTATGCACAGTTGCTTCTCGCTCGAATGATGAATGAATTCTAGCTCTTTGTTCATACAAAACTTTTTAACTAATATTGACACAAATGATGATCACGCAAAATTATAAAAATATCTGTAATATAGTCAAGAGAAATACAGTTGTCATAAATAATTAAAAAACTTCCTGTATTAATAAATCTAATATAAGCATTAGTTTTGTCGTATGGTGAATATGTAAAGCAGGTTAAGTCAATGATATTAATTCTTAACTCATAGGATTGAGGTTAATAATATAGGAAAAGATAGAATATTATATGTACTCATTTAACTTGTATACCATCTTGCCAAAATATTCTTAAGGAATGTATAAACGTTTTCACTTTAATATTAATCCAATATTTTACATTCACTACTTATTTGTTACATATAAAATAAAGTTTGACAGGTTTTATTTCAATTTTAAAATTTTTTATCATAATTTGGGGTTTTTAAAATGCGTCATAATATATAACTCGTATTTCAGCTAGCTAACTTAAGTTTTTTCTCACACAATGTTAAATGTTATTGTAAGTGGAAATCAAGTATAATTATAATTTTAAAAAATACTCTTTAACATAAGCGATGAACTTTCTAATAATTTCAAGCATAAGTATGGTTAAAATGCTGCGCATATTTGTGCAATTTTGTTAGAAATGCGAAACTATAAAATTGGTAACTTTATAAAATCTCATTGTGATTTGAAATACTGCTTAAGTGTATAACAACTGGCAAATTATAAAATTAACCCTTCAGTAGTCATTTTTTTAACAAATGAGATCGCGGTGTATCTGTTATGTGCTCGACGTTTCCTTTCCTAGTTTGATTTTAAAAACACGTACTGTAGGACATTATAGAAACCAAATAACTACAAAAAATTAAAATTAAAATTTATAAGATACATTTTTATAGTTATTATTTTCATTGAGAAACTTTGGAAAAGCCTCGAAAAAGTCATCGTGTGCCTGTCAGGACCATTGCGAGAAAGGGAGGTTAAATAAAAATTTTATTAAACAGTAATAAATAATGTTGTAATATATTGATAAGGTAGACACAATCAATATGTAACAAATATGCAAATGAAGTCTTCCGTTCGTTAATGAATATCTAAAAACCACAGTGCGAACATATCTAAACATTAAAGTCGAAATGTTTCGAAAATATCTAAAAACTGTCTGTCCAACTCAACTCCATCAATGTCTTCTAATCCCGAACACAGGTGCTGTAGTGATAACAAATTTATCAGAAAATTGTAATCAACATGTTTGGAAACATTTGGTTGAATTTCATTCTTTACATCTATTACTATAACTTAAAAGTTTTCAATGAACCGTCTTTAAATCTTGTGTAAAGCATAATAATTAACAAAATAGTCTTAGAGGATTATTTTGAGAGAATCTATATTCCCAATTATGAAACTAAATTTTTTCTTATCTATTGATAAGTATTTGTACTAATAAAGATAGCTCGGTGGATGATACGTGGGCATGCATCAATTTAAATACATGAGTAGATGCTTTTGCATACCGTAATTAACTAAAAAACATCGATAGACTCCAGTCATAATGCCTCACCCATTACCGACGTGAAGAAACCATCATTGTTTTCGAACCTTTGACAGGAAAAAACCCTCAGATCTCGCGACCTGAAGGCATTTCCCACACGACCACCTCTTCAATGGCGCCAATGCAAGCAACATCACAAATAAAAAGGAGAACATAAATATAAAACTCGCTAATACTTTCCCCACAAGAGCACTATGCTTTATTCTATGAATCCAGTTAACAACTTTAAGTAATAATACGAATAATAAGTTGATTGAAATGTCGGGGCTCCCATTGAGGAAACACTCTTGTTTGCCCTCTGAGATGTTTATCGACGCCCTTTGGCGCAAACTGCTCGATCTGGATATCGTGTTTCATTATGATCTGAAAAGTCCTGAAACAGAGCTCCCGATAGCTGAATTGCTCTCAGTTCTGCGCAAAAAAAACCAAGAGCACTTTAAGATCTGACAAAGGGCATTCTCTTAGGTTCCTCTGATTAAATAAGGGAGTGTAATGGTATTTACAGTTTACACAAAGAACTCATCTCATGCGATGGGAGTGTAAGCTCAGAATGCCAAGTTTAGTCGTTTTTTCATGTGTTTTTCTGTGACTTTAGAAACTGTTGAAGGGGATTTATACAGTGGATTCATGGCACTTAGGTTTGTAATTTATTATTGTGTTATAATTTAACACAATGGGTCTTACATTCGTCAATGAATATCTAAAAATTACAATACGAACATATCTAAAAATCAAAATTAAAATATTATGTTCAAAAATATCTAAAAATAAAATCGAAATATTTCGAAGTTCGAAAGTATCTAAAAACTAAATGTTCTGCTACTCAGCTCCATCAATGTCTTCCAATCCCGAAACAGGTATTATGGGGTTAAAAAATTATCAGGACAAAACTGTGATCAACATGTTCTGAAACCTTTGCACAATCTACCTGGGAAAATTTATGTTTCAGGGGGTTTCTATTATCAATCTCCATAAAATATCCATCTGTTATGTCCTCTGTTATAATCTAACACAATGCTCTATTCCTATCGGGATTGATTCCGGACCGTTGCCAATAGCCCGTTGTGTTGCTCTAGTGCGACGTTAATTAACTACCTATCAAATACAATTCTAAATTTAGCTAGCTGTTCAATCGTCGTTTAATTCCTATTTCTTCTGAGAAATGTAAATATTTTTTCATTTTTTGAGTATTATTAACTATTATTTATATAACGATGCTATTAATGTAATGTGTTTTTATTTTATGTATATTTCCACAAATATTAAGTTCATCTTCATCAATTTTCTATTCATAATTATTTAGTGTGACATGAAGATATATTTTAGTAAATTGAATGCTGAATTTTAGT